>CM061534.1:80190124-80344910 GCA_030545055.2 Neoaliturus tenellus | reverse complement strand
TGGAGGAGGGGCAGAGGAACAAGAGGCGACTGGGTAAGAGTAAGAGATTACCTCTATTAGTTACTAGAGGTACCCCTGAAACTATACTCACTCAGTGAGTTAGAGAGTCTCAGTCTATCGACCAGAAATATAGCCTTGAGCTCAGCCTATAGAATTTGTATTCAGGTTAAAATAATATTTCATATAAGGACGACAGATTAAATCATTCTGTGTTCTCTTACCCTCCAGGGCTTACTCTTCAGTAGTGCATTCTAGGTTAATTTGTCGAAATATTACAAAAGAAACCTTTTGTACTAACCCTTATCAGTTTCATATTCCTCAAGGACTGTAGATTAATTACATCAAACAAATTTTCTTATCTTCTTCTTTGTTCAATGTTTTCTATGCTGGTAGACCCAGCAAAAAGTTTACTTGTTTTAAATTACAAATGTTTTTTAATACTTTTGAATCACTAATGTCTGGGTGCTCAGCTAGAGTAAGGGTTAGAATCTTGCACCTCAGTTCCAGAGTTAGTTAACAGGTTGTATCAGCGATTCCAGGGTTGCCACAGAATTTTGGAGGCCATTTTTCCTGACTTTTCCTGACCAATCTGAGAGATTTTTCCTGACTTTTTGGAACTGCGGGGTTTTTCAAATAAAGACTCGTTTTTTGTTTATAGTGAATTTTCTTTTGAATATTTTTTTAATGCAATCTCCTCCATTCCCTAAGTTGCCCATCGCTAAAATTTTTATTGAAATACCCCCGTCACAGCGAAATACTCAGTGAATTTCCAATGGTTTAGTTAATTAACTAAAAAAAAAAAATTATTTACATATAGCATTAATTAAGCCTTTTGAGATTTTTATTGGGAAATGTTAAAAAATAAGCAATATACCAGGTTTAATTGGTTTCCCATAAAAATTAAACGGAAAACTTGTTTTTTTTATTTTCTCCGTAACCAGTGAAGCTAAGTAAATGATTCAAATACAAAATTATTTTGTTTTTTTGAGTTCTTTTGAATGGCCTTTTTGAAAATTGATGATTTAAAAATTTTTAGGGTGAAAAATACCAAACACCCCTAATCTGACCTTTTTGAAACCCCATAAAACCCTTTTCCGAATGTCCTATCAACCTGATTTTCGAACTTAACCTGAAGAACGTTGTCTTACACCTTACCAATTTTCATCGAAATAAAAGATGTTTTTCAAAATTTATTGTGTAAACGGACACATATATATGAATTTGAACAAACGGTGTTTTTGGCTCCTATGGACCTCAAAACAAAAAAGTAATGTGGTCCCCGCCTTAGGTCTTATCATGAGTATTATCGTAATAGCGTATTCCCGAGAGGGAAATTCGCTAATATTCCTTGCAGAGAAATTGGCTAAAAATTAAACTAAGTGTTCCAATAATAAGAAGAAGAAGAATAAGAATACTTAGTAATTCTGATTTATGAGAGGGGTCAAAAATCGAGGCGGTCTGATTGTGAAACTGCAAATTTTCCTGACTTTTGGCACTTTTCCCCTATTTTTTCCTGACTTTCGGCATTTTTTCAAACTTTTTCCTGACCAAAACCCAAAAATCCTGACTATTCCTGACTTTTCCTGACTTTCAATGTCTGTGGCAACCCTGGATTCAGAAGACTTTTCTATAAACTGCTAGTAAATCTTCCAAGAAAAGTTTTGATATAAGTTATTCTGTCTTTACTGGTTAGTTACAGTTTCATACAACATTTCATTTCAAGTGTCTATCATGTTCACAGGTAGCTCCGGTCTGACCAACCGCAGGCGGAACCGTGCGCGGCGCAAGGCCCCTGCGGAGTCGCCCTCGCTATGCTCGCCGCCGACGGACGCCCCTGACGCGTCTCCACCCTCGCACGATATGCCCCTCCCCACCCTCCTGGTGGGTGAGTCTGCCATTGAGGAGGAATTGGCTAACCTGCTGCTCGGAAACGTCGGCTGGGACGACTCTCAGCTCGAGTTACTGCACTCCCTGCTTGACTCCTTGTAAACTCTCGGTTTATCCATGATGTGTAATTGTAAGAGGTTGAAACTCAAAATGTTCCTTTTTCAACGGTTCTGCTTATCAGTTGTGTGGATAGCTTAATGAGACGTAATTTCTTTATAAGTTAACTGTATTGGCAATAAGACTTTTCATCTAAAAATAAAAAGATTCACCTTGATTAAAGCATTTTGCTAAGCTCATGGTTTAATAGAATAACAATAAGAAGGTCCTAAGAAGTTCTATCGACAGATAGTTTCTCACTGAAAATGTTTTTATTGGTATAAAAAAATGTATTTATATAAAAGACCTATCGATAACAACAGTCTTGGTAATAAAATCTTGTTACGAGAACACAATCAAACTGTTTTGAGAGGTTAGCACATTTAAAATGTTTTGATTGCAATGCAACATCTCGTAATCGCACATTGTTCAACGTTTGATCCTGTTTGAAAGTGGTTTTTAAAATTTTTACAAAGCCTCTTACACAAGAAGGACAAAATCAACCTGGAATAACCTAGGGATGATGTTCTGACAATTGAGGCCAAGAATCAAAATAGGAACCTTTCAAAAACTTTTTGGACTTTGGTTCCAACAATCAATACAGTACCCATAATAATCTGGATTTTGATAGACATGTTAACAAAAGGTTAAAATTACCGCGTTATCTATTTCAAATACTATGACACTATCCAGATTTTATAATTTGAATCAATACAATCGTAGAAAGGACTAAAAATTTTAGTCCTTTTAATGTTACCAGTTTTAATATTTTTCCAGTGTTGCCACTTTATTTAAATGAATATTCCATAACACTGGGCGGGGCCCAGTTGTTCCCCACTAAGTTGCAAAAACTACCTGAAAACTAAGTTTAATACAGCAAAATGTTAGAAAAGTACGTTCTCACAAGCTTTACCAAGAAAACATAATCACCTAAATTGCTGGCTTTTCGATATCAATGTGAAAACAGCTCCTGGGGAGAGGGTGTGACACCGTTCCAGAACGTTTGCAGCATCAAACGTGTAACACAGAAAAAATGTACTGTGCAGAACAGGAAAATAATAGAGGAAAGTTATTTAGGGGTAAAATACCGTAGCCAACTTAACTTACGGTTTAAGTTTTATATGTGAAATACTTAAAGAAAACAATAAAGGATATTTCCTTTTTAGGTTGTGACATGATTTTTAGCAATATATTTATGTTGGAAACACTATTTCTACCACGTAGAATAGGCTGGCGACACTGAAATCAGCTGTTCACTGTTACCATTGACCGACTCAGCTGTTTCTCCTTTCCAATGCCATTTGTACATTATGTATATACCATGATATTTATAAGGAATGCTGAACCAAGAATGTTAAAAATATTTTAATTTCCACAATTGGAAATATTTATAAACATATAGTTTTATTGCCTAACTTGAGCTTGAGTGCCTTTTTAAAAGTGCTTTGAAACTGTCAATGAGAATATGAACTACTGTATTCTTAAAAATACTATTCTATATATTATAATAATGATTACTATACTCTTCAAGGTTTTTGCTATAAATTGAATTGGGCATTAAAATAACTGATTAGTTTAATTAAAATACTTGTTTAATCAAAGCTCAAGGAGCATACTCTTCCGTCCAAACTCTAGTCTTATTCTTGTTCATGTTAGTATGTGTGTGTGTGTTTTTTAATGTTAGATTAGATTAGATATTTTGGTTTTGGTATACACCAGAACATAGACAAATACCGTGTATTTGTTGTATTTGTAAAGTGTACAAGTAACTGTGAAACTTCATCTAAATTAATACCCTTAATAGCAAAACAATAAAATAATTATTTGTAATAATTTGTAGTTAATGATCGCAAAAGTAATTTCTTCAAGCTGTAATATTTTGAAGTATACCAAAACCAAAATCACCAGTACTAAACCGTCCATTACAATAAATGTCATAAAGAGATGTAAGTAATAACGATTGGTTGTGATGTAGAATTAGTATAAGAAAAGCAATGATTTTTGATGATTTTAAATGTTAATCTTAATAAAATTGACGTACGTACAAGTATTTCATTATTGTTTTTGTTTTACTTGGAGTGTCTTTTTTGACAATATTGTTCTCATAAAATTAAGTGAAACATTAATAGCAATAATGACATCATTACAAAGTGATCTGTAATTGTATCCCGGTACAAAATAAAGTGACATGGTGTTACTGTCTGTTTTTAAAATTCCTTTCCCCTTCCAAAAATTGTTTAAATATATTGTTGAACACAATTGTTTTTTCTTTATGAAAAATATTTCATTAAATCTCTTCACGTCTTGAGTAAAACTATTTTATAAGCAGATAGGTTTTGGTATTCGTAGCAGGAAAAAATAGGTTAGGTACAGTGGAAGTACCTACTTAACCAACCTTGGATCAACCGCCCATCGGATTAACAAACCGGTTTCCAGGAATATACAAACTTCCGCCTTGTAAGCCAAGGTTGCGGTAATGATCTAAAAGTAATTTTTTATTAGAATATGGCAATCATATTTTACAATAGCAAATCAAAAGCAGTACATTTTGTTTTTAATTTTCATGGTGGCAGTGTTTACCGTACTGTTCTGTGTTTGCTAATTTTAACAGTTTTCGATACCATAAGGCTTGTCGCACACTACGGCAGACCAGCTCAGACCAGACCGTTCCGGCAAAATTCGGAAGCCATGTATTCAAATGTAGAGCCGCACACTACGTCAGAGACCGCTCCGCTCAGTCCGCTCAGACCGTCTCCGGCACTTTTCGGTCAGCGAGCGATTTTTGCCGGAGCTGCCGGAACGAGACGTAGCAGCTCCAAAAACTTTTCGTAACTCATACGAAAATATCTAAAGAATCTTACGTTGTCGTTTTTTAATCTTGGGAAAAGAGTATGATACTCTCCCTCACTATCCCGTGCGACATTAATACTGTGCACCCAAAATTTCCTCCTTTTTCTCCTGGTTTTTTGGGCCTTCTCGTCCTCTTCCGCAGCAAGTGCTAATGCTACTATAGCAGTTTCTTCAGCACTACTACTAGAACCCATCGCACAATCGCACTAATCGCACTGAACAAGGATACACAAAGTATACATGCAGCCAATGCCGCTGTCTGTTGACTACTGACTGAGGTTGGCGCTCAAAAAACGCCTGAGCTGAGCGGACTGACCGGACGTAGTGTGTGGGAAAACTGCCGGATCTGAGCGGTCTGGTCTGAGCGGTCTGAGCTGGTCTGCCGTAGTGTGCGACAAGCCTAACTGTTTATTTGCTTTATTTATTAATTAATTGATTGTGTTGGGAACAATTGATTGAGTTGCAACATTTTTTTAAGGCATTCACTTGCTATAGGCCTATTGATTTTATCTACGACTGTCGCAAAAATCACAAATAATTATATTACAAGTACCAACATAAAAAAATTATCAAAAGAAATTAAAAAACGTTTGTTAATGGGGTCTTTTAAGTACAGGTTTCAAATTACAATACAGGTTCTACATCAATGAGAGCTCAGTATTTGACCAAAGTAGTGTTTTAATTAGGGGTGTGCGAATAGTGATTTTTCTGGTCGAGCCGAGCCGAGCCGAGCTGGTAATGAAATATTCGAGTTTCGAGCCAAGCCGAGCCGAGCCCAGACAGTTAAAAAAAAAAAAAAAGGTAATTTTTTCTGTAAAAATACCAGCTTTTATCTTCCCAAAAGGCCATTTTTTGGCCATTAAATGAAAAAAGTAAAACACAGTCAACTCCCGATTAACCGGGGTAATGACTGGTTGAAGGATCCCGGATAACCCAAAACCACGGTTAACAGATCTTCTAATTGAGTGAACAAGGAACAATAAAAGGGTCCAACGTGGACAAAAAACCAAGGATGGGTGGGTAAGGTGAAGGGGGGGGGGGGGAGGGTCCGGCGCTGGGTGAGGGGGGAGGGTCGCTTGGGATAATTTATTCAAGATAAGAGCACGCAAACAAAAACAAGTTATTGTTCATCTTTTTGTCTAACTGGTAAAAATTTAAGAACAATAAATTGTTTTAAATGTATGCTAATTATTAAATTAGTCTAATAAATTTGTCAAATAAAATTTTAATGTCACTTTATCAAACATTTCTTGAAATGCAAATCAAATGCATTTTGAAATGGGTTGTTTTGCATAATATAACCCAAAATTACTAAGGGTCACTGAACAGCTCACGAATCACACAATTACACAATGATAATTACACAATGAAGTGGAAACTAATAGGACCTTTCTTGGTTTATGGTTTCTATTTTTAGAACATATTTCTCGCCAGGCGAGGGTGTGTGAGAGTGTGTGCGTGTGTTGTCTCCACCAGTCAAGGTCATTACCGCGGTCCTATTGCGTCGTAAACAAACCCCGCCCCGCACCTGCCATCGTCTTATCTCCCTAACCCTGTTTGCGATCACACAGCTCAATTATAAATTGCCGTGTTTCTCTGCTTTTTTCCATTAATTAATAAATCAAATAATTGTTAGTACAGAGTTTTCTTCTTAACTCTTTTTTGTTGTTGGAATTGTTGCTTCTGTAATCATTTTCAGCTCGACCACTCGAATAGTTTGGCATAACCTCGAGCCGAGCCGAATAGTGCTAGTATTCGACCACAACTATTCGACCACTCGAGTACTCGCACACCCCTAGTTTTAATAAAACATTACGTAATTCGTACAATAGCTAATTGTTTCATTACGATTGATTAAGGTTTTAGTTGCTTTATGCGTCTAACCTCAAAATAGTGTGATCATGTATGTGAGTGAGAATGACAATTTGGTCAAGTGATACTCGTATGACCACGTTTTGGATGGATCGCCGTCCATAACCTATAAATTTCCGATATGTTACAGTAAATTTACAATTTGTAGTTGGTGGTAGATAAAGATGCAACGATTATACTTAGCTTTTAAGCCACTTGTGATATATTTAGAACACTCGTGGCTTAAAGGCCTTCATAATAGAAATGTTGCATAAACTACTATTACTATTTACTATTACTATTATAACATAATTCAGGTATTATTCGGTTTAACCGACCTCTTTCGTTATCCGAGCATAGTCCGGTTCCATAGAGGTCGGTTAAGAAAGCTTCTACTGTACGTGAACAAATATTACTGATGGGGGGGAGGTGGGTGGGCACCGCGGCTACGTTTGCTCCGGATGCATCCAACTCTAGGGACGGCCCTGCACTCGACCTATTTATAAATTTGAAATTTTACCATAAATGACTCCCTCCCCTCTAAAGTACACTTTGGGGCTTCTGAGGGATATGAAAATTAATACATTCTTTGGGGTTGATTCGAAAAACCCTTTTCGATTGTTTGTCGTGGCTCGTTTGTCGGTTATTTGCATTGGCTCGCTAATTCGTAAAAACACTTAATATACTATATGTGTGCTTGTATTGGGTTGCATGTTTATGATCAATATTCCCTCAGTTTATTTTAGAAGTCTTTGGTCTTAAGAAATTATTGTAAACCATTAAGTCAGCGATGAAGTTAGCTCCTAAAAGCAAAACATAAAAAAATATACAGTGATGGAATCAATCTGTCCTAATTCAATAAAATCAATTCAACAAGGGTTGGTAAAACACTTCATCAACATTGTAGCAGTCGTTTATTTATATAAAATATGTTAAATTGCAGGAACCTGTACAACTATATATATATATATATATATTTACTTATTCAAGCTGAATAACAGCTTTATTTACAACGTATTTACACCAATGTACAGTGACCCTCGACTATCGCACGGGCGCCCGCAGGAACGCCAGACAACTGGCGGTCAGCTTCTTGACGAGGGTCTGGGCGCGCCCTCAAGGATGGTTAGTAGTGAACATGGTAGAGGTCGCCCCCATCTTGTCGAGCACGCAGGTGACGTAGGCCGCCACGTCCACGGTGCTTTCCGCACTTGACCGGATGAACGAGTGTTCCAGCAGCCGGTCGTACTTGGGCCTTCGCAGCTCCTCCTTGATCAGGCAAGTGTTGACGAAGGACACAAACTCTTGACTGAAAGTGTTGCCGTTGTCGACGGGACTCAGCCGAGGGGGTTCGCCCTGCACCACCTGGTACAGCTGCTCGAACACCGAGTTCCACCGCGGGTAGGGGAACCTCCCGGTGGCCACCTGTCACAGACACGGACAGAGCTCAGCTCATATTTCATATAAACAGACCTATGTCACTCCCAATTTTCTTCACAACTGACAATAACAATTTCCTGACAATTTGCTTATCCAACTGACAATGGAAGACGTACCCATGAAGAAATCTGCAGTCCATCGACAAGTTCAGTATAATAAGCTTCTAATCAAAGTATTACCTTCGGCTACGAGACAATAGAGCTGCAGTAATTTGAAAATTATGTAGCTTCAACACTCAGACACCATCATTCTCATTGATTTCTCACTCAAATAAAATGGAATTTCAACATGAAGAACCACCGGTTCTTGGAACAAGCACTGGTACGGAGAACCGATGTCAAAATCTCGGTACCCGTACTCCACTACCACTGTCCGTTTGTTTACAACAAAATAAACTAAAACGAAGCGTGCCACGATCACTAATGATGTGTAGCCTAAACTAGAAAGAAATGTCTACAGCTTTCTTGTAAAACCAAAGTGGAATTGTAATTTGAGACGGTTAGGTAGACCAGGGTTGCCACAGAATTTTTGAGGCCTTTTTTCCTGACTTTTACTGACCAATCTGAGAGATTTTTCCTGACTTTTTGGAACCACGGTGTTTTACAAATTAAGACTTTTTTAATGCACCCTCCCCCATCCCGATAGTTACCCATCGCTCAAATTTTTATCGAAATAACCCCAACACAGCATTAAGTAACTTTATATAGGCCTACATAAGGTGATATAAATGAGTAAACCATTGGAGTTATGTTTAAATACAATTATTAAGTAATCCATACTACAAAATATCATATATTTTATTTAAATTTAGTATAGAATTAATTAGGCCTCTGGAGATTTTTATTGAGAAATGTTAAAAAATAAGCAATATACAACACAGAAAGTTTTGTTGAGTCAACTAAAATGTTTGATTAAATTGGCGCCAAATGGATAATTTGTTTTATTTAAACTTCATCAACAACTTTTTGGACTTTGCAATAAAACTAAATTATTGAATAAAATAGTGGAATAGTTAAACTAAACAAAGTTTTAGTTAAACCAACTAAATTCTTAGGTAAAATGATTTTGCAAAATAATTTTGTTGGATTCAACCAAAAAGTTTTCTCTGTGAGGGTTTTATTGGTCTCCCATTAGAAAAACATGGAAAACTTGTTCTTTTTTAATTTTCTCCGTAACCAGCGAGTAATTCAAAATATTAAATTATTATTATTTTTTTAAGTTCTTTTGATTGGTTTCTTTAAAAATTGATGAATAAAAAAAAAATAAGGGTGAAAAACACCAAAAACTCCCATTTTAACCCTTCTGAAACCTTATAAAACCCGGTTCCGATTTTACGATCAACCTATTTTTGAACTTAACCTGAAGAACGCTGTCCTACACCTTCAAAAATCTAAGGACTCTTTCAAATGTTTTATGTAAACTGACACATATAAAGATTGAGAACATATATATGAATTTGAACGAACTGTGTTTTTGGCTTCTATGGACCTCAAAAGAAAAAAGTAATATGGTCCCGGCCTTAGGTCTTACCATGAGTACTACTGTAATACATATTCCCTATAGAGAAATTTGCTAAAAATAAAATAAAGTGTTCCAATAGTAATGTAAAAACTAACATTATAACAATAAAAAACACAATAGAAATATACATTAAGTACATTATTAAAAGGTAATTAATGCATAAAATTAATACATTTTACCCATTAATTAGTACTTCCGCTTTATGGAAGCCATCGAAAATCGAGACGGTCGGATTGTGCTACTGCAAATTTTCCTGACTTTTGGCTCTTTTTTCCTATTTTTTCCTGACTTTCGGCATTTTTTCAAACATTTTCCTGACTTTTCCTGACCAAAACCCAAAAATCCTGACTATTCCTGACTTTTCCTGACTTTTAATGTCTGTGGCAACCCTGTAGACTGATAAAAACATGATAAGATTTCCGATAAAAACTCTGATGTCTTATCTTATCAGTAAGTTATTGTTCAGCATCTGATCGTCTGGGACGGTGTGGAGGGGGGCCGGTATGGGAGACGACACGATGGTCACCATAACAATTTTCATTTTAAGAAGCTCTTCTTATTGGAACTGTTATTAATTTTAAATGAACTTTCTTCAAAATTTCCAATAAATTAAAATTTTAATACTCAATAAAAATAACAATTGACTGATAAGAATACAGCCTTACCTTATCTCCTATGTCCTCAGTTAATTGTTCTACAAAAATAAATTATGGATAATTTTTTGTCTAATTTTTACAAATTGATAGAAATATAATCAAAGTTGAACGACTTTTGGTTGAAAAAATAGTTCATTATTAATTTGTTTCAATATTGCAATTTTTAAATAAAAAGCCTTATTTTTTTAACTTCCTCTAATCCGGTATTCTATGATCCGACACACTTGATAATCTGGCACGACTTTCAGAACATTTTTTTATTGATAGGTATGGAAATAATATTGAGTGTTCAAGTTTGTGGGATCGGAAGTTGCGGGGGGACAACACTGTGCCATACAAAGCACTGAAATATGACCTTAATGTACAAATATTTTTTCATATTTCCTATTATATTAACCTCATTACCAAGAGTTGAGAACTGAGCCTTTAAAAGAGCCGATACCGGTACCGACTATGAAATTTTGGTACCGACACATCACTACTTATGGGTATAGAATAACATAATTAAAACAAAAAGATTCAGATATTACTAGTTTAGCTGATGATAAACTTACCTCCATCAAAGTTATGCCTAGAGACCAAACGTCAGATCGAACGTCGTACCCGCCTTTAGCTCTCTGTGGGTCAATGCGCTCGGGCTGTGGCAAAAAATCTGATTCATTAACACATTAAACACAATAAAACAAATTTAAATTTTATGTTCTAAAATTCTAAACGCACTTCCTAACAGACTAACTAAACAGCAAATTGTTGCGTTAACTATTGCATAGGCTCTTACTAATCTGATGGACCCGTGTTATGCAGGATCAGTGAAAATATTGGACTGGTGGGAGAATTCAAAATAAAACATTGCAGCATTTACTACCCCCATTTATTTGACTAGACTGTGTGATATTGCCTTGAGATGAGATCGGACCATAGAAAAGCAGTTGCTAGCAATGAAACCATGTTAAATACTGATCAAACATTGTTGTATAAGTCCATCAACGACACTCAATATGTGAAAGTGACAGTAGTGAAGACAAGGTGTGAAAATAAATAGATTAGGTGTGGTGTAATATGGAGTATCATTCCATGAAAACACATCATAAACAGGATTAGCATCAGGTGAAAAACATTGGACTGCTGGGGGCTGCATTGATGATGTGGATTGACAGGTTGTGTGGTGGGGGTTTGTTTATATTGCCAAATATTTTAAACGTGATGTCTGTCTATAATGATTTGTGACAGACCACTATGTTTGAAGTTGGTGGAATTAAGTTTACAAGTGTTAATAAAACTTTAATAACTAGCAAGGTTTTAGTGAATTAGTGAAGTGGTGCAACAGGAATGCAACATTAAAAAATATCGAGAGCCATTCTTGGCACAATTCTCGGTAAAACCATATTTTTAAATACGTCTAGAATTAATTTAGAGATAAATTAAGCCTTTCAGAATTGTGAAGTAGACAAGATTGCCTGTCAATAAAAAAAACCCCCTTAGTCTATTTTATAAACTATTAGTTTAGGAGAACTGGCAGGATGTCCAAAAGGTTATAATTGAAACAATTTTATAATAATAATAGAAAAAAATTTAATAATTAATAATCATTTTTAATAGGTTGTGAGGCTATATTGATTCTGAAGTTGGCATCAATGTCCGAAAGATGTAAGTCTAAAAAAATAAAAACTTCTTACAAAACTAAGGGTGCTTTGTTAAAAAATATGTTTACAATAATATTCCTAGCAGCCTTGCACCATAACCAATTCAATTTAATAGAAACCATAACGGTCCCTTATCCTTTATTTGTGACAAGCATGTGTTAGATCTTTGTGTTACTGACCGCCATGTAGGGTCGACAGCCGGCGTCCCGCGTCCGCGCGATCGAGTCCACCAGCTGCCCGGAGATGCCAAAGTCGCACAGTTTGATGTTGCCCCGTCGGTCCAGCAGGATGTTGCTGGGCTTTACGTCTCTGTGGATGATCTTTAGCTGCTCCTTCAGGTAGTTGAGAGCAGTGACGGTCTAAGACAAAACATTACTACAGTGAAAAATCCACAAGTTCAAATTCAAATAGGCCTATCTTTATTTGATTTGTATATACATACATGAATAGAGTCCAAGTAGCCTCACAAGCAGTGAGATCGTACTAGCTAATTATAATACACAGTTAACAGAGATACCAAGCAATGAGATTTGATAAATAAGCCTACTGTAAAAAAAATAAAATAAAAAATAAAAATTGTCCTAAAGTAAAAAATTATATTAAGACATATTGTTTTACAGAAATGAAATATACATTGCAATGAAATATTACATGGCACCTATAACAAAATTAATCCTACGTTTAGTCAAAAAATTCTTCTATAAAATAGCACCTTTTTTTGCAAAAGATATTTTTTTAACTTGATTTTGAAAGAGCTTTTTTCAACGTCAATTCTAATATCTAACGGTAATTTGTTTGAACATTTCAGTCCCATATATGATTTCTTTTAATCTATGCTGTGGCATGTTTATCTGGTCTCTATTTCTCGTAAAATAATTGTGAATATCCCCGCGATAAACCTGTTTGTGGAGCTGACTTTTAAAGCAGATAATACAATCCAGAATATAATGGTCGTATACAGTTAGAATGCCTATTGAAGAAAAAAGTTTTTTTACTGAGTCAGTATGGTCTAAGTTAAACATAATTTGCAATGCTTTTTTTTGTAATTTTAGAATTCTTTCGAGGTTTTATTTCGAGGTGTCCCCATAAATTGCCAAGCCGTATGATAAATGGGAATGTATATGAGCAAAGTAAATAGATCGTAATGTGTCAATACTACACAAGAAAGTCATTCTTTTTCATGTATATAGCCCAGAAGAAATCTTTTTTATAACTTTTTGTACATGATTATCAAAAGTAAGGTGATTATCAACTTGTAACCTTAGAAATTTGGTAACTCCAACTGAAAATGGTTCGCCAAAAAATGGTAACTTCGATTGATAGAAATGTTTTGCAAGAATGACCATTACTTTTAAATATTTATTGCATGTGTATCAATTTATGCTCTGCTGCATGATGCAAGCCAAATGACTATATACACATGGGTCATAGTCAGACAGTGATGTCTGACTACATATAAAATGCCCAAATATCAATAAATATCTAATGTCTTGGAGTGCAGTGTCTAGGAAATGTGATAAATATTTTACAACTGTTCAATGATTGGTTAGAATATCCAATGTTCTGAGGACTTTGAAACTAGGTAGCACTAAGTACAGTAGAACCTCGATAGTTCGACTCTCGATAGTTCGACACTCCTTATAGTTCGACACGGTCCATGACAACATAAAATGTTAATAACGACTGTTAGTGTCTATGTTGGAGACTGATAAGGGTGAAAATGGAGACAAAGTGGCGAATGATTTGAATATTGGTTATGTTAAAGTTCAATTAAGTTATGATTTCATTAAAATTTAGTGTTTCCTCAATTCAAATCATGATTTTTATGCTCCCATTGTTAAGATTTCCTATATACTCCCTATAGTTCGACATTTCGATAGTTCGACGCCCTCTTAGTCCACAAAGTGTCGAACTATCAAGGTTCTACTGTATAACAAGTGGATGCTCAGATGCTAGTTTATAATTATAATCTTCGAAATTGGAGAGGTTAACTTCGCATAATTTATGTATCATGGATGATTAAAAATTTGCAGTATTCAAGACCAAATAGATTATTTATGGTACCATAAAATTAATAACGGAAGCTTTTCTATTAATATTGTGATTTTACTTATCCATACAGCGTGAAAAAGATGGATAGTGTGATAAACAATTTGGGCAAATCAAATAATTATGAAGATAGACCTTTCAGGAATGTATTTATAACGGATAATCCCCTGTGGATTGAAGAGAGGGTGTGTTTTGTTTGCAAGATGGCTTAGTAAACTCTTAAATTTATTAACAAGAAATACTTACTGCAACAGTGATCTTCCCTAGGATACTTTCAGGTATCCTCTGATTCAGTACATCATACACGTACTTGTAAAGTTTGTCTAGACTAGTATCCATCAGTTCCATGCAAATCCAGCAATCTCCTGCAAAATACAAAAAAAGACTTATTAATAAACTGGTACCTCTCAACCTGTAATGTTGGGGAATTCTGGTTTACTACGGTAAATTTGGTCTTATAATAAATATCAATAAGTAGCAACAAGCACAGTTTCTCTCTCTAGGAACTGTTATTAATTTGGTAATTGTTATAGGGTTTATTTATGAAATGGAAAAAATAGTTTTTGTCAAATTACAAAATTACTGTAGCACCAGTCCTGCATGCTAAGAAAATTTACAATGAAGCTTTTTTCAATAAAAAAAATTACTAGGCCTACGGCCTACCACTTATCCGTCTGGATTAAATTTTTTTCACTAAATTTAAGGCATCAACTAGAGAGGGTGTCCACAAAATGTAGTAATTCTTTTATTCACATATATTGAATATTGTATTCGGAGGGACAGGATCTATGCATTTAGAATGAAGAAACAATATTAGAAGCCTCCTGTATTGAAATGATTAGTTTAATATTAAGTTTAATATTAGTTTAATATCTTTTAATATCTATTTATAGAAACCCCTGTGAACAAATTTTTTTTTTTAAGTTCATAGATAAGCTTGGATCATTTTTGACCACAATAAAAAAGGATATTAAAACAAAAAATATTTTTCTTGCATGGGATTTTAATGCTTATTTATGTTGTTAGCCTCCAAAGCTGATAAAGACGATTATAAATAGGTTACGTACCTCCGTCTTCAGCTTAAATAAATCCAACTAATTCTTGACTAACATGGTTTTGACAAATAAATTGTCAATCAGGTCGATTTCACAAAACCAAAAATATCGGTTCGTTGTCAACAAGTTAAAATTCAAACAACACATAACACGAATAAGTTGACATTTAAAAAACAAGTTGTGCACTATAAAACGCATACCGGCCAGTATTTCACCTTCCAGACATTTAAAAAACAAGTAGTGCACTATTAAACGCATACCGGCCGGTATTTCATCTTCCAGGTAGAAGGTGAACTTTATTACAGTTTTTACGTACGTATAAAAATCTTTGTTATCTTGTTTCCCCCTCAAATTAACTTTTAATCAAATCGTTGTGGGCGTGACATTATGAATCATTGGATCACAACTAGAATTAAATTATCTGACAGCAAAAAGAGAAATCTCTGAAGAATGGTTTGAGTGTAATGATTTAGCATTGTTATCTTTCAATAAGCATTATTAAAAAAAAAATGTTTAAAGCAATTTGTAATAAAGTAAAAGATACATAGTTTTGAAACAATAAAGAAATCAGACAGTAAAAAACAGCTTGGTCAATGGTTAATAAAGAAATTTAAATTAAGAAAAGTGTTCTCATATTTTCTTGTTGACAATAGTTGGGTTGCTGATAGAAATATTGGATCTGATTCATTGAACCAGATGCGTTTTCTAATATTGCACGAGGTTTAAATATTGTTCCCTCATTATCTCATGCAATAATTATTCTACATAAAACAAATAATTCCCTACAACAGTTTTCTTTTTCTTTTGTCTAGTCCTGGAAGTGGCTGGAACAATTAATTTCTTAAAAAAAAGTGCTGATTGGGATGAAATTGCTCAAAATGTAATGAATTCTAGTTCCAATTTCATTTGTCCAACTCTTAGTTAAATTATAAATCAATCTTTTGACTATGGTAAGAACCGTCTGTCTCTCTTGAAATGTTGTTTATGGGCCGATTATACTAATCTACCACAGAGGTTTGATATTAGCACTGTCAACCCTGCTTAACAACCTTCTTCTACTCCCTCTCTCTCCGTGAGCTCTTCGCTGTGCACAAGATTAAATTCCTCTTTTCGACTGTAAAATCTATAAGAAAGAGTGAAAGGTAGCACTTCATTGCAAAACCAAACCACTTGGCACTATGCTGAATGCACAGTTTGGCTAGCATGTTAGTTTCTGTACTATTCACCCGTGAACTACTCACTCACCCTCTTTGAAGAGCGCCCCGTAGAACTGCACGATGCACGGACACTCGTTGCTCTTCATAACCACTTCCAGATCCATCAGTAGCTGTTTCTGCTCCTTCTCATCCACTGTCGAGCGTATCCTCTGTCACAAACAACTCACATCAAACACTACACGAGCTTCAGCTAAATTTAAATCTAATAGGTGTGGAGTTTTTCTGGCAAGGTTTAAAAGTTGGTTTGTTGTATTCTATTCTATGTAAGATGATAATTTAAAAATTTTTTTGTAATAGCCTATCTAAGAATTCAGTTCATTTTTATTTTAGGCCTATTTTATTGAATCGCTAGTACAGTGGTAGCCCGATGGACAGCATGGCAATATCACTGCACTATTTAGTAATGTTTTCTATACCAGTATTGCACCATTCTAGTTTCTAGCTTTGTAATACAGTAGAAGCCCTCTAGTCCAGCCTCGGATAATTTGGCCCATAAATAATCCGGCCAGAAATGAAACATTAGACCTCGGACATTTAACACGGTTGAATTAGACACGGGTACAGCAACTGGTTTCCATGTACACATGTTACACAGAAGTGACGGTCAGCAGACGGATTTCGTCATTATTGCGGTCTAATTTTCACCTTAGCACCTTTGTTGACAGCTAGGTATTCATATTTGCTAGGTATTCATTCATTTAATGCAGTTTCATCACTAGCGACCTCTTGTATTGTCCGGTTGTGTATTTTTAAAGAAAATCTGTAAATATTGTAAATAGAACAATGAGACAATTTAAATATAGTTAAGTGTATACATGTTTGAACATATACCGTACAAGGAAAGTAGCCTACAAGAGTAACAGGCAAGAAAGGTTGGCTGCACTGTGGAGATGACAGATGGAACGGAGAACTTTCCAGAACGGGTCTTCTGAAGTATCCAGGTAATGGCGATATACCTAATTCCATCGTAACTAAAAAGAAATTAGCAATTAAATGGGCCAACCCACTTTTCTTAGTTTAAAATATGTGCGGGATAGTATTTAACATGTCTGATTGAATTTCAGCCCTATTAAAACAACTGAATGACTAAATTATGACTTTAAAATTTTGTCTATACCAAAAATATTCATTCTAGGTGTTACACTATATTTCATAATTAAAAAAATTTTAATAGTTGATCTTTGGAACACACATTAATAAGGTCCTTGTTACTACAACTTGTTCAATAAACTTGGTTAATGCAGCCGGTTTTGGTCCTAAGATGGCCTGATTTTAGGGTGTCTACTTTATTGTCTTTAATTACGCGCCTTGCACAGCTATTGTCTTGGTGGATGGGAAAACCTTGTAATCAGAAGAAAAGAAAGTTACCACATATTATATTTGACATTGTTAAATATCGACCAAACCAGGTTTTACAAAGCACACATTTGCTTAAGCTTAACATTAATGCTTCAGCTTTTCTCAATTACCTTGACTGCCATTACAGTATCGCTTTTCCGATGCACCATTTTATTGACAGTTCCAAAAGCACCTCTTCCGATTTCACCTTCGTCTAGTAAATCTTCTGATGTGAAGTCATAAACCTGTCAGCAAACTTAAATTTTAAACACCTG
This sequence comes from Neoaliturus tenellus, assembly GCA_030545055.2. Lineage (NCBI taxonomy): Eukaryota > Metazoa > Arthropoda > Insecta > Hemiptera > Cicadellidae > Neoaliturus > Neoaliturus tenellus. The sequence continues at coordinate 80,327,032 of CM061534.1, read as the reverse complement.
TAATCATGGTTATCATTGATTAATTTACTAGTCAAATAGGTAGTTTTAAAATTAATGTCGTTACTTATTATTAAGTTTTAGCGAATTAACTATTTAGGAGGCATACTTTTATGGTAGTCTACATCTTAATAATTGATTCTTAATTAGGGTACATAAAATAAATGTAATAGGGGATTTAAACTTCTGGTTGCTGTAAGATTGACTTTAACTATGAGTTTTTTTTCAGTTGAACCCGTCAAATAAACTTTGTATATTGTACCTTTGGTTGGGTATTCTACCTTGGCAATTATCAAATTAAGAAACTAAGGATACATTACGTCAGCCAGAACAATTTTAAATTCAAGTTTTTAAAACCACCCTTTTGAGGACTGCTGTGAATGCCCCTCACTTGGTCTGCAACAACTCAATAGACAATTTATGACCAAAACTCATTAACAAATTTAATTTTGTATAGAGAAGTACAATTTAACGTTAGACACGTGGATAGATGACTGTAAACACAACTTTTTTTTAAATAAAATTTTTCTTAGAATGCAGTTTTTTGTTTCCAACATTCCGATGTGACTCTTACTGGATGAATCTTCAGCAATCAGTCAGATTACAATTAGATTGTGCCCAGAATTCTGTTCTTAATGTAACCATTGAGCAAGAAAAACTGTTAAAAAAATCCCCAAAACAGGTAACACACATAAAAATTGTATATATATGGTTAGTTAAAGTGCTGAAAATTCTAGGTAGCCATATGCAATCACCAGTGATGAGATCAAATAATAATCCACATCTTTTCTCACAAAATCTCCTTTTTCACAAAATCTTTCCTCTGATAACATGATTAAATAACTTACAGAGTCAGGCGAGATTTGTAGTTTTCCTGTAGACTGACACATGCTCTGGCACATCTTCAGCCTTTCTCTGGAAAATACAGGAAATAAATAGTAGGAGAACACTGAACCAGCTACGAAAGAATACTTGGAACAAGCATCATCCATGTATGTATGTAAATGTATGTTTCCAGTTTTATAGTCTAGAATGTGTAAGGATGCAACCTGTCTCGCTCTCATCTTACCTCAAAACTTTAATTCACTTGCAGTTTCAACCAAAGACAGGAATCACAATTATCCAAGAGGGGTGGATACAGATTCCTTATTTACTACTAGAGGGCTTTAGGTGGACATAATATATATCACAGTGCTGCAACCTTTTGCAAAACATTTAAATAGGGGGAAACTACTTGTATTTCATCAAATAAAAGAATAAACCAACTAAAAAAGTAACCACATTTTTTCAGAGCTGTTACATAACATAATTTTATGAGCAATATAATTTTAAAATTCAATATAAATGATTTTCTAACAGAACAAAAATATTTTACGAGCACCTTGATTTGTTTAGCTTACATGACATACAAATTGGCATAAAACTTTACTGCTATGGAAGTCCCCAGATTTGTAAGCTTATAGGTAATCTGCCAACAGGTGATGATACAGACATAATTCTGATAAATATTTGTTAGATCAATGATTAAACTTTTGTGATGGAAGACTTATTTTCAATGCATCCAGTGCCAAATAAAGGTTGAGGTTTTGATTATTCATAATTTGTTGTCCAATTAAGAATAACCAACACCAAAACTTCTCTTGACAACCATCTTAAATTTAATTGTTTGATCATAAGCAAAACTTTTGCAATATACCATGAATATGAAGAAAAACTTCAAAAGTTAGTTTAAAGTAACAAAGTGAGTGAAATCGACAGAAAAACTCAAGCACTTGAGATCTATTGTAAAAAAGGTTATGTAAAAAATATTTTTAAGTTATTTCAACAAACACTCAATACAGAAAAAAAACACAACCCTCATAAAATAAAATACAGTTTATTAGTGTAGAATTAGCTTCAAACTATGGTTATGCTCAGGAAGAGTTAAGTTTCAGATGACCAAGTCAAATCAGTTGCCAACACACTAACTACATTTACCAACAATTCAGTGTCAACCACGAATATTAGAGCACTTTAATAGTACATGATACCCACAAATAGTATGTTTTTGTTTAGAAATATTTTGCTTTTCATGATTTTTTTTTAACTTATAATAAATATTTCTGAACCTTACGAGCAGTTACTTTCTTTACGTACAAGAAATTTTAAAGATTTATAGATCAAGAATATCAAGATACTTCAACGAGCTGACAACAGAAAAACTTACATGAGCTTACAACAGAAAGCATATCACCCATAGTGGGTGTATTGATACAGTACTATATTCAGAGGCAAGTGAACGAACTGATTGACCGGACCTAACAAGCCCACCCTAGAAGTCATTAAAATTTTAAAATACATTTAACCTCCTGTGTCACTACTCAACTAGGGCTATAGTAGTATTTATAGGGACATCTAATTTTACAATTATATTTTTTGAATAGCATTATATTTTGAACAGATTTATTTTTAGTGTCAACTTCTACATCCTTACTTGTGTAAAATTAAATTTTTCAGATTTCAAACAGGTAGCGCATACATTGTAGCTTCAACATTGTTGACAACAGCTTCATTGTTGACAACAAGATGAGGACAACAATATTTTATCTCAGTTTAGACAGAGGCGTGCTTGGTTACAATGTTGCCACTGACTTAACTATGTTTGTTGATATTCGCTCTCAACAAGTTCTAGTACTCGTGGTATGAACTAATTTTTCTAAAAAAAGTAAAACACAACCAAAAAACAAAAAAAGAGACTGACCTTAACCTCATCTTCTCATAAGACCTTCCACTACAACAACATTTGGTTAAGTAACTTAAATAAAACATAAAATATAGGGATGGACGGGTCTCGAAATTACGAAAAATTTTCGAGAAATTTTTAATCTCGTTCACCGAGACAAGATTTTATTTTGATTGAGATTTTTCGAGACGAGAAATAATTCGTGAATAACGATAAAAACGGGTATAAATAATCTACGAATTGCTAGGCCTATTTTACTATCAATGTAATACTGAAAAATAAATTATTTTGAAGCGATGTGTTTTATTTTTCCTCTCATCCTCACAACTACAAACTTAATTTGCCATCATAAACTGTTAAACTACAGTTGGACTTCCAAGGCTTGGACTGGACTGGAGACGTCTGCATCTGCAGCTGCACGGACTGTTAGTGGTAGTTAGTCAACATAGCTACTGATTTATAAAATAATTCATTTGTTTGATAAATCTTTAGAACATTGGAAAAACTTTATAAACAATAAACAATCATAATTTGACATTTAATTGCTTCAAGATGTTTATATAAAACTAATTCAAATAACTTTTGGCAAATTTAAGAGCTGTTTTGACATTAACAGTAATAGTAGTGACAATCAGATGAATGACAAGGTGGCCAATCAGATTTAATAATGGCTAACCTCAAATATCCCACTCAATACAATTTAATTTCCTTTCACACTCTTTGCAGAGTTCAGCTATTTTAAGCCAAAAATGCTTAAAATCGGCTGATGGTTGATTTTATTTAAAGGTTTGGATACTAAAAAAACTGAATAGGCCTATTAACAATAATTGTTGAATAGCAATAAATAGGTTGTGTTGAATATATAGAAAATCAATGGTCCTAAAAGAACCATACAGGTTTCATGGCTATACTAATGCTTGCCTTTATTCAGTTAAGAGCAAAATAAAAACCTTGCCACTAGCAGACGAAAAGTCGAGGGAATTACGTGAGTTCCAATACAGTGAAAGTTTAAAGTTATGTATACAGGACTTGAATAGTTTGGAGAAATGACAATGAATAGCAAACAAAATGAGAGCTGAAGATTTCCTTATAGATAAAGACAAAGAAGAAGAGAGAGTTGAAAATTAAAATTAAAATCCACCAATTACAAGGGATTTCTTGTTAGCCTCCCGGCCTCTAGTCTTGTGACTCAAATATGCCTATTACAAAAACTGTGAGTGAGGAAAATGTCTTATTTGGAAACATTTTATTAAAGTAAGTTAATAGTGAAAAGTGTGATACATGAAAGTGAAAAGTGAACAAAGTAGAGGTGTGCGGATATCCGGAAAACCGGATCGGATTCGGATCGGATTCGGATATCCGATCGGATACGATCCGAAAAATATCCGATTTTTTCGGATAGATAGTATATATGAGCATAAAATCCTTTAAACCCCCCAAAAACTACATTTGGAATGATATTGACGATCGCTTTCGTTCGAGGTATGAATGCAATGTTGGATTAAAACATGACTCAATAAATAATTATCATCTCTTTCGAAAACTTGAAAATTGAAGACAGTCATCAACACTAGTATTGACACTCCAGGTATTAGGGTGTCCCCAAGATATAGCGCACTCAAGGCAATGGTTGTCAAAACAAATCTGATACATTAGCGCCTCAAGCGGAGATGGAGTAAAACAACTCATTCTAACAGGGGTCGTGATTGGATGTAGAGTTAGGTTCCGATTCCAATCACAACGCGCGCTAGTGAACCCTCGCTAGCACTCCACAGCCACCGATTTGGAATTAACTGGTATGGGGGTCTGGGGGAACACCAGAATTGACCGAGTGTCACGATTTTAGTCTGTGGTTATTTGATTCTGTTGTCCTGCGCAGTAGACGACAGTGTTTCCAAGTACACAATAATACTGTGATACTTAGTTATTTTACTCATTCTCCGACGTCACACTGATTTTCCTCCCAAAGATTTGCCGTTATTTTTCAAGATAATTAGTGATAGTTTTGGCAAATAATTGATTTTTCGTGCCTAAAATATTACAAAATCAAATCATTCCCGACATCAATCACTAATTACATTGATGAACACGACATTTTTGTGGCGTGCAATAATTTATTATCGTGTGGTACGATGTTTTGAAGTCTGGGAATACTGCTACAGCCGACAGCGTACGAGATAAAATTTGAATTGAAGTTACGAACTTTTAATGTGATCAACTTAATTTTCTAAAATCGGATAGGCTAGTTGTTAACTACTCAGCTATGGAGCCAAGAAAGAAAAAGAGTTTGATTTGGAAATCTTTTGAGAAAAACTAAGAACAGGCGGAATGCCTATTGTGCAAGCTTGTTCGAAAGGTAAGGGTAGGGTAACTAAGACATCAGAAAATGTTCTTTGTAGAAAAATAAAATAATGTCGTTTTATTATTACTGAAATTGAGACTTGTGACTTGCTTCCTCTTCATAAATTCTTTGAGATAACTTAGGAAAGTTTTTATTTTAACTGAGCTCATTGTAATAGGCCTAAAACAAATTGGGATGTATGTTTAAAACCTAAAGTGTTAAAAGTATTACATGTTACTGCATTATTGAACTGCATTATTGAATTGAAGTAAGCTTAGCAATCTACTTTTAAACCCCTCAAGAACATTCACACAGAGAGTTGCCTATACTAATTAATTAAATTCAGTATGGCAGACTAGTGCAATGAATTTAAGATTCATGTATGAATAATTTTATTTTGCTGGAAATCGCAACATGAACTAATTTGAGATCAAACAAGACTGTAGCCTTCATGAAGGTGTAGGCCTAGGCTACTGTTAAACAGTAATGTCATCACAGTGACTCAAAGATATCAAAACTTGCATATAGCCTAGGCCTAATGAATGTAAGTTAATAGACCTTTTTAGGTCATAACCCTAAGTTATTGCTCAAAATATTACTATCAATGTAGTATTCAAACAAAAAAAGAGAGTGGAAATTACCTAATTCTGAGAGAGAGAAATTTATCTAGGTTCTAAGCAAATTTGTAAAAAAAATAATGAAAAAGATTTTCTCACCAAAAACAAATAGTTACAAATGTAGCCTATTGATTGACCGACTTTAGAGCTAAACAATAGGCCTACCTTAAGTTAAAACTCGGTTTGATACCGATAGCCTTGTAGTGAATTTATTTTGGATGAGACCTACTGTAGCTAGTAGAATATATGAAACTATATTATATAGGCTATAATATATTATAATAGGCCTATAATACACAAAATCATACAAATATGAAATGGTATCATACTTAACATAGGCCTAATACAACTCAAGGACAACATCAAACATGCACACTAAAAACACAATAAAATTCTGTGTACATAATTGTAAAGTATTTGTCCAAAATGTAAATTATAAATCTAGTTTTGAACAAATACTTAGGCCTAACAAAACAAAAAAATATGCCTACATTTCTATATTAAACAAAAATAAAATTAACATTTTTCATGCATTCCTAGGAATAAAGTGCTAGGATTTTACTGTTAATTAATTTGTATTTTAATTCTGAGTAATATAACAGTTTACTCTGTCCGTGCGAGTATCCGAATCCGAATAAAATCCGATCCGAACCCCTTACTATCCGATCCGAATCCGATCCGAAATTAAACTATCCGATCCAAATCCGATCCGAAGTCAAATTTCACTATCCGCACACCTCTAGAACAAAGTATCTGTAACAGAGGATTCTCTTGTTATGTTTTAGCCTATGAAACGTAGGTCGTAGGTCGATAGGGTTTATGGTTATATATTCTCAATCTTTATATTGGGTACATTCCTTTATAGGCCTAGACCATTTGTTAAGCAAGCGACTTTTTTAACTTCAGTTTATTAACATAATCAGCATTATACAAAGTAATATTTATTCCTTCACATAAATCAGGATTTAACAATGTTAAAAAATCAGATTAAAATCCAGAACGCACATGTCTCGTAATGTACGAGAAGGAAAATCTCGTCTCAATCTCGTCTCGAAATTTTATGAGAATTAAAAATTCTCGTCTCGTCTCGTCTCGAACTAAAAATCCAATCTCGTCCACCCCTAAAAATAATATACTGATCATAAAAAAAAAAAACACTGAAATAAAATTTAAGTGGTCTCCTAATCTTCTTATATAGAACAATGAATTTCACGTCAATGAATACAAAACTATAGAGTAGAGTCCCGTAAACCCGGACTTATGTGAACCGAACGGTGCCTGGGTTATTGGAAAAATATTAAATATAGAAAAGTACATAGAGTTGATTTTATTCACATAAAAAACATTTAATTCTAGCAAAATATACACAATACAATAACTAAAACTTACACCTCATCTATTAAACCAAACTTGAAGAAAACCAAAACTGTTTTGTAGGCTCCGGCCGATACGATAGGACTTAGCGTTTTGGAATCCAGTGTACTTTATTGTTCTGGCAGGCTTTCTGAGTTATCCAGAATTCCAAGTTGTCGAAGGCCGGATTTGCGGGACTCTACTGTATTTCAGCAAACATCAATGATCTTGATTTAGCCCCTACAGTGCCCAGTGTAAATACTTCCACCCACCACCTTGTCAACCACTTTGATTTACGTAGGTTATGTAGAATATTTGTTATTTGCCTCCGGATTGCTTTTGAAAATTGTTACAAGAGGTTACAATACCTTATTTATCGTCTGCAATACTTACGTCACTGCAGTGGTGACCGGTTTCGACGCTCAATGAGGTGTCATTCTCAAGCCTAAAAACGTGAAATCTTCACTCCACAGAGGTGGTCAAATAGTTTAAAAACATATACATTGAACACGAACAAGAACGAACACAAAACAAAGAACATACACATGGCCAAAACAGTTTATTAAAATTTCACGGCGCGGCGAGTACGGGGTGCGGGTCCGGACTGACAACGGTGCAGAATGTGCTTCTCCTCTCCTCCTGACCCTTTCGTCGTTCTTTCAGCTTTGTACCTTGATATCATTCGTTCGATGTTGACAGCAGTTTCATACAATATATCCGATTCAGAGGAGGATTTCTCATTTAAAATGCGCTGGGAGTGTTTCCTGCCGGCCTTGTAAATTTTGTACTCTTCCACCGTGGCCAAATATTTGCCTCTAAATTTATGAAAATGTAACACCTCCAAGTTTTGTTCAAATCCAGTATATGAATGACTATTGTTAATTAAATGTTCCGCAAATGATAAATTATTTTTTTGGGAAGTTCTTTTTGGAAGGTGTTCTTTGAAACGGGTTTTAAATGAACGTGATGTTTGTCCTATATAAAAACTAGGACAGCTGTCACAGTTGAGTTTATATATCAGAGTCACTTTGGATTTATCTGTAGGTGGGATATTTTTTGACTTTAGAAAGGAGGATAACTTATTGGTAGTTTTATACGACAGTTTCACCTGATTTTTGGACATCTGTCTCTTTAGTGTGTTATTCTAACTATTGCTATACTCGGTGGTAATGTAACTTATCTTATATGAACTGTCATTTTTCTGTTTGATTTTGTTCTTGTGCTTATATATCAATTGGTTAATCATTTTACTTCCATAACCATTGGAGACCGCTATGAATTTAATAATGGTGATTTCCTCTTTAATATCTATTTTGGACATTGGGATGGACAGTAACCTATGAACAAAACTGTGATATTCTGCCATCTTTTGATTCTGGGGATGATATGAGGAGCTATGGATAGTCTGAGGTGAAGTAGTTGGTTTCCTACAAATCTTAAAATTAAATTTGTCCAACACTTTCGTGATAGTCAAGTCCAAAAATTTAATTGATTTACTGTTTTCTTCTTCTAATGTAAATTTCAAATTATGCAAATTATTTAAGTATGTTTCAAGCATTTTCAACTGCCTTTTGGTACCGTTAAAGAGAACAATGGGGTCATCCACATATCGATAGTAAAACACAGTTTTATCTTTGAATCAGTTATTTTCAGACCATAAATATTTGTTTTCGCAATCATTTAAAAATATTTCTGCTAAAATGCAAGATAAGGGCGAACCCATAGCTAATCCATCTTTCTATAAATATATATTATTTTCAAATTTAAATAGTTTTGTTATAAAACTGTACTAGTGAGTTCTATGAGCTCATCAATAGCCTCTTTCGTCAGTGAAGAGTATTTTGTTAGATTGTCTTTCAATATTGATAGAGTTTAGAGATGTAACGGATAGTTCTTTTGGCCGGATACCGGATACCAGATATCCGGCAAGGTTCTTGGCCGGAGCGCCGAATATCCGGCTTCCGGATATCCGGCTCATGTTTTAGCTTTTAGTTTAAGGATAATTTACGAAAACACAAGTAAGAACTTGTCTCTCTAACCGTGGGACCATGTAGGAGGCACAAATTTTTCATTCGCTATCAGTCAGTCTGTAATTTTTTCTGTTTTTTGTTGTTTTTATTTTTTTTATGTTTGTCTTGACCAAAAAGAAGACCGTTACAAGTAGTGATCAAGCAGTGCCAAACAATAGATTTAAGTATCCGGTATCTGGCCGAATAGTAGCAAGTATCCGGCCGGATACCGGATATTTAAAAAAAGGCCGGATAGGCCGGATACCGGATATCCGTTACATCTCTAATAGAGTTTCACCAACCGGCACACTAGTGTATAGGTTTACTGTATCAAATGAGGTTATGTATATCCTTCAAACTTACATTGGCTATTTTATTTACTAAATCCACAATATTTGTTAAACTGCAGTTTTTATTTTATTTTATTTATTTTTTTTTTTTTTTTAATTAAACTCTCTTGATTATATAATATAATTTTTTTGCTACTTTGTAGGCAGGGGATAGAATGAAATTTACTAGTGGTTGTATGGGAGCATCACCTACAGATAAATCCAAAGGGACTCTGATATATAAATTGAACTGTGAAAGCTGTCCTAGTTTTTGTATAGGACAAACATCACGTTCATTTAAACCCCGTTTCAAAGAACACCTTCAAAAAAGAACTTCCCAAAAACATAATTTATCATTTGCGGAACATTTAATTAACAATAGTCATTCATATACTGGATTTGAACAAAACTTACATTTTCATAAATTTAGAGGCAAATATTTGGCCACGGTGGAAGAGTTCAAAATTTACAAGGCCGGCAGGAAACACCCCCAGCGCATTTTAAATGAAAAATCCTCCTTTGAATCGGATATATTACCTATATGAAACTGCTGTCAACATCAAACGAACAATATCAAAGCACAAAGCAAGATATCAAGGTAAAAAGCAGCTGATCAGAACGACAAAAGGGGGAGGAGGGGAGGAGAAGCACATCCACGCACCGTTGTCAGTCTGGACCCGCACCCTGTACTCGCCGCGCTGTGAAATTTTAATTAACTGTTTTGGCCAAGTGTACTATATGTTCATTGTTTTGTGTTCGTTCCCGTTCGTGTTCAATGTATATGGTTTTAAACTACTCGACGACCTCTTTGGAGTGAAGATTTCATGTTTTTAGGCTTGAGAATGACACCTCATTGAGTGTCGAAACCGGTCACCACTGCAGTGACGTAAGGATTGCGGACGATAAATAAGGTATTGTAACCTCTTTTAACAGTAATGTAGAAGCAACTGGCAGTGGAAAGTGGGATATGTTGGTGTACTGGGAGCTTAACGAATTGCAGATTGAAGACAATGAAACACAAAAATTAAATTTTGTCGATAAAAACTAATAATAACATCAGTTTAGATGAATTGTATCCGCTTAATTCGATCTGATGATTTTAATTTGATGTTACCGAGTTGGATCAACGAGAGTAAACTATACAAAAAGTAATTCTTCTATATCAATTAATATAATCAGTTGCCTCATTGTCTGGCTGAAAAATTAATATGAATAGATTAATATGTTTATAATCTTAACTAATTTTAACTACATCATTTGAACTGCTATGAATGTAAAAACTTATCTCTGCTAATTTATAAAACTTGGTAAGACTAGTAAGTAACTCCAATAGGGTACTGTTTCACAGTTAATGACAGTTTTTACTTTCAAACACATAAAATTGCTTAGGAGATAAATTCTGAAGACGTTTAGTTTAAAGATTAGCTATAAAAATAAAAGATTGAAAATAATTAACCTTTTACATGTTTTTTGACTGGCGTTTACTAATGTGATGTATACTAACCGTGACTTGTCAAATAAATGGTCCTGAGTGAGCGGTTTGACCTTCGGTATTCCAGGCTTGGTCCTGGGGCTGTGCAGAACCCTGTCGTCTGGTGGTATAGGCAGCGCTGTAGGTCTCGGCCTCAAACAGTGAATCAATCAATTAGTATTTAAAATATGAATTCAACATCAATCTTCTATATATTAATAGGCAATCATGTTTCTTTTCCTCCTTTTTTTCTCTGCTTGTGTGCATCGTAGGGGAAATCCGCACATACCGTTAGAAAGGTATTGTGCTGTAGATGAGCAGAATCACTTTATAATTCCCATCGGCCCCCAGGGCTACGCCCTACAGCTTTCAAAGTTTCAATGTTAATCTTATGGGAGAATGATAATTGATTGAATCATAAGACAGCTGTTGTAATAACAAATGCTAGCAAATCAGGAAGAACAGATGTTTAAGTTATAAAACATTTTAAAACTAATCGGCTCAAGACATCTGAATTTGGTCGAATTTCGACCAGTTCTAGGCGATCTCTAGTTCTTATTTAATACGCTAAGGGTTTTTTTGTGTTGAGAACTCCTCCTGCAATTTTAATCCGATTTTCAAGTTTTTGGAATCGTTGGATAGGGCTTGGTCTGTAGTTGTTTCCGCCAAAAACTGATGAGAATCAGAATGAAAATAAAGGCGCTATACACCATTGAAATCTCAAAATTTCCCATTTAAATAACATTGGGATTGAATGAAGCATTTTAAACATCTGTTAATAGATCAGCTGCAAATAGTGTAGTTTTGGTGATTAAAGTATATTCACAATATTAGATTGGTCGGATGTAATTTATTTAGAGCTAAAAGTAACATTTGTATAGATATCACAGAATATCTTGGCCTCTGACATACTCCACTTCTGGATTCAAATTGTTAAACATATGGTACTAAAATCAGTCTTCGACAATCTGCAATTTCTTTGCTCTACTCCAATTATTTGAACTGTAAACGGTCGTCACAGGCCAAGATATTCCGGGTCATCTGTATTTTATTAAAATAAATTGCTCGATTTCGAGCAACACGTATACTAGTTTAGACTAATTGGGGCAATACCGGGTGTCCCAGACCACACCCGTACACCCCTTTTAAACTCTACACAATTAATTTTTCACAAAACAAATTGTGCCTTTATAGGTAAACAAGTTGCGCTCTATCCATTGATGATAGTTTCAATGTACAGGGTGTACCAGAAGCAACCTACCTAGACCGTAAGTCATTAGAAGAAGTTTGGGACACCCGGTATTTTCTTTAGAAACAATTCCCTGCCAAGCTCTATCCAATCATTTCAATGATTCTATTCCAATGACACAAAAATCTGATTTCATTGTAAAAAAGTTTTGCATGTTTAAATATAAATGTATTCTATTTTTGAATTATGAGTTTGTACGGTATATTGTTTTTACATGAATCTATGCCTTAGGTAGGCTTTTAAAATTTACATTCCTACCATACTTGCTAAGAATAATTCTTGAAAACTGGTCCCTGGCTGATCATAGCCTAAAAGCCTATAATATGCACTCACAGGTGTTTGAAGTTTGATGTGTTATCACTGAAGGTCAGGCCAGATGCAGCCATCTGTGCGTTCAGCTTCTTCAACCTCCGTCTTTCTGCTGCACAAAGAGGTGGGTTATAGGGCAAATGTTAGTATAATTGGGAACTGGAACATTTGTGAACAGCTGTGTTTTTTATAGTTTATTGTTTATTTGAAGAATTAATTATTTTTATTTCCATTGTTCTTATCCAGAATAAACATTTTGACACTGTATATACCCAGGAATTTTTGGGTAAGATTGAAAATCATGTAGGCGTAATAAGATCAGTTGAACTAACTGTTGTATTACTATCATTGTGTACAACATTTTGAAATACTCTATGAAAATATTTTTATTAAGTACATTTTTATTGATAATGATATATCATTTTAGACAAACCAATCTGAGTTGGGAGACATTTACAGGTGTCTATGAACGATTCCAACGAGAAGTTGGGTGAGAGGTTATAGTTTTTGTTGTCTCCATTTTAGTAATTGTTATTGATCGTGACGCGAGTGACCGTGTCGACCGACCCTTACCAAGTCGAGGCCGTTCTACAGTAAAATAATGATTATATTGGTGGAATAAACTCTTTATTTCATCAAAATCATTATACCATCTGCCCTTCAGTATGCTCTTTCACTGACGTCTGGGCAATGGGGGAATACTTTGTAGAGAACCGTAGGGGACTGGTCTTGGAAGGGTGAGGGGGTATGTTCAAGGTCGTGAGCTGAAGCAAAGAGGACAACTTCAGTTGACAACTATTTTCTTAAATTGGAGCAGCAGTTCATCCATTATAGTAGTAGATATTGTTTTTAAGGTTACAACCTAGCATAGCATGGATGGATTTGTACGGAATGATGTATGGAACTATTTGAGGAGACAAAAGATTCCAATAGTTAATTAGAGGACGCTTACAGAATGTAGACCGAATCACTGCTAATAGGAAAAATGAGTGTACAAACCATTTATTGAGAAACTATTTATTGCATTAAGAGTGTGACAAATCAGATTTCATCTTTAGAAAAAAGACATAAGCTCTGTCAACCATCTTTCTGGAAAACACTTAAACGAAAAGATTTAAAATATTTTTTTTAAAAGGACCAAAAGAAATAAAACCTAATTTTTAACCCGAGATGAAACAATGTGTTACAGAATGTTACTGATTTCCAGGCGGTTCATTTTAAGGTGTCTTCCAAAATATTTCTTTCCTAGAGGTACTTTATAAATTGTCATCTTTATTTACGGCCATCGGCTTTTCTTGGCCCGATGGTCAATGATACTCAAGAAGTCATTGGACGGATTCTGTCCCTATTGAGGTCCCATTTCTACATTAAGACTTTCATGAAAAGCAATCAGTATTATTGCCCATTAAAGGCATTATTATGGAATATGAAACAAACTCAAGTAGGCCTAAGCTTATTTTCAATTTGCAAAATTAATTTGGCATATTTTTATGTTGTTAAGTTTTTAAAGATGTTTCACTAATTACCCTGTTTTCTTTTTATACCAGTTTCCCTTAAATGCTTAGTCTATCGTTTAAGGAAATCAATTTTTACTTTTGTTAAGGCCCTATATCTAGGTCCATTTAATTGGGAACTAACCTGCAGCAGAATCAGACTCATCATTGGCACCAGAGGGTCTCAATTCCATCTTTGGGAAAAGACACGGCTTGCTGTTACCTGCAAATAAATTATAAAAACATAGTTAAAAATCTTATTTTGTAGAATACTGATAAAAAACGTAACACTAGACCAATGTCATTAATGATAGAAATTGGCAAGTTTAGACCAATTGATATGCTGTCGTGTGTTCTTGCTGTCATTTGAGGAATGCTAAGAGTAAGTTAGCTCGTCTTCTTTGTTTTTGAATTCTTAAAAATTTGTTTTGATATGTGTTTTCAGTGCCGAAAAGATTACTTCCACATGTCCAAGCATGATTTTAAATATCAAAAACGGTTCACATTCCTACTGGTGCTTTTAAAATCACAAGTCACAACAGTTTTATATGATGCTTGTAAAAGTGTCAGATTTTGGTAGAAGCACCTTGTGCATTGCGCCTAGCCTGGTCTAGTCGGTCTATTTGACCCTCTTTACAGGAATGTTTGATAATATACCTCTATATATGGTGTTTACTTGAACGGTAACATCATTATTGGTTCTTATTGCAACGGTTGTAGCCTGGGTCAAAATCTGTAACATATGCATGCTACTGTCTCATTTACATGTACAAAGATGGGATGGTTAAAATGCCTACCATAAGGTAAATCTTGAAATTGTTGGAGGTTTTGGTAAAAGATATATCATTGGGCCTATTTTAGTAAATAGGCCTAACTGTTTTTAAACATATATTAAGTTAAATGCACTAGACTTTGCAGTATGAACAAACAATGTTAGGAAATATTTGGAAGGACGATTAGACCAATTTGATAAAGAAAGAAATTGGCAAACTTCTTGGTGAGACACAATAAGACTTTAAAAACCAGTCAAAGACGCTAAGAAAAGTGAGGGTACAAGTGCTGATAGGACAGTCATCTCATACCCAACAAAACCCAGTTAAGTTGTGACAAAACTAAATTAAAATCAGAGAAAAGACCGTGAAGCAACTAACTGAAGGAATAAATCACTATGCCCAACTGCACGTAATGATAGGTCTTTACTTAATTAATTTCACCGAAGCTTCAATTCTGACATTCTATAAGTATATTAAGTTATTAGACGTACGCATGATAATTTTTCTCCTTTTTTCCCTGCTTGTCTGCATTGTTGGAGAAAACCGCACATACGGTTAGAAAGATAGTGTCTTGTAGATAAGCAGAATACCATTATAGTTCACATCGGCTTCACCAAACACCTCCGAATCATCATTGATATAACAGCTTTCCCTGGTTTAACACATAGGCCTAGATGACTTTTCCTTTAAGCTAAGCTCTAAAATTATTAACAATCAAGAGGTTAGTAACGGTAGCTACTAGTACAGTGGAAGAGCTGCCTACCATGCTCTAATTGAAAATAAAATGAAGTGTGGCACTGTCCTATGAGGGAACTCTTCTTGTGCCAATCTCCAAAAGAAAGCCATCAGGATTATGGCCGTCTTAAATAAACGGTATCAGTTAACTGACACATACTTTCTCCCAATTATATAAAAAAGGTATTAAAAGCCTCAAAACATTAATGTCTTGATGGCTCAATCAGATAGCTAACAGCTGAGCAGCACGAGATTGACCCTACGCGCGTCTGTGACAACGTACTGCGTTTACCGCTAAACGAAAAATTGAATTTTCTCCGCAACCACTTCACATAGAGCAATAATTTAAAGTACTGGATTATTTAGTTTTTTGAGCTTGATTTAATGGTCATGAGTAAAATTTATTTCAAAATAACAGCTTTTTTGAAAATCCAAAAAATTGATTTTTAAAACACTCTTTACTCTATAACTTTTGGACGCGCATTTTCTCAGAAATGCGGGTGGTGTCATTTTATTCAGCATTTTATTCTTAATAAACCACAAAAGTTTAATCAAAATCGTTAGAGCCATTTTTGAAAAATTTGGATTTTTCACGTTTTTTGAGGGTTTTTTGGGGTAAACTACCCTTAAAAATCAAAAATTCAAAAAAATGAAAAAAACCCCTGGAATTATCGTGGTTTTGGACCTACGTACCAAATTTCACCAAAATCGGACCATTGGGGCATTCTCTAGCTCTGTATACATCCAGACACACACACACACACACACACACACACACACACACACACACACACACACACACACACACACACACACACACACACACACACACACACACACACACACACACAGACATCACTCCGAAAACCACTTTTTTCGACTCAGGGGGAACCAAAATAGATAAATCCACCAACAACTCAAATTCGAAAATTTTGACGAAAACAATACTTTCTCCATATACTATGGTATAGGAGGAGAAAGTAAAAGTCGTGACAGTTTAGGAGAGTTTTCATGGAATGGGGTACCGGTATAATAAATGTGGTCGCTCTATTTAGGCTACATATGCAAAGCGATCCTGATAGCCTGCTCTAGGGATCTTACTCTTCATGAGCACTTGCATAATGAGTACAACTGTCGCTTCTCCAATAACTTCAACATTCCATCCCACAGGAGTTGATTTTGTATGTATGTTTATGCGGGAGCCAAATATATTTCAACTGCCTTCCTGCTGAACTCAAGGTCCTCAGAGGCACCAAATTAAAACATCAGCTACGGTACATATTATGGGGTTTGCATCTCGACTCTTCTTCTCCATTAAGGAGTTCCTGTCTTGGAAAGACTACAGATGTTGATGGACTAAGTTAAGTTTTCATTTCATCCGCATTTTCATGTACGGTAATTTTTAGTTTATACCAGACTTTTTTTTTAAATGACACCTGACAAATCTTATTGATTTTGGAATAAAGCATTTCTCTCTCTCTTAACCCTCCAAGTGCTAAACGTCGCGATCGCGACGCATTTCGGCAACGCGCATAGCGCTATCGTCGCGATCGCGACGATTTTACAAGGGTTTACTACGATCGTCACAGATCCGTTGTTTATTGACGGATCGGCATATATTTTATATAGTATTGAAGAGAAAATATCATTCTATTTGAATACTTTTGGTTCAATACACATTTCAGTGGAAAATCAAAGTTGGCTAACTTGTTTGTCTGCAGCTGATTTTTTTTGGTCGTCTGAAGTACAGCTGCTACATCGCAAATTGTTAATGTTATGTTATCTTTGTTTACTAAGAACATTATAAACATTATATCACTGGAAAGGTAATAAAATTTGCAACATTTTGGCTATCTCAGATTTTTTTATTTGACTATCCAATTATGCCCTGAAATGGAAAAACCTGAAGACGAGGGTAACAAAAAAAAACTACCCCTTGATATCTAGAAATTTGGAAAAAAATAAATGGTAAGTAAGATCTAATGAATCATATTTTCTAATAGTAGACATTTTTCTGAACAAATTGATATGCAATATGATATACTTTTCATATAATTAATAACTATTATGCACATTTGCTTAAATGCTTGCGCGAAACTAAAAAAATGGTCAGCACTTAAGGACTAATATACGTAGCACTTGGAGGGTTAAGATATCTTTCTTGTGGGTTTTTATCGAAGTAGCCTAGCCGAAGCCTAAGTTTGAGATAGGCCTAGGCCTAGGCTTATACTGTAACAAAAAATGACTTTGTAAAAAAATAGTCAAAAGACTACATATAGGTTCTATTCAACTCTCACACGGCACATGCCTAATATTTAGGCTTCTGGAGGTCCAAGGGTTCATAGGCACTATTTCTACATTACGCATGTAGGGCCTAGCCCTAGATCATTTTCACAAAGTTTACAGTAGCACCATTCATTACAAGCGCTTAAGAATCTTTGAAGAACTTAAAAAAATTAACTGGTAAAATAAGCCTGTCAGTCAGCGTTTTAGATAGGCCTAATCCCTTTAACCCTAGGCCTCCAGTCCATCCTTAGAGAGGATTGATTTTGACAGACCAATTTCACACACAATATTACGTCTACACTTCATCATCAACGTGACTAAAATCGTTAGAAAATCAAAGGGTACACTTTCTAAATTCACTTACACTTACTTCCTTGAAGGAATTGATTTGAATTTGAGGAATTTCCTTGATCCGCCATGTTCTCAAATTTTATCTTGAAACACAAGAATATATTACTACTAATAACTGCAGGAGAATAAACAGCAATCTTCACGAAATAAAGTGTGCACTAGATTTTGATATTAGCTACACGAAACAAACACTAATCTCCATAAAATTGTGGCCAAAAATAACTTCAGGGAATACCATTTCAATTTGGCAGAACATTGACAAAAACAAAAACTTTTCAATCTCCTCTACATACACGACAGACAATCCAATATCCCATTCCATTCCCATACACAGTGCAAAACATATGATTTTCTTTATAACCTGATATCGTTTAAGATATTTTAAATATCTTTCTACATACTATATAAAACAACATAAATATATTTTTAATTACGGTATATATTTTTAATTGACAATTAGTGTAATTGATGAAAATGAGGGTAAAACACCATTAAACTAATGATGATTATGGGTCCATATCAGAAAACTTTCTCATTCATACGAAGCGACATTCTAAAACATTCTCATAATCAAAGCGGAGTATGGAGTTTTAGCAACACCTCCTAGTAGGATGTATTGTGCTGTAGCCCTTTCACCCGATCGAACATACTTCGCACTGATTATTAAACACTATTGTTCATCAAATAATGATCAAATATGCACTTTAATCCGGGTTTACACTAGTCGAGTAAATTGATTCAAGGGGGTCCGTGAGGTTGTATCTCCGCCATATTAATTTCACTAACTTTGTGTACCTTTTTCTCAGGGTCCATAAAAGATATCAGAATGAAATTTTTACCCTGTATTGATCATACTATTATGCAAATATTTATAACATTTGTTTGATTTGTGTTAAAAATTATAAACACAGTAAAAAATTATGTTAAAATATTAAAAATTTCAAAAAATATAATGTAGTAATGAGGTTAATTATATTGTTTTGGTTTTTATCTTTATGAAATGTTATAAATCTATATATTAATACGCAAGCATGTTTAATTTCCTCCTTTTTTCTCAGCTCGTGTGCATTGTAGAATAAATCCGTGCATACCGTTAGAAAGGTATATAGATTGGTATAGCTCTCTAGATGAGCAGAATCACAATCACATTCTAATTCACATCAGACTCTAGGGCTACGCCCCACAGGCTTTCAAAGTTCCAATGTTAATCTTATGGAGAAAGGAGAATTCATACAGCTGTTGTAAAAACAACTGCTGAAGAACAGATGTTTAGTTCTAAAATGTTTTTAAGCTTCTTGGGTCCAGATCAACTGAAATTTTGATCGAATTTCGATCAGGAGGCGATCTCTAGTTTGTGTAAATAGGTGATTTGAAAGTGTGTGGTAAAAATTTCAGGATCCTACCTTTAACCGTTTTTGAGAAAAAGGTACATACGTGTTAAAAAAACAAACTTTCGGGAAATCGTGATTATTTCCATACACTGCGTGCGGAACCTCACTCAAAGTGCTGAAAATCCCCTGAACATACGACTATATAATATTAAATAAATACTGTTTGCTTTGACCTATTTTTATGAAATTTGCTGGAAATAATTCATAATTAATCAGGGAACAAAAAGTAAACAAAACTAAAAAATGATTTTTTTTTTCAAAATTCAACCTCATGGACCCCCTTAAGTAGGTGACTTGATTATGACTTGACCCGGAGCATACGAAAACTCGTAGGCCCCGCTTGACCAGGGTAAACGTCCTTTCAAGTCAAATTTTTTTTATTCAACTAATAGCCAGATTGTTTTTGTGAGTTGTGTTGTGACCAAAAGGGGCCATTTACGGTACACAGTTCATGTTACTTGAGTCAAGTCAGCAAAAATGGACAGTCAAGTCGACTTGACTCGTGTGACTATATACACTAACGTGAATAGACTTCTCATCAAAATAGAAATGACTACAAATAAATATGCTGCAGCCTGGAGTATATACTATAATCCGATCAAACAACACATCTTGTTCCAAGCAATCATAACTACAAATAAATAAATTTTAAAATAAAATCTTCCAATTTCTAATAAATAAAATTTTTATTGGCGTTTTCGTTAAGCTTTCAAATAAAGTTAAAACTTTATTTTAAAATTTATTTATTTATTTCTAATAAGAAAGAGCTTGTGCAGAATGATAACTACAAATGTGGAAACGGACACTTTCAATAATGATTTGTTGACTTGGTCCAGACAGCAAGAGATTGTATTCTCACATCAATATCGTCTGTTGATCTGGTTGAATTGGCTGGTTGGTTGGCCGGTGTTGAACTCTTGGAAGGTGGTAGAGCCTGATATGTGTTTAAAGTTGTCCGAAAGATGAAAAAAAAACTCTTAGAGTAAGGATGTTTACTCTATATCTAGTTCTTTTATTAAAATGATCATTTATAACTATAGTTGATTTCCTTTGACTTATTGTTAAAATAGCTGTTTGTTAGAATGTATTTTTCCAGATTGCCTCTAAATTGCAAAAGTGGTTCCCATCCACAAGAAAGGAAACAGAAACTCTCTCCTGAGAATTTTAGGCATGTCTTTGTCCTTCCAGTTTTTTTTTTTTTCAAAGATTTTGAGGTTAGGGGAGAGCGGGGTAATACCGGACGGCGGGGCAATACCGTACACCGTATTTTTAGACAAGCTGAAGGGTGCAGTGGGCGCTAGGACATGCTGCTATCTAGCGGAAGAAATGCGAAACAGATAGAGACAGTCGGGGAGCGTCCATCTTGACAAACGCGTGTGTGACGAAAATTTTTATTGTTCAGTCAACTTTCCTTCTAATTTTAGTGACTTGCTTAAGCTGATGTAAGTGAAACATGCTATTACTTACTGTATTCAAACTAATGGTTTTGAATAGCTCATATCTTGCGCTATTTTTAAATATCAAACACAAGCCCTAAAGTGTTATTATTTTAGGTTATGGTTGGAAATGCTACGTCATGTCGTTTTTGGGCAATACCGTAGGGGCCTACTTCTTGCATGGGGCAATTCCGTGCAGGGTGCAAGGTGTTTATTACAAATAAAAAATGTATTATGTGATATTTTAATTATAGTGTAAACTTATGTTTTCTTTTTTTTATTAATTCAATATTAAAAAACAAGAAAGTTAAATAAAATTTTCTTTTCTTTACATTATTTTAAATTTAGATATTAAATGTGTATTTATTATGTATTGTTTGAATTATAGTGTAAGCTTATGTTTTCTTTCTGTTTGTTAATTCAATATTTAAAAAAAATAAAATTAAATTTATTTTTTTACACTATTTTTAACTTGTACACGGTATTGCCCCGGCACTTGGGGCAATACCGTACAGTGTAAAGGTTTTGTAAAATGGGCTCAGCACTCAAAGTTGGTTAGAAATTCCAAATATGAAATACAAAATTGGTGGCAAATCAAATCTCCTTCAAAATGAGATGTTTGCCACATTCACTGAAGTTTCCAAATTAAAGATAAAAAATAACATAGCTTAAGTGCTAAAGTATTACCCCGCTCTCCCCTAATTATTATCAAGGAGCAATTGTTAAGAGTTTTTTTTTTCAAATGAACTGTTCTCCGACTCACTGAGTTTATGGGTTCCGTGGTGGGCTATCCACCGTTGATGCAGTGGAAAAAGTTAAGAAGCTCTGGGGGATTTTGAGTCAGGGGCCTCAGTTGGGGCCAACTTATGTGACCTCAGCAGGGCCTTCCATACGGTTGATTGATCACTCGGTGCTTTTGCAAAAACTGCATCACATGGTGTGGTGAGCGGCTCCTTGGAGCTCCTGAGAACCTATATGGGGGGCAGGAGTCAAATAGTCAAATAGTTCATGTCAATGGCCTAAATTCACAGGAGAGAGAAATTATCCATGGTGTTCCACATTTCTCTGTACTCGGGCACCTGCTGTTCCTTGTGGTCATGAACGACATTACCCAATGAGCAAAAATATGGGTTTAAAACTGTTTTAAAATAAGTTTCAAACTCGTATTAAAACTCAATAATAAGTACAGTCAACAACGTTTTCGTACTAATACGAGTTAAAAATTGTTCAAAATCTATTAAATCAATTTTAAAATTGTTTAAACTTGTATTAAAACAATTTTAAAACTTCTATTAAAACAGTTTAAAACTGTTATAAAAACAATTTAAAAACTGTTATCAAAACATTTTAAAACTGTTATCAAAACTATTTAAAGCTGCTATCAAAACAATTTAAAAACTGTTATCAAAACATTTTAAAACTGTTATCAAAACATTTTAAAGCAGCAAAAGTATCTGCCGCTGGCAGGATTTGAACCCATGACCTTTAGGTTTCCAAGCCGCAACCCTACCTACTACGCCACGCTGCTCTCCGCTTCACACGACAATTGTTACACTACTTGGCCAGTTGATACCCAAGTTTCTTTGCGTTGATCAAATTAACCGCATTTCCCATGGCCTATATATTTTTATGTCTTCCCAAATAGGTCTTAAACTAGATTCCCTTACATGTTAGTTTCATGTGTAAATGTTTAACAAATTGCAGTTATCTCAATTGATGTAAAACTTTTGACTGTGTGATCGAATACTTTACATAATTTTTACATCAAAATGATGTCAAGTTTTTAACGAGTTCAATTGTTTTAAACAAATAACAATGTTCTCTTGTTGTAAAAGACTTAAAGAATTTTTTTTCTTCATTTATTACATTACCTTTTAAATTTAAGAATGCAAAATGTTTACATCATTTTGACATCAATACTTGATCTAATACTTTTACTTTGACATCAATTTGACGACTTTGATCACTTTTTGACGTCAAATTGACAACGTGTGCTATGTGGGTACGTACTCAATCCCATGGTTTTTATGGGAAAATAGAAAAAATACCAAATTTCTGTTGGAAATTCGCCGAATACGCAGCTCTGCTGCAAATTATTTGCTTATATTGATAACAGTTTTAAAGTTGTTGTTCGATAATTTTGAGTTCCAAAACTGTTATTAAAACAATCTAAAAACTGATATAAACATTTTCTAACAAAATTTTTAAACTGTTTTTAAAACTTTTATTAATAAGCAAATAAAACTAATATTTAAATCGTTCCAATTCAATTTCAATATTCTTGCAAACTGTTATTATAATAACTTTTTAAACTTATATTAAAATGGTTTGTAAACAGTTTTAAAATGGTTTAATCTTGTATTAAAACTTATTAAAAATTATGAAAAAAATTTTTAAACAATTTCAAAATTGTTTAAACTGTTATTAAAACTTATATTGATATAAGTCTATAAACTTGTATTAAAACAATATTGAAACAATTTTAAAAGTGTTTAAACTGTTATTAAACTTCCATTGATATGAGTTTATAAACTTGTATTAAAACAATTTTAAAAGTGTTTAAACTGTTATTAAAACTTGTATTGATATGAGTTTATAAACTTGTATTAAAACAATTTTAAAAGTGTTTAAACTGTCATTAAAACTTGTATTGATATGAGTTTATAAAACTTGTTTTAAAACAATTTTAAAATGATTTGAAACTTGTATTAAAGTTGTTTTAATACCAAACTTATATCAAAGTATTTTGAAATTGTATTAAAACAATTTTAAAACAGTTTCCAACAATATTTACGCTTGTTGGGTAGTTTTAGCAGTGATGGTGACGTTATTTGCTACACTGATGACACCACCTTACTGTGTCGTAGTCAAAATTTTGATCAGCTAATAACATCATGAAGCGGTCTCTGGATTAGGCCGATAACTGGTTCCGGGCAAACTATTTCCTTTTAAATAAGAGCAAAACCCAAACTATTGTTTTTACGTTAAAGCAAAACTGCTTTAAAGCAAGATCCGGTAAAGATTAAAGATAGATAGATAGTTGGATATTTATTAATCATTAGACACAATAATGTGCAATAGATCACGTCAAAAGTTAGTTATAGTTTGTTACATTAATAAATAATATAACTAGGTCCTTTCATACTATAACATAACACATGCAATATCACACTTTACAAATGCAAAATAAATAAATAAAATTAACACAATACGAGCAATATATAATAATACATGACCAATAAATAGCTACAAGATCAAACAATAAATACAAGACCCATTAAATCATAATCGCATGCACAATTTAAGCAATTTTGGCAAGATCCTCAAAACACTAACATGCTCATCATATCACAGGCAAGAAATTCATCAATATAGTAAAAATCAACAAGCCATTCATGCATTACTTTTTTTAAACAGCCATAAAGTTACATGCTGTGCTTTAACAGGAATCTTATTTGAAAAATCTTATTCCCAAAGCTTCAAAAGAATTTAACACACCTTGCTTAGTCTAGTATGGGGCCTAGCAATTGCTCTACAGTTCCTGATGGTATTATGGCTGTGAAAATGCATGTTTAATGCAAAACTATCTAAATACTTTTTTAAATTCATCAGGCAGTGAAAAATGTACAAGTTAACTAACAACTCTGTTAGGGCAAACGCGCACTAGACCGACCATGACCACGACCAACGACTTTTACCCCGACTGGTCGGGTCGCACAGCCTTGCGGCCGAGCCCCGACCACGACCACGACCACGACAACGAATGCCAAGCTAGTAGCTATTCAGTTACAAAATAGACGTTGAAGAGATAGCTCTCATTGCGCACTTGTATCGCAGGTACGTTCGGCGAAGGAGAAGGCGGTATACTGGTTACATCCTATATGATGGCTGTGAGGTCTACGAGAGGACAGTTCGCTACTTTTTATAACGAACTACGCCAATATGAAGAAAGGTTTTTCAATTACACAAGAATTCTTAATATGCCTTCTTAATATCTCTGTTGGAATACTCTTCTGATGACAGATTCCATATAGAGGGTCTCTCTTTCATAGCCATAATAAAACCCTCAGTATCGAAATTCAACTGTGACATTATGACTAGCAGAGGCTTCAACAACACAAAAGCACAAGCAAAACCAGGTGTACACAGTTCGCTCCACGCAGTACTACTTGTCGGGTCGGGAGTGTTGTTGGAGGCAGTGCGCGATGTGCTATTACAATCTATGTTATTTTTGGTCGCAGTCGGGTTGTGGTCAGGAGCGACCATACTCCAGAACTCTGGTCGTGCGACCAGGGTTCGACCGCTGAGTCGCATGTCGCCTAGTGCGCGCTGTTCCACTTACTTCTATGATAAAACTGGCCGCATGCGACTGGCCGGGGTCGTGGTCGTGGTCGTGGTCGGTGTAGTGCGCGTTTGCCCTTAAGACCTTTTCTTGTATAAATAGAGGTTTACAGTGTTCTTTAAACCTAGAGTCAGTCATGATTTTGATCGCCTTTTTTGGGCAATGATGACATTATTTACATCAGAGCTATTCCCTCAGAGTAACAGGCCATAGGACAGTGCACTATGAAATAGACCAAAGTAAACTACAGTACTTTTGAAATCTCTCTAGATAGTATTTCTTTAAATGCTTCAGTAAATAAATTATTCTTTTTAACTTTCTATATAAAAATTCAACATGCACATGCCATGATAGTTTTGGATCAATCAGGCCCGGACTGGCTCATTGAAAAGAGCGGTGGACAACCGTCGCCGAGAGCGCCCATATAGGCCTATATATAAACAATATTTTTGCCTCTCAATTTGTCGTGAGTTTCGCGGAGGTTCAATTTTGGTGGAATCCTTGTCAAAATTAAAGTTAAGTCTACCCCTGGTAAGGTTTTTTTAGAATCGTGCTATCTGCCGCTAAATGCAGCCTAGAGCTGTCTAATAAATAAGGTGTCATATTGAAGAAGAATAACGATACTAAATTTCCATTGTTACACTTTGGTAATTATTTTATCAAAACCAATCAAAAACTTCAGTTCAAAATCGAGAAAAACAGATGATTTTAGACAGTTACAGATAACACGGAATATCTTGGCCTGTGACAACCGTTTACAGTTCAAATAATTGGAGTAGAGCGAAGAAGTTGCAGATTTTCGCAGACTGTTTTAGTACCATATGTTTACCAATTTCAATCCAGAAGTGGAGTATGTCAGAGGCCAAGATATTCTGCGATATCTGTATAACTAAAATTAGAAATTTTATTTAAAAATTCTAATTTCGGAGAAGACGAGATCCGTCTTTCTACTTTTAGAAAAAGTTAAGAGCTAATCTCTATCTTAATTAGGTAATTTTAAAACACGATTCCTGAAAATCTCCGCAGCCATAAAACTCGCCTAGTGCTACGGCAGCAGCCGCGAAGCGGAATTCGTGGTCAGGTAGAGCGGAAAAACTATCTTTGAAGTACAATGTACCAAGAAAAGCTTAGTGGCTTAAGTAGCTTACGGGACAAGTATAGAATATATTGATAGATGTTACAGAGATAATCAAATCATTTGCTTCCCAAAACTCCATTGTAAGAAGTTCTAGTGAAGACAAAACAAAATCTTTTGAGGAATAATAATGATAAAAAATTTAATTGAAATTAACAAAACTTTACGAATTTTTTTTATTACTTTAAGCTTAGGATTGGGATATTTTATATTGTAGGCTATGTTATTTATAAGAAACGCTTTAAATGCCGAATGCCATGATGGAATTAGATACTTTAAAAGTTGCATTTGTTTTTTTCTTCTTAAAACACGTGTTTTCGTTATGCTTATAATTAAGGTTGTGCATTCAACTTTTTTCAATTTTTGGCCTTAAACTTTTTTTAGATTATGACTACAATTTTTATTTTTTAGTTTGGACAACTACTTTAAGGGCTATTGAGGTCAGCAGCACTGCAATCTACATATTTTGGTACAATTCTCAAAAGAAACCTGTTTCGTCTATAAAGTAGAAACTTCGGTAATGTATGAAATTAATTCATTTTTAAAATTCATCATTATTCATTAAACAAAAATAAAATAAAACTAGGAGTACGCTTGTTCCACGCTTATGGGGATGAACGGCAACATATGTCAGATAATCCTAGTTCCACGCTATTAAAAAAATAAATAAATGACACATCTATCAAATTACACATATTAACTACATAGAAAAAGGTGTTAATTTTTTTGGCATTTATTACTTGTAGGTATTTTTTTTATTTTATTATTTTAGTAAATATTTTTGTTTTATTATTGTTTGTTAATACAAAATATATCTTTCTAGTATTAAAAACCCACTTTAAAATATTTCATAAATAACAAATTGTATTATATTTAGTGCAATTATAGCAAATACAGTTATAGTGCATGCTTCCGCTATGTCTGACAAGAAACAAAAATAGCAACGTTTAACGCAGCCTAAAGCACCGTTATTTGTTGCCGACAATGTATTTCTTATGGGAAATTAAATTACATCTCATTACTTTAATTACTTTACAGAATAACTTCAGAAACGAACTTGACCTGAAAAATTACGCCTAAAATCTACTGTGAAAGTTTGAAGTCGATCTGAGGCTTTTTGCGGACGTTATTGTCAAATAAAAAATAGGGGTTGTTAACAGTCATGTATGAGGATTCACTCCTCTTCGATCCGTTCATCCAATTAATTCACTGGAGAATTATTTTTTATGTCCTGAGATTTGTATATAATTTATTCTGAAATGCAAATAATTTCTGCAAAAGTGACAAATTATCCCCGGAGAATTGAACGACGGATATTTGTAAAACGCCTGCGCCTCAAGGGTAGACCACCCGCGTTTTAACACATACAAAACATGAAAAAATGCAACACCAGCGGCGAAATAATGTTGATACCATAAATAAAATACAAATCAGATACATTAAGTTTTGTAACCTTTATTTTTGTTAACTTGTCCTAGAGAGGGTAAAATTATAAAACAAACAACTATAAATAGGCTGAATTTCTTTAAAAGACTAGACTGTAGGCCTAGTTTCAGTCTGATAAAATTAGGCTATATAGATTTAAAAATATAGTAGTTTACATAGCATACAATTTTACAACTAAAACTACTTTGTCTTAATTTTTTTTGTAATAGTTAGCTTAATAAAAAGAGCTCTACCACCACCTGTAAACATTGCTTGACGAACTGGTTTACTAGCGGGAAACAGTGATAACCAATGACTGGACCTATCGGAGGGGGCCCAAAAATAAGTTTGCAGGTTGGTCAGAAAAATTCAGTTACGCCACTGATACTCATCTAATTATTTAGAATAGTTACTAAATAATTAGGTGGGTATTAGGGAGGAGGTGGTTTGAATAATTTACTGTATTTATCATTTGTATATGCTTTTTAATATTGTTACCCCTATGACAATTAAAAAATTCGGTGTGAATATTTTTGTTACTAGGTCGGGCGCCTTCGGCGACCAACCGCGAGGGCGCCCGAGGAGGAGGGCGCACCGGGACATGTCCCGGTGGGCCAGTCCGGGCCTGGGATCAATGTAAATTCCAAGAAGTTTGACACCATCACTAGGATCAACTAGTCTATTGTTTAAAGAGAAAATCATGTGCTGAGTCTTTTCTACATTCATGAATAAGTTTGTCTTGTACCAGTCATTTGCCTGTTCAATTATTATACTAATACTACTCAAGTCAGAATTAATCATGTTCACTGACTGACCTGTGACAAAGAAAGTCACATCACCTGCAAAGAGGATGGAATTTGACTTTACATTTAAATGCAAGTCATTCATTAAAATTATGAAGAGGAATGGGCCCAGTACCGACCCCTGTGGTACCCCGTACACTTAACCTCAAACCTCAGTTAATTCAGAGGAAATATGATTGGAAAAACTTTTTGTTGCCGATTACTGAGATATGATCTGAACAAACAATTTTTGTTGCCAATTATTCCATAAAATTCCATTTTTTCAAAAGAATGTCATGATCAACACAGTCAAAGGCTTTGGATAAATAAAAAAGCAGTGCACCTGATGGTAATCCCTTTTCAAAGTTGGATAGAACATTAGTGACAAGCTCTTCGACTGCATCGATCGTTGACATTCCAGGCCTGAAACCAAATTGATTTTGACTGAACAACTTGTGTTTTTCAAAGAAAGAACTCACCTGAGTTTTCATGACCTCATTGAATTTACCAAAGGTGGGACCAGAGAGATCGGTCTGAAGCTACTAACAGAGTCTTAACTACCTTTTTTGTAAATGGGTACAACTTTTGACACCTTTAAGAAAATAGGAAAGCATCAATGGGACACATATTGATGCATTTACTCAAAGGAACGCACATCACACTGACCACTCTCTTCAGCAAAAAATTTGATATCCCATACAAATCACTGCTTTTAGAGGATTTTAACCTAGACACCACTCTGGTAATATCACTGGGCTGCACAGCTTTCCACCTGAAGATCTCCGGGGGCATTTGGGGATCGCCAAGAAGATCAGTCGCATCCAAGACACTGGGCTGAATGTTGTTACACACATCCTCAATGACTGTCAAAGTTACTAGGTATCACATTAGATCAGAAACTTTCTTGGAATCCTCATGTGTCAGTTGTAT
The DNA here is from genome assembly GCA_030545055.2 of Neoaliturus tenellus. Lineage (NCBI taxonomy): Eukaryota > Metazoa > Arthropoda > Insecta > Hemiptera > Cicadellidae > Neoaliturus > Neoaliturus tenellus. Next base: position 80,297,556 of record CM061534.1, on the reverse strand, counting down.
GTAGCAAATTGTCAAGAAAATTATATTTACTTATAGAAACTTAAGCTTGCTGGTAACCAAACAGTACCTGAGACAGGCATATAGTGCATTTTTTCAGGGTACCTTACTGTATGGACTTCAACTATGGGGTGGAGTAACTGATGTCCACAAGGTTTTGTTGCTACAGAAGAGGGCCATTCGACTGTTGACTGGTGCTGAATACCTTGCACATTGTAAACCTTTGTTCATAAGGGAATCCATAGTCAAAGCCGGCCTTAGGGCGGTGTGACCGCACTGGGCCCTGCGCTTTTAAAGGCCCCGCCAAAACATGACATTTTTTAACTAACCTAGCTCAGGTAATTTTTATTGCATAAATTTGCATTTGGCATCACTATTTTGTCAAAAGAGTTCCTATTTTTTAAATACCAATCAATTTATACGTCAAGGTCTCATAGGTTAGAATATAGATTGTACATAATTTTCGAACGATAACAAATGGCAAACCGCCGGCAGACGGTCATTTATTATGTACTTTTAGGGCTAAAATGACTAAACCAATTGCATGTAAATGCTTAAAGGATAGTAAAGATTATTATTCTCATTCTTTCATTCTCATCCTCATCCAATGCATTTAGTTTGATACAAAAATTTTGGAGGTTCGTGTTTTGCCAGAGTCGCTGCAAGCGATTATTATTCAGCTGGATTTACAGTGTGCTGCAAAAATATTTCATCACAACATAAACAAGGTGACTGTATAGTGACACAGGAGAACTATAAGTAAGCCCTGAGGGGCCAAAGAGTAAGCATAAATTTATTATACCGCCGTGTTTGACACATGTTGGCAAGCCGTGTGTTTAAAAGTCGGCGAGCCATGTTTAAAAGTTGGTGACTTGTTAGACACTACTCGCCGACTTTCAAACACGGCGGTTTGGTAAATTTATGCTTACTCTTTGGCCCCTCAGGGCTCCCGTAGAACACATTCCATAAGAGCAATTTTATTATTCAAGTAACAGCTGATTTCAGTAGACAGAACTGTAACATGTTTGATTTCACTTTTGATGTCTTTCATTCATTTTATATTTGCAACTGTACAAAAAACATACAACGAGAAAATTTGCTAACAGAAATAGCTATTTGTGTATTAAGAGCGCAAATAAGTCATTGCCGCTCGAGAATGTAGTTGGCCGCACGAAGCGTCAGCTGAGTGCGGCCAAACATTTCAAGAGCGGCAATGACTATTTGTGCTCGTAATACACACAATATTTTTCCTACCACCATAATTACAACCGATTAAATGTATTTAATAAACGTACACAATTATATCAACTTTAAATTTAACTTCATTAACTTTCATTAACTTAATTGAGCGGAGCGAGCGAAGCTCCTATACTACACTCTGGCTTTTTATTTACAAGTACTCCTCCTGAACGGCTGGAGTGATCCTCACGAAATTTTGCTCGGTCATAGTAACCATCTATGGGAAGGTATAAATCTGAAATGGTCCAAATCGGACATTAGGGTTCTGTCCTACGGCCCTTTAAAGTTACCATGTTATTTTAATAGGAGAAATATTTTATTTGGTTTGTTTACTGTGTGTTGATTATACAGCTGTTATAAGGATCAAATTTAACTGCAGACTGTTACTATCAGCTGTTTGTGAATACAGTAGATTTATGTGAAATCGTTGTTTTATTTGTTTTAGTTGTTTGTTTACCTTTGTACGTGAATGAAATGCCATGTTTACGGAGAGGAGGGGCAAATTTTGGACGACGCACCATTTAATATCTTGTAAACATATAATACCCCGTCGCAGCAAACCTGCGTAATCAAAAATTATTAGAGTACCTATTGCAGACTTGTGGCGAGTAAGTGCAGCGAACAACCTAAATCTGGCGACGATTGTGTGCCGCGAATGAGCCGACAAAAAAGGTGAGTGAGCGCAGCGAACGAACTAAATTGACGGCGAGTGAGCGTAGCGAACGAGCTGACCCAAATGGCGAGTGAGCGCAGCGAATGAGCTAAACTTTGACGGCGAGTGAGCGTAGCGAACGAGCTCCTATGAATTACGTATACAACATTTGCTATTATTGATCTAAAAAATAGTCGCTCCGCTCAATATTGCAAGCAGACAACTGCATTGTATACCTAGTAACTGTAATAAATCGTAATCACTTGTATAGATGTGTAACCGGAAGTTAGTGTTGTCAAAATACTGACCGTGAAATCAGCTGATTCAGCTGATTCAAAGCAACTACAATTAATTTGTAATAATTATGGTGATTGTCATGTGGTTTCTGACCCATAGAAACTAGTCTGTGTTGTGACGTCACCTTCTTTACCGTTCTAACCTATTGTAGATTTAAAATAACCTTGATTTAGCGTGCGCCAATGTTCCATTACCGCTCTAGAGCGGAAAAGGACCGGAAAACGGAAATGAACTGTTTTGCGTAGGATTACAGCTGTGGCAATGTGATTATTTCCATGCAGTGGTAGGAAAAAGAACAATAATGTTTTTACCAATCAGTGATGTAAAATGTCCGCAATAATTTACCAAACAACAAGAACAATAACATGAAACATGGACAATGGAAAAGACTACGTTTAGAAGTCTTCATCCTTTTTCTGGATGTTAAGGGCTATTCAATTTTAGGGATTCAAACTTGAAAGTCCCGACTGCAATTTCGTTTCAGCCTCCTTCGATTGATGCCTGGCAATGTTAATGTAAAAATGTCTTGTATTAGGGAATTCACATGTCCATCGAGTTCTTTTTGCTACTTCATCTACAAATTTAAAATTGAAATCATTTTGCAAAGTCGTTGTTTACATAGTAGGGAGCCCCAGATATTTAACTAGTATTTTTTACTGAAAATTTTGTATTTTTTTTGTATTTGTAAATTTTGCTGTATTAAAAACTTCAATGCCATATGTCCATATCTATACTTATTTAATACGCTAAGGGTTTTTTTGTTTTGAGAACTCCTCCTACAATTTTCAACCGATTTTCAAGTTTTTGGTGTCATTGGATAGGGCTTGGTCTGTAGTTGTTTCCGCCAAAAATTGATGAGAATCGGACTGAAAATAAAGGCGCTATCCACCATTGAAATCTCAAAGTTTCCCATTTAAATAACATTGGGATTGAATAAAGCATTTGAAACATATGTTAATAATCAGCTGTAAGTACGTGTAGTTTTGGTGATTAAAGGGATTCACTATATTGGTCGGATGTCATTGATTTAGAGCTAAAAGTAACTTTTGTATTGTATTAAAATAAATTGCTCGATTTCGAGCAACACGTATACTAGTTGGTTTTAATAGGGTTTTGTACACAAAAGTAATTTTGATTTGAGAAGCAATTTATTTGAATTTTGATTAAGCAATTGATACAGTTGTTTAGATCTTGTGTTGAGAGCAGTACTCTTTTTTTGTGATGTGGGTTTTCCAGGTTAATTATTAGTCCAAGTAGAGTAAAAGATAACGTGTGTCTGTACTTTGAGGGATTCGGGATTCTAGTGTTGTTTATATAAACTGGAGGGCACAGGCCCCGTTTTAGAGTGAAGGTGACGTTTAAAGATTTTGACAAATTCACTTTCATTTGCCAATTTTTAACCAGTTACTTGAAACATTAATGTGGTTTTGTATTTGTATTTTTGCTGCTTGCTTCAATGGGATTTTCCAAAGTGCAGAGAATGGGCGCTTTCACACTTCACAACATGATACCGATAAATTTTACCGCTTTCACACTTCACGATACGCCTACGACACGGTATTTTACTGCCAAAATATAAATACAACCTTTACAATCTTGGAAAATTCGGTATAACACGTATATTTCGTATTCGGTATGGGCGCTCACGGAGGTAAACTATGGGTTCCAGTAGTTGTTAGGATTCGCTCCCCAACTCGTCTGGCCAAAGACAAAGTGGTGTAAATAGCCTGAACTGCTATTACTTAAGTTCAGTATTAATTACTAATGAGTATAAATTACTAAAACCATTCATTCGCCAACCCTTTTCTCAGTGGCCTTAAGTGCCCAGGGAATCCTATTATTTTTACTGTTTTTATAGTTTTTTATATAAATTTTTAAAACTCCACTTCTACTGTTTATATTTACATGAAATGTTCACCAAATCTTTATTGGTACCGTAACCTAGCATTATTTTAAACCTAATTTTATTGATTTTTATTAAAAAATGTCCGTCTGTCTGCCTGTTTATTAAATAATTTAGGAAAAACTTTGTTTTATTGTTATTAAAACACAATTAGAAAATATTTTTTTAACTTTTAAAATGAGATATATAGTTGAATTTAAATACCTGCAACATCATACAAGTATTTTATAACTTAGTTTGTTAATACAAATTATTCTGTGGTTCATCTAACCCTACTTCATTTAGGCCTATGTCAACGACTTGCCTCAGCGCATAAAAATTTACATGATCAGTTAGGTCTACCACCATATCATTTTGTGGATTATTGTGTGGACTGATGACTACCTCACTTTCTGCGTTATCAAAACAATCATTTCAACTAGGCCTACGATAGCCGGGTCAACCGCCTCAACTTTAACCTCCATTTCCACATCTTCTTCGTCTTCTTAGCAGGCCCGGATTAATACTTTTTGACGCCATAGGCCAAAGGTCACAGTTAAGCCGCCCCCCCCCCCCCAGGCCCAAAAAAACCCGATCTATGGACTTAGTTTAATTCTAAATACTTTGGCTGTTGTGTAAAACCACAGAACTATTTAACGAATGTGATGATCATAATTTTTGTCACTTTAATCCGTGCATGTAGTCCTTTTGCATAATTTAATGTACCATTTTACCACCATATTAATTTTAGATATGAAATCAATATTATATAATTATAATACAGAAATAAATTTAAATCCAGGTCAAAGGAACAAGGTCAAGGCAAACCTTAAAAGGCAAAGGGGTGCTGTTAGGGAATGTTTACCGCTGGTCGGGGGCGCTCTTTACCGCTGATCACAGGCGCTATTTACGCGTATTGGTGGCGCTCTTTACAGTCGATCGGGGACACTCTTTACCATCGGTCGGGGGCGTGAATTAACTCTGATCAAAGGTGCTATTTACCGTATATAAGAGGGCGATGTTTACCACAAGTCGGGGGTTATGCTCTTGATCGCTAATCAGGGAAACTCTTTACGGCATATCAGGGGTGCTCGTCACCGCCACGAAGGAGCCCCCGGGTCCTGGCAGGTTAGGGGGCCACCTAGTTCGCCTAAATAGATCTTTCTTCTTTCTCTTTTGTCGAATATTCTATTCACTCTTGATAATAAAGAATTAATAAAAAAATTGTGAAAAAACCAGAATTAAGTTATATTTGAGGTTAAATTTTTTTTACTACAACGTAGTATAAAAAGGCCCGTTTGACGCCCCCTCCCCCCCCCTGGCTGACGCCCTAGTGGATAATCCGGGCCTGCTTCTTAGCATTCGTTGTCACTTTCCAGGGCCACATCATTTTCTTCGAATGCATTACAGTCAACACTATTTTCACTATCACTAAATAAAAGACTGTCTTTGTCAATAATTCGGTCAATTTTGCCACTCCGAAAACACTTACGTGCCATGACAAACACTCTGTTTACATCGAAACAGCTGCAGCTAAACAAGCGACAGAACACAAGTTATTTTTACAAAATAACAGTGTTGCCAAGCCGAAAAACCAAATAAATATGTCCACAAACTATGCTAGAAGTCGGAAACGAAGTTTTGCCCGTATTATGCTCCTATCTGTTGAGTAGACTGAGAACTACTACGACACGAGCGAGCGGCGAGACCGTCTCATCGAATTATTGCCGCGCGCTCGGCAGCAGCGGCGAGAAGGTTTTGTCGAAGTAGGCAAATGGGTTAATTTCAACTATGAGGAAAATTCTGATGGAATTTAATTTGTCAAATGTTTTTGAAAAAATTTGATTGTGTTGACATTAAAAGTGAAAAGACTGGTTTCTGTGCTGCGGGGCAGCACAGTGTTGTTTAAATACAAAATATAAATTAAACTTTTTAAAGCAGAAAACATAAAAAAATAAAAGTACATTGATATTTTTCAATCAAATTTTATTTCAAATAAATTTTTGTTTATTTACAACTTATTATTCAACTGTACAATATAAATCAAATAAAAATGCAAAATAATTAAAAAAGGATTAAAAACAGTTTTTACTGAATTTCTTTTTCAAAACAACTTTTGTGCATGGTGTTTGAAAATATTAAAGATCACTTGGACACAATAATAGAGAGTTTTTGCAACATACGGTAAATCTTACAGTAAACACTATTGTTATATTGGTCAATACGTTGTGCAGGAATGTTAAATGGAATAATGTTAGGGTTTAACACTAATCACTTTTAACAAGTTTTTGTAAATTCAAGCAGTAAAAATAGTTAAATCCGTTATAATTTAATTTAAGTGTTTAGCGTTTAGAGTATCCATTTAATGTATGTGCAAAAATTTTCTATTTACACTCACAAAAATGGATGAGAGTGTTTATTTCATTAATAGTAGAATAATAATACGCATCATCATAATAGTGAAATCATAATATGAAAGGAATTATGTTCATTTATAATTTTTAAGTTAAAAATAATAACTAACTATAAAGGGGAAACAAAAAACATATTAAAAAGCACCTCTGTTAAGAAGATAGAGGTTATACAACATTACTTATTCTAAAAAAGACAAGTTTTTCATCAAATATTTTTTTTTTGAGTTTTATAATATCACTTTATAAACAATCCTGTTGTTTTTTGTTATTGTTGATTTTTAAAGAAAATCAATCCATTCACTATCGAGAGCTACATCAATTTACAAACTGGAATTTACAAAATATAATTATATATAAAAAAACAAGGAAATTACACTACATTACATTTGTTTATTTACATAGTTATAAACTTACATAACATTGTATATTACATGACTTTCACTGTCTTAAAATCACACTACAGGTTGATGCCAAACTATTCTCCCAGTTAAACAACCAGAGACTAAAAGACAATGTCGTGGTGAAAATTTTGTACTGACAACGATGTCTGCATGACAGGCTCTTCTACTGAGTTCGTAAAGTTGCACAGCCCTGTCTTTGGGGACACAAGTTGACAACTCTGAACATTCGGGAGAGAACGTAAGCAATCGAATGCCATAACCGTAAGGTGAACATATAAGACGGCCGTCAGAGGAGAAACACAGTTCTTTGATGAACCCACGGCCTACGTTGGGTTCTTCGATGTAATGAGACAAACGTGGGATATTCTGGTGTATCTTGTGGTTCTTAGGAACTTTGATCCTGGACGCGGAGGAGCGCGGGGGTCGGAGAGGTGGGTTGGAGCGGGGGTTGGCTCCGAGAATGACGATAGTGCGAGACGATGCAGAGGTGCCAGGCTGCGCTTCGTCTTGAGGCTGTGGCTGGTCCCCCCCCTCCCCCTCCCCGTCGCGCTGCCCCTGCCGCCGGTACCTGATGATGATTGCGGCTGCGTTTGCGCTCGTCCCCCCGCTCGCAGCTGGGTTAGTCTCCTCCACCACCTGGGAAATCATCACTTGTCATTCCCACAACACAGAACACAACAGATAATTAACAAATATGATCAAAGTGTGATATCATTCAATATAAGTGTGTACACAGAATCAGGTTTACCTTTCACAATGTAATCTATTATAGAATACATAGTAAAAGGAAAATCCAAGACAAACCTTTCGTACAATTAACCGTACTTTATTTGGAAAATCATGTACATTTGAAAGACTGAACAGTAATAACATTAAAAAGATTAAAACTAGTCTACTTTCACAATGATGATTTAAATAACAAAATGTACTTTGTAATAATGTAAATAACCAAAGAGAATACAATGAAGAGGATCAGTCATTGAAACTGTGGAAAATAAGGAAAGGGAAGACTAAAATTGAAGGACAAAAAGCAGACTTGAGGACTTGGCACTAAAAACAAAAGGGTAGAGAAAATTGTTTGGTGAGCCGAAATATTCATTTTTGCTTTAACTGACCAATGGCAACAGTACAGAGTATGAAATTACTGGATAACATTATCTTAAAAATTTGGTTTAAGATTGTTAATCCTTTCTATTCAAGACAACCATGTGATGAGGGGACTATTTATAATTTATGATTAGTGATTTTTCTAAAGAAGCGAATAAACTGCTCTGGGACTTTAGTTTGTAGGATGGATCTGTTTTTGAAAAGAACTAATTTAATGACCACTTGATAGCTCTAGATTAAATAGGTAAGCAAACCCTTATATTAAGAGTTTAATTCAGGTCTAGGGAAGTGTTTATTTTGAGTGACAAAAAAACAAACACTGCGATTGATTGAATAAACATGACAATTGAGTGAATTTGGGAGGTTAGGTCCCACGGGCCTAAAGGCTCCTAGTTAAGATTGGTTTTCAAACAGAAGAAATCTTCCTGTTTTAAGAGATGGACAGGTCTCGAAATATCGAGAATTTTTCAGGAGCAAAATTGCTCCGATTATTGAGCGGGAATTATTTTTACTTAGGAATTTTTGGGGACGAGAATTGCTGAACAATGAATGTTTATCTCCAGAGGCGCTAGGCGATCTTGCTAATATTTTAAAAATGCAGAGACGATCTATTGTTCAACATCCAGTGGTGATTTATTCAAGAGGGATATTTTTGCTCCTACTACTGATTGCCACTTTCTGAACCAATTGTCATAAAAATCCAAATTGTGTGTTTTTTTGTCTAATTCTCACACATCTGCTTTATAACGTAAGAAGCATCTTATTTTAATATAATTTCAAAGTAAAAACTTCAAACTCCATTAAATATTCTTTGTTGGTGATGGTGAGTTTATGTTATTGTTTAGTAAATTATTGCGGACAGGACTGTTAGTTAATAGCCCAACAGCCAATGGTATATAGGGACCTACAGTTTAACGTGGGATCCAAACCAAAATTTCGACCACGGAGTGTCATCCAAATGTCAAATTATACAGGTCTCCCCTATATACTCATGGGACATTTTAACATGTAGGGAGTATAAAAAGCATGAGTTTAAGAAACACTAGATTTTAATGAAACCATGGTCTGAATGAACTTTAAAATAACTAACATTCATATCATTCTCCACTTTGTTTAACATTTTCACCTTTGTCATTCGCCAACATCATATATCAACTATCGGTCGCTACTGACATGTTAAGGTGTCACTCATCACTCACCTGCACATCATTAGCTACGTCGTCAGCGTCCCTGGGTCGCGTGCGGGCTGCGTCTGCCAGAGCCAGTCCACTCGACATCCGCACAATCCGGAACCTCGTGTGGGGCTCCTGGTCGGGCATCAGTATGCCACTGCCGCCGACTCGTCGGTCCTGGGCGCGGTTGCGTTCTCTGCGCGACCTGTCAACCATTTGACCAGAAGGACAATGTTACACCAGAGAGAAAGTAATGGAATGATCAATGTTTGGACTGATTATCAACCAAATTAGAAAAGAATTGATTGTATTATTTTAGGAAATTAAAAATCCTAATTTAGCTTTAAATTAAATACACTCTACCTTTTAATGAGAAAATATTTTTAAAAGTGATTTATGAACCTGCTTTCTGTAATCAAATTGATGCTGATACAGAAAGCAAGTATTCAAAACACTTAGTGTTCCAATGTTGTACAAAGCCTACAGCCATTCAAAATCGTAATTTATTTTCAAACACAAACTAACATCTAATTCATAAGTTACAATAGCAAAAACAACAAAATAAAAAAACCACGAATCTTAGAATATGATTTTTTTACCTGGCTTCTCGGATGGCGACCAGAGCCTCCCAAACATCGGTGGATGTGACGACGATGTTGCTATCTCTCGGAGACGCGGCGGGCTGCGGTTCGGGTGAGGGAAAGCCTCGGAACGGTGAGTTGCTCAGCGTCCGCAGTCTCCGCACGGCACGGCTGCGGCTCTCCACGTTGGTGTTGACAACACGTGCACGCGAATTGGACCCAATCACAAACATCCCTTCCAGTGGGCTCCTGTCAAACGAAAATCAGTCTTGAGAAGCTATTATTTCATTATATCCCTCCCCCTTAGACATACCGCTACCCACCACACCCACCAATATTAAAAATGTACAGAAATTTTCTTTAAAAGGACTTTCCGACCACTTTGTGACGAGTCTGTTATATTTATCCATCTACCTAGTAAGTCAATAGTCAAGAAACAAAGTAATATTTCTTTTTGGTAATAAATAATAAAACTATTTCAATTTATAAGCCTTTTATAGGTCTTTGTTAAAACTTGATCATCCTAAAGAATATTAGAATGGGGGAGGAATTTAAACTGTAAGGAAATATTTTAACTTGTTACAAACAAATAAAAGGCAGTTTCCTTCACATTTCTTAAGTGATGAATGTTGGTATTCTTGTGAGGATCAGGCTTGGCGTGGTAGATGCCTTTTAGAGTGTAACATTCATTAAAGTTTACTTTTTTATGCTCTACAGCATGTGCTAAGACTGGTCTGTTTTTATTTTCAAGAGCAACATCAAATCTATGGTTTGTCATGCGGACTCTGAGTGGCAGGATGGTTTGCCCGATGTAATCTTTAGTGCAGTGCTTGCATGTTTGCTGGTAAATAACATTACTTGTATTACATTATGTTAAATATAATATTAGAGCCGATTGATATTTACAGTAATTAAGATATATACATATATATGTTACACCCTCCGAGCATTCAATGTTGCACCCAGGAGCGTTACACATTTTTAAATGTTTTGCATACTTTTAAATAAAACTTTGTAAAAAATATATTTTATGACATAGTACTATATAAATCATATTCATAATATATGAAAGTATATAAAATGGACTATTTAACAATATAAAAATTGTCGACCTTACTTGTTGTTACCAACATTAGGCTGTAGATTAAAAAAACGTACAAAGAAAATATTTTATAAAACTTTTCTTTAAGTAATAATAATTTTAATAATTTTTTAATAATAATTTAACTTAATAATTTTAGGCTAACATAATCAAAATTCCAAGATATATATTTTGTTTAGAATTTTATGGAGAACAAGAAAGTAAACAGGGTGTTAGGAAACTCTCTTCCAAAACCCCGTGTGGCGATTCCTTGGATAAAAATAACCAAAAAATTTTATATGTCCTAAAATGCTTTGTTAGACCGCTAGCTGCCATTTTGTTTTTTACACTTAATAATTTTTATTTCCATCAGATGGTTGCATTAAGTTCATATTTGACATGAACCTTTATCAGACCAGTGTTCATTTTCAGGGAAAAAATTATTTTCTTCCGATGTGTATTTTAAAAATGACGGCCACTTTAAACTTTAAACTCAAATATCTCAAAATCGGTAAATGTTATCAAACTATTATACACAGCAAAAAAGATGACAAATTTAATTATCTAACCAATGATATCAAGTTTGTAAGGACCTGACAACAAATAACGGAAATATTGAGACCTTTTAATATATTGTTCTAAGATAACCTAAATTTGCATGCATTTTAAGGGAAAATCAGTGTTTTTATGCAAAAAAATGGCAATTACTCCTTTATTTGTTGTCAAATCCTTACAATATTGGTATCATTGGTTAGATAATTTAATTCGCCATCTTTCTTGCTGTTTATAATAGTTTGTTAACATTTAATGATTTTGAGATATTTGAGCTTAAAATTTTTAAATTGCTGCCATTTTTAAAAAAATACACATGGGGTAAAAATAATTTTTTTCCTGAAAATGAACATTGGTGTGATAAAGGTTCATACCAAATATGAACTTAATGCAACCATCCGTCACGGAAATCAAAATTGTTAAGTGTAAAAAACAATATATGGAGGTTAGGTGCCTAACAAAGCCTTTTAGGACACATGTTCACATGATATTTTTTGTTTATTTTGATCCAAGGAATCGCCACACGGAGTTTTGGAAGAGAGTTTTCAAACTCCCTGTATAATTAATATAGGCAAGAAGCATACGGTACTATCCCTAATCCCACAAGAACATGTAAAATCAATCTAGGAACATTTCACTAATTCCTGCTCATATTCATGATTATAAACTCGATGAAACATATTAATTTATTCCAATAATGTAAATTAACAGTATTAATAACACTTTTCATTATTCATAATCTTAAAACATTTGGTAAAATACACATTTTGTTGTTTACGAAACTGTTAGCAGATGGCAACAGTTTTTCCCCAGATGTTTCATTGCATATTACAAATACCAATCACGTTCCACCATTTAAAATGAGTGTTTTCAGATAGCTTAGAATGTCCCGGTAACAGCGGTAGCGTTCATGGCTGTGTTTCTGTCATTCACTATAAAGTTACTTCACGTTTTCTAACCGTCGTAAAATAGATGCTAACGCTCGAAGGTCGAAAACATGGGCCGAAAAATCAACGTTTAACGCTCGGAGGGATATTATACAATAAGTAATATATACTGATTTCCATTCGTTATTAAATTAATTGTCTTTTAAAATCCGTACAAGTTGCATTTTTATTTGTAATATTAGTCGACATAGAGGTTAACATCTAGAATTTTATTATTAAAAAATAAAATGTAAGCTATAATGATATATATAAAAAGTTCTTAAGTAAACTGATTAATAAGCAACTGTTACAAACATTATTACAAAACTGATACACAATGGTAGTATTCCGGGCGCCTCACCAGGGGCATTTAGTAAATACGGACGTTATTTCATAACGTATAGAGTGGACAACAGATAGGGAAGAAGGGAACGCTCGCCACGGTACCCGGGGACTCAGTACTGTCTCGAGGCAAGTATCGATTGTGCTTTCAGTCTAGACTACATATCACATTAACTCGATAGTCATCATTATCATTGAAAACTTAGAAGAGAATTTGAATCGAATCGAGCTTTCGATTACATCGCATCGGTAGCCAGTTAGTAGCGCCCCTAGCGGACGATCTTGTCATTTAGCGTTTCCAAATTTTAACATTGCTTGTCCACTCTATACGTTATGTTAATAACGTCCATATTTACTCAATGCCAGGGGTTACCGGTGAATAACCAAGATGATAATTGTCGTCTGCTAACAAGGCATTTGTATTACTAGCAGACGACAATTACCGTTTTGGTACTCCTGGTGAGGCCCCCGGAATACTCTCAATATGTTGTGATGTAAAATTACCAACTGGTATGCAACAGCAAAAAAAAAAAAAAAAGCTTTAGCCAATGGAATATTAGCAAGGATAAACAAATCCTTCCCACCACTATTCTGGCAACTCCCACAAACGATCATAAAAAATAAAATAAAATAAAAACCCGGCAATAAAATACTGACTTACTGACTAATCTTGCTCAAATTACTGAGCTCAGTGGATCAAAATTAGCTCTACGAGTTGTAAAAAACTCTTTGAAGTAGACAACGTTTGTTTAAGACTGTGTCCCGGAATATTTCATAAAAACTGAGAAGAGCACCTATTGTAAATTAAGCTGTGTTTTGATTAGGTAACTAATTTTGACAAGGTTTTGTCTATTAAATATCAGCACATAGTTGACTGGCTGGCTATTGTGCACTGACACAATCCTGCCATTCTGACTTTAACTGAACCCTTTCAGGGATTGAACAATGCTTATCTCTATATATGCTGTATTCTAGTAGATATACCCTGCAATTAAACTTGAATTTTATAAGGTGGCTAGTTGCTGATAAACGTAATGGGTGTGTGGTGGCAATTAGATGAATAGTAAAAATGATGAATGATTGTATTAAAATATAACAAAACATCATATAAAATAATTAGCTGTTAAACCAAAAAGGAAAGTAGAGAAAGCGTTACTGACTGAGGCTCGTCGTCTGCATCCTCGGCCCCCCCTCCCGAGTCCGGATCCTCCGTTATCATCTCCTCGGAGTCAGTCTCTTGGATGTCGTGAATGCAAGTCCACTCCGAGTTCTCGTCATTGCTGATGTTACGACTCAGTGCACACCATCCTTGAGGGTGAACCTATGAATAATAAACTCTAGTGTGGTTCTGCATGGTACAGTTACAAATGTGATGAATGAAGTGAAAAAAAAACATCCTTCTGAAACGGTAAATCATTTACTTTTCCTTCATTACTATGAGATAACTGAAAAAGTATAGTCCAAAAGAAATGTTTGAATAAGAGTAGCCTAGACTTAAAAATTAAAATATTTAATTTGTTTAATCCTGATTTTGCACTTACGTTTAAGAAGTGGTGGTTGGAGGTGAGACTAGTTCATCACACGAAGAAAGTTGAGGACTACACCAAGCATTCTTCGATAAATTCAAACCCCGAATATAAATCCTTTTCTATTAATACAAATTAGTGGTTCCTCATGTGTTATGTTCCCAACAAAATAGAAATACAGCCATTGACAAGAGAACTTTGAGGCGTCACAAAGTTAAAGTGCTCAAAAATATTCCAAAAGTTTTTGTACTAAACCTTATCAATTTTACTTAAAACTAGGCCAACTATTATAGTTACATAAGTAACATTTTGTTCATAGTTTAAATTAACCAAATTAACATTTAAATTTAAATGTGACCAAAAATAATTGAACTGCATTGAATTTTGCCTCTTAAAATGGATTGCAAGAAATTTTTTGCAGGACTAAAACAGAACTGTTTAGTATTTACGGACCTGCAATGAGGAGACAACCTCAGCGTCGTCCCCCTCAGGGAAGTCAGTGACAAATTCAATTCGATTGGTCTTGCGCTTGTGAGAGAACAGGTGGGTGAAACTAGCGGCCACAGGGATGGTGGTCTGCGACAGCTGCATCAGACGGTACATGTTGGGCTGCAACAGTCACACGATACTAATCACAAACCTCGCTTTTATTAACCTTAAAGGCTACTGAAAACCTGGAAAAATGTTTTCTACATATTTACACTACTTCCTCCACTGATGGCTCTAAAATAACAAAATTAATTTTTGGAGGGTTAGAGTAAGAGAGATGTTGTTCTGTTACCTTAAATCCTTCTAGGTCCTCTCTTAGAGTCTTGAGGTCAAGATTATGAATGAGGATAAGGTACCCTCCTGTAGTACAGATGATCATCTTAGACCCATCAGGATTCAGACGTGTACGCATCAGACCGTTGGTGTGGAACACACGCTTGTACAGAAAACCTTCCTCTGTGTAGCTGAAAAAAAAACCACAAGGCCTTTCAAAATATACTTACATTTTTGTAACAATGATTATGAAACAATAAAGATCCTATTATTGCAGTAGATAATACTTTGTTTTTATGCTAGCGCAAATGTTTTTTACAATTTCTTCCCAAGCTTAGAATTTTAAAAGTTAATCATCATTTTGTATACTATATGCGATACAAATTATACAGATTTTACTGCATAAATAAATGGTAAAAATAATGTGCTACCTGGAATGCTCACCAAAATTGATGCTGAATTTACACATAAATTTATGCCTCCCGCTCTAAAAGGCAGGAAAAACGCGGAGTGACCAGTGAACAACAATGATCTACAGTATTTCTCCTCCTAATACCTTTGTTTTTGTCTTAAATTGACTCTGCACATATTGGTTAAGGCACCCTATAACACAATTTTTTTAAACATAATTTTTTTGAAAACATTTAACAGTCGCTTTGTGCTTAAATTTGATGAATGAAAATGTTATGAAAAAATTTTAACTTTAATAAACACATTTAAAATAAACTCGTAATGTAAAATTTGCTGGAAAAATTAGTACCCATCTCCAAAACAAAAAAATTTTTCTCAGTTAGTTACTTTTTCATTTCACTATTTCTGTTAGGATTAATTATTAATTCATGTACATTAAAAATATAAGGTTCAGTCTACTCATTACTTTATGTGCGAAAAACAAACATTTGAATGGACAATATGTGCGCTTGCATAAAAGTTTGCCATGATTTGGTCGTTCTATGACTACAATTGATTTTCCAAAATTAATTAAAATTAAGGCTATAAGAGTTTTTAAATTATGATACATACCGTACATCAGGGGAAATTCCAATTGCTTAAAACAGTTCAAACTCAGAAGTCTGAACTCCTTTTTTAATATACTTAATTTATATTAAAAAATCAAATAGAACATACCTATTTATATCCCATGTGTAGATGCTGCCATCAAAACCTGATGTAACCAGTAGGCCATCACTCTGAGAGAATTCTATATTCTTCACCCAGTTAGAATGTCCCTGAAGTGTTCGAATCCGTGACCTTAAGTTACGAGCATCCCACAAAGCGACGGTACTATCATCACTGCATGTTGCAAACACTCGAGAATCCAAGAATCTGAACCATAAAGAAAAAATAAACTTGTTAGAACTAAAACAAGGCCCCTAATTTTGACACATCTTACACCACATTTTAAAACATCAGGTGTCGTACGCAATCTATCTGACCATGTTTAAAATAAAAGTTTTCCTTAAGAGACGTAATGAACTTAGAATAGGCAACAGTTTGAAAGAATAGACCTTATATTTAAGACCACTTTGGATGACTATTTCAGCTTAACAGGATGGTAGACAGGTATATCTGCCAATTGTCATGAACTAACTAATTCTAGTTTGATCAATATATAAAACATCCTAATGTTTGATAATGTCCTTAAACGATATACTAAGAATTTGTTTCTTTTGACAGGTTGGAAACTTATTCAGACAGTTGGATGCATTGTTAGCCTGAGCCTCTCACTTTTGTTTTTTGCTGACACATTGGCATTTAGGTGCCAAGATGAATATTTACAATGAACATTTCTTATACAGGGTGTCTCTGAACTCTCTACCAACCTTTTAAGGTATTATTCCTGGACCAAACACAAGCCAAAATAGTTACCCGTACAGCCGCCATTTTGTATTTTTTAAAGAAAAAATTTTAATTTAAGAATGGATCTACGTAATAAGTTGAAACTCGGTACACAGCTTTTTGAAGTAAAGACCTAGATGTAGAAAAATAATCAATTTTCTATCATCAATATTTTCAAAATTGAGGCTGTTTAAATTTTTAACCTTCAATTTCATAAAAACTACACGAGATAGGAAATGTTATGTCCTTATGTGTTTTTTGATAAATTTCATTTGCAATCCAACGATGCAAAAATTATGAAAATCGGTTCATAAATAAGCGAGATAGAGCGATTTTCATACAAATATTCAGGAATCTGAGCGGCAAAAAGCCAGGTCGCGGCTCCAGCTCAACAATGGATGTCGCACCATAACGCTCCCGGTGAAGCGGTACGACCGTGACTAGCCTCAGTTAAATCGCTCTATCTCGCTTATTTATGAACTAATTTTTATAATTTTTTCATTGTTGGATTGCGAATGAAATTTTACAAAAAAGACAGAAGAACACAAAATTTACTACTGTACCTCAAGTATTTATGAAATTTAAGGTAAAACATTTTTAACAGCCGCCATTTTGAAAATATTAATGATAGACAGATGATTATTTTTTTCCAAGTAGGTCTTTCCTCAAAAAGCTGTGTACCGAATTTCAACTTATTACGTAGATCCATTCTTAAATTAAAAATTTTCTTTAAAAAATTCAAAATGGCGGCTGTACGGGTAACCATGGAGATTTGGAAATTTTACATATGATATTTTGGCTTGTCTTTGGTCCAGGAACAATACCTTAAAAGGTCAGTAGAGAGTTCGGAGACACCCTGTATACAGTGCACTCTTGTTTATCCAACTCGGTGACATCGGAACTTCGCTTCTTCGCAACTAATAGTCTGAATATTATTATAATTTTTTTTCTTACAAAAAAATAATTTTCTTGATTAGTGTTTTCAATCTCCAAAATTTTTGGGCCTACACCCGCAATGCAGTATCACATTTTGCATCACTTGTCAATGGATGCTTTTCATCTGCATCCCACGATGTGATTGAGGAGGCCGTGTAAGTAATCATACGGAAATAGGAAGATGGGTTCACAGGAAGTAAACATCCGCTTGAAAAACTGTCTGTGTGTATGTATCGCGAGTGCATCTGTGTTTGAATATTAATTGACTGTTATTGGAGTGAAAAGCGGAAAAGGATATGGATATCTATCGAGGATAAACTTAAAGCTATTAAAGAATCGATGCAGATGAGTCGGCAAAAAAGATTGCTGTGGAATATGGAGTAAGGACACTATATTTCCTGCGTTGTTTTTTTATTCAATAAGTTCATTGTTACCATGTTCGAAGTTTCAGTGTCTAATTTTTAGAAAATCTCTTGTAACAATAGTGAAAATTACCCGAAACGGTTTAACGAGTAGCTCATCACGGACTCTGTTTCATCGGAATTTTTCGACACCAGAATTGGTCATCCCCCACATTAGTTCCGATGAATGATAGCGCACTGTATTTGACATTTTGCAGCAACTTTTATTTGATCTACTTTTGTAACTTGAGCAATTGTGATTTCCAGTTTGAAATCAGGATGCTACATTGGGTTTGACTCTTCACTGGAGGGATGGCACTGTGTACTTAAAGCGACGACCATTAGGAGGTGACTTTACTCTTATACAGTAGAACCTCGATATTTCAACTCTCAATACTCTCAACACTCCTTGCAGTTCAACAAAGTCTGTGACAACCTAACATGTCAGTAACGACTAAAAAATTACTATGTTGGGGACTGATAAATATGAAAATGTAAACAAAGTGGCGAATGATTTGAATGTCGGTTATGAATCAAATTATAGTTTCATGAAAATTTAGTGTTTCCTAAATTCAACTAATCATTTTGTATACTCCCGATGTTGAATTTCCCATATAATACTCCCCTATAGTTTGACATTTTGATTCTTTGATACTCTCTAAGTCCACAAAGTGTCCAAGGTTCTATTGAACTACTTTACTCTTTACTTTACTCTTTTATAGAGTGGTAAAGTGGAAAAAATGCTAAAAATATATGAAATGAAAAATATTTTTTACTATGATGTCAAAGCATAGGCCCTATAGGCTATATATAACATTATTGAAGTCAACCCCTTAACAGACTTACGTTTCAAAACTGGAAAAAGGATCTTAATATTTTTTTTGTAAACCTAATTAAGTTAACTTAGGTACTTAAAACCAATTTTGAGTGAAATATGAGTCAGTTAAAAAGAGTAACTACTGTACAGCCATTGTATAGCTTTGTTAATAATAAAAATCAACTGAATCAAACCTCAAATACTCACCTTACACAATTGACACAGTCAAAGTGAGCATCATCAACAGCATGGATTAATTTTCTTGATAAAGGATCAAACATTAGAATACTCCGCTTCTCACAGGCAGCGACTAGTAAAGATCTGAAACATTGAGTAAATAATTTGTTTAACATACTTTCATTTTAAAATTTATTGGACTTTACCTCCTAGTACTTTTAGTGTTTAAAACCTCCTTTTTTCAAGTGACAGTGATATACCTCCAGTGCGGGGCTCCCAAAACTACCCTATTCCCTCTTAAGGCTCCAGTATACCCGAGCCCGAATGCCGCCTCGCGGCCGCGGCCGTAGCGCTAGGCGAGTTTTAGGGATGCAGAGGTTTACGGGAATTGTGTTTTAAAAATAACTAATTAAGATAGAGATTGGCTCTTAATTTTTTCTAAAAGTAGAAAAAAGGATCTCATCGGCTATCTTTTTAGAATTTTTAAATAAAATTTCTAATTTCAGTTTTAACTGTCTAAAATCATCAGTTTTTCTCTAGTGGCAAGTTTTATGGATGCAGAGGTTTACGGGGATCATGTTTTAAAACTAACCAATTAAAATAGAGATTGGCCCTTAACTTTTTCTGAAAGTAGAAAAAAGGATCTCGTCGGCTATCTTTATAGAATTTTTAAATAAAATTTCTAATTTCAGTTATAACTGTCTAAAATCATCTGTTTCTCGATGCAAATGCAAGGGTTTTTGTTAGAATCCTGTTATCTTCTGCTAAATGCAGCCTACAGCTATAAATTAGGTGTCATATTAAAGAAGAATAACGGTGCTCAATTTTCTTAGTTACACTTTGGTAATCTCACTTTGGTAGTTTCATTAAAACTAATAGAAAACTTCAGTTAAAAATCGAGAAAAACAGATGATTTTAGACAGTTATAGCTGAAATTAAAAATTTTATTTTAAAATTCTAAAAAGATAGCCGACGAGATCCTTTTTTCTACTCTTAGAAAAAGTTAACAGCCAATCTTAAGTGGTTAGTTTTAAAACATGATCCCCGTAAACCTCTGCATCTATAAAACTCAAAAACAGATGATTTTAGACAATTATAACTGAAACTAGAAATTTTATTTAAAAATTCTAAAAAGAGCAGACGAGATCCTTTTTTTCTACTTAAACTTTTAGAAAAAATTAAGAGCCAATCTGTATCTTAATTAGTTATTTTTAAAACACGATTCCCGTAAACCTGTGCAGCCATCAAACTCGCCTAGCGCTACGGCCGCGAGGCGGCATTTGGCATTGTTGTTCGGGCTCAGGTAGACCGGAGCCTTAAGCAAAATTTTTTTTACCTCTCCAAAGCCCCAAACGTAATCCATCATTTAAAAATCAAATAATAAACATAAGGCTTATAATAATGACTTGCAACTAAAATACGTACCAATTATGAGATTTCACAAGTTTATTAACTTGAAGCACAAGTTGAAAAACATGTTTTCTAAATGTAAAATGTAAATACTGTATTATGAAAAGTTATTCAAACACATAGGTATACATTATGTTCGGCATATGAACAGTAGAATTCGAATATAGCAAAAAGTAATAGCATATTTCAAAATTTGTTTTAAAATAAATAAAAAAAGGAATTTATTTAGCAAAATTAACTCTGTAAAAACATTTGAGTAACTTCCAATAAAATTTATTATAGGCCCATACCCATAAATATTATAGACAATTTTATTCCTTAGACAAAAACATTATAATAAATGGGTAGATAATTTTTTTGTAGTTATCATGTAGGAGTATGGAAGGTTGAAAAATTTCTATGTAAATGTAACATATAAGATTATTTGGGGAAAATTTCAAGTAAGTTAAGTAAGATTATCTAAAAAAAAGTTTATTATTTTGGAAACATGCAAAAAATAAATATATGTATAGGCCTACTAGCAATAAACTCCTACATTATTGTTCTTATAAGAGTTAAAATCCATTAAAGTTTAAAAATGGATTATAAAAAATGTATGAAAGTTAAAAACTAACTGTGTAAAATTTTGTTAATAATTTGTAATATTGCTGTCAGCACGAAGTTGTTCCGGAATGGCAAGGAAATAAGACAAAATGTAAACATGTGGCGCACACCATGCGATCATCAGTACTACGTTACTTTTCTGTAAGGTACATTCATCTACATTTCTTCCTTTTCAAAATGACATTGCATTCAACTATGTAGTGATAATGATATACACTACATCAAATAACAATTTTAGCAAACGATCATCTGCCTTTTGTAATGTTGGTGATCATTTGTTAGAATTTGAAATATAGGACTATTCTATATTCTAACCTATAAGACCTTACAACGTATAAATTGATAGCCTACTTAAAAGTAGGAACTCTTTGACAAACCAGTAGTGCCAATTGCAACTCTATACATTAAAATTATTTGAGATAGGTAAGTGGAAAGAGGTAAAATTTTGATGTTTCAAACGTGGTGGCTACTTAGATTGACGTCACACTAAACATTTACGAATATTCTAAGAGTTATTACGTTGTATCACAACTACTTAACGGTTATGATAAGGAAGTTCAGACTGGTACCTTTTAAATGACATATAATGTAACCACTTTCAAGTAGTTTTACACTTTTTTTACCATTGCAAAATGTTTTGATCCAGAGGACCATTTTAAGGGACTATAAAACTATAAACTATAAAAGGCCGTCTCACACTGTTATGGTTAAATCTTGTCATGTTTTTGCACGAGGCCTTTGTAAGTGCGGGACCTGGTGCGGTCGCACTACCCTTAGGCTGGCCATGTCATTTATCCCTTGTTATACTTACAGCTAGACAAACAGTAACTGTTAATAGTTATTTATGAACAGGGCAAATAAAGGTTGTGTAGTCGATATAGTTCCCCAACTTCCAGGTCAAAAATGCAATTCAGGTGAGAAGTGCAAATAAGTAAAAGCTGTGCAGTCAGTGAACTGTATACAATGTTGTGTTATTTGACTTAGCATTAGGCCTATGTTGTCTAGTCTGATTCAGACAAATTTGGGGTCAGTCTAAAGAGTTGCATAATTAAGGCAACTAATGAAGGAAATGAGAATTACTGTATTCATTATCAATGAACTCAATGACATCCGAACTGGCCATCCGCCACATTATTCGGATGAATGTGAGTCTACTGGATTGTTTTGTCCACTTGGCTCTTTAAAGCTACTAGTTATCTATGGACCCTGTAGTAAAAAGTTAACACGTTTAAAGGCTTAATATCTAACCTCTGGCACCACCGTAATATGGTTTTCCCAACACATGAAATTAATTTAAAAGCCCACAATTGAAAGTAGCTTTAAAAAACAATATCACCATTATTAAATATAACAACCAAAACATATTATATCAAAATGTGAAAAATTTTATTTTCTAAAATTTACTGATATACCGAATTTAAGTTAGCTGTCTTTAACGGTTCAAAAAATATTAAGCAAAATCTTATAAAACTACAGCGGCCATTTTGAAAAATTGGCCATAGCAGGCTAGCGCAGCGTCGGAGATTGGTAGACTTTTCACCATTGTTTCTCTCAGGTAATTTTACATAAGAATCGGTCAAAATATATAAGTTTGCAATTACTTCCGAGTTGAACTATAATTTGACTATAAATTTCATTTTGTAGACTCTACTACTTAAAAAAAAAACATTACTGATTAAAAATTCCCAAAACAAGCATGAAAAACTTTGTTCCTCAAATTATCCCCCTATGCTACTTAAAAAAAAACATTACTGATTAAAAATTCCCAAAACAAGCATGAAAAACTTTGTTCCTCAAATTATCCCCCTATGCTATATTCTTTTCTGTAAAATTTGTCCTTATAATGTAAAAAAAATTAATAACACTGGCTATTACAGCCCTGGATATAATCTTACCTTTGATTTTATGATTGTTCAACATTTGTTGCTGTGAAATCTCATCTCAATGCTTGTGTAATATTGTAGTTGCTAACCAGACTACAATAGGATCTATTTAGGTTCCTGTGGTTAGTTCTAAAGTGGTATGAGCTTCCTTAGTATATTACTTACCCAAGCTTAATCTCTTTTGCTTAATTTGAATGAAAGTCTTAGCTCAGATGGTTTAAAAAAATAACCCCGTTGCAGCAGACCTATGTTCTCAGCGAATTTCCATTGGAATTTTTATGTTTTTTATTTGTTGTTTTTTTTTCTCCCCCAAAAAACTATAGGGGTTGAGTAGGTAGGTTTGCATCCATATGGGTTTTGTAAGTATATAGGCCTACAGGGTGTAAAAAAGGTCCCTCCCCCTCTTTAATTTTTTTATTTGTTCAGCTAAACAAATATTTTTTGGGGGGTGATAGTAACTTATCACAAAGTACCTTTTGACGTTATCAAACATTTTTAGTTATGTTAGGGGGACGGCCCACCAGGAGTCAGAAGAACAAATAAGAAAATTAAACAGGGGGGGATGGACTTTTTTACACCAAGTTTAAATTCTGTACCGGTATCTGAATAAAGATGTCAAAGATTAATTAAAAATATACATAAAGACGAGGCAGATGGAAAACGAATGGAGATACACGATACCTGTACATGTTTAGTTGAATTATTTGTTCAGATTTAACGTTACGGTAAAATTTGATGATAATATGGTTGCAGGGGCTTTGTACAGTATAAGCAAAGGAGGCCAAATTCAGATCTCGCATGTACCAGAAAACCTCCTTGGACCGGACCTGATTAATATACATATTTGTAATCTACATAATATTCTGCATCTTTGGCGAAACTTCGTTATGGGACTCCACCGTTATTATCGATGTGGAAATTTCAATATTGCGACTATTCGATAGTTGTAATTGTTTAAGTTAATCGACACTTTTATTGACGGGATGTTTATAACAACAAAATCAATGGTGTTTGATATACCATTGGCTGTTGGGCTGTCTAAGGAGAATGTTGGCCTTAGTCAGTAACAATTGACTACAAGATCGCGCCACAATCATCCTAGGCCTACACTCATCTCTCATTCATATTCAGGTTAAAATACCTATGTGAGGTCCCTGTCTCAAAATGTGAGGCAGAAAGGAATAAGAGACCTGTTCGCTGCAATTTTCGGTTTTGAGTTAGGTAGGCCTATTCATATTTTTTAATTCCTCATTCAATTCTTAACTTTGGCGCAAGTCCCCCGAGTTTACTTTATTTTAGTTTGTTAAAGATATAGGACTTTGAAATTACATGAGAAAGAAGGGCCATTTTGAGAAAAATCTATATTTGAAAATTCAAATTAGCATTAAACATTTGTTTTTCATATTTAAGAAACAATTTTGGTATCAAAAGAAAGCTCTAAATGTCTTCTTTAATGGGAACACCTATTTTTGTCTTAACTCGCAGTAGTTTTAAGGAAAATAATGTTTTTATTGAAGCATGTCCGATAAAAACATAATAAAAGTGATATTTCAGAAAAGGGACCTCTTCGCAGCCCCATGTTATTTCTCCATAACGAATTGCAAAACTGCCGAAAGCAACCTCTTGGCGGCATTTTCTGGTGTTTATTTATTAAAAGAAGTCCTACATTAACAAACCTTGTAGTAGTTTACCTCGTCGCCGATAGAATTCATCACGAGTTCAGTTTTCGAAGTGTAGCATAGCTTTTTGATTCGTTTTGAAAAGGGTCCTGTTCGCTGCAATTTTATTTCTTCATAAGGGCGAAGACGTACCTTTTCTATAGCTATACATCGACTACTTTAATCATTAATTGAATGGTTTATTCTATGACAAGTGTTTTATAATCTATTTCAACCGGTAAAGGACGAAATGAAGCATATTATTAAAATGCAGACCGAAAATTGATATTTTTGACCTCAATCGATAAAACTGCCTGTACTGAAATTGTTTCTTTGCAGCGGAGAGGTCCCTTTTTCCTTTCTCTCTCTCACAAATAGTGATTCAGTGAAACATTTAAATTGCATATTCCTTCAATACAATAGCAAAAAAAATACCTTCCAGTTCCGTATCTGGCAGCATTTATGTTACGCCATTTTAGGTCCAAGGAAGCCTGTTTCTTCTCACAATTAAGATACACATACACAATAAACTTGGGTGTAGTTTATTTTGTGTTGTTCTTTGATGATGTTACAAGTTATATTAGGTAAAATTTTTTCTTGTTTTTGTTATTTTTAGTTACTTGTTTGCAATATACAGGCCTACCTATTTGTTTTATTGTCAAAACGTATTTTTAGATATTTCTAATTATGTTTGAACAAAACTAAATCAGGTGATAAATCGTAATCGTATAAGTTACCTAATGTAATTGTATCATCGATAGAATAGCAATATTATCGCAATATTGAAATTTCCACATCGATAATAACAGTGGAGCCTGATAACAAAGTTTCGCCGCATCTTTTGAGTACCCAAATAACATATTTTACATATAGTTTATCTTATGGCTTTTCTGACTTTTTTCCGCATTTCCCGGCTTAGGCTATTCCAAAATCAGATCGAAATAATTTTTATATATTCGTGATCAGCTTGATAAAGGCTACCGATTATTTTAATACCCACACGATGTATTTCAGAATAAAAAAGTTGTTAACGGTTTTTCCAGGGGTTTCCAAGCTTTTCCACGGGAAAAAAATATAATTTCCAGAATCAGCGTGAAATTTATGAGAGTAAGTTAACAAAAAAATTTCTAATTTCCAATGGTTGTAGCTAAACCCCAGAAGGCTGAACCACACTGACTCCGTAAATGAAACATGGGGTGTGCGCATCCCACTAAGGCACCGTGCGTCTCCGGTGATGCACCCACAGCGTAGGTGTTAAAAATTTCAAATTGATAGGCCTATGTTAGCGATCAAGATAGGCTATCGTAACTTACTTTTAACTCTTAAACAAAAATAGTAAAGTAATAACTTAAAGCGTAAAAGTCAAATCTTTCTAGGCTATAAATTTGCTAACAAGATAATGGAACTTACCCATCAGGAGAAAATTCCAAATTGAAGACACCACCTGGCATAGAGTGTTGAAGTGAGTCATTATAGTCCCATGTTGAACATGTACTAATATTTGAATAGAGACTTTTCATAAAATTGTCCTGAACTCCAATTGATGGCTTGTTTCCTATTTCCCGATTGCTTAGCCATTTGTAATTGTTAAAAGTTTTAGATCTGGCTTTAACCTTGTTCATTGCTGTTCGTGGGTGTTGACCAGCACTTTTGGAAAACAATAAAACCAAGCCCTATCACACCAGTCACCAAGGGCTAGGTTATAATTAATGTTAAATGGATATTTTATTAATTTACAAGACTTATACTGATTGAACTAACATTTTCTAGCTGAATAAAAAATTCTCCAGAAACAAAACCAAATAAGTCTGTTTGAAGTCAGAGAAAATATGACAACGAACGAACTCACTGACTGTATCAAAACTTCACAGACTTGTAAGAAAAAGAATACACAACACAACGCACTGAAAAATAAATAGGAACAGACACAGACAGACCTAGAGATACAGAGGTTCTCGTTCTCAGCTGCTCTCTCGAACTGGAATCATAGATGAACGGAATAATTATTGTTCCAACACCAACACCCAACACCATTGAGTGTGGTGGAATCATTGTTAAGTTCCACTGTATCAGAGCGCATAATTTTTAACCCTCGGCATTTATTTAACAATTGTCACTAAAATAGATACAACATAATATACGACACTAGACGGTAAATAAATTAAGAGTGGAAGGAAACGTTAGGCTCCGTATTTCAATGAACGAAGGTCAAGTAGGTGGACACAAAGAAACCATGGATGACTATAATATACTGCAGTGACTGGCCCAAGACAATGCACTTGATCCGATTTTATGAAAATAATCTTATGGAATAACAATCCATACACTGCTTCAACCTTTTGGTTTTGTCTTTTGGTTCCATGGAAAGTACTTAACTTAATAAGTTCAACTCTAAAACCTTTTTCGTAATTAACCTCTAGCTGACACCCGTCATGCTTTATTGCAATGCCAACCCAAGGAGACTGTAGGCCAGGGCCAGGAGAGCCGCATCCCATAAGAGCAATGGTATCACTTTCTGCGACATCCATGGATGTCGCCTACCGGCAAGTGTTGCCAACAAAACAACAAACAACAATCGTTCTCGTTTGCGTTGGGATTTTTTTGTCTCAACAATTACTAAAATAAGGAATTTAAAAGCAAAATAGGGTAGAATTTATGGTTTTAGATTTACCTTGATTGATAATTTATAATTTGGTCATTACCTAATGGTTTGTTATTAACTAATAATCGAAATTTAAAATAGAGTAATATGGTGTCGTTTAGATAAATATCATACCGATGGCAAGACTGCTTCATTCTCTCTTTCAATCAGCTGTGTAATGGTAAATATTATAACGTAACTTGACTTCCGTTTTAGTTTAGACGCTTCATATCCGGAACACAAAAAAGCTATACGGCTGACCTGGGAAGAAGTTATGCTTCTTCCTTTACAGACCTTGATACCAACCAGAGTAACTTCTTGTTCTCCCGCGGTGAACTCGTTCTCTAGGCTTATCGAAATTGTTATACCCCGTTCAAAATAAATGTGCGGTCGAAAGACAAAATTTTATTTCCCACCATAAGGTAAATCCCCTCAATTCTTCCCCTAATTCCCCTATTTTCTTCAAAATCATATGTTAATTTAATTTCGCCCTATTCAGAGTAGAAAATAGCACTGATGAACATGTTACTTCACCTCGCCACCGTTGCAAGCGCTTCTTTTTACATCTCAAACGTCAAAATAAGAATATTTGTTTACGAAAAATCAAAACATTGACATAAAATGACACAAGATATTAAACATCTGTACGCATTTTTAGTGATTGCAATTGGTTGGATTGTTAGCAGTGGGAGGAACGGGAGCAAATGGGGGAATTGAAATCTGCATTTCGACCGCACATTTATTTTGAACGGGGTATAGGAAACATTTTTTATACTACAAAGTAATATTTACTAAATAATAAAATATACGTACAAGCGATCAGTTGTACCAACAGAGATTTTGTTCAAAAGTACTTTCTTGTCTAAACAAAGAAATCTATTATGGTACTAATTAATTAAACTTTAATTCTAGAAATTTTTACTATGAGTAGTATGTTTACAAGTACCGTTCCCCCTGATAGATATTATAGTTAACCTTCTGTTTATTTAATTGCCTAATTATAAGCACAAAATTTAACAGCCTACACCATGATTTATAGAAGTTTAGCAGGACATTAGATAATATTTAAATCAAGTTACAGGGAGATCGAAAATGATTGGCACTAACTTACACCTAATAGTAAGTTATAGCCTTTATACAAACACTTTTAAATCCTTACTCAAACATGAAACCTTCAAAATTAAAGCTTACATGAATTAACAGATGTACCAGGGGACACCGAGCTTAAGCTCAGTAAAAAAATTATTCCTTTTGTTCTCAGACAAAGCTAGTTCGCTTGCTTCGTTCACTCGCCAAACCGAAGGGTGCTGCATTTTCGTACAATTTTCTTAAAATACAGGTTAAAAATGTAACACATTGGTTTATATCTACAGTTATTAGCTGATTTTTGTTTAAATTAAAAATCTCGATCTTAAGAGGATCTTTGAAGGGCTCTAGGACTAAATCAGGATTTTTCCCAGACAAAGGGACCAGCTCCAATCGATTCCTCGTGGCCAAAACCCCCAATATTCAATCAAAATATCAAAAGTCCTTGGAGAAAAAAAACTTTGTACAAACATCGCCTGTTTTAGGCCCGGTACACATTGGAGCGAGGATTGATCGAGGTGACGGCTAAGCGAAGAATGTGTCGATTCGTGAAACACGCATATTCAAATGGAGCAGAAAACATTGGACTGAGGAGAGGACGAGGATTTTATTTTTATTTATTTCTCCAACAGTTAACACCATTTACAAAATTTTTACATATCTTCAAGTTTCATCTAACAAGATCGCAAGAACATTTATAATGTGCATGCAATAATTAATAAATAAGTACAAGCAGCAACTTTTGCAAACCAAGCTAATATAACCAATACTAGACATAATAAAAATTAGCAATAGCAATACTTATAACTACAATAACAAACAACAATAATATGGATAATTTAATGTAAAAAAACGAGCCACGAAGAAGTGATAAATAATTAACACTCAAAAGTTAACAATGCGAGAGAAACAAAATGATCAATGAATCATGTATTAAACAAATAATGCAAATGTTAACAAAATGAGTACTAAATGTTAATAACTATGAATACAAAAATAATAAATATTTGGCAACAAGACAATAAAAAAATGGAGGAAAAAAAACAATAAAAAAATGGATAGTAATAAATCCTCGCCGAGGATGCGGCGAGCCTGATTGGCCCTCGTCAAGTTTGTGGTTGTCAAACAGTTTTCCTTGGTCAGTACCCGGCGAGTCTGTGTGTTTATTTTTTGAAATGAAATGAAAAGTGCTTTATTTTCTCAACATAAATTACATTCGATTTTTACAATTTTATATACAATATAAGTAAATGAAGACAACTACAACATTTCCAGAAGCACATTCAGCAATGGTCTTACGACCGTCTGCTGGGTTGACAGACTATAACTATTATAGTTCTATCGATGTGCACACCATTTATGAAAAAAGTCCCTTCAACAATAAACATTTTCCAGTACATTTGATATAAAATAAAATAAACAATAACAGTTAAATTGCAAAATCAGCCTTATCTTAACTTAGTATTTTTTTTCCAATAATTAAACTCTGATACCAAATTCCATCTAAAAAACCAAGCCTCCTTTAAAAAATATCCTAATCTACACCAATCCCATCCATTCATGATATTAAAAAATTCATGGCGAGATAATTCTTTTTTCTTTAGCCACTTTTTTCTAATGTAAGATAAAATAGGGCATTTTGCAACAAAATGGAAAATGTCTTCAATTTCGTGTTGGTTGCACAATGAGCAGAGAAAATTAACATTATCCATCCAAGGCTTATAATTTAAATTTATTGACTCAGTGCATGCCTTAAAAACCCAACGCATCACCGTGTCCGGTGTTCTATCTGAAAGATAAGAGTTATCTCCAAGGTCGAATTCCAGCCGAGGATAAGAGATGTGATGGCGCCCCGCCACAGCCGCCTCGACGCAATTTCGCCTGTTTATTTTTTATCAAAAAGTGTTATAGTTTATTCTTAATATTTTTGTAATTTCTTAACAATGTGTGTTGCAGTGACAAAGCTTAGCCCTCCCCTCGGTCAATCCTCGCACCAATGTGTAGCGGGCCTTAGAGTATAAGATTGTATTGGCTATACTCTTTTTCACACATTTCACTTACAAAAGAAAAAACTCATTACCACTCACAGCAAATTAATATTCTATCTCTTAAACCATATAATATTTTGATTGGTTTTTATACCCTACTAACGTATAATGAATAATTTATTTCCACATTAAAAAAAAATTTTCACAGGTCCATGCAGGAATAATTTACCTGTTCACTTTAGTGGCCACGTTTTACACTTCAAAATTTATTTAACAGCCAACTAATTAATTAATTAACGTCACTTTACAGTACCAAGAGATTAAATTATGCAATAAATTGTCAGAAGATTTTAAAAATGAAACAGATATTAGAATTTTAGAGAAGAAAATTTAATTAATTTTATTGAAAGATGCGTGATATGAAATTGAAGATTGCATGGAAAAATTGATTACATGAAAAATATATGATGAACACAATTAATATTATAATATAGGTTAAGTTACTTTGAAATTATTCATATAAAATTCATGTATTTGCAATGAATTTTATTTTTATTCAATAAATATTATTGTTACTAGGGTGTCAATAAATGAGTAAATGAGATTACTAAAAGGTTTAGCTCCTGCATAACATGGTAAATTTAAAGTCTGTGAATAAAATTTTATTTCGTGCATCATAGTTACGAAAATTTGTGCCAAATTTTGAGTCACATTTTGTAAGAAAATAAATAATTGTTTGATAAATATGCAGACTAGCTTGTGTTAAAATTTCTAAACCACGAAAAGCTGATCGGCACGATTTTCTTCTGGCTTTCTTTGCTAAGATTCGTAAAGATTCTTTTGAAAAATAAATACTCTTGAAAATTTACAATCTGCTCTGCGCAACCCCCCATAGAGGTAAATAATTAATTATTAAAATTAATTTAATTTTGATATCAATTAAAACTATTTTAACCTTAAATCTAAGAGTTACACTTGTGTCATACCTCATATTTACATGTATTTTGGGTTGCTATTACTATATAACAGGATAGAGAATTGAAAATTAAATTAAGTATAACAATTAAGTTAACAGACAATCACAAAGTAATGACTGGTTCGTGGTTACTTTTTGGGGTGGGAAAGGTTCAGGCGTACGCGACGGGAGACACTCGACTTTGAACAAACCAATCACATCGAAGCATCCAGCTGAACCCCGCGGTAAGCATCCATGTAAATCAAATGAGTTTGATTTTTATTCAGGTTGAAATAATAAAACGTCTTCCAACACTATTCGATATATTTACACTTATACTGTAAATGTTAACAGACGGTAAATATATATAAAAGATCTTATAATGGCGATCGATTTCGACCAGTCACACCGGTCATCATCAGGCCCAATTAGAGACTTATTTGACTCAGTCTCTAATTGGGCCTGACGATGACCGGTGTGACTGATCGAAATCGATCGCCATTATAAGATCTTTTATATATATTTACCGTCTGTAAACATTTACAGTATAAGTGTAAATATATCGAATAGTGTTGGAAGACGTTTTATTATTTCAACCTGAATATCATTACCAGCACGTATAATGCTAATCAAGAAGTTATTTTTTTATTTTTAAAAGCATCGCTGTAGACCTCCTGGATGGCATCGCGATGCACCTTCACCGCGACTTAACTGATATGCAAGGCCTGGTTAACTACAATGTGTTTGATTTACATGGATGTGGACCGCGACCCACTCATTCTGTTCGTACCCTTAGGCTTCTTTTCTTGGTTATAGTTAAACTCTCAAAATTTCTTTATAATAAATAAGAATTAAATTTTTATCTTACTTATATTTCAATTCATCACTCGATAAAATGAATAGCAAGCTAGCCTGCAAGTGAAATTATTCTCCAAATTAGTTTTCTATATGGTGTTTTTACACTAATCATGTTTTATTAGCACAGATGATGTGCTGAAAAAATAAATGCCTTAAACCAGTGTTTCCCAACCTTTTTGTGCCCACGTCCCACCTGAGGCTTTTAAATGTTTTGCCGTACCACCCAAACTCATACATACCCCCCCTCTCCTTTCACCACAACCTTAGATACACCCGGAGAGAGAATGAGACATCATTGTTATAATTGTTTTCAGTATGTTTCATTATATGCCCCTAATTAGTGGTGTGAGAAAAAAAAAACACAAATTTACAACAATTGGAAAAGGTATAATTTAATTGAATAAACATAAATTTTTATCAACATTTTAGTCCGAAGCTATACAAATAATAATTTGATTATAAATTAACATAACGATTTAAGTACACCATGTTTTACAGTTTGACACTAAAAACTGCTAGCTTGAATATAATGAAATTGAAATAAATTGTTCCAACTACACTCTTAAGGTGCAAAACAGTTATTTTGCAACAAACTATTGACAAATCACTCTCTGGGCTTTACCAATTGTTCCAACTACACTCTTAAGGTGCAAAACAGTTATTTTGCAACAAACTATTGACAAATCACTCTCTGGGCTTTACCGAACAAATACACATGTGTGCCAAATGTTACCAAGTGATAAACTTAAAATTCTCTGTTGATATGACCAAATAGGTTTTCCCTCTCGTTTCATTGTTTCTGCGGAGCGTGTCTCGTAACTTGATATAGTAGGCCTACAAGGTAAATACAAAACTTCACTTGAAATTACAATAATTTAAGTTCAATCAAGTAACTGGACACAAAATCATTTAGTCATTAGTATAAAGGTGCTCAGAAAACGAGTCCTAACCTAAAATAATTTAATTTGTGAAGTTAGTACGTAATTGCTTTAGCAATGAAAAGGTGCTGATACCTACTGGAGTCTCTCAAATTATGTAGAAAAATGTTGTAACGCAGAACTGAGCTGACCAAAACGGCTGTCGGCATCACAAGGTCCAAAAACTTATTTTTTGTGTATTTAATTTTTTTCTTCCTTTGTCTCTCGCGTACCACCTGAAATCCTCTCACGTACCACTGCCTTAAACCAGTGATTGAAAGTAAAATAATAGCAATAAATAAACATATTAGTAAGAATATAAGTCTTGTTTGCATAAAATTCTAGCACTTTTCATTTTCCCCATAAACCCCATGGGGGTGAGTATGTAGGTTTGCCGCCATATGGGTGCTGTAAGTAAATATAAGTAAAACCCTACCTAGTGAATGTACATAT
The DNA here is from genome assembly GCA_030545055.2 of Neoaliturus tenellus. NCBI lineage: Eukaryota > Metazoa > Arthropoda > Insecta > Hemiptera > Cicadellidae > Neoaliturus > Neoaliturus tenellus. The sequence goes on along the minus strand of CM061534.1, from coordinate 80,264,003 downwards.
ACCGAATTTTATCAAGTTATTTCAATACATAAGTAGGATACAGGTTTTTGTTAATTTCCAAAAGAATAACATGGAAAACCTATTTTTGGATTTTCTCTGTAACTTGTTTAGCCAAGTTAGAAATTCAAAATGCTAAATTTTATAGTTTTTTAAGCTTTTTAATATTACAACGGAAAATCGAGTTACTTTGTAACGTCCCAGAGAGTAATATTTGTTAAATTTTCAAAATTTCGAGGTATGAAGGGCCCAATATAACTATTTAACTAAACACTTACCAAGTGTAAAGAAAATCGGTTGAAAACCGGCGTCCGAAACAGGGGAATAAAATTCCATGTTTCGCATTAAAAGCCGTATGGTTAACACTGCCGACTGCGCAACAATGGGCTAATGGCCCAAGGTGAAGATGACTCTTAAGGACTGAGTTTATGACACATGACAATACTATAAATACATTACCAACAGTACTACATCCTTTTTAAATCCTACTCTCATGTGTTTTTTATTAGGAGCCACTTTAGCAACTTGATGCTTGTTGAACAAATTGATGCAGTATGTCAAACAGTATTTTTGAAAATCAGATTTCAGTCAATTGTTAGGTTAACTTATTCAAAAGGGGCTATAAAGTTTTTAAATGATAAAATTTAACTAATTAATTAGTATTATGGCTAATTTTTGTCTAATTTTGATAAATTGAATAACCCATAACAGTTGAGCAGTATGCCATTCCAAATGTAGCTAAAATATTTTGAAAATTCTTACAAATATTCGATATAGCATAACTGATTTCTGTTTACCTTATCAATAAACATAAACCACAAATTGCTCTCTCGCACTCACAAGAGATTTTGCCACTATGGCACCACCATAGAATGTGTTGAAAAAAGTACACCAGACCATCGAGAGACTACTGTAGCGGCGTTCGGTACATCGTGACTCGACTGTAATTTATATTGGTACATCCTACAAATCTCTGGATTGAGAATATTAAATAAAGGGTACAATAAATAAGTGGAGAATTTTATAAAGCTTTATTAGATAAAAATTGTAGAACTGTAGGGCTAATACAAATACTGAGGTTTAAAAAATAACATAGACATAAAAACATATGATACAAAAGGACAAAGTATGTGGAAGAGTCATAAAACTATACATATACAAATATTGTAGAAGAAGGTAGTTAAAACTAATTTGTATAGAGTGAAGCTCACAGAAAACTACATATGCATAAATCTTTTTGTAAATTATACTATTTATACATATATAACTGGAAACAACTGTATACAGACTTTTTTACATATAATGAGATCTTAACAGGCTACAAAATTAGATTGATGAACGTACAATAGTGCATTCAATCCAGTAACAAATGTTTTAAAAGGAGCATTTCATTAACATAGTGCTGTCAAATGAATTATTCAAGTATGATGTGAATCCGTATTATAAAATTTAAACACAGAAGTCAAGATTTAGTAAAAGGAGAGTTTACATAACTTGTTGTGTTCATTAAAAATATGCTACATGTAATATTGGCAATTTTTCGTTTATTTTTCTAGTGAAAGCTACCTTTACCAGGTTTTGTTGGCGATGATGGTACAGTCTTGTTTTCCTTGACTTCTTTCAAAGCTGATCTGAAAAATAAAAATCATTATGATGATATAGAAGCAGAAATTAATTAGTTACAATTCCAGTTCAATTAACTAATAGACAATATCATTTAGATAAAAACTTCCTCATAAAATGTTAAATGTCATACATCCTAGGGTTCTTACAACCATATCTCAACAAAATTCAAGGACTTTTTAAGGACCTTCCATGGTTTTTAAGGACTATGAGCAGTATCTATATTTATATCGATTGGTAGGATTGGTACAATTTTGTTGCTTAAAAAAAGGATAGTAGGTTAAACCAGAATGGATAACACTTGCATTGCGCCTTACACAAGTTTAAAATTTGAAAGCTCAAGAGTCAAATGAAAATTTGTGAGTGGTTAATTACATTGTCAAAGTTATGACTCAAAGTTCATAACGAGGTGACAAATTAGGGTTGTTATTGCTCTGGCCCATATAGTATGAACAAGATTTTTTATCCACAAAATAATGTGTTATTTAACCATAAAACATAGAAACGTGTAATTTTCACACAATATTAAGTAAATAGTCTTCTTTCAAGTGATGTGTTATTTAAAACCTCAAAAAATTGTGGCTTATAAATAACAAACAAGTACCAAATATACACAATAACAAAAGAAAGTAACCTAATACAAATTTGTTTCTAAATCGCTAATTTTGACATCACAGTGCCCATTATAGCAGTCTGGTATGCAGCAGCTGCAGTACCAACGTATTACATGGTTCGGGTTAGCTATAAATAAGTGTACAAGAATCTTAAAACATTAAGGTATTAAAACATTCCATAGAACTCAAGGAGACAATACCAACATTCCTACAAAATTCAAGGACCATACAAAAATTATGAAATTTCAGTACTTTTCAAGGCCTTCAAAGCCAGGGGTTAAATTTCAAGGACTTTCAAGGAATGTAAGGACCCTGCATACAGTCATGTGAGATTTTTAAACAATAGAAATGACATCACATGATATTTAAAACAGTTTAACAAATTTAGAAATCTGTTACATTGATGTTGATTCAAAAATGAATACAAAAAAGTCACTTCCTACATGTTAAAAATTGGCGCATTAGCTAGCGCTGTAATTTTGTTTCAAGGTTAAAAAATGGGGTTGGCTGGCCTTGACATTGTGTTTGACTAAACGATTGAGAGTAGGCAAAATGATTTCGGCCGAGTTACGAATGACATTTTTCATCACACTACACTAAGCAATAAATTCTATATAAATATTTAAATTTAAAATGTAACTAAAAATATTTACATAATTTAATTGCTACACATTAAAAATGTGTAGCAAATTTTACATTGAAATGTAATATGTGTTTCGTGTTTATTTCTAATCGAACTGACGCAGCGAAAGCTAAGACAATTTTAACCAATGACATAGTTTAGTGTGCAGCGACGTGTACCCATTGATGGAGTAATTTCCGAAACGGCCGTCATACAAGGACATAATTTGGATCGTGTTTGACGGTAGTAAAATTACATTATTTGATCGCTCTATTCCTTTAACCCCCTCTTAAATGTAGGCCACTTGAGTGAGTGGCCTTACAAGCTATTAAGAAATACTCCCATTTCAGCCAACCTGCGTAATCAGTGAATTTCCATGTCTCAGTGGAACTTTGGTATTTTATTATTTCCCCATAAACAAGATAGGTTTGAGTACGTTTCAAAATGTATGAACTTTCATAATTTATTCGCTCTTACGTGGTAGTAGGGTCGATATGATGATTGGGCAACGGGCAAGTTGTTGCTAGTGATGTAACTGCTCTTAATGTATAATAATACAGACTCATTTAGAAAACATTTAGGAAATCATATCCTGTTTCACAGCCTTTGATAGACATAAGTAGTAGTGGGCACCAAAAACGGCTAGTTCAAATCTCAAACCCCTTTCTCCCTAAAAGATCGTCTCAGGTCACAAAACCTTTGCCTTATTTGAAGACTAAGTTTTCAAATAAAAGAGGAGGAGAGTGTAATAGTATTTATGTCTGTAAATTATTTAACAATTATGAGTTTCTTTAATTACTTTGTTTGTAAACAACATTTTCGTTCACATTTAAAATGTAGCACAGATTTGATGTTTATTAAAACCTCAATGAAGGAAGGTATTTTTAATTCATTCCAGAAGGCTTAGGTCTACTACTATCACATATAATGAAGAAAGCTTAGTCCTTGCCGTAGGATGATAATGGCATTGATTTCAAACTAACCTTTGTGTTCGAGGCATCTTATGACTATTATCTCGTTCTTCGAGTTCCTTGATTTTCTGATTGCGTGTCTTGCAGAGAGCCTTGAGTATGTTTATCTCCTTGCTCTTCTCTTGTAGTTGCTGTTGTAGTGAAGTGAGGGCATTTGGGTCAACTCCTGTACCAAGACTTCTGCACCTCTCACACTCAGCCCTCAGTCCGACCGTTACGTCACTCATTTGTTCATGGTATCTCCGCACTTCAGACTTAAGCTCATTTATCTGTACATAAAAAGAGGTTAGAAATGACCTGCTAGTCCGGCACTAAATTCAACATAAATAAGAAAATTTAGTTTATTACTGTAATACATTGCTGATGGAAATGTTCAGTGATGGAAAATGTCCGCAATAATTTACTAAACAATAAAATGTTATCAATAGCAGGGAGCTCAGTGGTTTCAGAGCCAAGAAAAGTAGGACTTTGAAAATGTGATAAATACACTTAAAATATATGTTAAATCCATGAATTTTGGTAGCAATAGGACAAAAACCATACAAAATTAAAACGTAGCTGAGTGGTTATAGTATAGTGCTCTCCTTTGAATCCAAAAAAATTGCCGGTTCGATCCTGAAAAAAGTTAGTAGCTTATAAAGGTTCAATTCCGGAACCAGTCGCCATTATTTGTCATTGAGCTCTTAATTAAATTATGTTTTTTAACAAATGGTCGATGTTAGATTTAGTAACAAGACTGGGGTTTGGACCGTCCCCGCCAAAACGTAAAAAATGCCTGTGGTGTAAAAATACAAAAAATAAATAAATAAAAAGCATAGACTATACAAACAACTAGGCCAAAATTAGTCTGAAAACTTGTGCCATACACGTAGGCGCCAAGCGCAAGCTCCCATGCATAAAATTGCTCAAACATAAAATAATTTGTGATTATAAAACAAATTGATATTAGGACATGAACTGTGTTTCTATAAAGAAGCTTGTAAAGCATGATATGATAGGGTTTATTCCCATGGTGGTATTAACAATAATATAAAATCTTGCCCCGTTGAAAATGTTGAAATTTCACACATGAGTATCCCATTGTAAACAAAATGGGACATCTGCCAGGCTGACACAGCGACATCAAGCCAATCTTTGTAACATCTACAATTTTTTAAATCTTGTTTGATGCACTTTACTTAACTCAAGAATGTTGTGCGATCATTCACATTAAAAAATGTGTTACCGAGGTATGGTATTCATTGCTATAAAAATTAAGTACTTAATTAGATTATAGCAACAAAGCTATACGCACTAAAAGGCGATAAGGAAGTAGCCTACTGTAATTCACAATTATTAATTTAAAGTTGTTTCAAAAGGTGCTTTGAGTTGTGCTGCTTATTTTGTCAGCAGATAGTAGCCCTTGTGAAAAAATATTAAGTTTATAAGAAAACCAATTTTTTGCACCCATGAAAAATAACATATTTGTATAAAAAAAATTTCAATTTAATTAGTTCATTGTTTTTGTTTTTCCAGAGTGTTTGCAATATTGCTATATTGTATTGATATTGTAGTATAAAATCAATTTTCATAAATTTGTTGAGTTTTGTAAAATTGAGCTAAAGTGTCTAAGCACCTTCAAAAAGCCACCTTTTAAAGGCACCTGAGTACATGTCTTGAAATAGACAATTGTATTATGATTCCCTATGACGAACTGAACTTGAACTTAGTATACGGTAGAACAATCGATTACAATGGGCCTACAAAAAAATTGTGGGTAAACACAACGGCGAAAAAGCGACTAGGAACAAGCCAAAGTAAAAAATTTTATTAGAAATTTACAAAGGAATTTGTGGTACCCTATATTATAAGATCTAATTAAAAATTTAATTTACTCCCTCGTATTTAGAACCTCAATGACTTAAAAATTTTTCCGCATGGTCAAAAATGTTTTATTCTGAAAAACTAAATTTAAAATATTAAAACAGACCTGAAAAAGTAGGAAAGTAGGACAAATTTGGTAAAAGTAGGACAATTCCTACTTTTTAGTAGGAAAAGTAGGAATTGTAGGACGACTGGGCTCCCTGAAATAGCATTTTTTTTTTATGTGGGGACAGCTGCTCCCTCACTGGGAGCTGGGGGCAAAGTGTCTAGAGCTCTCAACTAGACCCCGTCAGAAACATGTCGTAATGCTGAACCCACAAGATTCATTAGTACGAATGTTGAAACTTTAAGGAGTCGCCAGTTCTTTTGAAGCTTGTGCTAATTAAATTAGCAAAACTGATATGTGAATAGTGGAATTCCGATACCGGGTTTTATATTTTTACACACCTATAATTTTGAATAAAGAATTTTGAAAACTGTGACACAATTTTAACTATAATTGGCCAACTAATTTCAACTGTGACAACCATCATAGCTGTGTTGACAAACAGTTTTTTTGTGTAGGCCAGGATCGCGGAGTTCAATTTTGTAAGCTTCATGAACAGTTGGCACAGATTTATTATTATTGAGTGTTGACTGAACGAATTAACTACCCCTTGTTTAATTTGTGTTTGTGTTGTTTGCTGTATACTATATTAACAGTCACATAATCACAAAAACACACAAACATTTACCAATGATCTTCCACGCTTACGGTTTTCATGTATTGCGTCCGAGTCTGCACCATACGAAACCAGTTGGGGGATGTAATACTAACCTGCCGGTCGATGGGTAATTCAAGAACACTATCCCCCATTCTCTTTCTCTCTCTCCTTATCAGCTGATGTTGGTTTCTGGAGTATTATAAAGTTTAAACGCAATTTTATTCAGAAAATGCATCTTTTTATTTAGGACACTGTTGTTTTTATCCATGGAGAAATGTTTGTAACTAAAACCCTACAATAGTCTGAACAAGAAGGAAACCAACATCAGCTGATAAGGAGAGAAAGAGATAGTGTTCTTAAACTAGCCACCGACCGGTAGGTTAGTAGTAGATCTACTGGTTTCGTATGGTTTGGATTGCACAGGGACGCAATGCATGAAAAACCTTCGGTGTGGAAGATTATTGTTAAATGCTCTATGTGTTTTTGTAACTATGTGACTTTTGTGTTTTTTAAACTGTCGACAATCACGAATGTGTGCTATAGTAAGTAATAAGAAAATTAGGATTATTGAAGACTAAAGATGAACTGTCATTAATCCGAAACTGGTCTCGTAAAAGAAAGAATATTGACATCTAAAGGGCAATAAACTCCAAATTTGGTGAGTTTTCGAAATTAAAAATAGGTGTCAAGGCTTCAGCTAGTACAGTTATGAAAAAAATCTGTATTTTCCCGACGGAACGAGTTTGGATTAAGCAGACTTGGGGTTAGCAAGATTCTACTGTATAATGATAAAGTATATGTCAGATATTTTGTCATCGTTTATTGGTAGTGTAAGCCAAGTTTGATAGAATGGAGTCACTGGGTGAATGTGTGTTCAGTATATAGCGGCCCGTTTCACATAAATGTTTAAATACACTGTGTGCATGTAGCGTCAATGCAGCAGTGCTGCTAAAGCCAGTACACACGAGCGTCAAAAATTGCATTTTCAACGTATTTAAACACTCGTGTCAACCTTCAATTTGACTCTGCCAAAAGTAAGCAATCTTTACTTCCACATTATATCATCCAGACGTAGAAGATCCAAATAATCAAAAGTCTACTATACTAACCTTTTGTTTGGATTGGTCCAAAGATTTTTCAAGATCAGCCACTTTCTTTTTTAGAGGGAAGTTGTCAGCTTCAAATTGCAATTCCAAAGCAGTGATTTTTGCATTACGTTCAGCAAGGTGTCCTTTTAGTTCTGACAATCTTGACTTCAGTTCTCCACATTGACAAGATGCTGAAAAAGGATTAATTTAGCGAAAAACAAAATTTGATGAGTACTAAAATATAAAAAAAGTACTGTAACATTTTCTTGATGAGTATATTTGTGTGTTAGGTGGGCCCCTTCCACTAGAAATGAAAATGACGTACAATTTGATCACTGCCATTTCAAGTTGAACAATAAAATATCAGTTAACTTTAATAGATAACAAACAATTAACAACTCAAAAGGCCATTAACCTAATTTATAATCTAAAGAAAACACTGAAATGTTGACAGTGGGGCTCATTTCTACACACTCTCAAGGATTTGAATTAAGAAAAATAAAAATTGTAAATTTAACACTAAAATTTAAAACAAAAGCGTTATCTCAAAATGAAAATTAAGTCAAATATTACATAACCGTGAGAAAATTCAGTTGCTCTAATGTTCATTTCCATCTTCGATAATATTGTTTGGGGATCGGCTACAATAGAGAATGAGACACGTTTAGTAGAAAAATTACAATTAAACTACCCCGTCATAATAGACCTGCATAAAAAGGAATTCCCAATGAAATTCTTTTACTATAAAAACTATATTGAATTGAGAATGCAGGTTTGCTGCCATGTGATAGGAGTGTTTTAAGTAATTAATGCTTTCATGATGAAGGTGAATACTAAGTTGTGTCAATTTTGGATATGTTTATTCATTTTCTCCTGAAAATCATGGGGCCCACACACACACACACACACACACATATATATATATAATGATTTATTTATGTTTACCCCTACCTAGTAATTGTACATACCAAATTTTATCAAACTTCTTCAATACCTATTAAATAAGCAAAATAGAGGGTTTTGTTAAAATCCCCTAAGAATGACAAGGCAAACATTTTTTTTTTTAATTTTCACCAAAACAATCTAATTGAAGTTAAAAATTCAAAATACGTAAATCTACTTCAAATTTTATCAGTTAAAACAAAAATGGTAGGCATTTCAAAATTTGAAATGGGTTGACTGACATTTGTTAAAATTCAATAAAAAAAAACCATTTTAAAGTAGTTTTTACAATATTTAGCGAATACGCTATTACAGTAGTAGTCACGGTAAGACGTAAGCCCGGGACCATGATACTTTTTCGTTTTGAGGTCCCTAGAAGCCAAAACCACCGTTTGTTCAAATTGATATATATATATATATATATATATATATATATATATATATATATATATATATATCTGTGTCCGTGAACACGATAGATAACTTTTGAACAGAACCTCCGATTTTGATAAAATTTGGTACAGGGGTGTAAGCCAGTGTCTAATAGGATGAGTTCGCAAACCAGAATGACCCGGACCATGGGAACCGGGTTTTATGGGGTTTCAAAAGGGTTAAAAATGGGTTTTTGGCTTTTTTTACTTTTATTTAGAAAATTCAACAATTTTAACTTAAACCATTTGAAAGAGCTTAAAAAAACAAACAATCTAGTATTTTGAATTTTTTACCTAGCTTAAATGGTTATGGAGAAAATCCAAAAAGTATGTTTTCCACGTTATTCTTATGGGAAATCAACAAAACTTTCTATCTTGCTTATTTATTGACATATCTTGATAAAATTTGGTATGTAAATTCATTAGGAAGCGTTTAACTTATATTTGCTTAGAAAACCTATATGGCGGCAAAAATACGTACTCACCCCTATAGGGTTTATGGGGAAAATAAAAAAACACCATAGCCTTATAAAATTTGGTATGTACAATCACTAGGTAGGGTTTAACTTATATTTACCAACAAAACCCATATGGCGGCAAACCTACATACTCTCATCCCCATGGATTTTATGGGGAAATAGAAAATATATCAAAATTCCATTGGAAATTTGCTGAGTACGCAGGTCTGCTGCGACGGGGGTATTTTTGGAATTCAACCTACTAGTTTATTTCTAATAGTAGGTTGAATTATAAAACAATTAAAAAACTTATTAATTCAAAAATAGCTATTTTCCGATTCAATTTTAACGAAAGTCAATCAACCCATCTTGAATTTAAAAATGGCTACCATTTTGAATAGGGGTGAGATATCGATTTGTGCCATTTAATTTCTCCTGAAAAACCGTGTAAAATGAGGGGTCACTCGATAGGAGTTTACATCTGAAAAATGGGGACTGCCGCCCAAAATACCTCATTTCTTGGGGCCGGGCCAAAATTTTGACTTTGATGAGAAAGTGCAGTTTTTATGTTGTAAGCATGTGACGAGTTTGGCCTTCCTACTGCAAAATGTTAAAAAGTTAACAGGGGGTGTCCAGATCTTTGCCTAACCCTGTATTCAATTTACACGTCTTTAAACTTGTAAGAAGTTATATTTCTCAAAACAATTTGGCTTCAAACAATATATTTTGCAAAAGACAGTTAAAAAAAGCAAGCAAACAATTTCTATACATGAAACGTTGTTCTTGGTCAAAAAGGGAAACGGAAGTAGGCCTGTACATTAATAAGTTTTGAATTCAATTGTCATACTAACCTGGTATATTCATAAGATTTTCTTGTGTTGTTCGTTGAGATTGTACTGTTTCAAGCTCTACTGATAATGCTTTTAACTTGTTCTCAAGTTCACGTTCATTGTTCTTCAAAACCTCTTCTCTCTTTAATATATCTTCCAGTTCCTTTTCCTTTATCTGATATGCTTTAAACATATCTTCACATTCTTTGTCAAGATTAGCATATTCCTCCTGAGATTCAGTGACTTTCTCTTTCAAGGCAATGTTTTCATCTATCATGTGTTTGATCAAACTGATAGAATCTTTTATTGAGGTTGGTTGTTCTGGAAAAATTCTGAACAATTCATTAAGACCATCTCTAATGGCAGGACTAGGGCTATCAGAATTAATTTGATTGGAAAGTTGAGTTTTTAGATCTGTATTTAACTTCTTCAGTTCTTCCTCCCGTTTGGAGAGTGATGCTAAAAGTTCTTCTTGTTCTTTTATGTGTTTGTTCATCATCTCACATTCAACATCCAGGTCTTTGTTATCTTGAGTTAGTTCGGTTATTTTTTGTCTTAACTCTTCAATCTCCGTGTTGTTATCACATACCTTGTTTCCTCCTTCTACTAATGACTTAATTCTTGACAAAATTTCAGTCAATGACAGATTTTGGTCAGGGAATAGTGACGACAACTCTGTTTTTAAGCCTTTGAGAATCTTAATGTCAGGGGGAGTTTGCAAATTTGAAGCGATTTGTTTTTTTAGTTCCAGTTCACGTTTCATAATCTTACTAATTTTTTCTTCTTGCTTTTTAATGTATTCTTTAGACTTTTCATGCTCAAGTTTTAAAGAACTATAATCTTCCATGAGATTACTTAGTTTGTTGTTTATTTGATCAAACTCTATTAGTTTTTCATTCACGTACTGCACTTGTTTATCCACTGTGTTGATCCCCAGAGGAAAACTAATTTTTAGAGAACTCATAACATCAAAATTTTTTAATTTGCTCTCTAACACATCAATCTTGTCCTCTAATTGAAAATTCTTTTTTGACAACTCTGCTACTTGATTACTGGCTAAATCACATTTGGTCTTCAAATCAATGTTGCTTTGTTTCTCAAATTTGATAGATCTGCTCAGCTCTTCAATTTCCCAGGATAATTTTCTGTTCACTTCTGTGAGGTAGGGAATTCTCATAGACTCATCGTGAAGCTTCTTATTTTCTTCTTTAAGTTTTTGCAATTCCTCCAACAAATTTTTAATCTCAGCATTGCCAGTACTTCTATTCTCAGCTTCAACATGAGCCTTACTCTTTAACGCTTCAAGTGCTTCAGTTAAGTTGGCTATGGCAACATTTTTGGCTGCAATTTCTTCTTTAAACTGGAGCGAATCTTCATCATATAAAAGTTTATGTGATTTTAGTTCCTCATTCATATCATTAATTTGAGTTTCGAGGGATTTACATAATTCTACTTGTTTAGCAAGTTCAATTTTCAGGTTATTGTTGGATGTCTGTGCTTGATTCAAAAGTTTGGCAAACTTTGAAACAATCAATCTTATTACATCACCCAGAAATTCACAGGTTTGGAAGGAATTAATAAGAGACTCTACATCAAAGTCTTCATCCATTGACATAAGAATTTTATCAATTAAATTAACCTCATTTTCAATTGAATTAAGTTTTGATAATGCAGGCGCAAATTCTTCAATTTTCTTAACATATTGTTTAGCCTCAATTTCTTTTCCTTCCAAGTACTCAGTCAGTTGATTGACTTCATTATTTTTATTCTGAAGCTGCAAATTAAGCTGTGAGATTAGCTCTTGACAATCATTTAGTTTTGTCCTCAACTCGTCTATTAACTCCTGGTTGTGTTTTGAAACCTCTGAGTTTTCATCAGTGCGCCTTAACAAATTAGTCTTCTCATAATCCATCTTTTCAAGATCACTTTTCATTAGCACAATTTCATTATCTTTGCAATTTATTTCATGGGTAAGAACTGATATTTTTTCCTTCAATTTAGTACCAACATCCAGTGCAATGTTAAGCTCAGAAATCAATATTTCTTTTTCCTTTTCAGTCATTGATTTGAATTCTTCAATTTCACTTTTTCTGCCATTCAAATAATTTTTTATTGAGACAAGCTCATTTTCTAGGTCAGAAATATGTGAGTCACGGTGATTCAACTGTATTTTATATTCTTCTATTTCTTTCCCAAGTTTAGATGTCAACTCTTCTCTCTCATTGAGTTCATTTTTCAAACTGCCTATTTCATTTTGTGTGATTATTATTTTCCTTTCACAGTCGCTTTGAAGTGAAACTATCACTTCTTTTTCCTTATTCAAAAATTCTCCCATCAACTTTTGATATACATTTATTAACGGTTCGACTCCGGAATCATAGATTTCTCCTGTCAAAGAGTGAATTTCTTTGGTCATAATCTCTTTTAACTGTAAATGTTCTTTAATTTTATAATCAAATTGTTGCTGCTCACTGTGGATGGCTTCAATTGATTCAGATAAACTTTGTATTTGGCGTTCAAGTTTAGAATTTTTATTTTGCAACTCACTTTTTTCTTCTTCGCAAGACTTATGTATTTCAGCAATATGTAATAGACTCTCATTTTCTTTCTCCAATATTTCTATATGAGACTCTTTGGCTAAGGCTTTGGTAAGTTCATTTTGTAGTTGCATATTTTGTTGAGTTGTTGCACTCAATTCAAGTTCCAAACTTTGTTTGTCTTTCAAGAGATCAGAGACACTTTGATTGCTATTATGGAGAGTTACTTGAACAAGACCAATTTCATTTGCTAACTTCGAGTTTTCCTTCTTAAAGTGATTTATTTCCAGTATAATATCATCTATGTATGACTGCAAAGAAAGTTCTTTATCATTATTTGAAGAGTTCAATCTGTTTTTTAGCGCTTCCACTGCGAAGGAAACCATATTTTCTAAAAACTGTTTTTCTTTTATGACTGTATCATGTTGGGTCATTAGATTTTCATATTCAATTGAAATAAAGTGATTTTTTGCTATTTCACTCATTAACTCTTCGTTTAGGCTTGACACATGATTCTCTAAGCCTGAAACTAGTTGCTCCAAGCCATTACTCTCCCTTGTCGATGAATGCAATTGTTCTGTTAAAGAAGAAATCCTGTGTTGCAACACTGATATCTCTTCATTATTCTGAATAAGCTTGCTTTCTAACTCATTAATGGCTGAAGTAAGATATTGGTTTTTTGATATCTCACTAATCAATTCTTCGTTCATGCTGGTGAGATGATCCTCTAAATCTGTTGCAAAATCTTCTAGTTCTTTGATTATTGTGTCTTTGTTTTTAACTTTTTCAAGTTCATTTTGAAGAGCTGAATTTGATTGGACAAGTACTGAATTACTTTGTTCCTTGAGTAGTATTTGCTGTTCCAGTTCACACTTGTCAGCTTTAAGGAAAACAATGCATTCACTCATTTCAGAATTCAGTTTCAATTGTTCTGAAAGGGCTTGTTGATCAAATAATAAATTACTGATAGTTTCACTTAAGCTGCTCATGTCTTCTAGTACATAACTTTTCTCTTTTTCATGTTCAGTAATAATAAGTTTCAGATCATCTATCTTCAGTCCTAAAGCTTCATTTTCCTCTTTTAATAGAGGTAATTCACTGCATTGGTATTTGTACTGGTTCAATTCTTCTGTAAGCAAGTGTACCATGTCCTTCAAACTTATAATATTATTTGTGAGACTTTCTTTTTCTGACTGCATGTCATTAGATAGGACCTTTTCTTCAACAATCTTTTTCTTAAGTAGCCCAATTTCTTCTAAGAGTTTACAGTCCTCATTTCTAATCGTATTTATTTCTTCGACTAGATAGGCATTTTCCAAAATAATACTGCTGAAATACTCACTAGCATTTGCAACATCCTCAGCTAAAATCAATCTTTCATTACTTAGTTCTTCTTTCAGTTCATCATATTTTGTTGTCATTTCTTCTAAATCGCTTTCTAAATTTGCTTTTTCTTCAATAAGACCTTTTAAGTGTGTGTCTATATCTTGTAAACTTTCACTCAGTCTTTCAATTTCTGCATCCCTTTCATTTAAACTATCATTTGCTTTAATCAAGGAACTTTTTAGTTTTTTCTTATCAGCCTTAAGATTGCAGATTTCTGAATTTTTCTTGGTCAGCTCATCAATGAGAAGTTCATTGTCTGATTTTAAAGAAGAGATTTCTTTTATTTCTTTTTTCATCTGAACAAGTTTTTCTTCCAATAACAGTCTCTCTTCTTTGAGGGCATATAAACTCTGTTCTTTTGTTGAGCTTACTTTTAATTCATTCCATAACAATTCGTTTTGAGCCTTCAAATTATCAACTTGTTCTTGCAAAGAAGAAGTCGAAGTGGCATATTCTTTAATTTTTTCATCTTCTACTTTAAGAGTTAGTTTTAGTTGTTCATTTTCCCCCTCAAACTCTTTCAGTTCTTCTAACCGCCGATTAAGGGTTTCAATAATTTCTGTTAAATCTGATTTATTATTCAACAGTGTCTCAATTTGAGAGTCTTTTTCACTAAGTTCCATATTAAGTTTAGAAATGCTTTCAACCTGCAAAATTGAACGCTCCTCCAATGACTTACTTAATGCTTGATATTCTTCTTTCTTATTAATTTCTTCTTGTAAATCATATTTCAGTTGACAATATATAGTTTCTATTTTCCTCAGCTCTTCCAATTGTGTATTTAAAGAAGCCACAGTTTCCTCAAGGAAGAGCTTTTTTTCAAATAGGTCCTGGATTTGCTCATCTTTCACATTCAAATCTGTGACTAATTTGGCCAATTTTTCATTTTGAGCAAAAAATTCATCATTTTGCTGTTCTAACATAATTTTAAATTTTTCTGACTCTTTGTTCTTTTCTCTTTCAATTTCTAATACTTCTCTCAGATTATTATTTTCTAGCTTTATTAAATCAAGTGTTTCTATATGGGAATCCAACTTTAAAACCTTTTCTTCTAGCATTGTCTTATCATTTATCAGCTTTTCGATCTGATTTTCCTTATTCTGAATACTTTCCACTAATTTGGATAGTTCCTCACTTTGAGATTGAAAATCAATGACAGTTTGACCAACTGTTAATAATTCATTTTCCAGCTCTTCAATTTTTCCTTTCAACACGCTGATTTCACCTTCTTTATCAAGTCTATTTTTTTCAATAGTATGTACTAATTCTTCATTTTTCAACTTAAAGTTAAAAAACTCCTGTTCAATGCTTCTCAAAGTCTCCAAATCTTTTTTGAGATTTTTATTTTCTTCTTCAAATACTTGGATCAAATCATTGTTTTTTCTTAAATTGTTTAATGAGTTTTTCAGCATTTCATTTTCTTTACTTATCTCTTCTGAACGTGCAGTAACTTTGGACAATGTTTGAAGAATACCTTCTTTATCCTTTTTCAGTTCATCTATGCATTTATCTTTCTGGTTACTTGACTCAGAGAGCAACTGATTTTGTTGCTTTAATGCCTTGAGATCATCGTGATATTGAGCTGGCCACTTCATAAGTAAAACATTTTCAGTTTGTTCTTCACACTTCTTACGTGTTTCTTCATCACCATTATTTAAAATTGAAAGATGATCAGAATCAGGAATAGCTAGATTTAAGATTTGGTTGATAACATAATCACTCATTGATTGTTGCATCATTTCATGATTTCTATTATCAATATGTTCCATACTAAAACTGGAGCTTGAAGGAGAATCATCACAAGTATTACGATCTTCATATTCAACACTGAGATGCGAAGATTCACTGTTATAAAAGACTTCTGGAGATTCCTTTGTATCTTCACACTCGTCTGATGCAAAACTCTTTGTTTTATTGTTTGAGCTTCTTTCAATGATAGCTACACTTGTGTTAGCCATTGTAATTTCCATGAAACTTTGTAATCCGCAATCAGTTACAGAATAGTTGTTCTCATTTGATTCTGATAGAGGTACATAGAGTGCATCATACATCTTTTGATCAGACTGAGAGGTAAAATCATTTGTATTGACAATATCAACATTGTCTGCTATATCAGTTAAAGTTTGAGATAGCTGATCTGTAGGTGGCAAACAATTTTCCTTCCCGTTTTCCCGACTCAATTCAAATTGACTAGTGTCAATGTTGTTTACACACTCCCCCATGACAGTCAATGACATATCTTGTGGATGTTGGCTGTAAAATGAGCAATATGACGAATCCCAACTTTCATGATTCTTTTTGATAGAGATGTCCTTTCCTTCATAAGATTTTATTTTATTGGGGGTTTCATAATTTACTTCCACTGAATCTTGAACATCAAAACCATGTTTTGACACAATGTTAAAGGTTTCACTAACCACAGTTTCGGGCAGAAAACTTTTGACATTTTCAACTATTTCAACAGTTTCTTTGGTGTCATTAATAGCTTCTATCACAACCGGAAGACTTGAAATTTCAACTTTGGGTGTTTTCCTGATGTTCTCAGCCCCATTTGTTTCAATTTTAAGTGGCTCCCCTGTAATTTTCTCATTTGTAGATAAATTCATCATTGACTTTTCTACCAAACCTTCCTCAGCTAATAAGTTTTCTACATCACAAGTTTTTCCACTAGATGACCCATCTTTTGATGAATATATTTGTGGAGCTCCATTGAATTGATCCAAGTTTTCGAACACTTTCTCTAAGCTAGAGTTTATTTCGGTTTTTTCTTTATCGTCTTCACATAAGGTTTTATTTTCTTTTTTTCCAACAGTGTCTGATATGAATATTTGTTCATCATACATTTGCCTATTGAATAATAGCATAAGTGTTGTGTCCATTAACTCCTCTGACTTCAATGCTTCTGCTTGCTGTATTTGTTCACAATCTACCTTATCTTTTACACAGTTTGTTGAGTCAATTGAAGGGTTTTCATTATTGGTTTTTTGAGACTGTTCATCTTCACATGTTCTTTCCGCAAATATTGGAATTTCCATTTCACTGGTTTCTTCTTCAGCTTTATGAGACTTAGACAGATTTAACAACTTAACTGTTTCATTTTCCAAACTTTCAGAAACACACAATTCCTTATTTGTTTCTTCCAATAAAAGTACAGACTGAATAGTTATATTGATTTCATGTTCACCATCTACCAAAGCTAACTGATTTAATATTGAAGTTTCTGCATGCTCTGCACAAGATGAATCAAAATGGCAATGTTCTTTGGTCCCTTCAAATGTACTTGATTTCACTTGATTTATTTCTTTAAATTCTTGTTCTTCATCAGTTGAAAATGCATTATTTATCTGTTCAATTTTTTCCAGTCTACAGAGTTCTATTTGTTTTGGTTCTTCCGCATATTCTTCATTTGTTGATGTTTCTTGATGACTTGTTTTGTTGAAAGCTTCTTCAGTTGGTGGATCAGTGGTATGAGACGTAGAATGATTTAACAACTTAACTGTTTCATTTTCTAAACTTTCAGACACACACAATTCCTCATTAGTTTCCTCCAATAAAAGTCCAGACTGAGAAGTTATATTGATTTTCATTTTCATTATCTCCCAAACATAACTGACTTAATGTTGAGGTTTTTGCATGCTCTGCACATAAAGAGGAATTAAAATGGCAATGTTCTTTAGTCCCTTCAAATGTACTTGATTTCACTTGATTTATTTCTTTAAACTCTTGTTCTTCATTAATTGAAAATGCAGAATTTATCTGTTTCATTTCTTCAAGTCTACAGAGTTCCATTTGTTTGGGTACTTTAGCACAGTCTTCGTTTGATGCTGTTTCTTGATGACTTGTTTTGTTGAAAACTTCCTCAGTTATAGGTAATTTAATTTCTCCAAAAGCATCCTCAAATTGATCTTTTTTAATATCTCCTTCTCCCATGCCTGATGGATCAATGGTATGTGTTCCATTAAATTCATTCTTGATCATAATGCCTTCAACTTTGTGATTCTCTTCACCAGCTTCTATGCACACAAATGGTTTTATTTCCTGTGGATCACTGATATCCTCTGTATAGAAATGTTGATCGAGTGCCCAAGGTCCTTGTTGCTAGAAATGTCTGAGTTGGATGTTTTAACCTGAGTTTCATTCAATCTAAAGGTTTCCATTTCTTGAATTTTTGTAGAGGATTTATCATCAACTTCATTACAAATATGTAGTTCCATTTCCTGTGTGTCAACACCATCATCTTTTTTTAGTGGAATATGTGTTTCTTCGTCATACTTCTTGGATCCAACGACTTTTGGGTCATTAATATCTGAAACGTATTCCTCACAACTTAACAGGACGCTTTGATGAATTCCTTCAATAATACTGTCTGAACTTGATGTTTCAACTTGTGTTTTATGCAAAGTTTCATCCAAAGTTGCATTTTGCAGTGACTTCTCAAGATTGTTCTCAGTATGGAATGGTTTAGTTTGATATTCACCTGTTAGTATGTCACCATTTAGATGATCAGAAGGATGAATTTTGTTTGGTGAAGAATGTTTTATGGGAATTTCAGAAGAAGATTCAACATTCAAAAGTATTTCTAATTCGTCAGCAATACCAGAAAAACTTTTGTGGCTCAAGTCTATTTGATTCACAAGATTGCTAGATGTTTCATTGCAAATAACATTTCCTTCTATATCTTTACATACAATATTATCAGAATCTTCGGTATTGCCATCGGTAAACTGAAAGCAATCATTACTTTTACGTTCAAGTGATGTTTCATTTTCCTGACAAAGGACACCTTCGTTTGATGAAAATTCAACTTCACTTTTAAAGTTAACAAGATCATGAAAATTATCTATTGAACTGCTTTGACTCGAGTCTCCTGGGTTTATTTGATTGTCATTTTTGATGTTGCATGTTCCATTTGCTGGTTCTAGCCTTTTTGTCCATTCATCATTCACTTCTTTAGATTGGCTGATCAAATTTTCAACAATTTCCTGTCCATCATCAGAAGGTAAAGCAACATTAACAGTAAATTTATTTACTGCTGATATTGATTCCATGTCTTTTAAAACCTCTGAATCAACTGCATCAACAAATTCATCATCATTATCTTCACTCTGTGCACTGCTATAGTTTGAATTATTCTGATCATGGGCAGGCATAACAACCCCAAAGTTATCTTCAACTAATTCTGATTCTTCTTCTGTATGATTCTGATTCTTCTTTACACTGTCATTTAATTTTTCCTCATTAACCTTCATAGGGCTCATACCAATCTTTTCTAGACCTTCTACAATTTTCTCACTGAATGAAGTCGACGGTTTGACAAAACTTCTTTCCTTACCTAGATTATCAATATCACAACTATTTTGTAAATTATGTGAATCGTCAGATATTTTGGGAGTATCTGGCTTTATTTCGATCAAAGATAAGTTTTCTAAGAGTTAGTTTCAACATAATTTTCCATTTCCAATGAAAGATCCTTGATTATGTCTTTATCCTTGTTAGAAGGGGTACAATCAAGTTTATTACTCCTTAACTTGAAACCTTCATGAGATAATTCTTCCATTAGATTGATATTGGATTCAATGGAGCCATTACTGTTCCATGGCTGTTGTGTGGTCTCGACGGTCTTAACACTTGGGTTGTTTACATTGATAGAGAAGGCCCTTTTTTCAAAAGACTCTTCAAAACTAGAATTCTCATCTTGTCTAGGTGAGTACAGAGACTTTAGGCCAAGAGCAGCCAATTCTGACTGGAAGTCTGTTAATCCATGAGTAGTCTCGCCTCCTGATGATCCACCAAGAAATCTATCAATTGAAGTTGGAGAGCCACTTGTTTCCCAATGTCTATTAGTAGAGCTAAAAAAAAAAACAAAAAAAAAATATTGCTTTAAAGATATTGAAATAAGAGTAACTGAACTAATAACTGCAAAGGAAAACAATTTAACAACAAAAAAAACCTTATTAAATATACTAAATCAACAGGGTACCCACAAAAGTTATCATCCATTTTTCTGAAAACTTACCATTGATTTCCCTGAATCTTGAACTAAAAGAGAAACAGCTGTGGTCTAGCTTAACTACAACCAAGGACCATTGGACGGAACAGGTATTTTTATTTAGTGAAATCAGTGGTTCAGAGTTCAGAGGATATCTATAATGAAAAAAAGTAATTGCAAATTTTTTTATAGTTTTATATTGAGAAGACGACTAATGTCTTTTTTAGACTACTATTGATTATGGTTTATCTATAGTACATAACCTAACTCAAATAATAACCCTGAGCCGGGTGCATTACTTTGAAAACACGGAAGGGCTCCTCAGGTTAGATCCAGTAATGTTTTTAACAAAGCAATAGTTGAGTAAAAACCACTTAAATGTTGATATCACAATAGATAAAGCAAATTTAATAATTTAAATAAACAGCTGTTAAAAATTTATTCTTCATGGCATTGGATTACTTTGGTAAAAAATATTTGTATCCAGTCAAACGTGTAAACACGATACAAAACGTAGTTTATTGAATTGTAACACGTTGTTTAAGCATTCCCCGAAGTCAAAACAACTAAAACCTTATATTTTATTGAAAGCTCTTAACGATATCGCCCCAAACTCCTTAGGGCTCCGCCCCAGACATCTTAAACACATGAAAACGATTAAGAATATTTATTTAACAAACAGTTGTTCTTATTTAAAGTATTGAAAGAATTTGTAAAAAAAAAAAAAAAAAAAAAAAAAAAACTAAATGGAATAGGCTTGAGGCTAGTGAGGGTAGCTAACTAGCTCACCTGAAGGGAATAAAATTTATCGGGTTGGCATTACAATTTGAATACCGTTGCATAGCACGGGTAAGTCAGCTAGTAATATCTATAAATTTAAAGTAAAAACTGTCTTCACTGTTCAAACACCAATGTATACCAATTTATACAGAATCGAATAAGTACAGGGACACATCCCAACGAGGTTGAAAATAGATATAGATTGGAGTGCTATTATGACAGGCAATTTTGTCGGCTGTTGATTGGTGGCATTTTACCAACGATTCCCGACATTTTGGTAACCAGGCTTTGGTTTACACTCGTCCATCTCCCATTGGACATTAACCCACAATACAAAGCCTATGTAACCAATCCCAAAAGCCTAATCACAGACCATAAAATCAAAGTAATTTTAAAGGCAAACAACAATTAATTAGATGTTGTAAAGTATTATCTGTGATTTTTTGGCTTGTTTTAACCAATCAGAATACCTAAAATGGGTAACCGAGAAACAAGGGTAAAGTATGGGTGCTTACCAAGGAAACGGTGAAACGCATGGGTAAAATGGAGTGAATGATCAGAGCACAACAAATTAACATGTGTTTATCACTCTATCTATTTCAACCTCATTGGGACATCCCATTAAAAATAATAGTTTGGCCCTCGAAAACCAGAGGAAAAAATACTCCCCGTCGCAGCAGACCTGCGTACTCAGCGAATTTCCAATTTAATTTCAGATTATTTAGTTTTCCCATAAAAACACCATAGGATCGAGTATGTAGGTTTGCTGCCATGGGGTGTTGTTAGAAAATCTAAGTTAATCAATAACTGGTGAATGTAAACACAAAATTGTATCAAGCTCTGGCAATTTTTTATTTTCCCCATAAACCATGGGGGTGAGTATGTAGGTTTGCCGCCATATGGGTTTTGTAAGCAATTATAAGTTAAGCCCTATCAAATGTACGTACCAAATTTGATTAAGTTGTGTCAATAAATAAGCAAGATGTAGGGTTTTCTTGATTTCCCATAAGAATAACATGAAAAACACATTTTTGGATTTTCCCCGTAACCAGTTATGCTAAGATAAAAATTTCAAAATACCAAATCGTTTGTTTTTTAAGCTCTTTTAAATGGTTTCAGTTAAAATTGATTAATTTTGAAAATTGAGGTCAAAAAATGCCAAAAACCCATTTTTGACCCCTTTGAAACCCCATAAAACCCCGTTCCCATAATCCGACAGTGCTGGTTCACGAACTCATAAAAATAGACCTGGTCTTACATCTTCATACCAAATTTCATCAAAATCAGAGGTCCCCTTTAGAAGTTATCAGTACCACGGACACATATATATATATATATATACATATATATGAAAATGAACGAACGGTGTTTTTGGCTTCTGGGGACCTCAAAATGAAAAAGTAAAGTGGTCCAGGGCTTAGGTCTTACCGTGACTACTACCGTAATAGCATATTCCCTATAGGGAAATTCGCTAAAAGCGCTGATACTTAAGCCTATAGGATTACTTCTCCTTATTGTCACGGAAGCACTATCTTTACCTCTTGAATGTCAAAATGAGCATATTTGTTTCCCAAAAATCAAATACAACAAAAAACTTCTGCAAATTTTTTTACTACATCTGTTTCTATTCAATGAATTAGCATGATTCGCGAATACAAATTACATATTTTGGTGCTATTTTGTGTTTCAAAGGTGGCGTTATTACTTCCCCATAAGTATGTCACTACTTATTCGGTTCTGTTTACATTGACAGTACTTACAATTTTTAATATATTTTGTATAATCATATGATTTGCACCTATGCTTTTCTTTACTAAAAGTTTTAATACATATAAGAAAGAAGTTCATTCTCTGTTGCTAAACAAACTATATTATTGTGTTAACGATTTCTTAACTGATTTTTTATAACTGTGATATTTAGTGTGTACTTTTAAGTTTTTTTGACAAAGACTGTATATCAACTTTTCTTTAGTTTAGTTAGTATATCACTGACTTGTCACCTGTCTTACTAGCTGTGCTGGAATTAGAAAATGTTATGTGACCAATAAAGAATCTGAATCAAATCAACGTTGTTCACCCTGTATATATATATATATATATATATATATATATATATATATATATATATATATATATATATATATACATATATGTGAAAATGAACGAACGGTGTTTTTGGCTTCTGGGGACCTCAAAATGAAAAAGTAAAGTTGGTCCCCAGCTTAGGTCTTACCATAGCTACTACACCGTAATAGCGTATTCCCTATAGGGAAATTCGCTAAAATTGATGATTCTTATGATTTTCTTTTGTATTTTAAAAACATTTATTGGATCCCTTGATGCTCCCCACATCTCAATTCCATATTGCATGATTGAATAAAAAAATGCATATCAAATTTAACAAAATATACAAATTTAGCCAAATTATTATTTCTAATGGTTTGAAATTTCACTAAACTAGTTTTATCATAATTTAATTTCAGACCATTTACTTGAAACCAATTTTCCAAATCTGATAGCGTTTTAATGGTTATGCTCTCAAGTTCCT
The DNA here is from genome assembly GCA_030545055.2 of Neoaliturus tenellus. Taxonomy (NCBI): domain Eukaryota; kingdom Metazoa; phylum Arthropoda; class Insecta; order Hemiptera; family Cicadellidae; genus Neoaliturus; species Neoaliturus tenellus. Next base: position 80,240,620 of record CM061534.1, on the reverse strand, counting down.
GCATATTGTTAGCCTTCAGAACTGCAGTCGTATCATCAGCATACAAATTAAGGTCAGCATTAATATTCTTGTCAAGGTCATTAATATATACTAAGAATAAAACTGGACCTAAAATTGACCCTTGAGGAACGCTGGCTGAAATCGTTTGCCATTCAGACTTTAATTTAATGGAATTTTTAGTAATAATGACTCTTTGCTTGCGATCCCTTAAAAAAGAAGATAACCAAGAGAGCGCAGTATAGGACATACTCGCCTACGGCTCGATGGGGGCTCCGCCCCCATGCCCCCTTAGGGGTATCCCTAAATTCGTAAATTAATAAAAAATGTCAAGTATGAAATTGGTTAGTTTTGCGGAAGAACTGAACAGCCAAGACAGTAACAAAACCGTTTAATACACACAATTCACAATCGATAGCTAGAAAAGCTTTTAAAATCTCCTATGAATCGGTTTTAATAACTCTTTGTAGTTAAAATTTGTTAAAATATTTCGAGTGTGATACAATAATTATTTATTCTTTGTGTTATGCTGAATGGAGGGTCCACTCCCTAATTTGTTGCCCCAATTCCGTAATTTCTGAAAAAACTTGATGCAGTGAACGGGCTTGTTGAGGGTTATAACTCCAATGTGTTCGCTGAATTAGTTTGTAAATAAAAAAGTCGAGTGTTAAACAGGTTAGCTTTACCAATGAAGTGCACAACCAAAACAGTAACAAAAGGCTAATGCACACTTCTCACAATCAATAATAATTAAAGCTTTTAAATTCATCAAAAATTGTTGCAATAAATCAGTGAAAACAATAACATAACATTAAAATGAAATAATATAAAATCTGATAAACGAGATAGAAATCACAAAAGACTAGAAAGTTTTAAAATGATTCCCTAAATTCCGAGGAGAAACTTACTAAAAGTATGTAAATTAGTAACACCAGCCCCGACAATAGCTGAATTCATATTTTTAATTGTCTCTTAAAAGAAGGTAAGGTCCCCAATTTCAAGTTTTCGGTAACTATTCTGGTCCTGTAATAAATCTGTTTTGAGAGCTAATGTGTAGAGATACGGCAAAATGTTCTGAAAACTGTAAGCCAGTCATATTCAGCAACATTTTTCGATAGGACCAATCGTTTTGTCAGTAGAGTGGAAAAACTGAAAACGCGATTGCAAAAAATTAGACTGGATATATACGCAATTGGTGCGATGTACGACAAAAAGTCACAGGAAAAAAAATCGTAGTTCATCCAATTCCGTGGTAGTCTCAAATCTATGAAAGGCCTAACCATTTAGCCTCTAGAGCTAAAATATACTAAAATTATGATTTCTTTATAGTTGTCCAAAAGCCACTACTTATTTATCACAAAACTGGGAAAAAGTGAAAAATGTTTTTTGAGAGTGAACGGAAAGAGATAGGCTACGGCAAAGTATGTTAGAATCAAAATTGTAGATATTAAAAAGACCTATAAAAGTTGTCATTTAAACATTTTCGTAGGACAAACCATTTAGTCGCTAGGGCCCTAAATCTAAATATAAATTTCACAAAAATCAGTTTGGAGGGTTAACGGAGCGATGTACGACAAAAAGTAAAAGACCAAAATTGTAGATCATCCAATTTCCTATCGTAATATGCTCTCATATTTCAGATAAGACTAACCGTTAGGTCACTAGAGCTGAAATACTAAAATTACGATTTATCTAGTGGACCAGAACCGGTGTTTTCCCACTACTTACGTTCACAAAATCCGGAAAAAGTGAAAAATGAATTTTGTGAGTAAACGAGTAGAGATACGGCAAAATATACAAGAAAAGAAATTGTAGATATTATAAAGATCTATCGAAATGAACCTTAAAAAATTTTTTACAACCATCGGTTTAGGCACTAGAGCCCGAAAAACGAAAACGGCATTTCATTAAAAACGCTCTGGAGGCTTAACGGTGCGAGATACGATAAAAAGTCACAGGATCGAAATTGTAGAAAATTAAATTCCCTATCGTAGTATTGTTCTCAGATTTTAGATAGGACGAAGCGTTTGGCCGCTAGAGCCAAAAAACTAAAATTGTAATTTTGGAAGTCCGCCATTTTGAATTTATTTTAGTAGGTTAAAACTACAAATTTGCAAGTTTCAGATTTTATCCTTGGCATTGACCATTCAGGCTAGACGTATGCCAAATTTCAAGTCTCTAGCTTAAATAGTTATGTCAAAACTTCGTATCCCATATAAGTGAGTGAGTCAGTTACACATGGGGCTGTATATATTATAGAATTGTATGAATGAAGTTTTATTAGAAGAATATAGTGGACAACACAATCAAAAGCCTTGGACAGATCAGAGAAAACGCCACATGTCCTCTGCGACCCATCCAAGGCTACTGAAACCTGTTCAACTAAATCAGATATTGCCAAACAAGTGTTTTTACCATTTCTAAATCCATACTGACTTTTGGAAAATATTTCATTTGCTTAAAAAATTTCAAAATTTGCTTGCAGACCACCATTTCAAAAACCTTAGATAAAACCGGTAAAATTGAAACTGGGCGGTAGTTATCTGAATTCTTTTTATCCCTTTTTAAAAAAAAAACTGGAACGACCTCTGCACATTTCATTTTAGATGGAAAATAACCCTCTTTTAAAGACTGGTTGATAAGCTGACATAGTGGGTCAGCAATAATATCCAAAGAACTCTTCACCAAAGACAAGGAATTCCATCCCACCCAGCCGAGTTTTTATTTTTTAAGGATTTTACAATGTCCTTAATTTGTTTGATAGAAACTCCTTCAGATTGAAAACAGGGATTTTACAACAAATATTTTTTGAGCAAATACTAGAGCATCGCTTATACTTGGCACAACATTTATGTCAACAGAAGAATTTACAAATTTATTATTTAACAAATTAGCTATTTCCTTTCCTGACCTATACAAGACATTGTCAAACAATAGATCTGGAATCTCCCGATTTCTCTCTTACAAACAAAGCTTCTTATTCACAATATTGCAGGCAGCTTTTGTTTTGTTCTTTGAGGTTTTAATTTCTTTGCAGACCAATGTTAAAAATTTTTAAATTTCAATTTAAGATTTTAAAGCAATACGATTTTTCCTGGCATAGAGACCTGTATTTATATTATTTTTATCCCAGAACTAAGTTATTTGCAAAGTTTGAAGAAAATCGTTCGAGCTGTTTTTGAGATCCGTGCGCAAACATACATACGTACCAAAAAAAATCTTTCACCATTTTGTTTTCATTTTCACTTTTGTCATTCTTCAACATGGACATTAACAGTCTTTACTGAGTAATCATGGACCGTGTAGAACTATAAGGAGTGCCTTACTCATATTAGAGTCAGGGTTCTTACAACCATATCTTGACTAAATTCAGGGACTTTTTAAGGACCTTCCATGGTTTTTAAGGACCTTAAGAAGTAACTATATTTACATAGATTAGTAGGATTGGTCCTTTTTTTCTTAAAGAATTGTAGGTTTATTCAGAATGGATAACACTAGGCATGGGAGCTTTCACAAGTTTAAAATTTGAATGCTCGACAATTTGAATAATTAAATTGAGAGTAAATGGAAATGTGTAAGGGGTTAATAAAATTGTCAATATTATGGCTCACAGTTCATAATAAAATGACAAATATTAAGGATTGTCATTGCTCAGGCCTATGTATGAACCGGTTTTTTTATCCACAAACTAATGAGTTAAGATATTTAACTGTTAAACTTAGAAACGTTTAATTTTCGCACAACGTTCAATAGTAAACAGTCTTCTTTCAAGAGGTATGTTTTTTTGAACCTCAACAAATTGTGGCTTATGTATAACAAACAAATACCAAATATAAAGAACCTAACAAAAGAAAGTAATACTTATTTGTTTCTAAATCATTAATTTTAATTTCACAGTGTCAATTACAGCTGTCTCAGCTGCAGTAGGTACCTACATTATGATTCAGTTAGCTTTTTAAAATATATGGTATATGTATGTGTATAAGAATCTAAATCTAATCTATGTGTATAAATTTAAGGCAATGATAAAATTTCATAGAACTCTAGGAGACAATACAAACATTTACACAAAATTCAAGAACTTTTCAAGGACCATAGAAATATGAAACTTCTGTACGTTTCAAGCCCTTCAAGACCAGGGGTTAAATTTCAAGGACCGTAAGAACACTGTAGAGTGTAGAGTACAGTATTTTAATGATAAAAAATTGATCAAACTTATATGGTTCATGCAGATTACAAAGATATTTCTTGTGCGTATTATAATTATTAAAAAAAATTAAGTTACTGGTTAGTGTCTTAAAGAGTTCACATTAAAAATGTCAGCTGAAGCCCAAAGGTGATGTCATGTTTGACGGCAGGGATACTGGAATTATTCCTATGCACAGATTTTTTTTTCTTTTGAACCATGAATACAGTAGACCTCTCCCTTAACCGAGCCTCATGGGACCAGGCCAAGGTCGGAAAACCTAAAAGGTCAGTTAAAATGGGCAACTAGTTAAATGTGTACAACACATAGAAACAGAGTGTTTAATTGTATTATATAGTATTTAAAAAATACCCTGTCAGATATGAAAACATAGGCTACAGTACACAGTGTGACTAACCAATAGAAAAGCCGATGATTTTTAAAAACCGGATCTATTTCAGTGTAGTGATGAGGATTAGAATGGAAGTCTTTCATTCATAGAAAGGTTAAATCAACCATTTTAATTACTTGCAACATATAATACAAACCCTACTTTATGCCCAGGCAAACACGCTTGGTTAATCCGAACAGGGCCGGTTAAGAGAGGGTCTACTATAAAAATAAAGAAAAAGTTCTGGTTAAAACCTTGTTTTTTTTTTGTTTTTTTTTTTACCGTAATACAAATAAAAGACCACAATCTCAACTAACCTTAACTCCACCGAGGCATTGACTGGAAGTTCACTTGCTGTGTACTCAAATGCCTGAAAAAGGTTAAAACGGAATAATTTATCACAAAGTGGTTTTATCAAATGAAGCTAAGTTTGAAATAAAATAAAAGATGAGATCAAATAAAATAAAAACAGCAAAGATAAATGCCATCTTTGCATGTAGGACAGGCATTGATTTAGTTTTGTTTTATAATTCTTTTGGTAAAAGTATTGGTAAAAGTAATTGAAATAGATCTGCCATAACTTATTTTGGATTTTATTTAACGTCTATTGGTCCTCAAAACTACATAATTATTTTAAAACTAACTAAATTTAATTAACCCTTTTTAAGACACGGGGATCCCAGCGTTTTCAGAGCCATAATTAAAAAGTAGGAAAATACGACATTTTTTCTCAAAAATAACTTAGGACTTTTAAATGTGACAGATACACTTATAAAACCAATTCATGGAATTTTTGTCACAATAGGATGAAAACTATAACAAATTTTGACAAAAACACGGTCCATACAAACAACTAGGCCATAATTACTCTTAACACTTGTACTTAGAGACACGTAGGTGCCAAGCTACCTTGAATAGTTAAAGTTCATTCCCAAAGTAGGATTAAACAATAATATAAAATCTTGACCGCCAATCAAAGTATTGAAATTTCACCCATTGCCTATGGGTTGACATGGGTCTCAAGCATTGCGCACAATAATACTATAAGGGTTTATTTCTAAAGAAATATGGTATAAAATCTTGCCACCCAATCAAAATACTGAAATTATTTCACCCATGAGTAAACATCCCTTATTGTGAACAAGAAAGGACATAAACTTTGGTCAGGCTGACACAGCGCCATCACATATTTGTGATACCATGTAGCCAGAGTAAATATAAATTTACAGCTTTTTATTTAGAAAGAACCTCAAGGACTTAAAATAAAATTCACTTGCTCTGAAAACTACTTATTCTGAAAAAATTAAAGGTAGGCCATTAAAAAAGACCTGAAAAGGTAGGAAAGTAGCAATAGTTAGGCAACTACCAAACACAGGGTGTCTACCAATTTTCCAAAATGAAATTCAAGGCTTTTTCAAGGATTTTCCAAAATTTTCAAGGTTATCGCAATAATTTTAGTTACTTGTTTAGCAACGGGTTGTTATGGGTACACCAACTATTGCCATAAATTTTCAATCATATATCTAAATATATGAAATTTAATTGTTAATACTTAATACTAAATGCTTAATAGTAACATGTGACATATGTCAAAAAGCAATGTTCTTTATTTTAAAGAATTCTTCAAGATCATAAAAGGGATTTTTCAGTAACCAAGAGTACAGTTTATTTTTAAACTGTTTTTCTGAGTACCTATCTATTAAGCCTTCCAAGGAATTGTAAATTTTCAGAGCAATGACCAGATGACTATTCATAGTTTTGCTTAATCTGTGAAATTTAATGTAAGTATGGTTTTTTGCTCTTGTATGATAACTGTGGATTTCATGACTTGGTTTTATTAGATTGGGGTTCTTTAAAATACCCCCCATTCAGCAGACCTGCGTACTCAGCGAATTTCCAAATTAGTAGGTCTAATATTAATTTTGACCAGCTAAATTTGTAAACAAAATTTCATCACGTGCTCATAAATAGGGAAATAAATGTCTATTCTCCTTAAGGTTAATATAGGGAAAGAGTATGCAGGTATGCTGCCATGGGGGACACTAAAAGTAGGTTTTTAGCAGAGAAAAAAATCATTTCGGCCATATTAAATCATATAGTAAATTTCATCAATATCTGTCCATAAATAAAAGAGTTTGCCTATTCTCCATATGATTAACATGGGAAAAGAGTATGCAGGATTGCTGCCATGATAAGTACAAAAACCAAGATTTTTTACCTTAAATGGATGAATCTCAACCAAATGAAGCTAAATACCAAGTTTCATCCAAAAATATTGGTTAATAAGTGAAATATTAACACATCCTTATTCTCCATAAGATTAACATTGGAGCCCTAAAAGACAATGTACTGTCTTTAGACTTTGTAATATCTCGGTAACCAATGGAGATAGAGCAAAGCTTCAAAATACTAAATTGTGTGTTTTTTTGAGCTAAATCCAATGGTCAAAATAAAAATTTAAAATTTTTCAAATTTACGTATGAAAAATGAAAAAAAACCCATTTTTGGGGTACAAAACCCTCCCAAACTACCCCTTCCGGTAGGTCGATATGTCTGGTTTTCGAACTCATCCGAATAAACGTAGGATTACACATTTCTACCAAATTTGGTGTCGATCGGACCATTTTTACGAGAGTTATCGTGTCTAGGGACACATATATACACATATATATATATACATATATATATATAAAAATTTTAATGACTATTATTTTTGGTCTCTGGGCACCTCAAAACGAAAAAGTAACATGGTCCCCGGCTTAGGTCTTACCATGAGACCTACGGTAATAGCTTATTCCCTATATGGGAAATTCGCTAATATAAGTAACAATATCAAAAATGTACAAATTGATAACCGTTTGAATTTCTAATTGGATAAAAAGTGGTCTACAATGTTCCAATGTATATATTCCTGACATGATTCTCAAAGCTTTTTTCTGAAGAATCAATATTTCTTGAACTTTTGAGCAATTACCCCATAAAATTAAACCATACCTGAAAATTGATTGAAAATAGGAAAAATATGCTGTTTTTAGGTAATCTTTTGGAACAACACTGTGTAAACGGCTTAAAAGATAGATTACTCTAGATAGTTTTGTATTTATATAATCGTTTTAGATTAAATGTTATGTTTTGAGTTTTTCTTCATTCAGAACTAGTCCATTATTAATAAACCAATCAGTTGCATGCACTAGTGTGTCACTGGTGAGATTTTCCAACTCCAGAACATTATTACTAAAGTTTAAAAAGGTAGTATCATCTGCGAAAAGGATTGTTTTAGATTTTATTGCTTCAGGTAGATCATTAATATAGACTTAAAATAACAGAGGACCCAGGACGGACCCCTGTGGAACTCCCCATTTGACTAAGATGTCACTGGAGGATTTATTATTGATACAGACTATTTGCCTACGTCCTTTTAAGTAGGATTCAAAAAATTTCAAGGGTGAGCCGTAAAAACCATATAAAGACAATTTATGTGTAAGGAGAGAAAAATCTACACAATCAAAAGCCTTACTCAGGTCACAGAGGCCTGAGCAAGGTCTTTGTCATCAAATGCCTGGTGGATACACCTTATTAAGTTGTGTAAAGCATTTAGTGTTGAGAGTCCCTTTCTAAATCCAAATTGAGAGTTGGTAAAGAAGTTATTTATCTCGAAAAAGTGACTCATTGCTCATGCACTACAATCTCAATTAATTTTCCTAATACTGGAATAATTGAAATTGGCCGATAACTCTGAGGGAGCTCCCTGGGGCCCTTTTTATAAATTGGACAAACGCGTGATTATTTCAACTGCTCTGGAAATATTCCCTGCGTTAAAAGATTGTTAATGCAAACTGCAAGAGGTTCTGCAATGCTTTCAATTATACTCTTCATCAAATTATTAGATATACAGTAGGGGCCATTCCATATCAAATCAACAAGGCTCACAACCCGACCCTCTGGGATTTTGATGAAATTTGGTGATCTGTTAGACCTAGCAATTGTGAGCATAAAACAATTTTTTGTAGTTTTTTATCTCTTGTAGTATTTTATTTATCAATTTTTCAAAATGGCCGAAAACGGCATTTTTTGACTTGTGGACAAACTTTTGAACTGCCATAACTTGAGTTCTATTGCACATAGAGAAGTCAGAGTGGGCTTATTTTGTAGCTAATCAAAAGGGCTTTAATTTAATATGCATGATGACCATATTTTAAAAACATAAAATTTTCAATAAGTTTTTAAAAAAATTCAAAATGGCGGATTTGAAAAAACTGTACTTTTAAAAATCTGGAAAAAATATATTAATCATCAGACTTTTATCTACTCATGGTGCAAGTTTGATCATGGGATGGCGATGGGATCATATTTTAATTTATTTATTAAGTATGTAAGCGAGGCGTGATTTAGCTCTATACTGCAGTTGAATAGGAATCTCTCAGTCTATGGGTTATTTATTATGATTGTTAAAAGGTACTGATAGAAATAATTAAAAAAATTAAATAAATAAATAAAAAAAAACTTCAGTAGTGTACCGTATATTCAACTAATTTTACATGTTTTTATTATACATAACTTACACATTCTATAATCTTTAGAGACTTTTAGAGACTTTATTTGAAACACCGACGCACTCTGTGGTGCGTATTTTAAGGTGAGTATGACTGAAGGGGTGAGTGTGATAATTGTAATGGATCAGATTATAGTAGCTTACCTACATATGATCTGCAGAAAGGAAGAATTATAACTGTTTTTTTTTTTATAAAAACACATAATACGTGTATACCGGTAAGTCATAAAAAGTCTTAAACATGATTTATAATTATTTTTCATTGCTCAGCTTGGTGCACCATTACTGGGGTATAGTGGGTCAAAGTGTAATGGTTTGGAAAAATATTTTTTTCTCATAAAAATATTAAACCCACAGGTGAGAAGAAATTTGAATAGTACTACCAAATGTTAAGCCAAACAAATAGCTATTTGGTAAAAATGTTAATGAATAACTTCTTAGATTTAAAAAATATTAACCAAAAAATGACCCACTGTACCCCGGTCTCCCCGGTGAAAAGGTGCATCAGGTATCCTCTCAGTCTACCTGCTAAGTGTTATTTATAACGATAGTTATTGTTTAGGTACTGATAGGAATAAAAAAACAAAATATCAGTAGTGTATTAAATACACATTAATCAATAATCATATATGATGGTAGCTTACCTACATATGATTGGGAGAAAGGAAGAAGTATAACTGTTTTTTTTTATAAAATACATAATACGTCATAATAAGTCATAAAAACTATAAACATAATTTATAAATCATGTAATCCTAGCCCTATTAATAAATGTATTTGATTAAATTTTTGAGAAAAACATTTAAAGAGAAACCTTAAAAAATTTACTTAAGTTACTGCTTTTATGATAGCTCAGTGGCACAATATAAAAATAGAAAAAAAAAACTATCAATTTATGCCATCATGGAGAGGACTTTGGGGCTAGTGCAGAATGCCATTTTTCGGCCACTTCCCATTTAAAAGGACCCAGAGATAATAATAATAATCTTCATTGTATAAATAATCTTTATATCCATTTACGATGATGTAAATGGTACGGTGAAGAGATTGACAGCATAATACAAAGAATATCTGAGCAAATTCTTAATTTGCTAGAATTTTATAATTTTGTAAAGGATAACATCCATGAAATACAATTTGAATAACTTACGGTACCTCACTACATAATAATAATCACATCAAACAAGAAATAAAATAAAAAAACAGATTTGACAATAGCTGCAACATTGATGGAACACAGAAATTGCATGGTTTCATACCACTGACCAAAAAAAAAGAAAAAAAAAGACTTTTTGTAAGTTACTCTACCTCAAATGATATTCAAGTTTAATTTTTTATGAGAAAAAAATATTTTTCTAAACCATTACACTTTAACCCACTGTACCCCAGTAAGGGTGCACCAGGCCGAGCAATGAAAATTAATTATAAATCATGTTTAAAGCCGCGTCCACACTGGGCGAACATTCGTGGCGAACTTGTTCGGCGAACACAAAAATCAACAAACATTTTTAACAAACAATTAACCGGCCATATGATTTACATTCTAAAAGGTTAGCAACGAACAAACAAATGTTCGGAAGAACTTTGTTCGGCGAACATGTTTGGCCATTGCGGACGGGGCTTAAGACTTTTTATGACTTACCGGTATACACGTATTATGTGTTTTTATGAAAAAACAGTTATAATTCTTCCTTTCTGCAAATCATATGGTTATAGAATGTGTATGTAATAAAAACATGTAAAATTAGTTGAATACACAACTGATGTTTTTTTTTTTTTTTTTTTTATTTCTATCAGTACCTTTTAACAATTGTAATAAATAACCCATAGACTGAGAGATTCCTATTCAACTGCAGTATAGAGCTAAATCACGCCTCGCTTACATACTTAATAAATTAATTAAAATATGATCCCATCGCCATCCCATGATCAAACTTGCACCATGTGTAGATAAAAGTCTGATGATTAATATATTTTTTCCAGATTTTTAAAAGTACAGTTTTTTCAAATCCGCCATTTTTAATTTTTTTAAAAACTTATTGAAAATTTTATGTTTTTAAAATATGGTCATCATAAAGCCCTTTTTATTAGCTACAAAATAAGCCCACTCTGACTTCTCTATGTGCAATAGAACTCAAGTTATGGCAGTTTAAAAGTTTGTCCGCAAGTCAAAAAATTCCGTTTTCGGCCATTTTGAAAAATCGATAAATAAAAAACTACAAGAGATGAAAAATTACAAAAAATTGTTTTATGCTTATAATTACTAGGACTAACAGCATACCAAATTTCATTAAAATGTGGGAGGGTCAGGTTGAAAATTCTGTTTTTCAGGTTGATTTGACATGGAATGGCCCGGAGACATCACAACTATTGGAGGGAGACATACGTTTAACTGCATTTAATATATCCTGTGGTTTTACTACTTTCCAGAAAAATTGTTTCCTTTCAGAATTTATGTTATTCTCAACAACTTTGCTACCGGTACAATTTGACCCAGATACAATAATAGATTTTTTAAATTCTTTAACTGAATCTACAAAGTAATTGTTCATTATATCAGGTTCAATGTTTAAGGTAACATTTCTTTTAGGTATGGTATTGTCTTTAATTACATTCCATGCAGCCTTACATTTATTTGTATTATTTTCAATATATTTAACATTGTTTACCATTTTAGCCTCATTGATCAATTTCTTGTAGGCCCTACTGAGATTTTAATTCTACATATTTTTGTTTAATGCTATCAGAGTTAGAAATCCCCGGACATTTACTTAATGTATGCAAAAACAATAACTTGTCTTTCATCTTTGCTAGGTCATTGGTGTACCAACTTTGTTTGTTTCTATGTTTAGACTCTGGCTTAATTTTTTTAGCATCATGACTCAGTACATTCTTAAAATACGTTACATTATTAATAATAATACTAAAAATTGATTGAAATATTTCCTCAGAGGATTTCCCTTCTAAACTAGACATGATGTTTAGCCAATCATAAGAAGCCAAATTTACAGTCAGTTTTTGAAACATTATTTTGGGAAAATAAAATTGGTTTTCAAAGTTTTTAGTTTTTGAGTTTTGTACGATCGACGTCGATACTATTGGATTCATGTTTATTATAATACCATCATGATCAGAAAACGGGAAATCAAAAATGTTTTTGAATGAGACCTGTTCTTTTGTTCTATTTACAAAAACGTTATCTAAACAGTTTTGGCCTCTTGTAGGTTGACTATTCAAATGATAAAAATTGTATTGTTTAAACAAATTTAGGAGGTCTCTTACTGTTTTGAGATTCTTTGTTACGTCAAAATTATAATTAAAGTCTCCCCCAATTAAAATACAATAATTTGACCATTTAGTAATAAAATTTAGAAATAGTTCAAGTTTTAACAAAAATACGTAAGGATCACCGTTAGGTGAGTGATACAAAGTCACTAAAATAGTTTTTGATTCATCCAAAACAACAGCTGAAATCTCAAAATTCAGTTCTTCAAAATATTTACTAACATCAATATTTCTAGAATTTTTGTTGTTATGTATCAATATTAAAGTACCTCCTCTAATATTATTTTTTCTACAAAAGAAACTTGAGCAATAATAGGTATTGACAATTGTTAATGATTGTATAATCCTTACAACAAATAAAGATTTATTTATTTATTTATTTAATAATCGAAAAAAAATATTTTCAGTTTACTCATCTTTCAGTTTTATCATCTTTTCTAAAAATGCCTACAATCTATCTTGCCAATTTTTTTGTTTTTGTTAAAAAAAAATCAAACTTATTTTATAAAATAGGTATTTAATAAAAACACTTAGGCCTAAATATAAATATTAATTTTTATTTGTACAATGTCCGGCGTCCGTCTGTCCACACTCAGTGACTTGTGCAGCCGCTCGCTGCCACTGCGGCAAGCGTTTTTTTCTGCCTCTATCCACACAGTGGCATACATGAACAAAGGAGCATTTCAAAATTGGGGCATTTCTGCCGTTGACACAGCTCAGTCAACCATACAGTAGGTTCCCCAAAATCAAGCCTCCTCCAATCGGTGTATTTAAATGTGCATGTGTTTGTTTTATGACACTGCATGAAAACCGAAGTTTTAACTTAAATTCACCTCAAAAATGTTTTGTTGCAACAATTAATTTTTTTGGTAAAAATAGCATGAACCTAAATAAAGTTAACGTTGTGCTAAAAGTTATAAAAAAAAAAAAAATTGTTTTAGTTTAAAGATGGTTAAAATGTAATAGAAAAATAGTACATTATCGTTTACCTAAAGTTAAACAAAATAGAATTTTGTTAAATTGATTATGACTGGATTAAATGGATTTATGGATCATGGAAACTTTTAATTGCAAGTGTGTCATAATTCAATATAAAAGTTACTTTAAGTTCTACCACATTTTGGTAATGTTTTACAAAGCAATATTATTTGGTCTCTGGTCTACTAACTATTTTGTATGATTTTGTATTTTATTTTGTGTATCTAAATGTTCATTATTTCAGTTACATTGGAACACATCTCTAAACCGGTAAATTTCATCAAATTTTACAAGACACAAAACAGTTAAGAAATTTAACTAGCCATCTAAGTTTGTAAGGATTTGAAAACAAATAACGTGGTTATTGCCATTTTACTGCGGAAAACATTGATTTTGAATTATACTTCCTGCAAATTTAGGTAATTTTATTAGAAAAAATCGCAATAACTACGTAATTTCTTATCAAATTCTTAAAAATTTTCTATCAGTTTCAGAAATAAAAATTACTGAGTGTAATAAACAAAATGGTGGCTAGTGCTATATATGTTCACATGAACTTTTTAGTTTATTTATTTAGATCCAAGGAATCTTGTTGCTTGCCCCAGGACATTCTAAAGCACCTTATAGACGGGGAAAGTAGAAAAGGCAAGTTGGCTGCAAACAGTTTTTTTGATGGTTCTAGAAAAAAACAATCACACAAACGTTACCGGTAGTCACGTTTAGTCATATCAGTAAAACCAACGTGCTCATGAGGATCTTCAAAGGTGCTGACTTCTTCTCAAAGGTTCAAAGAGCACAGAATTAGTAGGTAAATTCCCTCCTTGGAGGAAAATTTCCTTTACGCAAGGTGAAATTTCATAACTAAAATAGTATTCAATGGACACAAGAGTTTATTACTGTTGGTAAATAAATTATTTTTAAATAACAGTAAAATGATTAACTTAAAAATATAATGCTATTAAATATATATATATATATATATATATATATTTTTTTTTTGGTGAGAATCTTTAATTATTATCAATTTTTTATTAAACAAAAATAACCATTGGAAATTCGTGGAGCGTTGCGGGTTTTTTAATAAAACAAAATTCAAGGATACACAGGCATTTTCAAGGCGTTTTCAAGGCCAATTCAAATTCAAGGCGTTTTCAAGGTTTTAGACACCCTGCAAACAGGATGTCCGAAGCAGTTTAACTGAAGCTAAGTAATGGTCATGCCCCAAGTATTGATAGGCGGCCTATTGTTGCACTGGAATTGCGGACACAGGACGCTCAGCTTTACAGCCAGCAAGCTCAGATGCAGGGGACGATATAGGCTAGCTGGGTATCTGCAGTTATGGTGCCATACATATAGCTCCATTTTACTTTCTTTCAACCCGAAAATAAATTTTCTTGTAAATAAATTTCATAAAAACTAGACAATTTTTACTTTTTCTCTATCAAACGGCAAATAGACCTAAATTACAACATTTTTTAAAAAGTTTTAAATATTAAAGAGTGGGTTACAAATTGATACACGGACACCTCGACACTGAAGAAAACCAACTCTTAGAGTTAAACCCATGATTCCTGTTACCACTGAGTTGAAAATGTATAGGCAAATTGTATTAAAAACTATTCTAGGATTTAAGTTAAATTTATAAACGATAATAATCACTCACATGAACATCAGTAATTTGAAGTGTTTCCTCTTCAAAATCAAAATGTCCATTTGTCTCATTCTGTGCTGCATCTGAAGATACTTCTATGTTTATTTTACTCTCATCAACATGTGAGTCATCTAAAAAATGATTAAGTTAAAAAAAATTTTAATTTAACAAAAGAATTAAAGTTAAAAAGCTTTTTGATAATCTGAGTCAGCCAAATCTGCCAGAAGTAACGAACAATGTTAAATTTGAAATAGTTTTGAAGGTGGTAAAGAAAGTCTAGGTATAGTGATGAAATTTTGGCCAATATGTAAAAAATACTAGTTTATTAAAGGCTTTCCTATCCATATGATTTATCTGCTTCCCACTAAATATTACCAAGGCTAACTTAGTGTAACTATGTTTAAAATTTACAGGTGGGTTCCAGAGAAAAGGACATGTGCAGTTAGCCTATGGCCTAATCTGTCTGGATTTTTAAGCCAATTGCCTCAGAATCAGTGATATATAGCAATTAACCTATTGTTTCAGACATAGACATAGTTGTGACTCACTATTATAGTGAGGTTCACAAAAATAGTCCGAAGGAAATTTTAAAAGCTGTGTCCCCCTCACCATTAGACCATGAGCCACCAATATGAGAAACCCTCCCCCCTTGGTGGGAATTTATGACTTATACTTTTTTTTGTTGCTACCTATTTAAAATCTACTAAATTAAGAATTCAGTTGTTTGCCTTTTTAAAATTACAGCATATTCCAGAAAACACGGAAAAGACGGCCCACGAGAAGTCAGACAAAATTTTTAAATACCATAGCAGCATAGGTTGAGTTTGGTATCAAATTAAAGGTCGCACATAGCAGAGTACAACACCGCAACTAGACTTAAAATGGATGACCGAGATGGAAATGGCAGGCAAACAAAGTTTTCATTAGAATACCGTACATTGGGTAAAACTTAAAAATGCCATAACTTTCTTTACTCAACCTTTTAACGTCGGGTTTGTGGCTGATTACTCCAAATGCAAAAGACGTTTAAGAGGATGTATGATTTGACAAAGGCCACAGCAGATTTCTGTAAGACTTCCATAGAGGGGGTTTAAATTAAAACTTCTCTGGCCTCTGTCACATCATACATAGTTTTAAACGTCTTTGAATTTGGAGTAAAAAGCCACAAACTTGACGTCAAAAGGTTGAGTATAAAGAAAGTTATTGCATTTTCAAGTTTTACTTATATCAAAATTCCCACGGTGGGGGGAGGGGCAGTTCACACCAGCCTCCACTCTACATCTACAATGTTGTCATTTGTGGTTGAGTTAATAATATTGTATAAAAATTATTTTTTAAATAGATTTGACAACAATACATCAACTCTCATCAGACTATTTTTGTAAACCTTACTACTATAGTACCGTACTGTAGCCTAAAAAATTTTACTGTCACAGTCTCAATGTAACGATTGCATTATCCTACACATTACATGTGAGAATGCCTGGCAGACCAGATAACTGGCCATCTCTGGCACAGGACAAAAAAAATCACGTTCAATCAAGTTTAGGGACCTAGACAGCAATAAAAAAGGCTTTGCCAAAAGCTGTTAAAACATAATAATTTACAGTAAATTTAAATTAAATGTTAAGTTTGAAATGTTTAAGTTGAAGTAAAATGTGTGAACCTTTGATTTTAAAAGGGTGAAATTAGAGTAGGCATGGGTTATTTTCAATTTTTTTTTAGCCTTACATTTTAACCCATTCAAAGTGATCCCCAGATCTGATTGCTTGACCATCTTGGAAAGTTTTTATGTTTTTACTGATGAATCAACTATGTGTTGAGGGTACAAAACTAACAAGTTATTGTTTTATTTTTTACCTACCCAAACAAAAATGGCGGCTATCTTTATTAATCCCCACTGTCGATTTTTACGATTGCAGACCTTTAGAAAAAGCTAAGTTTCTTGGAACTCTTGGAAAAGGATGAAACAAAAGCCATTCTCTTGTGTGAATTTCACTTTGTATTTTGGGTCCTCTTGATAATAGTGTTAAATTGTAGATAAATTGCAAAAAATTCTACTTTAAAATGCAAGATTCCATTTATGTGAAGGGCCAAGTTAAGGATTTTTTTTATTGTAGGCTGCATAAGAGTGGGTGTTAAATTAATAAGTTAATTGGCCATCAAAGTTATAAACCTTAAAAAGTGATAGGCTCGTGAACTTTTGAGTCTTATATACTGAGAGATAATGAATTGTAAATTTCTTAGGAAAAGCTGTGTACAGTAATTTTATCGAGACTATATCTAATATTTTATACGTATTTTACATTATTTGGACATCACAGTTGTAATTTATTTAGCAGTTTCAAGGGTTTTTGCAACCATCTCAACAAAATTCAAGATTTTTTAAGGCATGGTTTCAACAAAATTCAAGATTTTTTAAGGCATGGTTTTTCAGGACCACAAGATTCTACATCGATTGGTAGGACACGAACAATTTTCTTGTTAAAAAAAATAAAGGTAGGTTTATCCAGAATGGAGTACTGGGCATTGAGCCTTGCACAAGTTAAAATTTGAATGCTCGACAATTTAAATAATTAAATTAAGAGTCAAATGAAAATGTGTGAGTGAATAACAACATTCCCACAGTTATGGCTCACAATTCATAACGAGGTGACAAATTAAGGATAGTCATTGCTCAGAAATTCATAAGAAACAAGCCATTATTTTCAGAAGCAGCGCTCATTTTAGTGACCTTAACAATTTTATCTCCCCAATGACTTTCAAATAACTTACCAAAGTTGAAATTTTTCAGCAGTTTAACATATTCCTGACTAAATCCACAAGTTTAAGAATTTTAGTAGGTCCCCCACCAGGGATATAATGCATAAAAATGTACAACATTTAAAATCTTTCAATATTTTAAATTGTTTTCCTAAAAGGTAAAGTTTAATGAAGGTTGAACATTTTTTTAAGTAGGTTATTGGGTGATATCCTTTTTAAGTAAATTTAACACCCACTCGAATGTAAAACAATCCTTATGGCCATTTTCATTTAAAATTTTCTGGTAGGCATATTCAACTAGGCTTAGCCTACATTTCAAAACCCTATTATCAAGAGGACTTAACGTATATAAAATAAAACTCATCATGTATTCATTACATGTAAGAGAGTGATGGCTTTTGCTTTTCATCTTTTTATGACAAACAAGTTCCAAGAAACTTAGCAGGGTGTCTACTGATATCTCATTTTGGAATTCCAGTATATTTCCAGTACCTTTTTTCAAAAAATTTCAGTATCACTCGCAAACTATTAATTTGAATATGGAGTAACAATAGCGAAATTTTATACATATAAACCAATTTAACATGGATGTACTAAGAGATCGCCACTGGTCAAAATTCTACAAAAAAAAAAAAAAAAAAAAAAAAAAAAAAAAAAATCACCTGATTTGGGCTCTAATTTATTTAATAAATTACCCTTCTTCCATAAGATTAACATTGAAACTTTGATACAGTGCGTACCCCTGGAGGCTGATTTGAATTATAATTCCTGTTCATCTACAGGATGAACCTTTCTAACAGTATGCGCGGATTTCTCTTACAATACACACAAGCTGAGAAAAAAGGAGGAAAAATAAACATGCTTGCCTATTACTTTCCAATGATAACACTTTTTAATATTAATTTTTTTTACTAGGCCATTTAAACTCCTCTTAGAACCCTTCAAACCGTCCACTTTATTTTATATTTTTTCGATACTGTACAAAAAATAATAAAAAGTACAGAACTGCAAAAAATTAATGAAATAGAATAATACTAAAAGTAAAATACTCACATGAATGAAATTTAAGAAAGAAAACTACATTTTTAGTACTTAATCTCTCCACAAAAGTTTAGATTTCTTAATTACTTGATTAATTATTTTAACAGAACTACAAGTTTCCTAATTTTGGTTTGCAAACATACTTGAACAACAATAATAAGATGTGAAACATTTTTACACCGGATTAAACGGATCAAATGACAAAAATCTATATTTTATGCATTTTTAAAACAACAATTTCCAGATTTAAAAAGAATTCAATTTTTTCAGTATCTATTTTTAAATTCCAGTATAATTCCAGTATTTCCAGTATGGAAATAAAATTCCAGTATAATTCCAGTATTTCCAGTAATTCCAGTATCAGTAGACACCCTGCTTAGGTTTTTCTAAAGGACTGCAATCACAAAAATCAACAAAAATTTCAGTGCCAAACCAAATTCCCTCAATACAATAGGGAAAAACACCTTTCTGGTTTGTATTTGGCAGCATTTGTGTGACGCCATTTTGGGTCAAGTAAAGTCTGCATCTTCTCACAATTAAGACATACTACAAAATAAACTTAGGTAAGTTACTTTATTTTGTGTTGTTCTTTGATAATGTTAGCCAAGTTAAAATTTGTACTTTTTTGTGTTATTTTCGGTTACTTGTTGGCAATATACTATTGGTTTTATTGTTAAAAGCTATTTTTAATTATCTTAGAACAAAACTATATCAGATGATAAAATCATAACCGTATCGTGTACGGTAACTGCGACTATCATCGATAAAAACCAATATTATCGCAAAATCGAAATTTTAACATTGAATAACGTTGGGGTGGGATAAAAAAGTTTCGCCAATATTAGGTTCATTTAAATATTTTATTTAAAACAGGATTTCAAAGGTCAACCAGCAGTCAGAGAATTGAGTATTGAGTGAAACTTCGTTATCCGACTCCACCGCTATTATCGATGTGGAAATTTCGATATTGCGATTGAAATTGCTAATATATCAATGATACAATTACATGGTGATACGATTACGATTTTATCACCTCATTTAGTTTCGTTCTAGCCTAATATAATTAAACAAACCTTTTGACAATAAAACAAATATATTCAAACAAGTAACTGAAAATAACAACAACAAAAAAAGTAAAAATTGTAGCTAATGTAACCTGTAACAAAGAACAACACAAGATAAACAAACCAAGTTTATTGTGTAGCTGTATTTAAATTGTGAGAAGAAGCAGACTTTGTTAGATCCAAAATGGCATCAGACAAATGCTGCCAAATACAAATCAGAAAGGTTTTTTTGCTATTGTATTGAGGGAATATGCGTTTTAAATGTTTCCAAACACCATAATGGTTGATTTTGTTGTTATAAAAATCGCTGTCAATAAAAGTGACGGAGGTTTACGGTTACACTGTTTAGGTTAGATTATTATTATGATATATTTCTTATTTCAGCATCGTTGTTGATTCGATTGTTTTCATCGCACAATTTCAATCGCAATATCGAAATTTCCACATCGATAATAGCGATGGAGTCGGATAACGAAGTTTCGCCAAGTACGGTAATAGCCTGATAATCGCAATATCGAAATTTCCACATCGATAATAGCGATGGAGTCGGATAACGAAGTTTCGCCAAGTACGGTAATAGCCTGATAACAATACAGTACCGGTACTGTACCCTCATTCATCCGGACTAATGTGGAAAATGGGAGGAAGCCTACAGACGCACATTTAAGAATTTGAAAGAAGCAGAGTCAATCAAAAGTCATTAAGCGGTACCCTTTATTTATGTTGTTATGGTGACCAATTAACACTCTTCTCTAATAAATGGTAGGCTAATTCATTCAGTCTACATATTTCTTAAGCCTATTTGCAAAAAACAAATGAGTGAATGAAATGCACTTAGGCCTGAATGCACACTGGGTCAAACCAGCCTCTTTTGGTCACCTTATCTCTTCTGCTTGAGCCAGCAGTGAAGGTTTGTTTTAAATATCTCACGAGTGGTAAAGGCAAAATACAATTGTTGCCTACTTTATCTGCGGCTAAATTACTGTAGTAACATGTCGAAATTTATATGGGTCATGGAAGATCATCCATCCAAAACATAGAAACATCGATGTTGCTTGACCAAATCGTCATTCTCACTCACATGATCACACTATTTTTAGGTTAGATGCATAGGCCTAGAATTAACTTAAAGCAACCAAAACTGAATCGTAATGAAACAATTACCAACTAGTCTATAGGCCTAGCCCTAGCTTATGTGCAAATTGTGTATTTTTATTAAAACACTCCAATAGCCTGCTAATTTTGTTTAATTCTAAGCTCTAACTTAATTTAATTGATCTAGAACGCATATTTTAATTTGAAACCTATCTGTATGTTGTAACACACACTGTGTCTAAATTTGGTTTATTTTAAGCCTAATAAGGTATTTCTTTAGGCCTATGATGTTACTCGTAATATCATTATTGGTGTTTGATGCAACAGTTGTAAGCCTAGATCAAATCAATAGCCTACAAGTGAAACGTACAAAAATTGTTGCAATGCAATCAATCGTACAAATAAGTTAAGTTCCTATCACTCGGTAAATAAACAGTTATTGTATAAAAAATTTTAAATAAAATACCCCCATCGCAGCAGACCTGCGTACTCAGCGAATTTCCAATGGAATTTTGGTATATTTTCTATTTCCCCATAAAATCCATGGGGATGAGAGTATGTAGGTTTGCCGCCATAATATGGGTTTAGTTGGTAAATATAAGTTAAATCCTACCTAGTGATTGTACATACCAAATTTTATAAGGTTATGGTGTTCTGTTTATTTTCCCCATAAACCCCATGGGGGTGAGTATGTAGGTTTGCCGCCATATGGGTTTTGTAAGCAAGTATAAGTTAAACCTTATCTACATAATGTACATACCAAATTTGATTAAGTTATGTCAATAATTAAGCAAGATATAGGCTTTTCTTGATTTCCCATAAGAATAACATGGAAAACACATTTTTTGATTTTCCCCGTAACCAGTTATGCTAAGATAAAAATTCAAAATACCAAATTGTTTATTTTTTAAGCTCTTTTAAATGGTTTCAGTTAAAATTGTTGAATTTAAAAATTAAGGTCGAAAAATGCCAAAAACCCATTTTTAACCCTTTTGAAACCCCATAAAACTCCGTTCCAATGGTCTGATCATTCTGGTTCGCGAACTCAACCTAGTAGATGCTGGCTTACACCCCTGTACCAAGTTTCATCAAAATCGGAGGTTCCGTTCAAAAGTTATCGTGTTCACGGACACATAGATATATATATATAGATATATATATATAGATATATATATATATATATCAATTTGAACGAACGGTGTTTTTGGCTTCTGGGGACCTCAAAACGAAAAAGTATCATGGTCCCGGGCTTAGGTCTTACCGTGACTACTACCGTAATAGCGTATTCCCTATAGGGAAATTCGCTAAAAATTAGCAAAACAGGTGAAGAGTAAACACTGCATCCACAAAATATTATTAAAAGTAATTCAGGCTAGGCTACTGAATTTGATTTGCTACAGTAATGTAGGCCTAGGCTATGATCGATCTCTTGTGACATAAGTTAATTTTATAACATTGGCTTGCATAGGGGGAGTTTATGAATTCCTGGAAAATGGTCAGTTAATCAGGGCCATTGATGATTGATTCGATTCGTTAAGATAGGGTTACCATACGTCCTCTTTTCCCCGGACATGTCCTCTTTTTGGAACATAAAAAAAACGTCCGGGCGGATTTTTGACAATCAGTCCGTTTGTCCGGCTTTTTGGAAGCAGAAAACTGAAAATCTGTATTTATGTTTTTAAATAATCCATAGGGCGGTTTTTTGTATTGTAACTTCGTCCAGATTGTTATTAAATCACATTTTAAATTGTTTAAGATGTTTAGCCTTGAGTAAAAAGTAAATATTTACTTTTTTCTCTATTAAAATAGTTCGTAGGATATTCCTTATCCCTTTAGTTAGACGTAAGCTCCAGTGCCGCCAGTAGTCGAGTTGTATTTGTTGCTGTCAGTAGTCTCTATCGAGTGAGTGAATGAGGTTATGTTTTTGCTAATTATCTGCATTTTATTCGTTTCTTAGTTTGATTAATGCGACCATGGGATTTTGGATATGATTTGATTAGTTGTTTTGTTAGTGTCTAAGAGTCTTTTTCTAATTGTGAAAAATTGACAGAGTTTAAGGGTCTATTGAAACTAAATTTTATTATCAAAATACTAACTAGTAATATTTTTCACAATTTATACTAAACTTTTGATTTAATTTAAGGTTAATCGTGAAATACCTTCTCTTAACTACAGTGTATCTTATGTAATAAATTAGAGCTCTTGGAATTTCACTTTATTTTTTCTCATGTGTTTGTCCCCATGATCCACATACCAAAACTTTTGGGTGTAAGTACATTTTCATAGGTCTTAGAATATGATATGTAATAAATAACAAAAAGAATCTACTGATTTGGTAAACCTACCTATTACTTTCCTAAATATTGAATTAAATTATGAAAAATTTGCACCTTCTTTAATATCTTAAGACAAATTTAATTAGGCTATTTAAAAAAGGTGATATTTACAATTTATTGTACTAA
This sequence comes from Neoaliturus tenellus, assembly GCA_030545055.2. Lineage (NCBI taxonomy): Eukaryota > Metazoa > Arthropoda > Insecta > Hemiptera > Cicadellidae > Neoaliturus > Neoaliturus tenellus. The sequence continues at coordinate 80,217,155 of CM061534.1, read as the reverse complement.
ACATTTCATCGTTTTACTGTTTCTCACTCTGTTATATTTAATTATAGGGGGGGGGAGGAATTCATATTTTTGTGATTCATATATTGTCGCGATCCGGCTCGCGACGAGTACTAGGTGTCCTCTTTTTCATCCCGGAGGGTATGGTAACCCTACGTTAAGAGAGCTTCTGTAAGTTAGACCTATTATCTGTCAGACCTACTGACTACTGAAATGTTTTTGTATTTACCAAACACAAGACTACTTAAACCTGGAATAAAAGTAAATTCCCAAGAATGAATAGGTTTGCAAGTTGTAACTTAATTTTTATACAGGAGAAGACAAAGATAAACTGTAAGTTATAAATCATAATACCCATACCTTCAACTATACGATTATCGGACATGATGGTCAATACACCATCACCAACTTATATATTTTCTGCAATCAGGAAATAAACGCTGAATTTCAATCAAAGGTTGCATAAATAACACAATAATTTCCTTTCAATCTTGATGCTTGAAGGAAACCCTTGCTAAACTGACCAAACGAACAATGTTTAATTTGAAATTTGACGGTTATAGCTCAAAATGAAGAGTTCCTATTGGTTTAGCTTTTTTTGTTATCATGATTCAAAGTTCCACTTATAGAAAAATCAAAGGCATTTGATTGAAAAAATAATATCAGCATTGGCTGTAGTGGATATAATATTCACTATCAAGCATTCAGTGTTTATTTACTTACGTACAGTTAAACCATATACCTCGAAGAGTATGGCTATATTATTTAAGTAAATTTTCATAGATACACTAAGTGATAAATTTTGCCAAGGATAAAAATTAAAAGTGACTTGTCAAATTTTTGGTACTAATTATTTTTTGAAAAATAAGAAAGAAAAATGATAAACTAGTCTTTGTTTTCTATTTGTTAAGTTAATTGTTATAAATATAATAATATTTTATACAGTAACCAATGATATCATATTGTCTAATTTGGAGATGCATAGACGGTCCCATGGCCCCACCTGGCCCCACCCATATAAATTGAAAAGCTCAAACAGTAATCTGTGAAAGCAGTAAAAAAAAAAAAAAAAAAAAACAAGACACAAACAATTAAATTGCAAAATTTTACTAGAACATTAAAATTGGTGCTGTATATTTTTCCAGTTTAATCGTTTGTGTCTTGTTTTTTTATTGCTTTCACAGTTTAATGTTTGAGCTTTTTCAATTTATTATTGTTTATTTAATTTTTGTGACTGCCTGTCCTGTTTTCAGGTTTGATGAACTTCTCCATGTTCGCCTGGCGTATTTTTACTACCTTTGTTATATTCTAGCATTGACTATTTAAAGTCAATGGTTCTAGGTACTTCTTCCATTGACTAAGGATACCTAAATGTATCCTTTGTATCCTTAGTCAATGCTTCTTCCACCTGAAGACGGGATCAGTTTCCAGATCCCGAAACGTCGTGAATTATTTTTACCAAACAGTGATGGAAAATGTCATCAAAAATTTATAAACAATAGTTAATCAATTATCCTTCCTCCATAAAATTGACGTTGGAACTTATTTGAAAGCCTGTGGGACGTAGTCCTGGAGTCTGATAAGAATTAAAACGGGATTCTGCTCATCTGCATGGCACTATACCTTTCTAACGGTGTGTGCTCATTTCTCCTATAATGCACCAACCTGAGAAAAAAAGGAGGAAACGAAACATGCTTACCTCGGCATACATTAATATATAGATTGTGAATAGCTCAATAAAATCATTGTTGAAACAGCTATTTCAGTGTGCATTAGGTATATTTGATTGACTACATATAGCATCAAAACTATAGTTAGGTAGTTATCGGCATGGTTGTAAACAATTTAGGAATCAATCGAACTGAATCGATTGTTGAAAGCTTTTGATTAATTGCATCGGCTCGTCGGTTGCGGTTAATAGTGGACGATATTGTCGTTCAACATAGCGATTCAATATTTTTAACCATTGACTATGGATATACTACTTAAAATCCACAGTCAATGATCTTAATATTGTGTTTGATCACTCTAAATGTTACGAAATATCGTCGCCACATTAAGTCAATGGTTTATTTGTTTATTCTTATTCGCATCAAGGACAAACCATTTTACAGAAATCAAAGAGAAAGAAGTGATGGCCTTATTGCTAACAATTTCATAACAATATTAATAATGACAACAAAAATGGTAATAATTATTTCAGTTAAATAAAAGAATGTATTATTATTTTATTTGAAAACTATATTTGCAAACCCGTTTCTTAGTGAGTACCCATGAGCGAAGAGAATCCTTCACCATATTTCAACCCTGTGGGCTCTAGAGTAATTTGGAAGTCCAGTAGAGCGGAGCCCTAAAGTGCTTCAAAATCTATATTTGCAAAACATTTCTTAGAAAGTACTTGCGAGCAAAGTGAATCATCCATGACAAATTTCAACACGTAGGCTATACAGTATTGTGAGCTTCTGTCCCACTGAGCACAAGATTTCCCCAGGATATCCCAACCAGATCCCAAATATCCTATTCAAATCCCGGATATGGAGAAGTACAAAAGGACATTCTAAGCATATTCCAAAGGGACTTAATAGAAATACAAAATTTTTATGAAAATAAGACTAAAAGTAAACAATTTCAAACAAAACAAGTTTATAATGGATTTATTTCACTTTTTTTACTACAAGACACCTGTCAAACAAAATTTCAAAGGATATTCCAGAGATATCCCAAGGATGTGTCAGAACTACGTAAACGGTCATATTCCAAGGATATCCCTGGGATATGTGCGTTTTTACAATTTAATTCAAACATATATTCCATTCAAAATAGGGGTTTTGCCGAAAGTCCAAAGTCATCAAGTCATTGAAAAATATCATTTTTCTCTGAGTCCTCTTTTTTGAAATTTCTGAAAAGAGCTCCTTGGGAAGTCCCTGGAATATGTCCGTAGGCATTGTTTTAATTAAATTCTATAAATTCGTTCATATCCTTAGGACATTCTCAGGATTTCCCAAGAAAATATCTGTTGACACAGTGTAAAGTATTGAAATACTAAATTAACTTTTATCGTAGAGGTCCAGGAAAATTAAATAACAAACTAATAACATTGGATAATAACATTGTTTCCAAGCAAAATACAAAGTTTGAATTCAAACATTGTAGTTGAAAGGATCTACAAAGAACATCCCTAGGACGTATCAGTGGTTTGAGTTTTAATGGAAAATAGTGTATTCACTAAAAACTGCAGTTTTAATAGTTAACTTTAATGAAAACCTATGAAAATAACTCTTAGTAAAATGTTTGGGACAAGCAATTCCGTGGCTGTCCCTCTTCATGACAGGAGTTCCAGATGTGTCTCGAAAAACAACTCTTAAAAATATTTAATGTCCTGGGGATATCCTGAAAGGATATCCCAAAGTGCGCATGTTTGCAATATCCCTAGGATATCCTTTGAATGACTGAAAATATTGGGGAAATTTGGGTTTACGCTGGGATATCTTGATTTACCATTACACACCACAACGAACACAGAATATTTATTTTACATCAAATACACTTTCAAAATGTCAAAACTACATAAAATAAGATGTAGTGATTTTACTAAAGTTAAAATATAAAAAGTATAATTAATAATCTTTTGATGTTAAAATATACATTAAAAATTACATATAACTGTTCACGTTCAAAAGGTTTTGCTATTTTATTTAGATTTTTTAAATACTTGAAAATTGTCAATTTGTAAAGTTACTTCAAATTTAGGCTAACTTTTTTACGTTGACTCGCAAAACTTCCAAGTGCACCATTGAAGGTTAAGTTTCAATACTTATTAGTAAATAAGAACCAACATGAGCACAGATCAGGTGGCTCAAGAGGTTAGAGCGTCAGGTCATTGAGTGAGAGGTCGCAGGTTCAAATCCTGACATGGGCATATACTTTTTGCTCAGTTTTATTTTCATTTTTGCAATTTGTTCGTTAGCAGAAATGCAATTACTTATAAATTTTGATGAAAAAAGTTACAATTTACAACTTTTAGACAAGTTTTTAAGGACATCCCCAAGGGATATTTGAATGTCCTAAGGATATCCCGAAAGGATATCCCAAAACGCGGGATATGCGCGGACATTCAATATCCCCAGGAGATCCCTGGGATGACTTTTTGAGAATATTGGGGATATTTAGGATTTCCCTGGGATATTCCAATATCCCCATCAGGATATGTTTAGGAACTCCTGGGGATGTACTTGTGCTGTGTGGGGTGGGGCAGAGCCTTAAACAATTTCGAAAACTATTTCCAAAACCGTTTCTTAGTGAGCACCCATGAGCAAAGAGGGAAATGTCAATAAATTCAATCCCGCGAAGGCCCTAAAATAATTTTGAAATCCAGTGGGGCGGAGCACTTAAGTGCTTCAAAAACTATATTTGCAAAACTTTTTGTTATAAAGTACCTATGAGCAGTAAAAAGTATATAGTAATAAATAAAATACGAAATCAAAGTACAATTGATTTTTTTTACCTAGAATCGGTCAAGACTTTGTGGACTGTCTTTTGGACACAACTTCTTTTACTTGTTTGTAGCATAATCATATGTGTGTCCTGTCAATCATGCATTATATTTGTTTATCAACAAAATATATAAACAACCCGTACATTCACGGTTTGTTTGTTATGGTTGAACCTCAACATTTGACTATTAGAAACACATGATTTTGCTACAAGTAAAAGAAATTCAGTGTCAAAAAATATAGTCCACTTAGGCCGGCAGCACACCGAAACGGACGCCACGCAACGTGACAAGACAAAGCATATTACGACTTCGCGAACAAAGGCAAAAACATATTATAAATGGAATAACCATACACTATGAAACATATGTTATTGTCTTCGCTCGCGAAGTCGTAATATAATATAACATATTATGCTTTGTCTTGTCGCGTCACGTCGCGTCCGTTTCGGTGGGCGGCCGGCCTTAGCCGCCGCCACACCGCCACTCTTGACTATATACCATATTAATCATCCCTAACGAATCTCAAGCAGACTAGTCCTATATATGCCCCAGATGTGGGGTCCCAAAAAGGTTGACGTGGCAGGGAACGGGTAACAGGAAAGATCTTATTTATCAGCATTTTAAGATCTTATAGAGACCAGCTGGATATTCCTTAAGCAAGATAGTAAAACGCTCACCAACCTAACCAACACCAGCAATTGAATTCTTAAATAAACTGCCGCTTGGAATGAGAAACTTTGATGACCGGAAGTTTAAGCTGTCAGTCAAGAATCTGCAGACGTAACGCCCGTGAACCTACACTATTTGAGTTCCTCGAGGACAACCAGGCCCGCGGTTGGTATGTGTTGCGCTATGGGCCTAAAATATATTTGCGCCCTCGCCCCCTTTCCATTATCGCACAATTTAAAATATTTTCTTCTGCTTGCGCCCCAATCAACCTAAAACCTTTTGCGCCCCTTGGCCCGGGCCCACGGGGCCTATTTACAAAATCGGCCCTGAGGACAACCTGGAGTTGGTTTTCCATGTGTGACGCCTGCTGCATGCCGCCATGTTTGGAAATAGTTTTGTTTGTGTACGATTTTATTGACGCCGATTGATTGACGCAATCCATTCCTTCCTCCAGAGCAGAGAGTCAAGGATGAAGGGGACATGTAATTAAGTAATTCATCTGACTCCCATTCGGTACCCTTAATGGTGTTAAAAAAATAGTTATATATAATTCATAAAAAATGGGAGTAAGAAGACCCATATTATGCGTAAAGTAGCATCCCTCAAAGTACTTACAAGTAAACATAGTATGACTCATGTAAAATTCATTCTGCTCAGTATATTGTACTAAAATTATTATTATTATACTTCCTTCCCTGTTTTAAATGATACTATGACTCAGGATTCAAGATTTATTTGCCGTTAAAATATTTACAAAAAATACAATTACCTCGTCACAAAACTAAAACTTATCTCCTTGGGCTACATTTGACCCTAAGCTGAGGAAATCAAAGGCTACTACAGTATACTACAGTATATAGTAAAATATAATAATAAATTTTATTCAGCTGTCAATAATTTACATAAAACATTTTAATACTAAATAGTTAGTAATAGTAGTGGTGAAGTGATTATAGTGATTTGACGATATTTATTTAGACCATTTTAAAATATCAAATATAGAATCTCTTTGCTGCTATCTATTGTTAGTAGTTCCTCTTTGAAGTTTTTTTTAATTTGGTTGAAAGGAATCGTTTCGTCTGCCTTTCGATTGTAAAAAGTTTGACGGAGCGGTCTAAATTAATTTAGAGATACAATTTATATTTAAAATGATTAGGTGCTGCTCGAAATTCTCCATACCCTTGGTTAGTAGTATACAAGTTACATCACACTCGTCTTTAATAACTTCGTAATACGTTAGTTTTGAGTATTTGAAAGAAAATGGGCCATTCACACATAAGTTAACCTTTATTTCTGAATGACCTTAGTGTACATTTATCCATGATATAGGCATAAGCTATACAATATTTTAACATTATTGATTGTTAGTCATTAGAGCTGACATGTATGTTTGAAGTTACTTGTCAGATTAGTTTATTCTGACACATTAAAAAAATGTATTAAGTAATTATTTTGGACTAATTAGGTCTTTATATTATTCCTTTTTATAGGTTTTTAACATTCCATTTAACAAGTGCTAAAAAGGCTCAAAGAAGACCAAAAAATAAAATAATAGGTAGGCCTAGTCCATCTTGTCACATAACCTGACTGATGAATTTGCACTTCTATTCAGTTTTTAAAACAAGTGGATAAATTTGTGGTTTAAATGGCAGCTGTTCCATAAATATTAACAAATTAAGTTAGCCTATATCAATGTTTTTGGAAAAGTAGGCCACCCTGCTCTCCACCTTTCACTTGGCAATGAATGAAATAAACAATATTATTTATTTGAATTTTTCAGCCATCTAATGTCGGTGGACCAGTTTGCCTCAGTAGAATCTACGTAGCATCTAGCAGTGGCAATTTCAGTCAAAAGCGATATGCCAGTGGGGATAGTCAACCACCAAGAAGGTAAAGTTAAACTAAAGATCATAAAGAGCAAACATAATTCTGTAATACTTAAGGCTACTTTCACATGGTGACAGGTCGCGCGTATTCCAAAAGCAATGAATCAAATTAAAAGGATATGTCCACATTAACGTCACTTGTTGCAATTGGCGTGTGACTTATTTATTTATTGGCAATGAACGGCATACGCCAGTATACAAAAAAAAATTACAGTTAAATGATACAATACAATTTATCAATAACACATTTGAACAATAACTTACATTAATACATTTCAGCATTCAAGATGGCATATTAGAAGAAAATTTACTTTCAAAGAAATTACATGCAGAATATTATTATGAACAAGTGAAGACATATTTCTTGAGTGAAATTAATCCAAACATAACAATACAATAATAGCAGCAAAAATACCAAGATAATAAATACAAGCTTCAAGAATTTTAACATGTCAAAAATTGTCAGAGAGACATATTGCAAGACTTTGGCATTGATGAGGGCAGAATTTACACTTAATATGCTTGACTAGAGACAGAGAGATAAAATATATTGAAAAAATGCAACAGTAATAAATATTATCAAAAAACAACAACAAAAATATATATCTCAACAATAACAGGCTTATATAGTAACAAAAACAACAATAACAATCAAAATACAAGCAACAATAAATTAGGTATTCACAAAGACAGAAAAATAGACTTCAGGCGGTAACTACTGTCATTGAAAAAATCAAAGTGTGGGGAAAGCAGGTTACCCAGTCTGTGCAATCTTGGGATAACACCGTTCATTTCATAATTTGTTGAAGCGGGGCGTTGCCTGAACAGATGTTGTGACCGTGTCCGACCTGGAACTCGCAGTTCGATGAGGGCAAGCAGCGCAGGGCAGTCCACCTCCCCAACAAGTAGCCTCCGAAGAAATGTGAGGTCATGTAGTTGACGTCTTGTTGACAGTGGACGAAGGTCAAGCATCTCCTCGATTTGGTTCAGTGGCACCTCCTGGTACTCAAAGCCCAACCTGACACTAATGACTCGTACAAATCTGTCCTGGAGCTTCTGCAACCGCCGAATTTGTCCAAGTTGATGAGGTGACCAGATGAGACATCCAAATTCAAGCACAGACCTCACCAGAGACTTGTAGACAGCAGTCATCGCATTGATATCCAATCCTTTTCTTGCTGTTCTGATAATAAATCCTAAAGTGCGGGTGGCTTTACTAACGATATAGTTTGATGTGGTCTTCAGAGTTCAAGTTTGAGGATAGGACAATGCCCAAATCCCGCATTGTCTCCACACGCTCCAGAGGGGAACCATCCAGGAAGTAGTCAAAGACGATGATATCTACAGATCGGTTGAATGACAAGACTCGACATTTGCTGGCGTTCATTTTCATGCAGTTCAGATGACACCAATCTTCAATTTTAATCAGAGTATCCTGAAGACGGCGACAGTCACTAGTGGAGGCAACAGAAGTAAAAACTTTGATGTCATCGGCGAATAACAGGCAGTCCACAGATAATTAGACAATTAGACAATTAGACAACTCTTTATTGACATGATCATGGAGAACAGTCATGCGTCATTTACAAATTGGTTAGGTTGAAGCATTATTTAAATACATTGTTCAATTCAAGTATTGAAAAATTCCTCTTCAGTATAGAGTGGTCTTTCCTGCAGCCATGCTGTCAGCTTGCTTTTGAAGTGCTTGATTTTTGTTCTCTCTTCATGTGCTCTGGTAGGTTGTTGAAATAGAGGGCACCTTTGTAGCTGGGTTTTTGCTCAAACAGGCTCAGGTGGTGTTGTGGCAGTGTGAAGTTGGATGCGTGTCTGGTATTGTAGTGGTGGAGGTTACTGTGTCTCAGTTGCGTTGTGGTGGTGGCATGGATGATTGTTTCCCTTACGTAGAGTGAGACTACTGTAAGGATTTTGAGATTTTTGAAGGACTCTCGACAGCTGTCACGGTAGTTTAAATCTGCTAGGCATCTAATGGCTCTTTTTTGCATCAGTAGCACCCTTTCTAGATTGTTCTTCGATGCGCCTACCCAGGCTGTAATGCCATATCTGAGGTGGGATTCGAAAAGGGCAAAATAGGCTATTTTGACTGCATCTGGACTGCATACTTGCTTTATCCTGTGTATAACATAGAGGCTGGAGCTTAGCTTCCTGCAGAGATGATCTATGTGTGGTTTCCAGGAGAGCTTGGAGTCAATGATGATGCCTAGGTATTTAGTGCTGTTTTGTGCGAGTAGTCCAGGGAGTACTGTATTTGTGCTATTTTTCTTTGTGGTGAAGGTAATCTGTACTGTTTTATGTTCATTTAAAACTAGGTCATTTAGGGAGATATGTAATCAACTATATCATTCACAAACAAGGAAAATAAGAAGGGTCCTAAGTGGGACCCCTGAGGCACACCTGACGAAGCCTGGAAGGGTTGAGATGTAGCTCCAGCCATCTTCACTATCAGGAAACGATCCGAGAGATAGGAATCAAACCACCGGAGAAGACTCCCCAAAATCCCATAGGCCCTCATCTTAGCAAGGAGGTGCTGATGACTCACTTTGTCGAAAGCTTTAGTGAAGTCGATATAGATACTGTCAACCTGGTTGCCTATACGGAAAGAGGATTGAATGTAGTGCTCATACAGCGCAAGATTTGTAGTAGTAGATCTTCCTCGTGTAAAACCATGCTGTTCCGTGTTCAGGATGCTCTTGAAGCTGAAGCTTACATAATCCAATACCAGGGACTCAAAGACCTTACCAATTGCAGGTTGAATGACTATTGGCCTATAGTTCTTCACATCGGCCACATCATTCGACTTATGAATAGGAACAACAAAACTCGTCTTGAGGCTATCTGGAAATATTCCGAGTTTCAGAAGATTATTGAAGATGGCTGTGAGGTGAGGGGCGAGAAGTACACTGCAGTGCTTGAGTACATTTGGTGGTATTAAATCAGGACCAGCGCTCTTGTAGGGATCGAGTGAGGACAGTTTTATCTCAACATCACGCTCCTTCAAAATACACTCAGAGAGATTGACAGAATTATCACAATGGTAGTCTGGCGGAGGGCAAAAGTTATTTGAGAAAACTGATGAAAAATGGTCTGCAAACAAATTACAAATCCCTTCGGGAGCAGATTCAGTTATGCCATTGAGATGGTAAGAGTTAGTGGTCTTTGTTGAGCACTTCGTACTGTTGACGAAGCCCCAGAAGGCCTTCACATTATCTTGCACATTCGAGTTGACCCTGGAGATATATTCAGCATAACACCTTGAGCTCAAATCTTTGCACGTTGATCTTAAACGCCTGAACTCGTTATAGTGATTTAAGTTGGGATTTTGTTTATAGTTTCTGTGAGCAATTTTCTTTAACGTAACAAGCCGTTTCAAGTCAGGAGAGAACCAAATAGGAAATCTAGACTTTCCCCTCTTTTTAAATCTCGTATGTTCTAAGACAGTATTGCGTATGGTATTCTCAATGTGCTTAAACTGGTTCAGAGCAGCAGGGGAATGAAACACAACAGGGCCAAGGGAGTTGGTCAGCTTATTATATATTGAGTTTATATCACAGTTGAGAAAGTCATAAAAAATGTGTTCAGGGTACTTTGAACATCCTGGAGTAGGAATACTACAAAATAACGCAGGGTGAGCTGGTTCTTCGGTTAGAATAGGATCAGAGGCCGATGAAACTTCCAGGGAGGCATCTGAACAGAAAAAGAGGTCCAGAATAACATTTCTTTCATTGTGTATTTTATTTGACTGAGTTAAGTCAAAGCTGGCAGCCATATCAATCACACAATGAGATCCTCCTCCAACGGGACAAGATCAGGAGCAGACCAGTCAACGTCAGGCAAGTTGAAGTCCCCGACGACGAGGAAACAGGAATGGTCGGGGCAAGATGTCATAACTTCGTCGACGGAGAGACAAAAGCTTTCATATATCAAAGCAGGCCGCTGAGGAGGAATGTAAGTGCCACATATAATTATTGGAGATGAGTTTGTGGATACAGATACAAACAAAGTTTCAATATCGGTAGCTGAATTTTTGATCGGCATGACTTGAAGGTTGCTTCTTGTAGCAATCAACACCCACCACCACTCTTCTTGGTACTATTAAGGGGAGATCTATCGTTTCGAAAGATATTAAAGCCAGCGAGTCCCCAGTTCATTATCATTAATATCAGGTGAAAGGTTTGTTTCAGTCAATATCAGAATGTCATATATGCATGCTGCCACCGTCTTGGTTAATTCCTGTAGTTTTGTCCGCAAGCCATTGACATTCTGATAGTATACAAGTAGATTAGATGATCCGAGGCTTAGCCGTTTTTTGGAGTTTGCTTCACAATTTTAGGAGTTCCATTGACATATTTGATCGTTAAATCAACCTCACCGGTGACTTGTCGCCCGGTGGCGTTTTTGGCAAACAACGCCACTGGTGGACCTTTTACAGATGAAGATATGTTTAATTAAAGTCTGGGAGATTGCATTTTGAGCAAAAAAATATTGATTATTTTCACCCGTTATTTTTTATGAAAGGCTGAAAAGACGGATCGGTTTTTGATACAAAATAAGTAAAGAAATACCAAAGTCATAGACTTTTAACCCTTTCCACTCGTATGTGGGGGCAATCCCGTCTGCCGCATTTAGCGATGTTGTTGCAAGTCAGGCCTGACCCAACAAACACTTTTGTATATAATATATATATATATAATAGGCTAAATAAATGTTTTTATATATGATATATGTTACTTTATATATTAGTATATTACTATACATAAATATATGTCTGTACATATATGTATATTTATATATACAAATATAGGTACCGTAGATGTACAAACATATGTGTGCATGTACTTATACAACTATATGTACATTATGTGCATGTTTTTGTTAATATTATCTATTTGTACATGATTATATACATTACTAGCTTTCCCAGTATGCTTTGCAATGCCAACTTGAGAAATTTTTTGCCCTTCAGGTGAGCTTGTTTGCTACGCTCACTACCCGTCAGGTTTACCTCGTTTGCTAGGCTCACTTGCCGCAATTCTATGATATCCTCTAGGTTTTTAGCGAATTTCTTTATAGGGAATACGCTATTACGGTAGTAGTCACGGTAAGACCTAAGCCCGGGACCATGATACTTTTTTCGTTTTGAGGTCCCTAGAAGCCAAAAACACCGTTCGTTCAAATTGATATATATGTATATATATATATATATATATATATATATATATATATATATCTATATATATATCTATATATATATATATCTATGTGTCCGTGAACACGATAACTTTTGAACGGAACCTCCGATTTTGATGAAATTTGGTACAGGGGTGTAAGCCAGCATCTACTAGGTTGAGTTCGCGAACCAGAATGATCGGACCATTGGAACGGGGTTTTATGGGGTTTCAAAAGGGTTAAAAATGGGTTTTTTGGCATTTTTCGACCTTAATTTTTAAAATTCAATAATTTTAACTGAAACCATTTAAAAGAGCTTAAAAAAACAAACAATTTGGTATTTTGAATTTTTATCTTAGCATAACTGGTTACGGGGAAAATCAAAAAATTTGTTTTCCATGTTATTCTTATGGGAAATCAAAAAAAGCGTATATCTTGCTTATTTATTGACATAACTTAATCAAATTTGGTATGTACATTATCTAGATAAGGTTTAACTTATACTTGTTTACAAAACCCATATGGCGGCAAACCTACATACTCACCCCATGGGGTTTATGGGGAAAATAAACAGAACACCATAACCTTATAAAATTTGGTATGTACAATCACTAGGTAGGATTTAACTTATATTTACCAACTAAACCCATATTATGGCGGCAAACCTACAACTCTCATCCCCATGGATTTTATGAAGAAATAGAAAATATACCAAAATTCCATAGGAAATTCGCTGAGTACGCAGGTCTGCTGCGACGGGGGTATTATTTCTAATCTTGTCTCAATAATTTAAATGAAAACAGCTGCAGGGTGTCTACTAGTCACTGAAGTCACCAAAAGTCACTGAAGTCACGGATTTTACTTAGTGGTCACGGAAGTCACCAAAAAGTCAATTATTTTTCCTTTAAATGCAAAAAAAGTCACAGATTTTTTGTATCTTATACTCTAAAACAAGCTCCGTTTGTCCGGGCAAAGTTTTTTTTCCCTCCAAGGATTTTTGATTTTTTGAATGAATATGGGGGTTTTGGCCACCAGAAATCGATTGGAGCTGGTCCCATAGCTGGGAAAAATCCGGTTTTCGCGCTAGAGCCCTTCAAAGATCACATGTTATCCTTATGGAGATTTTTAAATTGAACAAAAATCAGCTGATAACTGTAGATAAAATAAACCAATGTGTTACATCTTTAACCTGAGGTTTTAGGAAATCATACCAATGTGCAGCAAACCTTCCGCCTGGCGAATGAGCGGAGGCGAACGAGCTTTGTGTGAGAAACGAAAGTAATAATTTTACCGAGCTTAAGCTCGGTCCCCCCTGGTACTAAATTAAAAAAATAATGCGATTGTGAGCAAAAGTTTTGCGACTTTAGCAATTTCACCCCAAAATTTTCTAAATAGACCACGTAAAAGTCACCGATTTTTAACATTTTCCCCACCTTAACACACACTCACAGAAAAGTCACTGATTTTTGCATCTACTTAGCAGTAGACACCCTGAGCTGTTTTCAAAATTAATATTCCTTAATATAATCATATTTCCAGTACAAAAATGTTGCTTCCATAAGAATAACATGGTAACTTTGAAGACGTGGGGCGGAGCCCTATGGAGGAATATAGATAAAAAATATCCTATATATTATTCCTGGTTCTAAGCTACCTTCCAACCAATTTTCAGCCAAATCAGTACAGCTGTTTTCGATATATAAGTGGTGTAAAAAAATTTTCTTTTATACAGGGTGAACAACTTAACTGTGCCACCATTGCCATATCCTAAACTATGAGATTTAGAGAAAACTTTAAATGGGGAACATCACCTATTTCTTTAAGTCAATAAAAATATGAATTCCATTTTCTTCTAAAAGGCCACCATTTTCCAATATGGCGGACAACATTAAAATTTCTTTTGGAACACCCTATATTTTATGGTGTTTTTGAAATTTACATGTAATTTTAAGACATTTTTATTATTTGGAATTTTTTTTTTCTAGACCTAACGGTTAGTGAGCTACAGGTAATTAAAGTTCATTTTAGTTCCATTAGAATAACATGGGTCAAACTTTATCTGCTCATATCTCTGAGACCATTCAGTAAAATAAAAAATACTCAAGAATAAAAATGTCTTAAAATTATGTTTTAATGCCAATTTTACATAAATTTTTTTAAACTTTTATTTTTGACCCGCCATATTGAAAATAGTTAATTTATGCGTTTAAATGGTAATTTTTATGTGTGAAATGTTCTTCAAACATAATTTTAACCCGGGATCACCTGCGGTATTAGATTGATTGTAACATTTTTAGTTCCTATGAAGAAAATTTTTTAAATAATGATTTCTTGCGACTGAGCTTTTAAGAATGCTTTCCTCAGTATTCTGTGCACCCGCTATACAGCAGTTTGGGGCTTGTAGTGTGGTGGGAAGGGTAGTTTTGGACGGGGGAAGGCTCGCGCCTCCGCCCTTTTTAGTGCCCGCCTAACTGCGCGAGCGTTCGCGTGACTCTCCTTGTTAGTATAGTTCTAACGGCGCAAGTGATCGCGGAACTCACTGAGTCGCTTTTTTTTAGTAAAAAGTTGTAAACTACAATAAACATAATATTATTTTATTTTAAATGTGTAACGATTTATTTATTTCATTTACCAAACAAATATATGATATTAACTTTGAATTGTAAGATGGTGTCAAACGTTAGGAGCGCTCTAATGGCGCGAGTGATTGCGGGACTGTCGATACCGCGAGTTTTCCTGGGTTAAGACATTTTTTTTTCTGAGCATTTTTTGTTTTACTGAATGGTTTTGGAGATATGGACAGATAAAGTTTGTCCCATGCTATTCTTATGGAACTAATAAAGTGAACATTAATTACCTGTAGCTCCCTATCCGTTAGGTTTAGAGAAAAATGTCAAAGAATAATGTTGGGATAAATGTCTGAAAAATAACATGTAAATTTCAAAAACACCATAAATGTAGGGTGTTCCATAAGAAATTTTAAAGTTGGCCCCCATATTGGAAAATATCGGCCATTTAGAAGAAAATGGAATTCATATTTTTTATTGCCTTAAAAAAATAGGTGATGTTCCCCGTTTAAAGTTTTCTCTAAATCTCATAGTTTAGGATGCCAATCGTGGCACAGTTAATTTGTTCACCCTGTATACAGGGTGTCCAGCTTCCACCTTTACAAACTTTTCCAGGTTATTAAGCATGCCAAAACAAACAGAAAAATTATTTAAACATATGTCCTAAAATGCTTCGTTAAGCCGCTAGCCGCCATTTTGTTTTTTACGCTTAAGAATTTTTATTTCCGTAACGGGTTGTTGTATTGAGATAATATTTGGCATGTGCTTAATCACACCAATGCTCATTTTCAGAAAAAATATTATTTTTTCTGATGTACGGTATGTTTTCAAAATGGCGGCCATTTTAAATTTTTAAACTCAAATATCTCAAAAACGGTGAAATTTATAAGAATGTTACAAGAGACAACTAAATTGAAAAATTAAATTATCTAAATAAAAATATACTTTATAATCAGTTATAAAATATTAAAAGTATAGGACCAACAGATATCATTTGAATCTATGTTCGATATTTAAGTACGTGTTAAAATTTTAATTAAAATAAGAACACTGTATTGGAAATTCTATATTATAATACGAGCACTGTTTGAAGGGATGTGTGTTCCACGATCTCAAAATCTGGCGGGTAGATTTTGCTTAAACTTTGCACTTAAGAGTGTTTTGGCCCTAAAAATAAATTTAGAAACAGCCTCAATCCCAGGAAAAATCAAATTTGGTCTATATTTAAGTTTTAAAATCATATTTTCAACATTGGCCTTATGGGTTGCTATTCTGGTAACAAAGTAACAATGAAATGTATAAAAAAAAATCAAGGAAAAATGTTAAGTAGTCTTTTTTAATCAGCTGATTACTGTGAAGAGGTATAGTTGGTTTTTGATAGAAATTTAATAGCTTTATTACCATGACACTATATTAAAAGTGAATTAAAACCAACAAGCAAGGCTCGGATAACCTGGTGCTTAGTTTTTGTCTGTCTTTAGAAGTTTCATAATTTGCTTTAAAACCAGCTAAATGATAACACACAGGAATGTATACAGAACCTAATAAGTAGGTTTATATAAGTATAAGTAATAAGTATAAGTATATCCCATGTTAAAAAATTTTAGTTTTTCAAGATTCAAGATTCAAGATCTTTATTTGTCTTTAAACATACAATATATGCAATCGACATCGTCAAAACTTATAATACTGTAACAGTATTTAAACATAGCCTAATGTAATTGTTAAAACAATGACCATTTGCAAATAAATAAGATAACTTGTAATATATATATATATATATATATATATATATATATATATATATATATATATATATATATATATATTTTTTTTTTTAAATAACAATGAATTATAATCTAGAATACTTCAACAACAAACAATAACAGCAAAACAATCTAAAATACTAAATCACTAATATCACAAGTCAGAAAATGGTCAATGGCGTAAAAAAAAGATTTCTTTTTTAACCAGCTACTTACAATGACTTTAAATTTGTTGATTTCTACAGTCCATGCTTTGATTGGTAACTTATTAAATAGCTTGATTTTCATAAAGACATGGCTTCTTTTAGTTTTTTTCCAGCCTAACACTTGCAATACTCAGCTTGTTCTTATTACTGGTATCATGATCATGAAAATCTCTTTGTGACTGGTAATTAGCAAGATTTTCTTTAACATCTAACAAACAATAATAAATATACAAAGATGGAACAGTCATGATACTCAATTCTTTAAAAAAAAGGTGAACAGGACATGTCACTGGGAACACCTTTGATGATTCTTACAACCTTTTTTTGCCACAAGAATACTTTATGTGCTGAGCTGCTGTTTCCCCACAAGGTTATGCCATAGGTTAAATAGGAATGAAACAGGGCAAAGTAGGCTTTCATCAGTAATTCATGACTGACACACAACTTTAATTTCCTAACTAAGAAAGTAACTCTAGCCAGCTTTTTACATATAGTTTGAACATTAGGTTCCCAATTGAGCTTATTATCAAGTATTACACCTAAAAGTTTAACAATGTTTACATCTCTATTTATACTATGGTCAAGTGAAAAATTAATAACCTCAGTTTTTTCTTGATTAACAATAAGGAAATTGTCCTTAAACTAATCTTCTGCTGTGTTTAACACTTTTTCTCTGTCGAATACTAATTTTTCTAAGTCTTTGTGGCTGTTGATCAAAGTAGTGTCATCAGCATACAAAATGGACCTACAAGGCATACTGTGAGAGAAGTCATTCACTGCAACTATGAATAGAAAGGGTCCCAATACAGAACCTTGGGGCACACCTACTTTTATTTGACAAAAGTCTGATATATCCTCACCCTGTACCACCATCTACCTTCTGTTATTTAAATATGAAGAAAACATGGCTAATTCATCATTTTTTATCCCATAGTAATCTAGTTTTTTATAAGTAAATCATGAGATATACAATCAAAGCTTTGGTCAAATCGACCAGCGTAGCAGATGTGGTAATTCTTGTTTCAAAACCTTGTATAATGTTATCAACAACAGATTCCACAGCCTTAATCGTATTTTTACCGGGTATAAAACCATATTGATCATTACATAACAAACTATTATTTTTAAAATAAAAATACAATTGGTCTTTAATGCCCTCGAAAACCAGACGAAAATAAAGCGCCGATGCTAGGATTACTTCTCCTTACTGTCACTGGAAGCGCTCTTTTTACCTCTTAAATGTCAAAATGAGCATATGTTTTGGTTTACAAAAATCAAAACAATAACAAACTTCTGTAAAATTATTCTAGTCATCTGTTTCCATTCAACCAATCAGCATGATCCTTACCATCTTGGTGGTGCTATCTGTGTTTCGGGGGCGGCGTTCTCACTTCCCCATAAGGATGTCACTACTTTGGTTCTGTATACTTTGCACACAGCCACAGTAAGAAAATCAACTACCGGTATTAAAGCTTCATAATTTAATGGAGTATGTTATGTCAATAATTCAAAATGCAGCTGATGGCGTAAACAACGACACCTGCGCGACAGTGTTAATTGTCGCGGCAGTAAATGTCGCTAAGTGTGAAAGTAGCCTAAGTTAGTTTAAAATCTGATTGTTAGTAGTTTAAAACTGGTGTGATACCTACCATTGTACAAAGATTGCCAGATTAAAATTTTTATTTTCGTATCATATAAGAGTCCTACTTCTATGGCAACTTTTCTGTGTCACAATAAAGTAAAATAATTATGTTTTTATGACCTACGTTGATCAAATCAATATAATTGCATCCTTATTCAATAAAAAAATAAGTTGAGTGTACTATTTGGTTAAACAATACCTTAATAAGTAGTACTGTAATAGTTTGTTTATTTCTTTAATATTATCTGTGTAATTTATTTTTAGTTAAGTGGTATGCTTCACTATTTTTGACGTGAAGTTTACTAAGCTATATTTGATCTAGAACTGTGCAGTGCTTGTAAATAAAAAAGTAAAAAGAATTATTTTATATTAAAAAGCAATCAGTAATATCGAGTAGGCCTACTAGTAGTATAAACCGACATTATCTGTAATTTGATGAACAGTTTAAATGATAAAACATTTCCTACTAATTTCAATACATCTATCTTTTTAGTATAGAGTGTTCCAACTTAGAGTGTGAAACTTTGTTTTGCTATTATTTTATAGCATAGGCCTATAAAACGGATAAGAGTGAAAAGCTACTTAAAGTTTTTACTCTTAATTTGTGTTAACACATTAATTAGTACTAACTTACCTATAATTACAGTGCCAGATATTTTCTAATAGAGTTATTGTTTGGCATATTGCAGATTTAGGAAGTTCTTCTACACCACTGTTGGATGACCCTTGTTGGGATTGGTGGAGTCGTGGTCTACGCTAAAAGTGATCCTAAATTTAGAAAGTTTTGGACTCTTATGTTCCTGGATCTGATAGATTTATCCGTATCATATATCAAGAAGGTAGTTTTGACATTGACTTCAATAAACAGCTTAGCACAATCCAAGAGAAGTAAGTTGATTTGAACATAAGTTAACTAATGGTAAATTACTGTGTGTATGTGTTTTACTGTGGGATATGTTTAGATTTTCATGACCATAAAAGAACTTGTGATTTTTTGAGGTCCTGATTGCTCAATAGCACATTGATCAGCTTAATCAGCTTTATAGCACATTGCTTGGTATACAAAGCCCTTTTAAAATTATACAGGGTGTCCCGGAACTTTCTCGAACTTTCTTTTGTATACTTGTTCTTTGCATCGAGACGAGAAATAATCACAAAAATAGGGGTCTAGAATCCATTGTTAAGCAGCTAGCCGCCATTTTGGTTTCTTTCACATAATAATTTTTATTTCCGTAATGGATGGTTCAGAGTGCGTCGGTGTTTCAAATAAAATATCTAAAAAAAATATCTAAATATCTAAAATATTCAAATCATATTTGGTATTAATCTTTATCATACCAATGTACATTTTCAGGTAAAAAATTATATCCAACATAAGCTACAGAGTATTCCGTAGATTGTGATTTTGAACTAAAAAATGGCCGAGATTTTAAAATTGATTTACTTTTATGGAGCTAAAAAAAATATTACATCTATACGCCTAGAAGTGGTTAACAGTTAAAAATTTAGAGTTCACATTTAAAATAAATACATAAATATGACTCATAAAAACAATAAATAAATTGGAATAATGTGCGCAAGAACTAGTCTTAGGAATATGACTGATGATGAATCGTTGTTGATTCGAAACTGTCCTCGAGAAAGAAAATATTTGACATCTATATGCCTTCATCAATTTGGGGAGTTTTAATTTATAAATATGGGTTTCAAGGCTCAGCTAATACTTTTGAAAAGTGCTGGGGAATTATTCCCCATAATTAACTTCCATAATAACTTCCAAAAAGTGCTAGGATTTTCAAGGGGTCGGAGGCGCATGAGATAAATATATATAAAAAAAAAAAATTGTCGACCCAAAAGTGCTAGAGAACGATATCTCGTATCTCGATCGTACGGGAATCGAATGAAATCATTAGTGTTTTGAAATAACTATCGAGACAACCGATATCCCCATTTATGTCCCCCCTATCAATATCGGCTGCACGCCGATATATCATTCCTTCGCACCTTTCAAATGAAAGGCGAGGCACGATATATCGTTGCTTAGCATTTCTTGGGAAAAAGACTGTGAACAATATATTGTTCCATAGCACTGAAAGGGTTAAGCTATTCATTTTAATTTTTGACCAACATATTTGTATAAAATTGTCCTTAAAAATTATGAGTGGCCTAATATGACACACACACACACACACACACACACACACACACACACACACACACACACACACGCACACACGCACACACACACACATATATATATAAATCGATTAGAAATTGGTGTTTCTGTCCACTGCCATCTCGGTTCTCATTATGCTTAAAATTTCTAACACCTAGGACTAATAACAAAACTGCTAGAATTGTTCTTTTATTTTCAAACTGGATTCTCGTTGAAGATAAGTCTTAAGCGATAAACTCTTCGCAACGCCACAGTGTAGCGTTGCCAGGATTTGTCACCAGACAGCCCACACGCGATTCGATCGGTTGTGGCCGATTTTAGTGTGATTCGAACACAGGTCAAATGACACTGTCAAACGCAGTCAGCACACGTTAACCAATATGCTTTTTTTTATATCTGTATTACAATTTTACCAATTCATTTTCAATAATCTATCAATGACACAATAAAAAGGCAAAGTTAAGTTGTAAGGTTTGTGTTACAGGTAGATATCACAGTCACAAAGTCCTTTTACTACTGCACTGTGGCGTTGCAAAGAGTTTATCGCTTAAGACATATCTTCAGCAAAATCCAGTTTGAAAACAAAATAACAATCCTAGCAGTTTTGTTATTAATCCTAGGTGTTACAAATTTAAGCGTAATGAGAACCGAGATGGCAGTGGACAGAAACACCAATTCCTAATTGATTTCTTATAACCGAATGAAGTTGATTGAATCAAATCAAAAAAGAATTTAGGCTAATTCATTTCTGTAGCAAACACTGTCAAAGTGGGTCTATGGAGTTAAAGAGAGAATAAAAAAAAATCAGCTGTGCCATGTAAAATTATTAGGTGTACAAGCCCATGAGCACATTCCATACTCAGAATATAAATATTGATTAAAACATATAAATAAATTCTATAATATATAAATTGTATATTTGTCAAAACTATTTGCTCACATATCAGAGAGAATATAAATATTGATTAAAAACATATAAATAAATTCTATAATATATAAATTGTATATTTGTCAAAACTATTTGCTCACATATCAGAGAATCTTCAAAACAATAGTAACTACATGGTTGAAATTTGGCATCATGGGCATTCCAGTTTGCTCATTATTTGTGCTCACTAAGAAACGGTTTTGCCCAATTCCATCAGGGCTCTACCCCACACAGCTTCAAAATTCGGAGAAAGTCTAAGATAGTACATTTATATTGTTTAACTGTTAGGTATATTGTCATTCTGTTTGGAGCTACAAAATTTCTCTTTAGGGAGGAACAAATTCAACACAAGTATTTAACACAAAATGTATAATGTTAGACGAAATTAATTTGGTAAATTATTGATTCAATTCGTTGTAAAAAACTCTATTATTCAATGGAGGAGTATTTATATGATATCATGAATATTTATAGTTATAATAGACAATAGACAATAGACAATGTTTATTGGTCATTCAGTAATTTACAACAATTACAATAGACTTCGTCAAAGATGTTATTATTAGCCTACTTAAAATTAACATATAACCGTAACATGTTGGTGATAAGATATATACAACATTTAAATACATAGACAAATTTGATATATATACACAGTTACAGAAATGTTTCATTATTCAGATTTAATTCAAAAAATTCTCTAATATCATAAAAAGGATTCATAATTAGCCAGTCTTGCAATTTCTTTTTAAAAGCATTGAAAGGCAAAGAACAAAGGTGTGAAGGCAACCTGTTGTATAATTTTACAGCCAAATTTGTATGGTAATGCATAGTCTTGGGTCAGTCTACATCTACTTACAGCTAACTTATCATTTCCTCGTGTAGAATAGGAATGAAAATGATTCATTTGGAAATATTGGTTTATATTAGACTTAATTAATAGTAAGACATCAAAGATATACAGATTTATTATTGTCATGATACCAGTTTCTTTAAACAGAGGTCTACAGTGTTCCAATCTATGTGAATTAGTCATTATCCTCAGTGCCTTTTTTCTGAAGTAATAAGATTTTATTGATACCCAGTCCCATTTCCCCATACAATTAGGCCATATCCAATAACACTTTGGAAAAAAGCAAAATAAGCAAATTTCAGATACTCTAAAGTTATATGCCTTTTCAAATTGATTAACAGGTATATAACTCTAGAGAGTCTTTTACATACTTCATCTATATGGCAACTCCAGGAGAGCCGAGAGTCAACAGTAATACCATTGACTTTGTACACTACGTGAGTAGACTTCTCATAGCATAGGTGTGTGTGAAGCATATTGACGGTGGTGCGATCTCGTGCGGCGTCCATCGAAGTACACGTAACATATGAAAGATAAATCAGTATTACCACTCTTCTAAACAAAGGATGAAACATTTTATAACTGAAAGTTATGTTTTATATTTTGTTAAAATGTTTTGGCAGCACTGTAAATCCAGCTGAATAATAACAACATTGATGGCAGCGACTCTGGTGCGGCGTCCAACGAACTTCTAAATTTTTGCCTCAAACTAAATGCATTGAATGAGAGGTCTATTCACGTTAGTGTACATAGTCAATGGTAATACCAAGTAGTTTAACACTATTAGTAACATCAGAATTCAGATTGTTGGTTGTGGAATTTAAAGTAATAAGGAGATTCTGAGTTTTACTATTATTTAAGTACAGACCATTAGCAAGAAAACCAATCTGTAGCTTCATTCAAAGATATTTTTGTCAAAGCATTAAGTTGAGTGATATCTTTGTGTGTACTGAGTAAAGTTGTATCATCAGCATATATAGTTGAAAATGTGGTTAGGTTACAGCTGAGATCATTTATCATAATTAAGAAAAGTATTGGTCCCAGAACAGAACCCTGTGAGACACCATGTTTGACATTGATAATGTTTGACAATGATCCCTTTACATCAACAACTTGCTTTCTGTTGTTTAAATAAGACTTAAACAATTCAAACTCAGCATTAAGAACACCATAATACTGCAGCTTATGCAAGAGTACATCATGCCTTACAACATCAAACGCCTTGCTCAAGTCACATAAGGTTAACTGAGCAGAGCAAGTATCTTCCAAATTTGTAAGGATATTTTTGACAAGTTCATCAACTGCTGTAGGAGTAGAACGTCCACATCTATAACCATGCTGAATAGTACAAAAAAGACCTAAATTTTCAAAATAACCACACAATTGCCTCTTTAAAATCTTTTCAAAAACCTTAGCAACTCTACTGGGATACATGAAATTGGGCGATAACTACTTGTCAGATTGTGATCACCCTTTTTATAGACTGGGACGACCCTAGATATTTTTAAACATGCAGGAAAAACTCCACTTACTATACATTTATTTAGACAATATGTAAAAGGCTCCAATATTAAGTGTATAATTTCCTTAAAAAGTACACTATTAAATCCATACACATCAACTGAAGTTGAATTAGAGAGGCTATTGACAATTTTCAAGACTTCTTTATCAGAAGTTTCACTACAATGAAATTGACAATTTGGCTTAGTTTTATTACGGTACATAGATATTGAGCAGACAATTCAACAGTTGTATCAATTTTATGACTTCAATCTTCTACTACATTAATAAAAAAGTTGTTAAATTCATCAGGCTGAATATCATTTTCATTGCTATGTTTTTTACCTACAGAGCCATTAATAACTGCCCAAGCAGCCTTACACTTATTCTTAGATATTTCAATCATCTCAATGTTTTTATCCCTTTTGGCAGACTGCAAAGCATTTCTATACATTTTTCTTTTCTTTTTTAACTGAATGTAAATCTGTTCATTATTAGTTTTGTTAAATATGTCTACTAACATATTTTACAAAACTAATAATGAACAGATTTTCATAAGTTTAGTGTATGTTAATTATATTGTTTTGACTTAAGTAAATTTAATGGAAATAGTCTGATTGGAATTGTAACAGTTGGATCCCTCCCCTCAACCTCACTCACCCTGCAATGCTGTCGTTTATTTTTATAAATCATGTGTAGGCCTAATCATGTATACAACACCTTCATGGGTGGATTTAGTAACAGCGCATCAACTCTCATTGGACTGTTTTTATGCAATCTACTATTTGATTCATCTACCTTTTTGATTCATTAAAAATAAATGTTATGTGAGATTGAAATAAATGAAGTATATGGAATCGTATCACTCAAATGGCCTAAGGTGCTGTTTAAAATTGAAAAACAAACCATTACTCCCTCCTAATTTAATTTAAATTAAAAATATACAGTAATGCATATGTTTTGCTCTTTGTTTTTCATAATTATACATGTTAAATTCCTTTATAATGTGCTTATCATACTCATAGGGTGCTCTCGATTCCAAGTGAAGTTTACAAGCAAATTTCTGGTACGAGTGATGAATCTTCTTCAAGTGCTCCAAAGGTTAAGGAATTGAAATCTGAAGAAGCTACAAAACCGAAACCAAAACGTGAGTTATGCATCTACGTTTTTATGGAACTTTACTCTTTATTATGTTTAACATTAGGTACCACTTAGCCTAATATGGTTTTTATTAATTTTGAGTCATGATGCAGTAGATCCTCACCGATTCAACCTGATTCATTAATTCTAAATCCCGTACAAATAGTATTAACTCTTTTTTTTGGTTCTTAAAAACATTCTAGAAAAAAAAAAAAAAAAAAAAAAAAAAAAAAAACTGGCATATTAAGTAAATTACTTATATAAATAATATCAAATAAATACCTACTAATTTAACACGGTCGCTACCATGTGGTTCATTTATGAGACAGACTGCAATGCTCTAAGAATGTCGTCTACTGTAGATCAGGTATGCGTCAATGTTACCACCTCTACAGACTGAAAGACTGGACAACAAATTTCCTATTTATTAGTTTTTTGTTATATTTACCTTATATCCCATTGGCTTTTCTTATTAAAATATAATAATTTTTTTAATATTTGGGTTTTTTAAAAGTTTTTGAATTTTTTATAAATGAGGTTGTACTGTAAATTGTTATAGTTTATCTACATTTTCTTTAGCTAAAAAACATCTGGTTTAAAATATTAGATTAAGATTGAGCAAAAGCCCATACTGTAGCTTATAGACCATGCAATGCCACATAGTACTTTTTATAAATCTGATAGTTTCATAGCTTTAATATCACCGATGTTCAATCACATTACTTTAGAGCCATGGTTAACGATATTTGTTGACTGCACAAAGTTATCTGTCATCATACCGCATAGATACTCCGGTTAAAATAACTCCAAAACATCAATAGCTAAAGTAGCATCCACCGAAAAAGCTCCCGCACATCATGTTTGCATCGGCTAGAAACTAACATTGCGACTAAAATATTTGAATTTGTTAGTGTCTATTGATGAAATAATTTAGCTGTTCTGATTGTGTTTTCCTGCTTCCTGGAAAGAAACCATTCACGTGTCACCAGCAGTGAAGGAGTTAAAAGTAGAAGAAAAGGTGGTGGCTAAAAGTAAACGTAAGATGCTTTAGCAAGTCTTATATGCATGAAAATGTTGTACAATTTATCGATTTTCATCCTAATAAACAAATTTGTTGCCATTTACTCAACCTGCAAGATCTGACTTAAAGTAATTTTTAAACACTCAAAGTACAAATACAAGGGCTATTCAGAAAGTAAAAAACGTTTTGGAATACCATAAAAAAAGAAGTACAAGAAACAAATTTTATTGTATACAGTATGAAGAGCAACTAAAATACTACTATTCTACATAATCCCCATGAGATTAAGGCATTTGTCATACCGATGAAGGAGATTTGCGATTCCCTCTTTGTAGACATCTGCCGCCTTTTAATAGTCTATTAAAAATCCGTAACAACCTGTTCAAAATTTCAACCTGTTCAAAATCCGTTACAATATCAAACAGCAAAGTTGTGAAACTTGAGGGAAAGATAATGAAAGCTCCGTTATGGTGAAGCAGCGGTTTTCACGGATCTTCTCGTCATCTTTAGTGACCAGTTCGTCTGTCACAATTCTCAGGTGTCCACTCTTCTGCTCAGCATGAATATTGGTTTGGCAATTTCTAAACTGAATACACCACTCACGCACAGAAATTTCATTCATGCCTTTTTCCCATACACATCGCACACTTGTCGATAAATCTCTATTAGTTTTATGACTTTTGCCAATAAGAACCATATTACCAATCGCACTTGCAAGATTTTGTATAGGAGCGGCCACTTTGAATTTAAATAGGCCTATAAAGAAAACGGATGGCGCGACAATGCTCCTAGTGTCACAGCTTGATAGCCACTGAGGCCCCGAGCGGTCTCATACCCTAATATAGGACATACGCGTGCGCCCAGCGGCGTAAGACAGAAACGTTCCTTACTTTCTGAATAGCCCTCGTACCTTTACTGTGGCAGGCGACTTCAATGTCATTGTATAGCTTACTTTAAATTGAGAAGTTAATAAATTACCTATTTGCAATTTATTAACTGGA
>CM061534.1:80087559-80190024 GCA_030545055.2 Neoaliturus tenellus | reverse complement strand
TCAATGTCGTTATATAGCTTACTTTAAATTAATTCCCTAAAATAAATTATTTGCAATTTATTAACTGGATTTCATAAAACATTGCACCTTTTCTGATGTGTCCCTTAAAAGTGTGACTTAAACACTGAAAACTGGGTTGGTTTGCTATGTCTTAGACTCTTTCTTCAAGACTACAGTACTTGCATAAATAAACAGTTAGAGGATTGATAGTTGGATATCTGCTCTTTTGAAATAATTTTAAAGAAGCCACCTGAATTGATTGCAAGGTGGTATGCTGTGCCTTTTACAATGGCACAAAGCAAATTTATGAAAGTATAAATATTATTCAGCTCAGTGTAAATCCCCTTAACCGCCCTTGCTTTGACCATCCGTTTTATTAACCGTACCCTTTCTGATGAATGACTCGTATCAGTCATTGTTGCTAATATTCTGATAGGCCTACCCCAACAGAAATTAATACATTTCGATTGTATTTTGCTAGTCGATCACATATCACATTCTACTTGAAACACCTAAAATATTAAACCTTTTTCATTGGTTCCAATTATTTTCTTTGTGACAAGGTATCTTTCTGTTAGTTTGCACAATTTTAGTTTTTAATTGACGTAATATTTTACATAAAGTTAAGTGTTACAATTTCATTTTTGCTATTTTGTAAAGCTGATTTGTGAAAAGTTAATTACAAAACTATGTAAAGAATTTAGTTTTTAATTAAATTGTTTAGTACCGATGTTTTATGGTCATTGGTTTCCATTTTTTTTCATTTTGGTAATGCATTCCTATATGGGGACTAATTTCCATGTATTTATGTAATATATTTGTGTAATTATTGAATGGAAAAAAGATAATTTGAATTTAAATTTGAACCAAAGATCCGGTCCTTTTTGGGAGACGGTTAAGAGGCTTTTACTGTAAGAATATAAAATTATACCAAAATGGGGCTTGTCCCAGCAAAAAATATATGAATTAGTTTATTACATTTATTTAGTGTGGCAGTCAAACAAACTTGAGTTCTTTTTCGTACAACACACATAGTATTATTATACATACCAAGTCAGGCTCTTTGTCCTGAAGCACAATTTCAATTAATTTTCTCTTTTTATGGAACTAACTTTTAATGTTTAATGTATTTAGCTGCTGTCGAGACTTCTAGGAAACCAGTAGCAGTGTATCAGGTCTCAGGATCAGAACTCAAAGCCCTTGGAGATGAAGCCAAGAAAATTTACTCTGACCTCATCACCATAATTCACGGTAGGTTTTGTACGATTAATTAATTACTCAAATATAATAGCTTGTTATACTATTGACTAGATACAGTAGACTCCCTCTTAACCCGCCACCTCGGGACCACGCCTCGGCCGGATAATGATTTGACCGGTTAAACCGATGTACATTTTAAAATACCAACCTATAATTTTATATGGCCCAAATAAAATTATGGTTTGAAAAAAAAACAACTTTTTATTCTTTATTTTTTTATGAACGGACAGAGCCAATAACAATTTGCAAGCATCAAAGTAAGTTTTACATAAATATAAATTAATTGAAATAAGTCACAATAAATCAATTCATGTCTAAGTTAGGTCTTGTGTTCTCTTCCTCTATAATTTTAATAGGCGACTTTTAAAAGAGGACGCACTATGTTGATAACGGTCAAGGTCTAGTGATATTGAATTTGCCATAGACTGTACCCTGATCATAGGATTGTTTCTTGTATAGTTTGTTCTTGAACTGACTCTGTGGAAACAGCTCTACATAATAACTCTATTTATGGCTTACATCCGACACACATAAAATCCACGACTAAAATAAATTAGTAATAATTTGTTTCCTTATTTTGTGTACTGAATAACAGGTCCAAACGCATTCATTTCTGCATTTCTGGAATACATATACTTCCGTCCAGGATAGTACATTTCATTTGGTTTGAGAATGTCAATTTGATATAATGTTGAATTGAATGATACCACGGCCGTCTATAGTACTAGAGGTGGCTGTGATGATACAGTAGATAAGGAAACAATGTTCCCAGGGAAGCATGGCCGGTTAAAGCGATGTTGAAATGAAAAATGGCCGGTTAAAATAATGTTGTTTTTGAGCCAGGGTAGGCCGGTTAAAGCGGAGACCGGTTAAAAAGTGACCGGTTAAGAGGAAGTCTACTCTACTAAATTTTATTTGTCCTACTGTTCATAATTTTCATTTAACTGAATTTTTTGTTTGTAGTTTTACTTGAAGGATACAGTAATGAATACCAACAGCAAACTTTAATTTTGGTTTAAAAATTTTACTAGAAAATCAACTGTTTTCTATAATTTGGGTTACAAACTTCTATTACGACAAAGAAAGTGGCACCAAAGGAAAAAATAACTTAATTCAATTTCATTTGCTACATATAAACAATTTTTAATACATTTATCTAAAAATGTGTATATTTTATTTTCTTTGAAAAATAAAAAAAATCAGAATAATAATTTGTGTGTGACACATATAACAGTGCCTCATGCTACTATTTTACAGGTCCAGCAAATGAGACCTGTGATTTTCAAAACATACCTTTTGAATAACCTCAGGATACTAGAAAATTCAATAAACGTGTTCAAGCTATCTAAACTGAAGGAAAACCAGTGTCTGTCTGTGTAAACAACTCTTGCTTATACTTTTTAGAAGTTTTACTTGGGTTTGATTAAAAAACGAAAATAACCTAATCATAGCCTACTTAATAATTTTGGAAGGAAATTCAGAAACTGTCCATTTAATTTACCAATATTTACACAGCAAAATATAAATTAAATAAATAATTAAAATTAAAATACACTTTAGCCCCAAACTGTTTTATGACAGAATAAAGATAACCTACCACAGCAGTTCACTGTCGATTTTAGGTTAATTTAAAATTGTTTCAGCACCATGATGCCATCTCCAGACAAGTAAAATTACCCAAGTTGGCTTCGTTAAAACTCAAAACACACACATAAAACCCAAATGAGATATTTACAATAAAAAATAATCATTCATCTCTAGCAAAAATCTGTGTGTAGTAAAAATGTGTAATTTTTGTTGTATTTTTCACAGTATGCGGTAAAACCGTAGAATCTTGACTCAATATGGCACTGCCGAGATTAGCAAAAGTCTAGTATTCTGGAGCTGATGAGATCATTGGCTGTCAGTGATGCTTAGACGGCGGAAAATTGGTTGTCATTCTGAATGATTGAATGAATGTTGTGAAAATACTGTTCAAACATTGTAATATTATCTGTCGAGTACAATCCTACCACCAAAAGTGACGACTGTCCACCATAGCGTCAGAATTGCTAAATAAAACAACAAATAATTGCTAAATTAATTCTAATGAATTTAGATAGTTTATACTTGTATTAAAAAAATCATATTGTAGAAAGAAAATTTTGTTTTGTGTAGAACACTTTTAAAGCGTTGCTTGCAATCAACAGTTTTTAAGAATTGTGTTTTATAACAATAGGAAAACATGATTCTTTCCTCCTCTTAGAAAATTTCCCTATACACTATTACGGTAGTAGTCACAGAAAGATCTAAGCCCGGGACCAAGATACTTTCTTTTTTTTGAGGTCCCTAGAAGCCAAAAACACCATTTGTTACAATTGATATATTGCTATATTGCTATTGATATATTGCTATATTGCTATTGATATATTGCTATATTGATATTGATATATTGATATATTGCTACGATCTATGTTACCTTGAACACAATAAATTTTGAACTGAATAGTTAATAACACGCTGTTTTTTGGTTTTTTTTTATGAAATTTGGTGCAGGGGTGTAAGGCAGCATCTACTTGAATGAGTTCGCGAACCAGAATGATCGGACCTTGGGAATGGGGTTTAAGGGGTTTTAAAAGGGTCAAAAATGGGTTTAACTTAAACCATTTAAAAGAGCTTAAAAAACAAACAATCTAGTTTTTAGAATGTTTTACTTATGTTAAATAGTTTTGGAGAGAGTCCAAAAATATGTTTTCTATGTTATTCTTATGGGAAATCAACAAAACCTTCTATTTTGCTTTTTTATTGACATATCTTGATAGAATTTGGTATGTACATTCACTAGATAGGGTTAACTTGTATTTACCTACAAAACCCATACGACCATATGGTATTTTATGGCAAAGCTACATACCCCCATGGTTTTTTATGGGAAACAGAAAATATACTAAAATTCCGTTGGCAATTCGCTGAGTACACAGATCTGCTGCGACGGAGGAATTTACTCAGATTGTGTGCATTGTAGGAGGAATCCATGCATACTGTAAGAAAGACAGTGTCCTGTAGATGGGCAGAATCCCATTATAATTCAGATCAGCTCCCAGGGCTAGGACCTACAGGCTTTTAACTATTCAATGTTAATCATGTATTATGTAAGAAGGGTAATTGATTGAATCGTTAGACAGCTAATATACTTGCTAGCAAATCAGGAAGAACAGACTTTTCACATTTGAAATATCTTAAAACTAATTGGGTCCAGATCAAATGGAATTTTTGTTGAGTTTGGACCAGTAGATGATCTCTAGTTTCTTATTTAAAAAAATAGTAAATCATGATTTTTATATCCATGTGTGCAATATGGTAGGCATAATTAATTTTAATGCTAGCAGTACACTCTCGCCGAGACAGGACGAGAGCAGGCGAGGGCAAGAGTGTACACGGTGCGCTTGGCATGTCTCGCTTTGCCTCGTCTCGCCATGTCTCGGCCTCGCCTGGGCTCGGTCTGGGAGCGGTTTTTGGCACGAGTCAAAGGGCAGGAGCGACCGCAAACTCACCCGAGAGCCAAGTGTGAGACACCCTTGTACACTCTTGTATTCATTTGGGCTCAGTCACTTCTCCACGCTGGTGGTGTAGTCCATTGTTTTGTGTTGTTTGTGGTTTAATTAATTGTAATTTTGTCTAGTGAAAATGGAGTGGACAAAAAAACACCTCGCTTTAAGCTTGTAACGCAGAAGTTGTTGTATGGCATCCTACCCATGAATATCATAAGGACAAACGAAAAATACATGATGCCTGGTGCCGTTTGAGTACGGATTTAAACCGACCTTTGCGGAGTTAAAAAAAAGACTCATTAATGGCAAAAATTGGGTGTCATTTTTTCCCTATAACTGGAGATACTTTGTTCAGCAAGTACTCAAAATCTGTTATTCTTATAAAGTTTTCAAGTTCTCCTGATGGCTCAATTAGTAACTCATTTAATATTTTCTCCATTGTTTGAATAAAAAATATATATAGGTGTTGATGTTTACAAGGTACACGGAGAAACATTTTTCCTTAAAAAATCATGCTAATTGTCACTATTTGGCCACTACTAATATGTCACTTACTTAACGATATTTAATTTTTAGAGATGAAACTTTGAGTTTTGAACGAAGTGTCATTTAAAGTTATCACTTTTTTTAATAACAAAGGTTTAATTGAAATAAATCAATCCGTTAACACCGCTTACTGAGGTAAATAAGGTGAGTTTATGCATCGTGAACTCTTGGCGAGAAAATCCTCGCCGAACGTCCCGGCGAGGCCCCTCGGCGAGAGTGTACTTTGTAACCTCGCTGTAAAATCTTGTGGGTCCTCGTCGATGAAATCCTCGCCGAACGTCCCGGCGAGGCGCCTCGCAGAGAGTGTACTGCTAGTATAATAATTAACTTTCATGGCTTTGGTGCATTTGCATCTATTGCTATGTACCATAAATTTCATACATAGTGACCAGTAAGTCATGTGGTGCACGGTTGAGCACTGTTGACATGTATGGACGTGTTCGTCGATTTAGAAAGAATTTTGTGTTATCACAGGGCTTATAACAGTTTTTTATTTGTTCTAGGTTATTTTTATATTTTTGGAATTTGGTTATTTTTTACGTTATTTTTTATATTTTTTTAGGCAAATAGGTTTTTATTGATAAATTTTGATGAAGCTCATAAAAACAAAATAAATGTTGAAAAAAGGAAAAAAAATGGAAAAAGTAAGAGAAGGATGGGAGGACTTTTTTATATATTTTTCATTTTATTATTATTATTATTATTGCTTTTGTAGATGAACACTTACCTATTCCAAAATTATCTTACATCAAATTTATTGTCTCCATTTTTTAAAACCGATAAAAGGCCTGTTATTGGGATTTTTAGCGACATTTTGTGGTTATTCAAGGTTATTTTGTGGCTATTTTTTTATCATTTTGGTTGGTTATTTTTTTTACCTCAAGAAATGTTACAAGCCCGATTATCAAAACTCGAGTTTTTAGGAATTTAATGCATTACTAACATAATAATTAAAAAAAAAAAAAAAAAAACAGCTGAAGAAAGATCACACTTAAGAACAGTTTGTTTAGAACTCTGTTAAAATAGTCATTAGATGCTCTGAGTTACCCGTTAAAGGTGTATACTGAGTTATTTATGATTTAAAAGTATTTACAGTTAGAGTATTACTTTTTATATTCTATTTGCTTCCTTAGGCCAAATTATTTTCTTAATTTAAAAGTGTTTTTGATCTTTAAGTTTAACTTAAGATCGCTCACTGGTCAAAATTTAACCAAAATGTCAGTTGATTATTTATTTAAAAAATATTAACTGAAAAATCTATTCTTCCTGATTTGCTAGTATTCTTTATTACAACAGCTGTACAATGATTCAATCAATTCTCCTTCTTTTGTGAGATTAACATTGCAACTTTGAAAGCCCATAGGGCGTAGCCCTGGAGGCAGATGCAAATATGAATAGGATTCTGTTCACCACTTCTCCTACAATTACACAATCTGAGAAAAGGAAGGAAATGAATCATGCTTACCTATAAATATATAGATGTTTTAAAAGTTAAAGAATTATATAAAATACTGAAACTTTATATACAAAACAATTTTTCTGGATATTAAATTTAAGGAAGCAGTCTAATATTATTTTATTGATTTAATTATGTTTTGGTAAGATAGGCCTATATTCTGTACCTTAATCATTTAAATAGATTATTTTGTATTTCAGAGAAAGCGAATGAAATTATTGATCTAGTCGATAAATTAGATGATAGTGTTGACCCTAAAAAGCTATGGAAAGAAATACACGAAAAAATGAAGGAGCACACCAAATTTAATGAAGAACTAAATCAAAAAATGAATGAAGCAGGGTAAGATTATTTTTACATGATTTAAACTCTGTATATTGGATTAAAAGTTATGCCTTATTCTTCAAAATTTATCAGTAAAAAATTTAAAAAGAGTGAAAAGTGGATAAAACGATTCAGTTATTCATAAATAATCAATCACCTATGAATCTACTGTAGCAATCTTAATTTTGATTTCTGAACACAATCCTGGAAGACATGGATGGCTTCCTATGAGTTCACATTGGAAATTCAGTGTAAACTATTCTTGTCACAAATCTTGGTCAAGTGCTAGTCTTTAAAACTTTTCTCATTAAATGAATTAGATAAGAAAAATGTGTTCAGATTTTAACACAATTTGTTTGATATAATATTTTCTTAGTATTGTTACTCAAACTAGGCCTAGCTTTTTTTCTTCAGTATGTGCAAAATAACTACAGTAGAAGTCCGACTATGCGAGACAAATGGACCGGGACTAACCCAAATAATGGAGAACTAGGATAATATGGTACTAACAAAAGATGTGATAAATCTAATATAAAATGTATTGAAACTTAAAAAGATTCAATTTATCAACACAGTAAAATCAAATGCTATGAGTTTTTACAGCAATAACAGTTAATTTTAGTAATTATTCATTGTTAACTGCTTTATACTTTTGTTCTTTTTCTCCTAGCCTCCATTTTCTTTCCCAAACTACATAGCACTGATACTGAAACGTACTGGCCTGGCTCGCGTCACCGGCGTATACTAAGATGAGAGTGGGAAACAGACTGGCACAAACACAATAAAAACGAAAAACTTCTACTGCCTGTAATAGTAGACTCAAATCCAACCAAGCCTTCACAACCCAGCCTTCACAAAAGCGTCCACCTTAACCCTTCCAGGGCTAAATTAAATGGTGGCCTGGGGCATAATTTTTTCACACAAACATAATGTTGTTATGTGATGTTATTATTTCGTTCAAAATAATTCATATGTTATAAAAAAAGGTTTTTAGCACTGAAATAATTTTTTTACACCTGTTACAAGGAAAATAAAATTTGATATTTTATTTATATCCGTCTTTAGCCCACAGAAATCTTAGGTGGCCGTATGGGGCCGTCCATAAATTACGTCATCTGAAAATAGGGGGGGAGGATCCAGATTGAAAATGACGGTAAGGTGATGTGCAAGGGGGGGGGGAAGTCGGCTTTGATATGACGTCATTTTAAATATCATGTTTTAAATCAAATTTTAACAGCAAAACAATGATAAATTCTAACACAACTCAACTATTATAAAATAATCATCTATAAAATACATTAGACTATTTTAAGGCGTTGTTTTATAGTTTAATTTTCCATTGAGAAAGTCGTTTTGGCTTTATTTCTGAAGGTAAATTCAGATTTGATTGGTGAATTCTTTTAGTTCATCATGTAGCGTTCAACAAGCATTATTTTTACTTAAAATGGAGGATTGTTAAACATGACGTCATTTTTCCGAGAGGGGGGGGGGGGGGTCAGACAAATTATGATGGTAGGATGATTTTAGGGAGGGGGGGGGTCCAAAAATGGCCAAAAAGCGAAGACGTAATTTATGGATGGCCCCTATATATCCGTCCACCTCCCAGAACAACAATTGAGAAATATGAAAACTGCTGATAATTTTGAGTATTTTTTGCGGGCGGAGGAAGGATATATCTGTCTATGTCATTTTGTTGTTTTATTTACATCCCACCATAATATAACAGTAAAAATAATATCTTATAAAAACAGTGAAAAAACAAAGGCTAAAAATGCAAGGACTACAATAGATCGTGCATCTGGTTAATCGCTCTCTTCGCCAGAATCATTTTTCATATTATAGTCATTTTCACTGCCAAATATGAAATTCCCTTCAGACGCACTTTTAGCAATCCAATAACATCTTCAGAAGAATTTGGGTCATTAGGATTAATCATTTTGAAGTAAAACTCATAGTATGTCACTACAAAAATGTAAACAAACACTCACTGTAATGTACCAGCACAAACTGATAGTTTCGCGCTACACATGTGTAGTTTAGGCATAAAAACATCTAAAAAAGTCACAGGACATAATCTTGCCTACTGTAAAAACTAAATTACCCGCCTAAAAGCCAATGTAATGTTTATAATTGTAATATATACAACATATCTTTTTCATACTTTTAAACGGATATATCCACCTTTATACCGGGGAAAAAAAAAAAAAAAAAAAAAAAAAAAAAAAAAAACCAGTTAAGATGGATATATCCGTCAATAGCCTGGGAAGGGTTAAGTCTGCCTTAAGCAAGAGCTTCATTTCTCATTTATCAATTTATTATATATTTTGAATCATAAAAATACTTCAAATTTATACAATAAATCTACTTGTGTTTAATTCAACCCGATGTCATGGACAACCGGACCTTGCATAGATGGACTTCTACTACTGTCTGTACATTACATCAATAATAAATTTTTAACCCCTTACCTTTGAACTTTATTTTTCACACTTTTGTTTGTGGAATTAAGAAATTCAAGAGACACTACCTTAGTTATATAAAAAGTTTTGCTATTATTCTTTAGGGAGAAAACTAAGAAGTTTTCAAGTTCATTAAAAAAAAGTGGGACACCAACTGACGATTTGAAATCTTTAGAAAACGAATTGATAAAAATTAAGGACAAGGCAGAAGATTTGGTAAAAAACAAGTTATCAGCATCTTCAAAATACTTGAAGAAAATTGAAGAAACATTGAAACGATCGTCTGTAAGTAGTATATGGTATATTTTTGTTAATAAACTGTGGTAAGGGTTCATCATGAAATGCTATATCTTGCAGTCATTTTCCATCGAAATTTCTTAATAATGTGTCTCAAATGAATGAATGTTACAGAAGATAAATTATAATTAGTATTCTTTTGCTATCCTTATAATTTTTGTGCATTATCCTATACCAATACATTTAAATAAACAGTTTACTTGAATAAGTATAGACTATATTGTTGTTCTAAACGTCTCAGCAGCATGGTTGCTTTAAGTAAAAATGTCTTCACGTAGTAAAATAAAATAAATTTAAATATTAAACCACTGAAAAGATTTGTTAGAAAATCACTTACATCCAGTTAAGAATACATGCATAAAGTAACAAACCTTTACATTTATTGTGGGATTTATATTTTTTAGCTCTTTTGCAAAAAAGTAGTGGTAATGTAAATGAAGATGTAGGAATTGTGTAAAATTTTACCGTCAAACAAAGTTTTGCTTAATCACTCTTGAAGTTTAATTATTTCATATTTTTCCATTGTTTCAATTAATTATTTGAATGTAGGCTACACATTTATGCTAGTAAAAAAAATAGAAGAAATAAAATTTTGTACTAGAAACAACTTATGTTTTTTAAAATTATATAAATGAATTGAAAGCTGGCTGGTTAATTTTTTGGGAGAAAAGCTTGGCTAGTCTGTAAAATAAATATTAGTACTTGTAAATGTGCAGCCCAAAATCGAGCAATTTAATCTGGACCATGTAATTTCTGAAAATGTTACATTAAGTTTTAAATCATTAACACCCTACCAATCCAATATTGGGATAATTAGTACCTAATCGCAAAAAATACACTTATTTAAAGCTCTACAGTCACAGATGTTTGAAAAACTAAACCCAAATTTAATGGGAAAATTTTAAATTTAATAATGGATAGCGCCTTTATTTTAAGTCCGAATCCCATAATTTTTTGGTGAAAACAACTACAGATCAAGCCATATCCAATGACATTGTAAACTTGGAAATTGGTTGAAAATTGTTGGAGGAGTTCTCTAAACAAAAAATTCTTAGCGTATTGAATAAGTATAGATTATAAACCCCTAAAGTAAAGATTAGTATGTCCCTAATTATTGACTTGACCACACTAACTTATAGCACTTTGTGTTATTGTGGTATATTTATATTGTTTTTCACCATGTAACCTTACAATACCGAGATGCGGCTTACAAGTCATCAGTTTGTGTGTGTCGAGTGTCAGGTGTGTGGGTTGTGTGGCAGGACGAGCTGATGGCGCTGTTCCCCAACTACCGGCCTGGGGACAAGCGGGTCAAGCTCACCGAAGACGAGATCGACCTCTTCCTCTACTACGCCCTCCACAAGCTGCTCTACTACCAGAAGGAGCTTGACAAGATGGAGGTAATCTCATCATTGATTTAAAATGTTTTTTGGTGTACAATAGAAGTCCAGTTGTCGGCGTTGGATGGTTCGGCTGCTGGGTGATCTGACCGCGGTCCCCCGGATATGGAACTATTGTTTGCAAATGTTTCCCGTAGCTGAAATAGACACGAGTCAACTGGTTACACATTTTATTTATAATAAATTTGTCAAATACCACTCACTCATGTATCAGACCCATAAACATAAAAGATAAAGGGTTGAAATTTGGCATAGACGTTCCTCTTTGCTCAAAAATGCTCACTAAGAAATGGTTTTGCAAAATTCCTTCAGGGCTCTGCCCCACTGGACCTCAATATTTCTATCTAATTCTAATGTTATTCTCATGGCCAATTTTTTATACTAATCTAGGAAACAACGAATCTGAAAAACTTTAGGACCTATGATGTTAAAATTTAGTGCGAGCGTTTCTTTGGTCATAGGTGCTTACTAAGAAACGGTTTTTCAAAATTCCATCAGGGCTCCGCCACATAGGACTTAAAAATTTCTAACTAATGTTATTCTTATGGCCAATTTTTATAGGAAATTTTGGAAGCAACTAATCTGAAAAACTATAGAACCTTCGATTTTGAATTTTTCATGGACGTTCCTATTTACTCATAGGCCGTCACTAACAAACGGTTTTGCAAAATTCCATCAGAGCTCTGCCGCACGGGATTTCAAATTTAATTTAATGTTATTCTTATGGCCAATTTTTAATATGTGTCTAGGAAACAATCAATCTGAAACACCAGATGAACTAAGATTTTGACATTTGCCATGGAAGATACACTTTGCCCATAGATGCTCACTAGAAATCGCTTTTGGAAAGCTACTTCAGGGCTCTGCCCCACAGGACTTCAAAATTACTTAGGGGACTATGGGGTTGAAATTTGCCATGGACATTCTTCTTTGTTCAGAGGTTCTCACTAAGAAACACTTTTGCAAAACTTCTACAGGGCTCCGCCCCACAGGCCTTCAAAATTTCAAAAGTAACTAGTTTTTACAAAATTAATTTCAAAAGAAAACAATGATTTATTTTACTTAAAGCTCAAATTATTTTCAACTTGAATCTGCTTGAAATTCATAAGGCGTTAAGAGTCAGTCCTGCTTGCAATTTAAGGACAAAACTTTAATAATTAATAATTAATTAATTTGTAAATTTGTTTGCTTGGGTCATATACTGTTTTACTTTACAATACATTTCAACACATTATACTCCTAAAATGGCTATTATTGTAACGGAAAAATTATGGCTATTGTATTGTATTCTTTATAATTTTTATAATGTTTTTCATTTTCAGACCGTCATACAACAGAAACTGAAGAAAGCTATCAGTTCAAAAGACGATGCTCAACTATTGGATTCAGCTGTAGATGCTAAAGTTGCAGAGGCCAAACGAAAGATCATGGAAGACTTTGATAAGAAAGTAAGTTAGAAAGCTATGATTTAAAAAAAGAACTCTAAAAACATTTTATAAAAAAATGTGACGTAGTTCTGATGTAATGCAATAAGAGATCACAGGCTAGTGTTCGAAAGTGAAAGGGGAGTTTTTTTAGTGGGCAGTCCACTAGATTTTTTGTAGGAGTCCCACAACAGGTGCATTCGGAAAAAAGTTTTTATAACCAACTAATGTTTTTAAATGTCAAACAGACCTAAAATAAATTAGAGACAAAAATGGCTGTGTTGGAAATGTTTCTTAAGTGAGAGCATAGTGTATAAATCTAAAACTGTGAACGGTATTTAATATTAAAAAGAGAATTTTGATTGTTTGAATAGCAACCTAAATTGTGGACACAAAATCACAATATGGTCAATAACTAGTACTTCCAATTCCATAGTCAATCATAACAAAATATACTGTAGTGTGTTAATTAAGTCCCCTATGTAGTCCTAAAACAAAATGTTTTGTTAATGTATCGGTTGTTTATTGTCAGATGTTGGAGCTGAAAAAAGGCTGTGATGATGACATACACAATTCACTGAAGCGGCAGGAGCAAGTGCACCTAGACCTGCTGAACGAACAGCTCGCCCTTAAAGAAAAGGTAGGATGAGTCCATCCAGTGAACAAACATATTTGATTCAGTATACTGCTATCACAGAGAAGTAATATTACAGAGGGAAGATCAGTGTTGCGCTTTAGATGAGGACACTGGGTGTCCCGAACTCGAAAAGATGGCCGACATAGTTCTCCTAATTGCCGTTAGATGGCAGCAGCGCTGTCGCTCCAGAGCTCAACCAGACATCACGGCGCCGGAGCAGATGTTGGTGCAGATGTAGGGCCTGCGATATCCTAATTGTGGCTAGAGTTTACTTTGTTATTAATGATCAAATAATGCTATGAGACGTGAGTGGGGATTTATCTAGGCATTGAATGCACTTCGGTACAAAATTAAATCTTTTATAACAATAAGTTTTATTAAAAAAAAAAAAAAAACAAACATTGGTAAATTGTTTATTATGCTGTGCAATAGGCCTAATTTATTTAATTCATTCTAAAAAAAACGTCAATATACAGTACAGATGAAATACAGATGATTTATCTCTTTGGGCTCACCGCCGATATAATGTATGTGTAGAAGTATGTCTCTATGAGCTAATATAAATAGACCTTATAGGGAAATACAAGTATATAAATGCAAAAAAATTCATATTAAGGTGATTTTTTAAGTAAAAAAATATATAAAGGGCAAACTAATTGTTCACCGTCAGTGTTTTAAAATAATATTGTCATTCAACGATTGTAATGCAGTACATTTTAAATACATAAAATTAAATAAAA
The DNA here is from genome assembly GCA_030545055.2 of Neoaliturus tenellus. Taxonomy (NCBI): domain Eukaryota; kingdom Metazoa; phylum Arthropoda; class Insecta; order Hemiptera; family Cicadellidae; genus Neoaliturus; species Neoaliturus tenellus. The sequence goes on along the minus strand of CM061534.1, from coordinate 80,175,951 downwards.
CATAATCCGTGTCCAATTTTTACAGTATGAAACTTTTTACACTGTGCATCATTATATGTTTTTCAAATTAAATTTTAAATCCAAAATAATGCCAGCAAAGCTATAATATTCAGTTAACTTGAAAAACTTAGGCCCAACTTTATGGCTTATAAAATTCTCTTTAACTTGAAGTGAATTTTCTATGAACCCAATACCTAAAAAAGATATTTATGTTATTAGTGTAATATCATGACCTAACTTCACAATTTTAGTCCTTAAAATTAGTCCAGGAAAACTATAGTACAGAATGTAATATGCTCTAATCATTGCACGGTTTACAGTTTACTATAGTATTAAACAATGGAGCAAAGGTGGTGATGGAGCATTAAGTGTACAAAATAAATTAAGCTATACTAAATACTTTTTACATAATTTAAGAGGGCGTTGGAGTCAATTCAGATTGCGTCTTTCCCCCATAAGAGCAACGTTAAACGGGGAACCAAATAACTCTTTTATTTGTAATCAGAAAATAATGGTTTATAGCTCTTAATAAAGCTATAATAAGGGCAGTAAATAAAGGCAGATTTGGTTTGCGAGAGGCATTTTTGATAAAAAATAGTGTTTTTTACTAACTTAAAATAACAAAGCAAGTGTTTTTTACTATACTTTGAAAACATTTATGCAGAATGTCATAAATTATTTACAAAGAATCGATCTCGCAAAATTAACGGTGAATTTAATTATGATTCAAACGTTATTTATTTTGAATCAATCAGACCAAAAATAAATAAATTATGACAAATTCCGGGGACAAGTTTAGCATTGCTCTTATGGGAAATAAATCCAACATGTCGGCACTCAAACACACATTAATGATTTAATGAAATAAGAACACATTAATTTTGCACTTAATGAAACAGCTGTCTCCTTACTTTTTTTCTGCACTTCTTCAATATTAATCTCGTGTGCTTTCCGTTTTTGAGTTGGTTTAGTTAAACCTAAGAGGCATGAGCGCCTTTGAACCTCATATTGCAGTTTAATTAATATAATCTTTTCAATACAGAACATTCTGTGAGTGTGACATTGGACTAACCAATTTGAAAATTCCTCGCTGACTGTAGAAACACACAAAGAAACCAGAGTTTTCTTAACATTATTTTTTGTTATCAGTCTATTGATATTGTTTTCAAATACAGTCATGCACATGTCCATTACAGCTCGAAATTCAATTGATGGCACTTTCAAATTACCAAAATCAGAGGTAACTTTGGTGTTGTATGCTTTAAAATGAACAAACAGTTCATCATTTTTTTCTAGAATTCTGTTTTCTTTACTTAAAGCTTTAGAGCAATCATTACTGTGGTATTTCTTTTCCAAATTGTGTAAAACCATTCCACTCAAATATGTGACGGCACTAGCTCTTAATACTGAACCATCCGCTTCCCCATGCTGAGAGAAATCTTCAATAACGTCTTCTACATCAGATTGTTCAGGGTCGTTGTCTGATTGAAATGTTTCAATCAGACAACGATGAACAACATTTTTCTTGCAATTTCATTGCAGGAAGATGGTAGGGGTCTCAAATTAAAAGTATTGGTCCCATGCATTAAGGGGGAAAATTATCGGCGCGTTCATAAAGTTACCAGGAAATGAGAAATAACGTAAAACCTCCTCCATAAGAATAGCATGGGGATTCGAAAAATGTCTGCTTTGTTGAATTAAAACTTGTGTTATGGTTTGATTTAAAATGAGAGACAGATGATAACTTTGATTGAAGAACTATTAATAACCAATTGACAAAAGGTATACTTAGAGTAGTAGTACTATAATGAGACGTTTTTAGGCTTTGAGTTTTGAGCGACTAAAAGTTCTATTAGAAGCGTTATATACCTTACAAACTGTTACAAATTGACTGCTGGTTTTTACTATCATTATGGTAATTTAAATTGTAATAAAAACTATAAACTTGCTGGTTTGCTAACTGGGCGTGTATGGAAGTAATAAAAAAAAAATTCTGATCGTGAAAGGGGCGCAAAAGGCGATGAATTGTGGTTTGAGAAAAGCCTTCTTAATTTACATTAAAACGTGTTTTGGATTGATTTTAAAACGAGAAGAGTCATAAGATCATACTGAGTGAAGATTATGTATTAATTAAAACTTAAGTATATCAGTCAACGGAGTGTTGTCTGAATTTTCCCAGAAGCTTTTTGGTCATTTCATAGATTAGGCCTACAGAATTATAGGATAGAGTTAAAATCAAAGACGTTTGTCCTACATACTAGGGAAAAAGTAGCAGGTCAAAAACTTTACAACAAAATGGGAAATGTGTAAAAAAATATATTTTCCAAAAGGTTCTTCTGAAAAATTCTCCATGTAGTGATTAAAAAAAGTCTGCTTTGTTTACACGAAATCAAGACGAATATTAACAGTGAGTGAAGATAATCTACTTTGAGGTGATGTGTTAAACTTTTGTGACGAATAAATAACAAAATGTGACAGGCGCGAAAACATCCATTCAATTGTAGGAAAAACAAGACAATGAAATGTGTATGTTGAAATTATTGAAAGTTTACAAAGAGTCCATGTTGCAGCTTTTTAAACGATGTTAAAGAGTCTGCAGTACCCGCCACCTTGGATTTTTATTCCCATAAAACTAATGTCAAATTTGAAACGTCCACTACGCCTTTAATATAGGTCAAAAGGATTCATACTTATTCAATTTTATTTTACCAAGGGGTCTATGAAATAAAAATTACGATTAATAGAATAGTGATTTATGAGATTACACCACTAAAAAACGCTTTCACCTTCCTTCTAACAAAATTGTTGAAAATACTTTGTTGTTTATTAATCAAAATATCAATAATACAGAAAGCGCCAAACATGTAACAGTTTCACCAAAATATACCAGTAAAAGTGAGCACCATAGATTAAAATGAATTAATAACATGTTCAGTATGACCTCCGTCCAGTTTGAAGCAACCCTCGGACAGTCGTACATTTTTTTGTCTGATTAATCATGATTCAAACTCCAGCTGATTCAGTTTCAGAACTGTTTATTTTGGCACATACCGTACAGGACTGCGGAGAACATATGGACAAGAGAAGGGCTGTTTCATTCCTTTGATGTTGGAAAATGCCGCTTTTGAGTCAGGCCAGTGACGTAATCAATCTGATGTCCATAAAAATAACATGTAAAAGCTGATCAGGCTAGTGACGTTTTGGGTACTAATTTTTACATCGTTTTACCCGCTAATGAAACAGCCCTTGTCTATTACATTACAGCAGTTTTCCCCAGTCCTGCATACTGCGGGGTGTATGTTGTACTTCAGGGCCTGCACCCCTAGAACTGGGATGTCCACTACCCAATCCCAGCTCGAAGCACTGAGTTGGGTAACGGGCGTGGCTCCCTTTATCAACTGAAGTAGGGCAGCTTCGGCTGTTCCGAGCCCTGGCGGAGGTGGCCTTGTGTCAATCGCGCGCTTACTGGGTGTCTCACTCCAGCCTCCCCCCAAAAAGGGAGGGAATGAGTCAGGATGTCGGGGATCTGGGGCTTCCGTGCCTTCGGGTATGGTTGCAGTGTAGCCGGCGCCTTTGGCGTGCGGGTTTCCAGTGACCTAGTTATTCCGCTTGGGATCCACCCATGACCCAAGTAAAACCTAAAATGGGGACCTCGGGATCCGGCTCAAGCCCCTGGCTTCGGCCAGTCCGGATATTGGGTTGGAATCGAGGGGGCAGAGGTTGTCGGTATGCTCGGCACACAGCTTCGGCTGTGGGGGGCCCTCCAGCCTTATCTGGGGGCGTTGCTCACAAACGAAAGCTGAGAAGTACCATGGGTAGTGGTGCCACTGTCACTCACAGCGGATGGTCATTTTGGGTCACCGCCGGCTGAGTACCACAGGCCTAGTGAATTCCGGGTTTTGTGGGGGTCTAATCCGCCTTAATGTGATTTGGGACAAATGTTCCATAACTCCCTTGGTCGCAAGACTGGTCCGGTTGAGGCTAATGCCAGGTACGGACTACCCGTGAGGGTAGGGGGAGCCAATACGAGGTTACCTCGTAGAGGAAAACAAAGACGAAAAGAAAAAGTCCTGCATACTGTATACGACCTTTTAATAGTCTAATATGTATTTAAGTTACCTTTAAAATGATTTGAAGATCAATCTATTTTAACCATTATTATAGGAGTAGCGGACTAATGTTTTAACTTAAACATTAGTTTTATGTGAGTAAAAATCCAAGATGGTGGGTACTCTTAAAAGGGTTGTTGTATAAGCATTTTTTTCACAACGCGGCCATAAAAGTTTGAATATGTCACAATATTAATTTGTGCAATAATAATTTGTTATTGAAATGTGATTTTCATGTTGCAGTTTTTAAGTTTGATCGCCAACCATTTCGACATACCCACTGATTTATTGGACTTGCGGCGTTCTCTACTAATGGAAGGCCTTCACTTTGATGTACACATTAACCATTGCGTACTTTTAAACATTCATTTTTACTCCATATAGACTGTTCTGGGTATTCAATAAACTACTGTAGACAGTAGGGCCTACTGTTTACAGCCTACTCGTGTTTGAAAAAGACGATTTTTGTAAAAAACATGCATTATTCAAGTAATATAAATTATTTATTAAAATATGTGTAAACTAGTTATTTTTTAAAACTAAGTGTTCCTTACTTTTTTTCTAAGCTGTATACGACTATTACAAAATTTTATTAAAATTATCAAATTCTACAACAATAATAAAACAATTAAATTAGTTTTATTATTGTTGTAGAATTTGATAATTTTAATAAAATTTGGTAATAGTCGTATACAGCTTAGAAAAAAAGTAAGGAACACTTTGTTTTAAAAAATAACTAGTTTACACATATTTTAATAAATAATTTATATTACTTGAATAATGCATGTTTTTTTTACAAAAATCGTCTTTTTCAAACACGAGTAGGCTGTTAACAGAACAAAAGCCTTGGCTGGCTGGCTCGGGACACCCGAAGCGAGATTCGTACACGGTGAGTTATCACCGGGAGTCCAGATGTTGTAAACAACCTTGGGTGACGTCTCTCACCATCTCTCTCACACCCCAGTGATAAGGCGTCTGGAGCAGATATAGCGATGCAAACGCTACCTCTTGACAAAAATATGAACTAAAAATATACCGCAACACGGTTTCCATTAGAAGTTTACCTCTGTATGTATTACTTACTCTGTGCTGCTATCTATAACAGCTTCTCTCTTACAGCGTCTACCAGGCTAATAGACTACCCCTACCAGTTCATTGACTTCTACATATGTAATTTGTTTGTCAATATACTATAACCCTTGACCAAATACACTAATATGAATAGACTTATCATGCCAGAAGTGCCGCAAGCATGTGATTATGTAGGTATTCAGCTGATTTTACAGAGCTGCAGAAACATTATCATAACAAAACAGAATCTTCTGTTACAAAGATTAAGGAGAATAATAGAACTGATTTACTTTTCATATTTCACTTGTGCTTCATGTACACTGCAAAAGATTTTGCTGCTGTAAGATTAAAACACTCCCAGTTTAATAGTTGTATATATCTATATATTGAAAGGCAAGCATATTTATTTTTCTCCTTTTTTCTCAGCTCAGTTTGTGGGTATAGTTGGAGAAATACACACGCCCCATTAGAAAGATAGTATCCTGTAGATGAGCAGAATGCCATTATAATTGACATTGGCCCCAGGGATACACCCTTTAGGCTTTCAAAGTTGTAATGTTAATCTTATGGAAGAATAATAATCGATAGAATCGTTTGACAGCTGCTGTAATAACAAATTGTAGCTAATCAGAAAGAACAGATTTGTTTCAGTGGTAAAATATATTTTTAACTAATTGGATCCAAATTAACTGATATTTTAAGTCGAGTGTCAACCAGTGGCAATCTCTTGTAGTTGTATAAAAGCTACTTACTAATATTTCATTGAGTAGTGGCAAGGAAGTTTTATTATTTAAAAAACAATCTTTGGAAGGTAATTTTGTAATACTTTCCAAAATATACAAAATATACTTGGTCAGAAACAACCACTAAGTAAAGAAATAAAATATTCAATTATTTTAAAACATTTATATTAGTTATCAGTATTATGTGAATTTATCCTTTTATGTAAATTATACATATTTACGTGGTATACTGAATTAAAATACACTTGTTCGCAATCACAAATTAGGCTGTAATAAGTTGTGCTCTAATGACTCCCATCAATACGCATATGCCACAGTGTTTGTAGTAACGGTAGTAATGGTGGTTGCAGGAAGTGGAGAGGAAGCTGATACAGAGGATGGAGGCGAAGGTGCTAGAGGAGCAAGGGAGGCTTCAGGCGGAGCTGGCGGACATGACCGGCCGCATGCAGGGGCTCAACGAGGCCATCGCCAGTGAGTAGCGGCAAGTCAAGTGTCACAGCCCACTGTTGTACACTCCTGGTATTCTGATCGTGATCGAGGCACATTTACTCAAGTACATACTGGAAAAGCTATAGTCACAACTCGTTTGTCATTTAATCCGCTGTTCAAGTTAATTTTTTTTTTTATTTACTATTCTAGACTTAATTTTTCATAGATTATCACAGTCCAAAATGGTTGTTTTAAAGTATCATTCAATTGTTTTATCCAATTACAAAATGTTGTATTTTTATGTAGAACGGTCATTTTGTGATGGCGCAATCAGACTTTTTGCTTACTGTTACAAAAATTATATGATACACTTAAGCTAAGCATACATTTCCATTACCAGCACTTAATTAATTTGACATTTTTTCGCTGTAACGAAAGAAACACAAGTTTGAATATATTTAACAATTGACATGACAAAATTTCCAGTTGCAATTTCTGAAATTGTATTTATTATTTCTTAGTGGGTGTTAAGTATTTTACTACCAACTATGATTTGATCAAATGCGGCTAATTTTCTTTTAAAAATGAGTCTTAGTCCATGTGCCAGGTCCCAAAAATGTATAATTATGTGATCGCGATGAAACTTATACATCTGAATCAGACAGCTCTGGGGGTAGTAAAAATGCATATTATTCGAAAAAATATTTTCGGTTTTCAAGATGGCGGCCATTTAAAGATGGCGGATGCATGTTTATAATAGATAGGTTATATCTCGATGATTTGTCATCTGATTTCAATAAATCTTTTTTCGTTTTGAAGATAATTAAATTTGCAAGATTTAATCTATTTGCATTACTATACAAATTTTGCTTCGTTTCCGAGGTATTTATCAAAATATTTCTGATTGTTGTGTAATCTTTACCTTTAAGTCTTAATTACTCGTAGACCTTACATTTTACTCGAATATTGTTTATAACAAAAAAGATAGATAATTTTATAAGCTTTACAATGATGTATAACATAATTTACTTTATGTAACCCATAGCGATATGAAAACCAAAAACTTGGCTCGTGTCAGGGTTCGCCGCGACGGCGCGGCGCGATAGCGACTATGAGTGGACCCGGCCTGCCCGCACGGCTGACTCGCCTGGCGTCCAAAAGGACTTGCGTTATATTTTTCTTAACTGATTTTTTGTTTGTTTTAATAACATTAATATATTCACAGGTACCAAATTTGCGTATTCAATTATTTTTTATTCGATTAAAAACTTTTAGGTTACATTTTTAAAACCATATATTGTGGTTTATAACACACCTGTTAATAAGTCATAGCCTAGAAAGTCATTTTGTCGAGATGTTCTAAAACAGTATTTGTTTTTTAGATTGCCACTCCTCATAGCTACGTATAATTAATAAACATTTTAAAATTACCTTGATTATATTTACTCTTTAAAATAAAATTACATTATTATTATTTTACCTTATCCTCTAAAACAAGCACTGTTTGTAGGGGCAAAATTAATTCCGTCCAAAGATTTTTATTTTTTTTTGTATAAATATGGGGGCTTTAGCAATGAGAAATGGATTGTAACTGATTCCATGACTGGAAAAATCCCTTCCAAATTCTCATGTCATCCCTATGGAGATTTTTTGTAGCTACTTAATTGAACAGAAAAATGCGCTTAAATTTTTAGATATATACATATGTGTTTAACCCGTGGTTCAACAAATTTATACCAAAGAGCACATACTGGTCTAGTGAGTGGACGAAGCGAAGGAGCTCGTTTAAAAAAGAAAAAGGTAAAGTGAGCAGAGCGAACAAGTTTTGTCTAAGGGAGGAAAGTGACGCTTTTAATTTTACCGATAAAAAGCTCGGTCCCCTTGGTATTATTTATTATAGGCCCTACCCTAAAACAAGCAATGACTGTATACGAACAAACTTTTTCCTGCACAAGTATTTCTTTATTATTATTTAATATGCTGTTTTCGACCACGAGGTAGACTATCGGTTGGAACTGGTCCCTTAGCTGGGAAAATCAGGGTTTCGTTTTGCAGCTCTTTAAAGTTAAAATGTTATTCTAATTATAATTTGTATGCTGATTTGTAAATACTAATTTTAACAAAAATCAACTGATAACCAATATAAAATTTAACATGTAGTTCAACTCAACACAATTATTTTAAAGTGCAGCAATCTTTGATCGTCCTAAAAAGAAATAAGATTGCGATTGAGCGTGTGGAAAATAAAAGTGACATTTAATAATTTTACCTAGCACAAGCTCGGTCCTCCTAGTACTTATTATAACAGACGTATACTTTAAATTAATCTTAGTACCCCTAATGATATTAATTCTTTCAAAATGCTCAATAGAGCACATAAGCGTTGTTTAAAAGTAGCCTATACATTATTTAAGGACCCGTACATTTAGTAGCTTTTTACCCACATGGGCTAAAAGTTTTATAAAAAAATGTAAAATACAATAAAATGTTAAATAAAAGTTTTATGAAAAAAATGCTATCCATATTAATTTAGGCTATTTTAAATTGATTATCATTCGATTTCAATTTGATGATGCGTTTATTATGTTCAAGCTATGTGAAATCAAAATATTCATAAAAATCTAGAAATCCAGGCAAATAATAATTAAGAATAATAATAATGCAACCATCTTCAGGATTATCTAATACCATACATAATATTTATATATAAAGTACATTCTATGAGAGTCAGCAAAAATAAACTTTTAACTAATTGCAGTTGATGTGAAAGCAACTGTTGGCTAACAATAATATTTTTATTAATGTTATATAATTTTATATACCGTAACTAACCTGATCACTATGTATTAAACACAATATTATTAAATTGAAGTCCAATGATAAATGAAATTAATTTATATGAATAAAAACTAAAAGTCACTGACGATTTTGTTTTTGTTATTCTATGGAAACTATACATGTTACATAATTAAACGAAATAGCAATAGAGGGGTAATTTAATACCATTAATGATGGGTAGATTTTGTTGGCACATCAGGCAACATTTGGAGTTGGTAGACTGATGATAAGCAGTTGATGCAAAATCTGGTATTTGGGGGTATGTGCGAAAATTGCATGAGTATAAGATGTTTAAAATAAGTTTTAAGCTGTGAATGATGATGGGCATCATAAAATGGGTCATCATTGCTCTATTAGTAATCAATTTATGATCTCCATCATCATTCACAGAGCAAAACTTATTTTAAACATCTTATACTGATGCAATTTTCGCACATACCCCCAATCACCAGATTTTGCATCAACTGCTTATCATCAGTCTACTAACTCCTAATGTTGCCTGATTTTCAACAAAATCTAACCATCATTAATGGTATTAAATTACCTCTCTATTGATATTTCGTTTATTTATGTAACATGTATAGTTTCCATAGAATAACAAAAACAAAATCGTCAGTGACTTTTCAGCCACCCTGTATTTAATTTAGGCCTATGTATTCTCAAATAATGTATGTTTTAACAGGAAATTAGATGTTTTATTGAACATTATCAGAGAACTACTATCATTAGTAAGCTTAAATACGGTTTAATAATAATAATATAATTTTATTTTATGCAGTAAATTTATAGTTTAATTGTTTGTAATTTTGTCTTAGCAAATTATATTTAATTTTACAGAATAGTAAAATAAAGCTTAATAAAGAAGAAAGGTCCATTTCAATCAAAGTTCCTCCTTTATTTACGTACGAAAACCATTTTTACTGTTACACACGCGTTAGTACAGAAAGGTGGAATAGTTTTATTTGAACTTTAACTTAGGCTATACATTAACGAAACAAATGTAGTACCGTAGACGTTTATTATAATTTACAAATATATATTAATTTTGAAATATATTATACACTAACTAATAAACATTAAAAAATGTATTTTGTTTCTTTTAGAATTTTTGGATAAGTATATTAGGCAGTATTTGGCATTAAAAATGTTACCTAAAAATTTTTAGCCGAATTAGCAAATTTGGTACCTGTGAATATATTAATGTTATTAAAACAAACAAAAAATCAGTTAAGAAAAATATAACGCAAGTTCTTTTGGACGCCAGGCGAGTCAGCCGTGCGGGCCGGCCGGGTCCACTCATAGTCGCTATCGCGCCGCGCCGTCGCGGCGAACCCTGACACGAGCCAAGTTTTTGGTTCTCATATCGCTATGGGTTACATAAAGTAAATTATGTTATACATCATTGTAAAGCTTATAGAATTATCTATCTTTTTTGTTATAAACAATATTCGAGTAAAATATAAGGTCTACGAGTAATTAAGACTTAAAGGTAAAGATTACACAACAATCAGAAATATTTTGATAAATACCTCAGAAACGAAGCAAAATTTGTATAGTAATGCAAATAGATTAAATCTTGCAAATTTAATTATCTTCAAAACGAAAAAAGATTTATTGAAATCGGATGACAAATCATCAAGATATAACCTATCTATTATAAACATGCATCCGCCATCTTTAAATGGCCGCCATCTTGAAAACCGAAAATATTTTTTCGAATAATATGCATTTTTACTACCCCCAGAGCTGTCTGATTCAGATGTATAAGTTTCATCGCGATCACAAAATTATACCTTTTTGGGACCTGGCACATGGACTATCTGTGGTTAACATGGCTAAAAATACTTACTTATAATGATTCATTATCATTAATTTTATTTTCCATCTGGAGGGTTAATATGGTTCAATCTGGGTCGAATCATACAAAATCCAAGCAAAGCAGAGTTGTCTGCAATTTTCTTTATTATTACAAAATCATAGATTTCATTATTGTTTTAAAACAGTTATGTCGTCACGATCTTGCAGAAAAATTCAAGTCAATCCCGATTTGATCAATTCCTATAAGAGCAATTTAAGCGAGAAATACATTATCTCCTTTATTTGTAATCGGAAAAAAATTATAGCTGTCAGTGTTCTTCAAGACAAATATGGTCTTCAAGGAATGTTTTTGATAAAACTGATTGCTTTTACAAAATAAAAAGAATAAATACTACAGTGATTTACAATTAAAAAAAAAAAAATTTAATGGCTTTTATAAAATCTTTTCAAAAAATCAATCTTCCAAAAAAAAAAAAAAAAAATGGTAAGTTCAATTAATAAATAACAAAATTTTATCTGAACCATTCGGACAAAAAATAAAGTAATTATATGATATACCGCGGGGACTGTTAACATTGCTCGTATGGAAAATAAATCCAACATGGTGGCATTGGTAATCAAACGCCATCTTAATAATCGGTTGTGTTGTGTGGCGCAGAGAGAGCGCTGCAGGACCAGAAGGCGCAGACATCGCAGGCGCTGTGGAGCGCGGCGGAGGCGCTGTACGACAGCCTCAAGCATGGCGGCGGCAAGGACATCACGCCACTCAAGGACAACGTGCAGGCCATCAGGAACGCCTCTGGTCAGTCACTAGACAAACCTGGGACTCAAGGGGGTTAAGCGTCCTTGACTTAAAAGATTTCCTTCCATAATTGACCATTAGTCATGATTCAAGTTCCCTTTTGCACATGATAAATTACATGATATTCAAAATAAAAGTCTTAAAGTATACACTAGAACAACGTAATCCAAACTAATCCAGGCCTGGTTCGGATCACTGAATGTTTGAATTAACTGAACAGTTGTTTCTAAATGGAAATAAGTTTAAATAAATGTAGTTAACCCTTCAGGGGTGTCTTTGATTTCAAAACACAAAACATGAATCACAGTTTTTTGTCGGGTACTATTGAAATAATAGACAAGCAATGTAATTTTATACATTTATTATTACAATTTTGTATAAAAAAACATGTATAATCAATCAAAGAGTTCATTAAGGCAATAAAAAAACTTACTTGGCAAGGCGGAAAAAATAACAAATTAACAAGACCATAAGTGACACAAGAAACATTTGTATTATTTTAATTTGTTTTGTAGCATTTTAATTTTTTTCTTGTAAGAAATTGATAAAGATTTATTTTGTTTTAATTATTATTTAGTTCGATATATTTAAATTAAGCATGTTTTTGTAATCAGGTTAAGTGTAAGAAAGGGCCATGTGGCCCTAACTTTGCCTGTTGAAATAAAGAATTTTTCATTTCATTTCATTTCAAGAAACTATACCCCGAGAACTTAGTACCGCCTCTGTTCTACGCGAACTCAGGCTTCAACTGAATAAAAGGGGTAGTGGGGGGGGGGGGGGGGGAGGGGTGCGTATCCCTCACATTTTGTACTGGACTGGATTATATGAATTTTTATCATATTGATCTGTGTACTGAGCAAAATGTACCCACTTCCTTAGTTTTTTTTAGCTTTTAGAGGCTTCTCAAATGCTGTTTAAAGTACCTTGCTAGATTACCGCTCATTTGGTTAAATTATACATTATTGTTGCACGGTTTTTTTTTATCAGTGATACCTGTATATCCGATGCAGTAGGTATTTATCAGTGTTTTGATTTCAGCCAAGGGGGATGACTTAGTAGAGACAGTGCTTGCTACAATCCCTTCAGTTGCCGTCAAACGAGGAGTATACCCTGAAGATGCGCTTAGGGAAAGATTTTTAAAGGTAAACATCTCTCTGTTCTGATTCCCTTATATTCAGTTTTTAAATTTGTACTCCAAGTACATTAATCAAAACATGACATCAGAAGCTATATACATATTTGCTTAGTTATGTCTGGAATATTAGTTAAGAATTAAAACTAGATTAATAATTACTTGTTTTAGAGGTCTGGTTAGAAGTGGACCAATTACTGTTTGTGAGGTCTAGGGGTGTATTCTTTTCGTCGTTTGAAAACTTGGTTACCTGAGTCTAGCATGTATTCTTAACACATTTAAATCATCAAAATAAATAAGTAGAATAAACAAATATTTTAGATAAAAACCATGCTTAAAACTAAATTAAATAAGTGTTCTCATATTTCAATATACTAAAATACTTTTAATTAATACATTCATTCATACATAATTAATACATACATTCATTCATGTGGCTTAGTGCCCTGGATTTAGCTTTATAAAGAGAGATCATAACTTTTTGTTTTCAGTTTAGTTTTAAATGTTTTGACTCAGGTGCTATGCAGCGCAGAGAATGTTTTATATTTCCAGTGTTTGGTAGCTGGCTACGAATGCCATACGATACATACATAATTAATACATTTATTTCTGTTGGTGTATGTTCAGTAAAACCACAGACATACCCGACACCTCAGTAGGCACTAGAGGTGTGCGGATATCCGGAAAACCGGATCGGATTCGGATCGGATTCGGATATCCGATCCGATCCGAATGTACAAAAGGCGTCGGATACGATCCGAAAAATATCCGATTTTTTCGGATAGATAGTATATATGAGCATAAAATCCTTTAAACCCCCCAAAAACTACATTTGGAATGATATTGACGATCGCTTTCGTTCGAGGTATGAATGCAATGTTGGATTAAAACATGACTCAATAAATAATTATCATCTCTTTCGAAAACTTGAAAATTGAAGACAGTCATCAACACTAGTATTGACACTCCAGGTATTAGGGTGTCCCCAAGATATAGCGCACTCAAGGCAATGGTTGTCAAAACAAATCTGATACATTAGCGCCTCAAGCGGAGATGGAGTAAAACAACTCATTCTAACAGGGGTCGTGATTGGCTGTAGAGTTAGGTTCCGATTCCAATCACAACGCGCGCTAGTGAACCCTCGCTAGCACTCCACAGCCACCGATTTGGAATTAACTGGTATGGGGGTCTGGGGGAACACCAGAATTGACCGAGTGTCACGATTTTAGTCTGTGGTTATTTGATTCTGTTGTCCTGCGCAGTAGACGACAGTGTTTCCAAGTACACAATAATACTGTGATACTTAGTTATTTTACTCATTCTCCGACGTCACACTGATTTTCCTCCCAAAGATTTGCCGTTATTTTTCAAGATAATTAGTGATAGTTTTGGCAAATAATTGATTTTTCATGCCTAAAATATTACAAAATCAAATCATTCCCGACATCAATCACTAATTACATTGATGAACACGACATTTTTGTGGCGTGCAATAATTTATTATCGTGTGGTACGATGTTTTGAAGTCTGGGAATACTGCTACAGCCGACAGCGTACGAGATAAAATTTGAATTGAAGTTACGAACTTTTAATGTGATCAACTTAATTTTCTAAAATCGGATAGGCTAGTTGGTAACTACTCAGCTATGGAGCCAAGAAAGAAAAAGAGTTTGATTTGGAAATCTTTTGAGAAAAACCAAGAACAGGCGGAATGCCTATTGTGCAAGCTTGTTCGAAAGGTAAGGGTAGGGTAACTAAGACATCAGAAAATGTTCTTTGTAGAAAAATAAAATAATGTCGTTTTATTATTACTGAAATTGAGACTTGTGACTTGCTTCCTCTTCATAAATTCTTTGAGATAACTTAGGAAAGTTTTTATTTTAACTGAGCTCATTGTAATAGGCCTAAAACAAATTGGGATGTATGTTTAAAACCTAAAGTGTTAAAAGTATTACATGTTACTGCATTATTGAACTGCATTATTGAATTGAAGTAAGCTTAGCAATCTACTTTTAAACCCCTCAAGAACATTCACACAGAGAGTTGCCTATACTAATTAATTAAATTCAGTATGGCAGACTAGTGCAATGAATTTAAGATTCATGTATGAATAATTTTATTTTGCTGGAAATCGCAACATGAACTAATTTGAGATCAAACAAGACTGTAGCCTTCATGAAGGTGTAGGCCTAGGCTACTGTTAAACAGTAATGTCATCACAGTGACTCAAAGATATCAAAACTTGCATATAGCCTAGGCCTAATGAATGTAAGTTAATAGACCTTTTTAGGTCATAACCCTAAGTTATTGCTCAAAATATTACTATCAATGTAGTATTCAAACAAAAAAAGAGAGTGGAAATTACCTAATTCTGAGAGAGAGAAATTTATCTAGGTTCTAAGCAAATTTGTAAAAAAAATAATGAAAAAGATTTTCTCACCAAAAACAAATAGTTACAAATGTAGCCTATTGATTGACCGACTTTAGAGCTAAACAATAGGCCTACCTTAAGTTAAAACTCGGTTTGATACCGATAGCCTTGTAGTGAATTTATTTTGGATGAGACCTACTGTAGCTAGTAGAATATATGAAACTATATTATATAGGCTATAATATATTATAATAGGCCTATAATACACAAAATCATACAAATATGAAATGGTATCATACTTAACATAGGCCTAATACAACTCAAGGACAACATCAAACATGCACACTAAAAACACAATAAAATTCTGTGTACATAATTGTAAAGTATTTGTCCAAAATGTAAATTATAAATCTAGTTTTGAACAAATACTTAGGCCTAACAGAACAAAAAAATATGCCTACATTTCTATATTAAACAAAAATAAAATTAACATTTTTCATGCATTCCTAGGAATAAAGTGCTAGGATTTTACTGTTAATTAATTTGTATTTTAATTCTGAGTAATATAACAGTTTACTCTGTCCGTGCAAGTATCCGAATCCGAATAAAATCCGATCCGAACCCCTTACTATCCGATCCGAATCCGATCCGAAATTAAACTATCCGATCCAAATCCGATCCGAAGTCAAATTTCACTATCCGCACACCTCTAGTAGGCACCAACAGTGGTCGCATGACACAGTTGCTATTTGCATAGTTTTTTCACTGCAATATAGAATAGATGGAATTTTTTTATCTGTAGACACAATTTCAGCCCTTTTGCAGTCGCTTTCCATCTGTTATGAATGTCGTTGACAGCTAACATTATGATTTACAATCAGTATTTCAACTAGCGATGGACGGATCTCAAAATTACGAGACATTTTTAATCTCGTTCACCGAGACGAGATTTGATTTTGATCGAGATTTTTCGAGACGAGAAATAATTTGGGAATAACGATAAAAATGGGTATAAATAATCTACGAATTGCTAGGCCATATTTTACTAGCAATTTAATACTGAAAAATAAATTATTTTGAAGCAATGTGAAGTGTTTTATTTTTCTATCCTCCTCACAACTACAAACTTAAATTGCCATCATAAACGGTTAAAATACAGTTGGACTTCCAAGATTTGGACTGGACTGGAGACGGCTGCATTTCACTCTGCACGGACTGTTAGTGGTAGTGAGTCAACATAGCTACTGATTTATAAAATAATTCAATTGTTTGATAAATCTTTAGAACATTGGAAAAACTTTATAAACAATACACAATCATTATTTGACATTTGATTGCTTCAAGACGATTATTTAAAACTCGATTCAAGTAATTTTTTTAAATTTAAGAGCTGTTTTGACATTAGCAGTAAGAATAGTAGTGATAATCAGATGAATGACAAGATGACCAATCAGATTTAATAATGGCTAACCTCAAATATCCCACGTAATACACAATTCCTTTCACACTCTTTGCTGAGTTTAGCTATTTTGAACCAACCATAAATGCTTAAAATCGGCTGAGGGTTGATTTTATTTCAAGGTTTGGATACTAAAACTAAACTGAATAGGCCTATTAACAATAATTGTTGAACAGCCATAAATAGGTTGTGTTGAATACATATAAAATCAATGGTCATACCAGAACCATACAGGCTTCATGGCTATACTAATGCTTGCCTTTATTCAGTTAGAAGCAAAATAAAAACCTTACCACTAGCAGACGGCAAATCGAAGGAATTACGTGAATTCCAAAGCAGTGAAAGTTATGTATACAGGACTTGAATAGGTTGGATAAATGACAATGAATAGCAAATAAAATGAGAGCTGAAGATTTTCTTATGGACAAAGACAAAGAAGAAGAGAGAGTTTAAAATTCAAATTTAAATCCACCAATTACAAGCGATTTCTTGTTAGCCTCCCGGCCTCTAGGCTTGTGATTTGAAGTTAGTAGGCCTAGGCCAAAACTGTGAGTGAGGAAAAGCTCTTATTTGGAAACATTTTAAAGTAAGTTAATAGTGAAAAGTGTGAAACATGAAAGTGAAAAGTGAAGTAAGTAACTGTAACAGAGGATTCTCTTTTTATGTTTTATTAAACATAGGTCTGTAGGGTTCATGGTGAGCCTAACTTATATCTTCTCAATCTTTTTATTGGGTACATTCCTTTATAGGCATAGACCTTTTGTTAAGAAAGTGACTTTTTTAACTTCAGTTTATTAACATAATCAACAAGTTTCATAGAAATATTTGTTCCTTCACATAAATCAGGATTTAACAATGTTAAAAAATCAGATTAAAATCCCGAACGCACATTTCTCGTAATGTACGAGAAGGAAAATCTCATCTCGAAATTATTTGAGAATTAAAAATTCTCATCTTGTCTCGTCTCGAACTAAAAATCCAATCTCGTCCATCCCTAATTTCAACTTAAATATTTGTTTTATCTAATGACCGTTGTTTCGCAGTCTAATCATACTTGGGAGAAAATCTTTCACTGTAAGAAAACGTAAACGGAGGAAGTGAAAATCGAACTCGGAAAACTTTTTCCATCAAACTCATTAGTGTCTTAGTTCACAACGTTTTGAGTTTGTGGGGTTTTACTGAACAGACAGTAAATGTAACTGATATGACATGAAATGATGTGTCAAACTTCCAAAAACTGTTTAAAAATAAGAACGGTTGTTATGAACTGTTTCCGTGTGCAGGTTGAGGAGGTTGCATGGAGAGTGGCGGGGGTGCCTGAGGGAGGTGCCTCTCTACCCAAGCTGTTGGTGGCCTGGCTGCAGAGCGTTCTGGTCATCAAAGCCTCCGAGCCCATCCCCTCCGGCGAACTCAACAATGAACCTTTCGACCCAGAGTCGCTCAACAACTACGACATCTTACAACGTGCCAGGTATACAGATTACAAGTTACTGTCTAACTTGTTTAGTAATCCGCTGGTTAATCCGGTCGAAGGTCTGTCCCAAAATGACCGTATTTGAGGGCTTCTACTGTAATTGCAAAGCTTGAACTTGTATCTGTTTATTAATTACTGCAGAAACAACTTAAGTTAATTGAAAATTTTTAATTCTAATATTTTTTAGACAGACTTACCAAAGAAAGTTAAATTTGCCTTTACCTTTAAATAGTTAATTGAAAAAATTATTTTTCTATAAATGATGTAAAGGAAGCCTATAACCTTTAAAGGCTCAGTAGGCAAAGTTTAAAACATACACTAAAGTCCTACTAATCTGATTTAATTTTGGCTGAGCCCAGTTCTGATTGACAGGTATTAGGATTATCAAAACAATTGTTACTGAAGGGGAATCTAATGTTGATAATGTGGTATTTTTACAGAGCAATACTAAAAAGTACATAAAATAAATCTCTTCACCTTTTAAACATATCATTCAAACGGATAAAGAAAAAAATTTAAAAAATAACTCTTCCCAGTATTGAGTCATAATTTAAAATATATTTTTCACACAACTTTTGTTGACATTTATGAAAATTGGGGAACAAATTTGCCATAATTTGTTTTTGAACAAGAGTTGGTTTGGATTTGAGAAGGTTGTAGTAGGTAGTCTTGCAAGGGTTCTTATATAAGAAATAAATTACCTGGACTTTCTTACCAGACATAAAATTATATCATCAAACAATCTATTTTCTCCTTTTTCTGGAACTTGAAAGAATTTTCAATACAAACCATACACGTCCTTTTTTTACAGGTACTACGTTGATCGAGGGGATTTTGAACAAGCTCTGAAATACATGAACTTGCTGAAAGGTGGAGCCAGGGCCGTTTCTTCCGACTGGATGAAGGAGGCGACAGTTCTGCTGGAGACGCAGCAGGCAGCAAACCTGTTGTTGGCGCACGCGTCCGCGTCGGGGATGATCTACTCATGAACAATTTTAAAGCCTAAACCCAGTGTAAATTGTATTGTAAATTATTAACTGTTGTTGCAATTGACTTTTTTCAAAATTGTTATGTATTTTTCATTCCCAAAATAAATATATTGTGTTCATTATATTTATTTTTGTATATTTTTGTTTTATCGATAGACTGAAATTCTATTTTAATTTATGGTGTATGAGGCTCGTATTATTTCTAATTTTAGGCTGTATAGATACTTGTTTTAATTTAATTAAGTTGTTATTACATAATAGTTGAAAATCTGTGGTTTTTCTTTCTCCTGATTGTCTAAGGAGTCGAACACTTTATAAATATCATAGTAATTTTTAAAAATCCCTGACTGAAAGCTTAAAAATGTGTAATTTTGACCTTATTGAATATTTATTATTATTTTGTGGAGTATAATAAAGTAATGTAATTTGAAGTTACTTCCTTAATCATTTAACGAGTATGTATGTTCTTGAACGTTCTAATCTGATAAAAGAAAATAAGTAGCTTTAATGAACTTAAATTTGCCTAAAAGAGTGAAACATTTTTTGGCAGATGTCCCGCCATCCTGTACTTCACCTGTGTCTACACAAGGCCATTGGGCCAATGTGGCCCAATATAGGCTGTCCTTATTATTTACAACACTCAAATTGAAACTAAGTGTGCTATTTTCGAAATAGTTAAGCTCTCAGTCTATCAAAGTGTGAGTATTACCATTGACTATGTACACTAACGTGAATAGACCTCTCATCCAATGCATTTAGTTTGAGGAAACAATTTGGAAGTTCGGTGTACGCGGCGCCAGAGTCGCTGCCATCGATGTTGTTATAATTCAGCTGAATTTACAGTGCTGCAAAGACACTTGACCAAAACATAAACATAACTTTCACTTATAAAATGTTTCATCCTTGATTGAGAAGCGTGGTAATACTGATTTATCTATCATATGTTACGTGTACTTCTATGTACGTTGCATGAGATCGCACCATTGTCAATAGGTTTCACACACGCCTATGCTATGAGAAGTCTACTCACGTTAGTGTACATAGTCAATGGTATTACCTGCAAAGATTGATAATTTTAAAAAATCAGATCCATTG
This sequence comes from Neoaliturus tenellus, assembly GCA_030545055.2. Lineage (NCBI taxonomy): Eukaryota > Metazoa > Arthropoda > Insecta > Hemiptera > Cicadellidae > Neoaliturus > Neoaliturus tenellus. The sequence goes on along the minus strand of CM061534.1, from coordinate 80,155,621 downwards.
ATAGAGGCCCAAGAGTTTTATGTGAAACAAAAATATCACTTATAAGTGACAGAACAATCTAAAGAATATAACTAGAAATTGCCAACTGATCGAAATTTAACTGAAAATTCAGTTGATCATGACAGCTTTAGTTAAAACTAGCTGTTTCCCGTCACGGCTTCGCCCGTGACTGAATTTATTTTTTAGGTAATAAAATCTTTAAAAGAACAACACAATTTTCTTCCTTAAGAATGACATTGAAACAACAAATTACTGTGAGTTGAGCTCTGAAGGAATTTTGAAAAACTTTTTTATTAAAACCATTGAGCAAAAAAAAAAAAAAAAACAAACCATATCAAATTTCAACCCCGTAGGCCCTACAGTTATTTTAAAACCATGAAGGGCGGAGCCCCAAAGAACATAAAAACTATATTTCTAAAACTGTTTATTAATAAACACCTATTAGCAAAACGGAACATAAACGTTAAATTTCAACACCGTAGGATTTATGGCAATTTTGAGGATTTGTGGGGAGAAGCCCCTGGAATAATTTTGAAGTCCTATGGGGCGGAAAAGAACTTCGAAAACTATATTTGCAAAGCCGTTTCTAAGTGAGCACCTATTTGGAAAAACGGAGGAGCATCCACGTTAGATTTTAATCCCTTAGCATATATGGTAATTTTGATGTTCTTTGGGGTGGAGCCCTAAAGTAAATTTGCTAAATTGTTTCTTAGTGAGCAACAATGATCAAAGCGAAACGTCCATGTCAACTTTCAACCCCGCGGGCCCAAAGTAATTTTCAAGACTTGTGGGACGGAGCCCTAAAGAATTTCAAAATATACACTTTTTGAAATTCTTAAGCTAAGGGGAACGTCCATGTCAAATTTCAACCCCGGAGGCCCTAAAATGTTTTTGAAGTCCTGTTGGGCAGAGCCCTAAAGAACTTCGAAAACTATATTTGCAAAACCGTTTCTTAGTAAGCACCCAAGAGCAAAGAGGAATTTCCATGTCAAATTTCAACCCCGTGAAGGCCCTAATGTAATTCTGAAATCCAGTGGGAAGAGCCCTAAAGTGCTTTAAAAACTATATTTGCAAACCCTTTTCTTAGTGAGTACCCTTGAGCAAAGGGAATCCTCCATCATATTTCAACCCCGTGGGCCCTAATTTGAGTCTAGTGGGGTGCAGACCTAAAAGGCTTCAAAACTATATTTGCAAAATGTTTCTTAGATTCGAAAACTACAATGGTAAAACAGCTTCTTAGTGAGCACCCATGAGCAAAGAGGAACGTCCATGTCAAAAATTTCAACCCCATGAATGCCCTAAAGTAATTTTGAAATCCAGTGTGGCGGAGCCCTTAAGATAAGTGCTTCAAAAACTATATTTGCAAAACAGTTTGTTAGTACCTATGAACAGTAAAAAAGTATATAGTAATAAAATATGAAATAAAGTAAACTGCACTTAATACAACCAAATTACACCAGACTAAAAGTAATAGTACATCACTATAATCTTGACAATGTCAAACATAAATAAACATTATATCACACCTGGTTACTTCTATGCTTAGGCCTATAAGCATTTTCTTGCATGAATCATCATGTGGCAGATGTAAACAAACCTAATTCAATTTCCATAATCATATGTTAGAATACAAAAATGTTCCTTCCATAAGAATAACATGGTAACTTTGAGGACGTCTAGGGCGTAGCCCTTTGTGAATATTAATATGAAAATAGTCAGACTTTCCTATTTTGAGCCTAAAGAATGAGTATACCAAATTTCAGCACTCTAGCTAGTCGGGAAGTTGGAGAATTAGTGATGAGTGAGTGAGTGAGTGAGGGCTTTGCCTTTTATAGATATAGATTACTGTATATCAAAACTAAAACATCTAAATAAATAATGCTTAACCTGAACCATACTTACTCAACAACCGAACAATTAGGCCTAATTTGTAGACAAATTATAAAATTTTAACCAACAGAAATGGTCAAATAACACATCAATGGTACTTTTTAACTTAGTGAGTATGAAATAATCTTTTTACAAACTTAGGTTGCATTTTCAATTGAGAAACCGATTTGAGCTAGGAATAGTTAAATAAATAAATAAAAAAAAAAAAATAAATAAAAATAAAAAAAATAAAATAAAAAAATAGATAGTCTACTTACTTTTTATGGGGTTTAAAATGGGATTTTCACATTTTCATTTTCAACCAATAATGTTTTAAATGAAATAATTATGAGTTACAAATCTTAAGAGAGCTAAAAAAAATAAACAATTTAGTATTTTCAACCGTTATTATATCTTGAGTAGTTGCAGAGAGAAAATTCATAAAGAAAATCTGATCTGATCCAACGTTTATCGATATTTGATCCAATGTGATATGTCGATTGATTTTTGGTTTGATAAGATTATCCATATCGAGCCTACATGAGTAAAGAATGGAAAATTGATTGATATGTTATGACATTGGATCAATTATCAGTATATCGGCTGATCAGCTTTTCTTTCTGATTTTTCTCTGCAACCACTTAAGATAATTTAATGGTGGTTAACACTAAATTATTTAGATTTTGTAAGGTTTGTAACTAAAAAATTGTTAAAACAAGTGAAAACCCCATTCGAAACCCCATAAAACCCTGTTAGGTTATTCAATATAGAACAAAAAAGGGTAGTTAAGGGAAAGTTTTGCCTCAGTCGTGAAAAACGTATTTCTTTATGTTTTTTGGGTTGCTGAACACGAATATGAGGTTTGCTAACAGGTATTTCGCCCGGAACATTGCCTTTTTTGCAAAAATAGTCGGATTTTTTATGTTTTTGACATAAATCTCGGTTATTATGAATTATTACAAAAATTTATTAGTCATTAATTAAAGTAGAGAAAATTTCCTACAAGTTTTGTATTTAACACATTTTTCTGCGACAAACCGGTTATCCGCTAGAGCGCGTTGAAAAAGAGCCGAAATTGAAAAAATCACAAAAAACGCCAAATCCTGCCCTTTAACGATTTATTTTTATGGAAACGAGTAATGTTATGATGGATTTGACTGTTTAAGATGCAAAATTTCATTAAATGCAAATAAAAAATAAAAAAACAATTAAAAACCATGAGGATTTTTTATTATGAACATTTAATAATTATAATAAAATAAAAATATTTAATTAATAATATTTGGTTAAAACCAAATATAAGAAATAAATGGGTGTATATGAATAAAACAAAATTACTTAGGCTGCAATAATGATCTCCATCCATAAGTGCAAAATTTACTTTTCTTAGGTTGAATGGTGCAGAGGTCGTGTCACATCCACTCAATGCATGTAAACACAGAATATTTTCTGCAACAATTTTGTCCTGGACAGCAAGGAGTGGGTAGAATGTTGCTTGTGGGAACCAGCCCTAATAAGAGATTTATTTCTTTATTAACTAATAAGCTGAAAATGCGATGGACTACTTAGAAACAAGCAACAGAAGACGCAGACACATTGATAGTTACAGGAGCTATATCATTAGCTATAAAAAAATGTATTTGGAAACATTATTGTGAGGAAATAATTGTAAGAGATGTTGACCTGGTTTTTTTTTTTTTTTTTTTTTTTTTTTTTTTTTTTTTTTTTTGCATGTGGAAGGGAAAAATGTTTTCTTCTTAAAGCCAGGGAAACGCAAGATCAACTGCGCGAAAATTAATTCGATTTGCATCAACTGCATGAAGCTCTAAAAAGGTCCCTAAAAATGTGCATCAACTGAGCGAAACCTGAGCCAGGTATACGGGAGTTGGCGGCGGAAGAAAACTAGTATACAGGTAATCAGCTCCTCCCGTATCACAAAATGTGGTCAAACCCCTGGCTTTGGCACTAGTATTCGTAAATATTTATAATCTCCACTCCCCCGTTAGTTTATTGATTATTTTGGTCCGTTACGGTGCACTTTGCAAAGTAACGTAACAACACCCATGTTGCCTTGGATATTTTCGTAAACATAAGTTTTTTGTAAGTGTTCTAAATGATTATATTTTTTTGTTAAAAATTGCATGATGATTTTGGACATATTTTTTCATTGTGAAAAATACTAGCGACAAAGTGTACAATTTAATAATTAAGGCCGGATACTCTACAGGTTTCAAAGAGTTCTGAAATCGCCAGAGTATTATAATATATCGTCCGTATGGAAACTACAAGTATATTTAAATTAATATACCATAATTTATCACCCAGTTATGGAAATTAACATAAACATGAAGCTACTCCGCTTCATCGGGTGAACAGATTTCCCGTCAACAAATGTATATCCATAGCGTCAAAAGGAAGACAGTTGACAGTTATTGACGAGCGGCCTACTAAGGTTTTCACCGGATATAAGTCAGCAAAAAGGAAAATTAATAAAAATATTTTAAATAGTTTTTCGTTTCATTTCAGTGGGAAATTAATTAATTTGTAAACATTAAAAACCCATGTTGTCTCATGATATGGTAGTAAAATAGACCCACCACTTCGCTTCTCTGGTGACATCCCTTGGAGCGTTTCATGCAGTTGATGCCCACCTGCAATCTAAGTAATTTTGTTTTATTAATTTATATCCATTTATTTCTTACATTTGATTTTAATAAAATTCTATTAATTTGTAAATAATGTTCATAATAAAAAATCATCATGGTTTTTAGTTATTATTATTTTTTCTTGGCATTTCATTACATTTTGTATCTTACACAGTCAAATCCATCATAACATTACTCGTTTCCATGAAATAAAAAGTTACAGGGCAGAATTTGGCGTTTTTGTGATTTTTCCAATTTCGGCTCTTTTTCAACGCACTCTAGCGGATAAACGGTTTGTCGCAGAAAAATGTGTTAAATACAAAACTTGTAGGAAATTTTCTCTACTTTAATTTAATGACTAAAAAGTTTTTGTAATAATTCATAATAACCGAGATTTAGGTCAAAAACATAAAAAATCCGACTATTTTTGCAAAAAAGGCAATGTTCCGGGCAAAATATCTGTTAGCAAACCTCATATTCGTGTTCAGCGACCCAAAAAACATTAAGAAATTCGTTTTTCACGACTGAGGCAAAACTTTCCTATAACTTTCCTAATATGACTAGACTATGTAAATGGAAAATCTAAGATGGCCTCTGATGTAAATTTAAGCATTTCTTTATGTAGTATTTGTGTTCCAAATTTTAGATCTCTATCACCAAATGCACACTCCTTCCACACATCTGCCTGACTAAAAGATTCCTTGAAAATGGATTTTTAATATTTTTTAATCATATTTGAGCCAAGTGGTATTAAAAAAAATCTGACAGTGTAACAAAGAATTAGTTTATTTAAACACTATTTAACAAAAGTTTTGATTTTAAAATAAATAAATAAATATTAACAAAATATCCTAATCTAGTAACACAGACATATTTACAGGTGGAGGGAAGCCCTCATCTGTACCCTCCGTAGACGATTCCATGGGTGTCAAAGCTCCTGTCCCCTCCCCCGCCTGATGACCACCCCCCGCCACCGCCCCCACTAGACGACCATCCTCCGCCCCCGCCCCCGCTACCTGATGATGGCCATCCGCCCCCTCCTCCCCCACTCCCTGATGACGGCCACCCCGATGACCCTCCCTTACTCATCATCATCTTGAGCTTCTTCAGGATCATGATCTTGGAGATGGTCAGCGCCATGGTGGAGAATATCAGAGCCTTGATCGCCGCCAGACTGCTGATCCCCATGATCAGGGGCCCCAACATCGCAGCCTTCCCCACCATCATCATGCAGCCCATCATCATCATCTTCTTCATCCCCTTCATCTTTCCTCCCTTCTTCTTTTTGTGTCGGCCTGTAAACAGACAGTGAAAATGAATGGGTCGGTTTTCAATATATCCTTTGTTCTGAACAATGCTGGTTTGTTTAAGTCATTACACTCCCATCCTCAATTCATATTTGCTTTAAGATGTGCCCCTTGAGAGACAGAGTCTTAAGACTGAAATGTAGAGGAAGAATTTTGAATGAAATAATCATAGGCATGCACAGAGCTTTTTATTAGGTAGCGAAAAGTAAAATTTGGAATTACTAATAGCCCTGTCAAAATAGGTTCATGTCGGAAGTAATCCTGGAGGAGCCGAATTTTTCACGGTTGATAAATTATAATAAGGTGTGCATTTCCCATAAAGTCCAGGAAAATCACCGGAGATTTCCCACCTATGTCCCTTTTAGGTTTAAAGTTAGAAATTACTAAATATTTTCAGAAAATCACCTATGGTTGCGTAAGGAAAAGAGCTATCGAAGTGGCGCTGCTTTCATTTTGTTACGGTACCAATAAAATTTACTACAAAAATTGCTAATACCACTTGTTTGAGGTAAAACCGACACAGATATAAGAAAACTATTTTTTCTTGGCATGTTTTAAAAATATTCCTCTATAGCTCCATTGTTTGTTGTTTATATACATAACTGTACTTTTAAGTTGTAGGGAATAATTAAGGCTTTACAATGTTACAATGTTATGGTCAGGTCAGTGTTCTACATTTCTTAACTAACGAAATAATCTTTAATCTAACCCAACATGAAAATTGCTAGTAGTATGATTTTGTCTCCTTTATGATTATTTCTTATTGTCTTTATTTACATATTGAAAACAATTAAAAATAACTGGTGACTTGTGGGATCCTGACGGAATTGATCAGTTGTATCATTATTGCACTAGTTAAGGAAATTTGGGTTGTCGTTGTCTTGAGTATGTCTTGCCATTTTAGTCTAAATGTATCTGTTTCCAACATAGAGTCTTGTTTTTCCAAACAAAACTTTTGTTAAAAATTATACATTAATTGAAAAAATCTAAAATTTAAAGAATTTGAAATAACACTCTTCTAAGCCAAAAAACATTGTTAAGATGAGTTTAAATGGTGAAAAAATAAACAAAAACAGTAAAAAATAAGCCGTACGTTCTTGGAAACGTGTATATTGAAAACACCCCAAAAAAAGACAATGTGCTGCAATAAGAAGCAGATCAATCTGCAAGGAAACACGAGAGCTTAAGCTTGTGTTTACTATGCTTTCACAACCGTTTGGGTTTTTATTTTTACTGTTTCTGTTTCTGTTATTTTGATTGAGCGAAAATTATCTTAACAATGTGTTTGGCTTAAAATGTGTTGTTTTAACTGATCTTTAAATTTAGGATAAAGATATGATTTGCTGTGTTGTTCTTTTTTTATTATAAATTTACAATTTTTTATAAAAGTGTGGTATGAAAAAAACCAAGATGCTATATTGGTTAATTAACACGTTCGCGGCGGCGAGGTTTTTGCTCGAACCTCCTCGCCATCCTAGAAGTAATAATTTCGTCACCCCGCCGTTGCAGCAGCACTGCCTATTGAAAACCCACGTGGTCCCGAAATACATTATACTATTGAGCAGTGCTGCGAAAAGTATTAGATTTCTAGCTCAGATCCTGGCTTAAAAATAAATCACGTTGTAAAGCTTTGCAGCTTGGGAACGATCGCACCCGTCAGGATGGCATTAGGGTTCCGGGTGGGAGCGATCGCTCCCATGCCGCGGCGAACGTGTTAACATCTAAACTAAAATGGCAAGACATACTACAGACAATGTTATAACCCAGATCTCCCTAACTTGTCCAATAATGATACTAGGCTACAATTGTTTCAAATTCGTCCGGTTCCCGCAAGTTACCCTGTACTAACAAAATCATAAAATGGAAAACCTGACATAAATTTGTCAACTTAGTTCTTTGTGTTGCCAAAATTTCAGTTCTTTTTTTGGATAAAATTAAATAGATTATTTAGTATTGCCGTACTAAGACAAGCGTAGGCCTTGGTTTCGAAGTGGGGGCTGGAGGTACAACAGTGACAGGTGAGCTATATCCGATTGGTAAGAGCAGTGGCAACAGTGCCATTTGGGGCAGCCCAAAGCCAAGGAGGACCCCGGTGATAAGACTTGACTTGGTCTTCTCCCCCCAACCCAATTGAATTAAAATTCGGAAAAAATTGATCATTTACAAACTGGGATATGTAATGTTGCAAACTCATATTATTAGGAAAGGAAGGAAAAATTTTAAACTCGTAATCGAACATCAGCTGATGTGGGAATTGCATTGTTCCTATTTAACACTAGTCTACTTTCATTGAATGCCGAGCTCTCATTGGTCTAGAACCTGTATTTTAATGTAAAACCTATAATATATTGAAGACCTCGTTATGCAATTCGGGTTTGAATTCTTTTTCATAATGGTCCTTTTTATGATGTTACTTATTACTATCAATGCTTATTGCAACAGTCTTAAATAAAAAATAAAATTTTTATTTTTTATTGTTATTAATTTTATATTTATGTAGTTTCTTTATGTGCCTAACGTAAAAAGAAGTGTGATCGTGTGTGAGTGAGAACAGTGTAACAAGAACAAGCGACATTTGTGTGGCTACGTTTTTGATGGGTTACTGCCTATAATCTATAAATCTTTGACATGTTTAAAAATAATGTTTATAATTTTTATGTTCTTGGCCTTTATAATACAATTGTGCATAAAATATTTCATAAATTAAAATTCACTCTACCATCCCTCTTTGCTATCCCACCAGGCACGGTGATAGGATCCTCGGGCCATGGGCAACTGCGGTGCCCGGAACCACCCAGTGGCCGGCACTCCGGCAGGAACGATAACTTAGCTTAGCAGTTACAGCGCCATAGCACCAACAAAAACTAATGCTTGGGGAACTAAGTCATGCAAGGGTGAGTCCATTCCGTTCCGAGGGGTAAAGACGTTTCGCAGAGAGACACGGACCCAGATACAAGTTATGAAGCTAGCAAGCCTTCCCAATTGACAACCGTCGACGTCTACAATAATTTGTATACATATTTACAATAAACACGAACTTTTTCGTTATTTTTTATTTTCTTCACACTTTCATTAATTTAATGATCTCATTCAGTTTTATTATTTATTTTTATTATATTAAATTCATCATTTGATATTTTTTGTGACTGCACGTTCAGGCCCCCGGGCCCCATGTCTGCCCAGGCCCCTGGGCAATTGACCCAGTTGCCCCCCCCCCTGTCACCGGCCCTGTACCCCACATCCATGCCCTTTTAATTATTTTTTATTAACTGAATATGCAAAGAAATAATTTATTGCACATTGCCTTTTCCAAAAACATCTACTATTTGTTGTGATGATTTAATAATCCAAACCACAAGGAAATTCATCCTTAAAGTTTTGCAATAAAAAAAGTTTGGTTTTAAAATTTGTTTTTCATTTAAAGCCCGTGGCCGGGCCCCGGGGACAAACCCCCTACTCCCCCCCCACCCTTAGTCAGGCCTTGTGCTATTTCAGCGACTACCGTGATACTCACGGAGTAAATCACGGTTACAAAAGGGTAAAAAAATTACATTTGGTTACCTGCAAAAGTTGAAAATATTACAGAAAACAATATTTGTTCTTATTTGCGTTCAGCCATGACTACATTTGGTAATTTAAAAGTTAAGTTAAAATTTAATATTAGACCTTAATTCAATTCATTAATTTAATAAAAAGGGAATATCGTATACATTTCACTTGAATTGGAAGAGCTTCAAGACATTGTTGTAACAAATTCGTGGATCCGAGTTCGTGCCTGTGTTTCAGTTACGGTTAATTGCAGCTTTCCCGGAATAAAACACAGGCTTGCTGAGACAGATTGGCGACCGCAGTTGTAGTTCTCATGGTCGCCGCTCCAACTGGCGGGTCAGGGGTCGCTGCAAGTGCCGGGGCAAACACCCTCTTGATGAAAGCTAAAGAAAAAGCTTATTCATCGAAGGAAATTTTGTCAATAGAAGCGTAAGGGTGGTCTCGAAAATTTTCTATATACTGTAATTGTTATTACTCGTGCAGAATTCGTAATTATTTTTCATCATACTGCATATTTTTCATAAATTGCACAAAACGATGATTTTCATTGATAGAAGTGAGGGTCGTAAACAGGTGATATTGATGTAATGTGATGAAAACTTCATATTTGGCTCGTTCATTTGATTAATTAAAGTGACATTTCCTCGTAACGAATATCGTAAGTTTTTAAGGGTACTTCTACAGTATCTACAGCATTTTGAAAACAGTGGCGCAGGGTGGAGCCTGCAAGGCCTTGCCTCTCTAAACAACAGTTAGTAGCCTAAACGTTTAGGGTGAATAAAAATACTATAATAAGATACAGATACTTACAAAAAATATCGGTCTAATTCCGGCGCAGTATGTTTAATTGTAATTATAAGAAAAAAAACTACTACGAACGAGATTTGTATTCGTACGTGATAGTAGCGATCAATATAATGCAAACGCAAAACATCGTTCTACAATTAAAGTAGATACAGCCATCATTACTGGGTTAGATGGCAAAAAATTCCTGAAATTTGAATTTTGATTATATGTAAGTAAGTTTGATGGAATAAACCTATTTTCCATTTCATTTCGGTGAGTGAGTCATGCTTGCAAACGTCACAACTACGCACCACCGACGACGCCGAAAACTCCGAAAACGCCGACGCCGACGGACTGACGAGCTTGTCAAAACCGATCGGCCATAACATTATCTCCTCGCCTCACTTGTTTTTTTGCTTAATTTAATCTGTTTTGTCAATTTTTTTTGTCAGACCAATATTAAACTATTATGTTAACAAAATATTATTAGGTACGTAATTAAGAATAAACCTTATTGTTATTTGTTAGGTTTAATTTCATTTTATAAATCTACAAGCAAATATATAAATTATAAATTATACCAACTTAAAATGATTTAGTTTAGCACTTTTCGGAGTGACAAATATTATACTTTTTCATCCTCAAAGTGCTTAAAATAAAAATTGTATAAGTGTAATCTTGCAAAAATTTCACTTAAAATTTTAAAAGGCCTCGCAAAAATATTTTGTTCCAGGCCTCGCATTTCCTAAGGACGGACGTGTTTGAAAATATGTCAACATTACTGAGTAGCATTAAGTATTAATACAAACTAGTGATCGCCCACTCGTCGAAATTCGACAAAAAATTCAGTTGATCATGAGCCAAATAATTTTAAAATGTTTTATAGATAAAACATCTGTTCTTTCTTATTTGTTATTACAACAGCTGTCTTATGATTCAATAAATTATCCTTCTCCCATAAGATTTTTTTAACTTCAATTTATTTACAATCTGTTCAAAAAGAGGAACAATAAGTAAATATTATAATTCATAGAACAATTACAAGACCAAATGAAACATGAGTTAGATACCGATCATCTTTTATTTTAGATTCCTTGATCAGCAGTACTAACAAAAGTTATGTTATGGGATAAAACGAGTTGGCAAATCAAGAATATTGTTTCTTTTTAGTCTATATATGTGTTGGCTATTGTCCAGAAGATTGACGGCAACGTGATTTGGATGTGTTTCAAGTTTTCTTATGTACTTATCACTAAATTTTGAAACTTCTTCTGTTACTAAGGGTATGGCACAGTCATTATGAATGGTGAGGTTTGACACAAACCAAGGAGCTCGTAAGATGCTTCGTAACGTCTTGGACTGGAACCTCTGGAGAATATCTATATTGGACTTGGAAGCTGTCCCCCATAACACGATTCCGTAGGTCCAAATGGGCTTGAGGACAACTTTGTAGAGGAGTAATTTATTTTCTATTGACAATTTTGAGTTATTATTGAAGAGCCAAGACATTTGTCGCCATTTTAGGTTAAGCTGTTGTCGTTTATGCCATATATGGCTTCGCCAGGTTAGACGTCTGTCAAGATGCATATTGAAACTTTGAAAGCCCGTAGGGCGTAGCTCCGTGGGCCGAAGGGATATAAAACGTGATTCTGCTCATCTACAGCACAACACCGTTCTACAGTATGCGCGGATTTCTCCTACGATGCCCACAAGCTGAGAAAAAAAGGAGGAAATGAAACATGCTTGCCTATTAATATAGACTAGAGATCGCCTTCTGGTCGAAATTTGACCAAAAACTCAGTTCATCTTGAGCCAATTAAAATGCTTTATAACTGAAACATCTGTTCTTCCTGATTTGCTAGCATTTGTTATCACAACAGCTGTCGAATTATTAAATCAGTTACCCTTCTTCCATAAGATTAACATTGAAATTTTAAAAGCCTGTAGGGCATAGCCCTGGGGATCAATTAAAATTTAAATGGGATTCTGCTCATCTACAGGACAATACCTTTCTAACGGCATGCGCAGTTTTCTCCTACGATGTACACAAGCTGAGAAAAAAGGAGGAAACGAAACATGCTTGCCTATTAATTTATAGATTTCTTCTTCAACGAAGAAAAATATCACTGAAACGAGATGTGATTAGTAATTCGTTATTCATTTTTACTTTAAATTAAACTGTATCAGAGTAACACAAACGATAAAATTATAAACATCGCAGAATTTATGAGTAAGTAACTTATTCTCTGTTGCTGAAGTCATCACTACCAAAAAGCCTTTTAAAATAGTTGTGCTGAGCTGTAAGTCCGAGCGTGGGTTGTTTTTATGACGTTCGTGTGAAAACGGAATGTAGGGTGTATATTTTAGAGGAGCGTTTAACCGCTAAATTAAAGCCTCGCTGAGCTCAGTTCTGCAGTAGTTGTTGCTTGGCTCATCTTCACCACGGTTACAGGGTAATTAAACTTCGCACTTGAACGGCAGTTCAGTGAAAAATTGGAACACTTAGAAACAATACAGTCGTTCAAACAAGCATATTATCTCTTGCTTTCACTGAACAACTCTTAAAACATACTATTTACTTTTAAAAATATATAATAATTTACCCTCTATATAACATTAAGTTTTATCCTAATTTAATTTTTTATATTGTGTAAATTGGCAAATGAAAAAGAATGCTACAAACAACGATTTTGATAATCCAAGATTATGCAATGTTGTATAAATGATTCTGCAGTATTTTAATTAAATATTTAACTGCTACCAACACCACGTTATTAAGAGTTTTAATTTTTTTTTAAATAATAGGAATATGAACAGCAATTAATTAAATACCAATATAAACGGAATATGTTAAAGAATATGTTACTTAACACTTAAACGTATTTAGGGAAAACTGTTCGAACAACTAAACTGAGATCGAAACATTTCTTACTAGCATATATTCTAAGGTATAATCTAAGGTTGGTCAACCTTTTGAAGAAAAAGACGCCTACCATTAGAAAATTACGTATAAATGAATCATTTTATTGGAATTTAAATATTCAAATGAAAATTTCATTTTTCTTGACGTGGTAGAACGCCCTCTTATGAGCTAAATTGAATCCCGTGGTCCTTAGAAAACAGCGGTGACCTTACAAATAATAATAATAATAATAAATAAATAAATAATTATACTCTATATAAATCTATAAAGTTTTGTTCTTGTAATTTCCTCCATGTAAACAAGGTCGGGGGGTGGGGAGAATTTGAGATATACCCATATCGATGCGTAGGTTTACTTTGAACCAGGTTAGCAATGAAAAGTTATGTAGTGGATTAAAATGATTCAACCTTCCAAACGTTTCTTTACACATTCAACAAGTCTCTAAGATATCACTAACATTTTTTTATAACGATCATAACTAAGCATTGTACTAGTAATTTCTGTTATCGTAGCCATCAATGTATTGAGTTTTACATAATCCCTTGAACAGTAAACGAGAGCCACGGTGGATATGATATATAAATTATCACTTAATCACAAAAAATTCAGTATACATAAAATTAATATGTAGACCAGAAAGAATACCAACTGATTTGCAATTTTACCACTGACCTTTATTTGTGTTCCCGATTCATGATCATCAAGGCTATTTATTTTTTCTATAGAAAATGTGGATGTTCAAAAACTAAAGAATAATTACCAACACTTTTACTGTGCAATTCATAACAATGCAAATATATAATTATTATAATCACTACGGAATAAAAAATACTAATAAACTATAATGTTTACTTATCATTTTGTAGTATTCTATAAGCTTGCCTTATGATCCAATTAGTAACCTATAGAATACTACAATGTTAGCTAGTGATCCAGATGCTATAACCCCCAATGTTTCCTATAAATATGAAATTAATGTCCACCATATCAGTTTTCCATAACCGAATGAAAAAAGTCCCTTCATTTTTTCAGATCATATTGATAAAACTTCTGAAAACAAATGCAACAAATAAACGGTATCAGTTAACTGACACATACTTTCTCCCAACAATATAAAAAAGATGTTAAAAGCTTCAAACATTAAATATCTTGATGACTCAGTCGGATAGCTACCGGCAGAGCAGCGCTCGTTTGACCCTACGCGCGTATGTGACTTTTAACAACGTACTGCGTTTACCGCTAAACGAAAAATGGAATTTTCTCCGCAACCACTTGACGTAAAGCAATAATTTAAAATACTAGATTACTTAGTTTTTTGAGCTTGATTTAATGGTGATAAGTAAAATTTATTTCAAGACAACAGCTATTTTGAAAATCCAAAAAATTGATTTTTGAAACACTTTTTACTCTATAACTTTTGAACGCGAGTTTTCTCGGAGATGCAGGTGGTGTCATTTTATTCGCCATTTTAAGCTTAATAAACCACAAAATTTTAATCAAAATCGTTAGAGCCGTTTTTGAGAAATTTTGATTTTTGACGATTTTTGAGGGTTTTTGGGGGTAAAATACCCTTAAAAATCAAAAATTCAAAAAAATGAAAAAAACGCCTGGAATTATCGTGGATTTGGACCTATGTACCAAATTTCATTAAAATCGGACAATTAGGGCATTCTCTAGATCTGTTTACATCCTGACACACACACACACACACAGACAGACATCACTCCGAAAACCACTTTTTTGGACTCAGGGGGAACCAAAATGGATAAATCCACCAACAACTCAAATTCGAAAATTTTGACGAAAACAATACTTTCTCCATATACTATGGTATAGAGGGAGAAAGTAAAAATGTAACTGCTTATGAAATTCAAGGTTCAAGAGTTCTAAGAAATCTGATGCCATGATCAGGAAGGTTAATCAGAAGCCATTCCTCCCCTTATTTTGTTATTATTTGCATATCATTAATTTAAAGACTGAATACGTTGTTTAAATTTGTCAACGGATACATATATACATACTTTTAATAGAAGAGAGAGCTTCGGCATATAATGATATTATTACACATCCTTATTATACAACAGTCAAAGAGACTCACCTTCTTCTATCGCGTAGGACTCTCCGACTTTGAAGTCCAGCACGGTGGCGGTAGCGGCGCGGCCGCCGTCGGCGGGGGCGGTGGGCACCGACAGCCGGATCACGTGGTCGTCGAAGAACTGGTCGATGGAGTCGTCGATCATGGCGCGGAGGGCGCGTTCGTCGTCGATCCTGCGGGAGATGAGCGTGGCCTCGGTGAGCTGGGGTCGGGTCTCCTTGGCGGTGCGGACCACCGACAGGAAGTTGCCGATCAGGTTGAACTTGGCCATCCTGCCCAGCCGGTCCAGGAACACGAGGATCTTCCTCTGCAGACAGGGGAACGAGAGGTTGACCAGGCAGTCGGTGTAGACTCCGGAGAGGGCGGTGTTAGGGTCATCGTCCACCTTCTCCAAAGCCGACGGAGAACTGTCCAACTCATTTGCGGAATCTAGGGTTTTTAAACTAACAGAACTGAAGAATCTCTGCTGCCGAACTCCTGTTCCACCGATTTTTCCTTGGTTCGCGATGTCATTAGGAAGATTAACCGATAAGTCGGTGTTATCGGTGGAAGTGTCCTGCAAGATGGCGGCGTCTGTTATCGCCAGCACTGTCACCGTTATCACTGTCATCACCAATGTCGCGGACCCCATGTCGCGGTCGCTGCTAGGACATGTCTGTGGGGGCGCGTGGGAGATGCCGACTATGTTATATACAAAGCCGCCGCCTCGCCGGTGGGAGGGGGGGGAGAGGAGCTACGGCAGCGCGATCTGTAGTGCTGTGGCTGTACCGCACACACCGCCTCCTAGCCACACCTGTACGCACCTCTATTACCACTACTAACTTACTTTCGGCTGATATTTAAATCACGATTGGGCCCTACATCCGCCACTTTCGCTATCTTGACATCCTTGTTCGTCTATGTACTTTTGTTATTTGATTTTCGTGACCCATCAAGCGGGACAAAGTGCTATCCAAACGGGACAGAAGAAAGTTCCGATGATGTGATAAACGGATTGGATGGAAAAAAGGAAAGTGCATTATTCGTTTGGGTGAACTATTGCTTTTATTTAACTGTAGTACAAGAGAAACCGCGTGGTAAACTGTTTTCAAACATTTTATAAAAAGTGATTAGATAGTTCCTAACTTTAGTCAATTTCCACATCAAAAATTCCTTAGTAAATTTCTAAAGATTGCTTTTATTTAAATTTTGTTGTCAATCATACAGCCAAATTATCATTGTTAGTTTGGTTAAAAATGTATCATCGCCTTAAAACCTGCAAATAATTATGCCTAAATAATTATGCCAAATAATAATTAGGCCTAAGAAACTGGAACAAGTGACGATCTTACTCCCAACCGTGTTCATAGATAAACCTTAAATTTCTTAGGCTGTGAAATCAAACATAATAACAACCTTCTTATGGATACTGTTAGCTATTATTCTTTAGACTTTATTTCATTTACAAGTTTTAGAAATGTGACAAACTGTGCCAGGGGGCACGAAGCCTGGGAAAGGGTGGGTTTAGTGGGTATGGCTCAGGCAAGTCCCACACGATGTCGGTAAAGAGGATACCCCCCTTCTTCGAAAAAAAACGACCACCTTCAAAATCTTAAACAATCCGGACAACTTTTTCCATATAAAATATAAATGAAGGCTCATAAGTACAGAAGTTTAAGATATGCTGAAGGGCCCAAAAAAGCACTGAAAATGTAATTTTGTTTTAATAAGTCTTAGAAGGTCCCTATGCATTGAATATAAATTCTAATATATTATTTCTTAAAATATATCAAAAATAAATGTTGAAAACACTAACAAATGTATACATGTAACGCTTAACATTAAATATTGAAGTTATTTAATATGAGATATGAAAAACAATGTAAAATCCATAAACAATTTTAAATAGTGTTTTCTGCACTTATGTGTTTAACTAGTGAAATTCGAGGTGTATCAATAGCCCATCGTGCACAGGGAAAGTCGCTAAGGAGGCTAATGCAGTTTCCATAGCGACATTTGTGGCAGCAATTACATGTGAGGAGGGCTTCAGTCGGGCCGACCATTCATGTCTCCGGCGCGGCGATCAGCCCGTCGCTACATTAGCTGGCGACTCGCCGTCTTTCATCTTCGCACGTTGAGGTGAAACCCGCCAGGTCGTTAGAGGTAATCTGTCTTGGGTGTAATGCAGAGATCTGCTAAATAGGTAAAGAAGTTTTTAATCTGGTGAAGGTGTTAACACATCTACAACTTTTGTAGAGTGAAATATATTTTGAAAAAAAAAAAAAATTGTGAGGATAAAACACTATTTTAACACTTTTATGTAATACTATAATCGTCAAGAGAAATTTATAGGGAATTGCTACAACGACATTCTAAAAAATATTCAAGATATTAAAAACATGTTATACTCTGAAAAGTTTAAGAACATATTGGTTAAATGCAAAAGCTACTTTATCGAAAAATTATTAATTAGTCAGTTGCATGATGAGATTTTAAAACTACATACAGTGTATTTTAAGGGAATGTGGGGTAGAAGAATTTCACTGGACCTAAAAGTCATGAAAATCGAGATAAATTTCCATACCATAATGTTTGACTAATTGCTTGCCCACCTTACATTTTGCTCGTTGAGGAACAAGTCAGGGCAGTGGGAGGATGAGGATTTGAGCCCTTAAAATACATAAAAATCACATGAGGACAATACACGGGGTTTCCTCTGTGTTAAGTATTTTCATAGCATCTAGTTCTTTTTCACATTATTTAACTAAGCTAATTATGTATTTAACGGTTTTCGTCACCGGTATTTATTTTCGTTCTATATCACGGAACGAAAACTGAAATCCTCTTGTCAAACAGTTCTTCCATGGATAGAAAATGTTTATTCATTAGAATAAAAAGTATAATCGTTCTCTACTAATTAACAAAAATTTTCTTTTAATTTAAACCAGAATTAATACGTTTTTTACCTGTTAATGTGTTTGTTATTAAATAGTGAACCAAATAAATGCTGCATAAACACGCGCTTGCTCATCCACCCACGACTGATTTACTACTAATTGTCGTGGGAGACACTTGATTGACTTGGTTACTGGCGAACAATAGACATTTACATTGATAATGCAGAGATTAAATCAATGAATAACAATAGATTAACCAGTTTTGAGGACCTTGTTTACATGCATTACCTAAAAGCCTCATTCAGTATTTTACTTATTTCACTACAGCACAATCGTTGTTAGTTTGAGTTAAACACAAACTTTTTTATTGTAATGAAATATAGGACTACTGTTTACATTAGGTATAATTAGTATTTAATTAAACTCGATGTGCAACTAGTATTCAAGGAAAAACATTGAATTTAATAGGAAATAATTAAGTACAAGTTTTTGTGTATTTTTACACATAACGGACGACTCAGGCATTTTTAACGTTTTTAATTTTTAGGGAGAGGAAAATGATGTTTTACTCACACAGGTATCAATACCGTAGTGTGGGACTGCTATAAAAACTCCAGTAGACTCCCCACTAAAAAACTCCCCTTTCGCTTTCGGACACTAACCTGGGATCGCTTATCGCATTGCATAAGATCTAGGTCTACTTTGGCTTTCGCTTTAGGTCTCACTGCAAATGTAGCCGTTCATTTTTAGAAGATTTAGACAGCAATTCCTGTCTAAATCAATCTTTTTGGATCGGAGGACGTTCTGGACGAAATGCGACTTCTCAACGTTTTGACAGGGAACGGTCTTGTTATTATTACCATTTAAAGTCGACCTGTTGTTGGATAGCATTATTAATTAATAGCCCAGAGGAAAATGGCAACTTTGTCCGGAATCGGTAGCCTCAGAGCTAGTGAGGAGAGAACTAAAATCACTTGACAGCCCAGCCAGTTATCGTCTGGTAAGATCAAGAGCAACTGATATTAAAATTATATATCTATTCATAGCTGGTATCGCACCTCCATCTCAGTGATTGGCGGTACTTTGCAAAAAACTTGAGGTCTTATTGATAATTCAAGATAAGACGTTTTTCTTAGATTCAAAATTAGCATAATCATATTTTCATCACGAAACAAACTAATATTGGAGAATTTATTCATCATGGAACAAGACCGATGGTATAAACGTAGTAATCTCAGATGGAAATGTATTCCCCGGGGAGTTATCCGCACGAGCGTGAAACGCGGCGTCGGTGACCTTTGACCCCAGGGTGGTCACTCCCCGTGCTCTCCACCCCCTCACCCATCCCAGTGGCCCACCGGTCCGCCGGCGGAGGATGAGTCGGACAATTGGATTTCTTACCGCGCTGGAATTATTGCTGACCCACTTTTCAAAGATTGGCCCTGATTAGCGCACCCTGCCGGCGAGGTTTCGTGACGTTTCCAGATTATCGAACCATAAAGAGAAACCGTAAATCACGTAGGTAATAATTTATTTATTTGGGGATTTGTAAATTGCACAGTTTTTAAATAACAGGGTTCTCCAGGTTAATCGTGATGGTATGATTTTAAATTCTAGACCACGAAGTTGAACACATTTTTAAAGAGTTTGGCAGCCTCTCTTTGTTTTACTTTGCAACATTGACTATTGATCTGTGCGTTTATGAATTTAATGTAATATTAGACAAAGTAAGGGGGTGGTTCGCTATACATCAAAGACGAATGGAAGTGATAAAAACTTCTTGGTAGAACGAGTATTCGAACCAACGACATCGCTTCCTTAGTCCCCAAGTCCGGTGTGCTACTCTACGCCACCGAATCGCTATTTTCCGAAATATCATTGGGAGCTTGGGAATGTTAAATAAGACGGTTTGATTAAAAAGGACCAATAAAAATATTTTAGTACTCACTAATGATAGAATTAAAAGTCAAATTTCAACTTATCACGGTTATCATGGTTGAATCGCATATAGGTCGTTGTTATATTCAGTCTTCAAAGAGCTTAATATATTACAAATCCAACCTTTGAATGCTCTAAAGAAAACTATTAAATATTTACTGTAAATATGCATTTCTAAGTCTTTAAATCGAGTTCTAATAAACAGGGATATAATAAACAGGGTAGAAGTAATTCAACCCGACTTGACCCACAAGCAAACAATTGTTGTTCCGGATTCCCCATCAACTACGAGTTGTGTCGGAATTCATAGCCTGGATAATTATGCATCAAAGAAGGCCTCATCGGAACTGGAGTGTCGGCGAACAATTAACAATGGAACGGTGCCAAGAGAGTGCGCCCCGGTCGCCCACGGTACAATGGGGGGGGGGGGGCGGCGGCCGACGCGACGACGCGCGACCGCGATACACCAGACCATCACATTGTCCGCGAACCATGTTTGCATGTTTGTATTCGAGAATCACTCGTCATTGTTTTGCTCTGACGGATTAGT
Source organism: Neoaliturus tenellus (assembly GCA_030545055.2). Taxonomy (NCBI): domain Eukaryota; kingdom Metazoa; phylum Arthropoda; class Insecta; order Hemiptera; family Cicadellidae; genus Neoaliturus; species Neoaliturus tenellus. The sequence goes on along the minus strand of CM061534.1, from coordinate 80,135,083 downwards.
CAAATTTCATATTCATCTTTGCAAATGGAAGTTGTTTTCTACTGTGTTCACACGGTTGCCTCTTACGGAAGTCTTTATTCATAGTTTTTCCATTCACCATATTCACCCTAGTTTAATTCATAGTTTATCTTATAAGCAGTGCGCATTTGAATCTGTAAAGTCAAGTTCTAAAACAAGGACAACAATGAATCATAAAACAATCCTTATAGTTTAACGACTTTAAGACTTATACACGTTATCCTGAGTTGTTTGTTCAGGTATTGTTTCCCCTCATAAAGAACAATAATTTACTAGCAGTTGTTCAGCGTTTAATGGGACATAAATATTTTATAGACTAACAATAATATATTACTCATTCAATACTGAAATATAATTTTATTGCTTGTTTTTTTTCACACAGGTCTAAGCACAGGTCTAGACATAAAATAAAAACAAAGGTACCCTTTACCTTTAGCTAAATGAATCGCAATATATTAATATATATTTTTTAATTTGATGTGCGGTGGTGGTCTATTTTGCGTTACTCTGTATTCTCAATTTAGACTTTAGGAGTGTCCGTAGTATTACAGTATTAGACAAAGTAAATGCCAGACATTTCATTGCCAGACATTAGGTAGTCTGGCAATGGAAGTATGTACTGGATAGGCGAATGATGGTATTGGCATGATAGAAATCTGAATCCACGACATCGCTGCCGAGGTTTCCCAGTGCGTCAAGCTATCTATGCGATTCACACAGCTACATGCATTAGAACCTATGAGACTAACCTGAATGCTGTTCACCGATCTACTGTTGCGACATTTTGAATAGTGATTCAGTGAGACGTTTTTCTATATAGAAATATGTTATTAGATAGTATATGAATTATTTCAGTGTTAATTTTTAATTCTAAGCATTTACACTTCAAATTCAAACATATCTGTATACAATTATTTAACACAAAGGTTATGTATGTTTTATGATTGTCATGTTTAAGAATGTCATTATCAATCCCAATAAAACATTATATAGCTTTTCAACCAAACGACAATTTTTTATGTTTACATATTATACAAAGTACAGTACGCTATTGGTACGAAACTAGTTAAATGATAGACGTAGGCCTATTCCTAATAATAACATTATGTATTGGGCCAAAAAGGTGTTAATCGTAGAAGGCAAACACAGCTGGTGTATTTTAGTATGGGCAAGGCAAGTGTGACGGTATTGCCGCACTGTGCGAATAACAACGAATGAAGCTACCGGGACTTGTCAACTGTCAGGGCTAGTATTGACACCGTACAGTTCTCAAAAGTTAACAGTTAACATGTTTCAATCAAAATGGTCCAAACGTCTGGCCAAGTATTTTAGTGGCCCTTTAAATTATCGATCGTGTAATTTAATTTATGATTATTGGTAGTATAGTTTAATTTTACTTAACAACCCATCTACATAAATCATGAGCTACCAAAACTAAAGTACAAGCATGACAACAGACATTTCCTGAGTCCACATGTGGGATGTTTGCAGATGTTAGCAGTTAGTCCACTCTGGACGTGCATCATCATGTCAGCTGTTTGCTCCCGCCATTTCACCCACTCGGCGGCCTCGAGGGCCCTCGACAAAGAGAGATCCCATCTCTCCGGTTCCCACGGCAACCTCCGACTCCGACGTCTACAGCAGACACGGCACCCGGGGATCAGCCGCGAGGGAGCGGGGACACTCGAGCAGGCAAAGTGCGGAGGACACGGGACGGAAACAGAGAGCTCATGGTGTTAAAACCTCTAACTCACAAGTTTTAATTACTCATTTAAATTGTTAAGTGGCGTCCCGTTGATCGAAATCGAGCATTTTAGTTTTAATATCAATTATAAACGTTTATGATCTTGCACAAAAACATTTCGTATAAACGTGTTGTATGTGTGTTTTTTTTTGTATGTATTTATAGATGGATTTCCTTTTAACTTTGACGTTTACGTAAGTGAACGTGGATTTTGGCAACTGCAAACGCCATGGTCAGTTCTAAATATTATTTATCTAAAAATAAATATCGTATGGCTTTTAGTGGAGTGATATCAGCACTTAACTGACACTTACCCTCACCTGAAAGGCCTCCACTATTTTGTTTTCTATGCAGGTGGACCACCGGCTTACCGTGACTTCGGCTGAACGACCTTCTTGTCCCCGAGCTGGGGGTTGACCCGGGCCGCTGGGTGATAACCCAAAGCTCTACCACTGAGCCACTGCCACTGCCACTGCCTATTGTTCTCTAATAATAATAAATAACCAAATGTAATGGAACTACTGGAACATAAAATATTTATTGTTTAAATATAACCTGGTTTATTAAACCAGTGGAATTTATGACTTAGCTCTGATGCATAGAATATATTGCTTTTCACTTATTACTAATCACCATTAAAATTTTAGGGAGTTATAAATGGAGGAAATAATTAAATTAATGTAGATTTTAAGCGAATTTCTATATTTTCTCAATAAAAGAGAAAAATGTTAAATTCCCTTAATTTTGCCTTTATTGCTATCTCTATTGAGATGTATTAATGTGTTTTCAAAAAATAAGACAATATAGCAGATATTTTTCTGAAATCGAGGAAATACAAATTCATTAGCTAGCTTTCCTCAGCACGGATACCTATCCACAACCACCACGCGCGGCCAGTCTATTGATTAGATACGTGGCCAATATAGCGCTGCATTACAAGTGATTCCTTCGCGAAGAGCAACTTTCCTGTCGTGCCTCGCATGTAATGGTACAATAACTCTGTGATCGCAGTCGCTCGCACCACGGACCACGACCCGGCCGCACGACCAGCGCCCATGGACGACCGGAACCGCCGCGCCTCCCGTCGTGGAGTGTGGAGTGCGGAGTACGGAGTGCGGTTTGGTGAAGAGCTAATCATGCAGGAGAAACCGCCCAACAGTCAGCAGTTCCACCGTCATACACAGCTAGTGGAATGGCTTACTTGACTGTGAGGGTTGGTTCGTCCATCTGTTTAAATTAACAGATCTCTATAGGTAACACGAACGAAGAAGTGATATCTTCAGGAATGTAGGATGAAAACAAGGGGATACAAACGGGTTCTTATACATGACAGATGTTTTCCTTTATTTTACATTAGCTACGATTTTCTAAAATTTTTATATGAAAATAAATTTTTATGAAATGAGTTGATGTAAAAATAAAATATTAAGTGAATTATAGTAAAGTGATGGTGGTAAGTGTAAAAAGTACCAGTCCTTCGAAGGTACAATTAATCCTGAAAATTAAGTTTCCTAAAAAAGTAATGCTGTTCATTTTAGGGCGTTATCAGAAGATCATGAGGTAAATAAGTAGATAATAATAATAATAATCGTATGGCTTTTAGTGAAGGGAGATCAGCAATTAACTGACAGGCCTCCTCGCCTGAAATGCCTGCACTTTTTTGTTTTCCATTCATGTGAACCACCGGCATCCCCCAACCGAGAGTTGGAACCCTGGCCCGCTGAATAATAACCCAGAGCTCCAATCACTGAGCTACGGCTGCTGCTAATAAGTCGATCAATGGTAAGTGTAACTTTTCAAGTGCTCGAGCCAGCCTTTAATAAATTACACCAACAGGCGAATAGTGCAGAAGGAAATAAATCACTAATCAATGAAGTTTCCTAGCAATTTTCCTCTTTGCCGGAAACGAATTGTTTTCCAAACACAGAAAGGGGTTTATTGAACTCTGCATTATGGTATATAATTTTTTCTATTGTTACATTGAGGCCGTCGAACCGACAATTATATTGTTTGGATTTTGCACGGACAATTGTGTTGAATATGGAGCGGGAAATCACGATCCACGAAAGTGGAAGCGGCTGTTTCCAGATTTGACTCCGGTGCGATGTAGGAATCCCGGTCTTTCCAGTAAACACTTTCTTACGTTAATGTATTTTTCACGGGAATCGATATAAAAAAATCGAAAGAAAATGAAAGCTGAAAACGTTTTGTTTCATCATACCATATATCTGGGACCAAACGTATATTTCAACGTTAACAAAAGAATAAAATCATAAATTTATTTAAAACATATAGATAAACTAGAGGTATATAACCATCCCAACATAGAGATATAAATTAAATTAAACTCCACGTGTATTTGGAGTTGATGTATAAAAAAATGTATTCTTTTTTAGCGAATTTCCCTATAGGGAATACGCTATTACGGTAGTAGCCATGGTAAGACCTAAGCCCGGGACCACTTTACTTTTTCATTTTGAGGTCCCCAGAAGCCAAAAACACCATTCGTTCATTTTCATATATATGTATATATATATATATATCTATATATCTATCTATCTATCTATCTATCTATATATCTATGTGTCCGTGGTACTGATAACTTTTGTAGGGGACCTCCGATTTTGATGAAATTTGGTATGGAGGTGTAAGACCAGGTCTATTTTCATGAGTTCGCGAACCAGCATTGTCGGGTTATGGGAACGGGGTTTTATGGGGTTTCAAAGGGGCCAAAAATGGGTTTTTGGCATTTTTGGACATCAATTTTTAAAATTCGTCAATTTTAACTGAAACCATTTAAAAGAGCTTAAAAAAACAAACAATTTGGTATTTTGAATTTTTATCATAGCATAACTGGTTACGGGGCAAATCCAAAAATGTGTTTTCCATGTTATTCTTATGGGAAATCAAGAAAACCCTATATCTTGCTTATTTATTGACATAACTTAATCAAATTTGGTATGTACATTATCTATATAAGGTTTAACTTATACTTGCTTACAAAACCCATATGGCGGCAAACCTACATACTCACCCCCATGGGGTTTATGGGGAAAATAAAAAATTGCCAGATTTTGATACAATTTTGTGTTTACATTCACCGATTATTGATTAACTTAGATTTTCTAACAACGCCCAATGGCAGAAAACCTACATACTCGATCTTATGGTGTTTTTTTTTATGGGGAAAGTAAATAATCTGAAATTCCATTGGAAATTCGCTGAGTACGCAGGTCTGCTGCGACGGGGGTATTATTTTTTAATATTGTCAAAACCATTAAAAGCTCTTATCATAATATGTTTTAAGGTATGTGATTTTTAAGACCACGAAGTTTGATGTCCAATCTATTCAAGAACTGTTCTCACAGGGTATTAAAAAAATAACTTTCTCTAAACTTCTGAACCGTCATTCAATTCAAATTAATAAAATTTTTTCTCTATGTATATACACTGTCCCCAAAAATGTTTGCATCTTTCCCTCATTGTTCCAGCAGTGTTGCGTCGCGCCCAACGGAGAAATCTTCGTCAGACAAAATGCCCATCATTCGCGACACAAAGGGAACCGCGCATAAAACGGTCATAATTTCGTCATTTGGAGACAACGCAGTGAATAGTACAAGTCCTAAAACGGCTCCCGGGGTATTAAGCTGCTGGGGACTGTATTGAGCACAATTACGGACAATGCGAAGTGTGTTTCGGTGCTAAGAGTCGCCGCACGTCCTCGTCCTCTCGCAGTGTGCGATTGGTGGTTAATTGTAACGGGACCGCAGGAGAATCTTAATCATCCGTGGGAAACTCCGTCGGCACACGTGTTAATTGGACTGGCTTCTGTAATCCTGGGAAATGAAGATACAACATATTCATAAAATAAACCCTATGAAGAAGAAGACGAAAATTAATTATTTAAGTTTTTGTCTAGTATTACGAATTCGTCATGAAAAATTAGGACATTTGGCTCACATGTTTTTGATAACTTTCGCATATATAAAATGTGTACAAAATGTGTAAAATAGAAGTTCTGCAAAATATTTCTTGCTTGATTGAAAATTATTCACACTCTTAACACATAGCACCAGCTAACATGGAATTTGACTCGAAGAAATTAGAATTTAAAGGATAAACTATGATTATACCAGGACCGACGAGTTGTTAAAATAAATCTCTTCAATCCTGGATTATCCTAAGCTATAAAACCCATAAGTGTCCCGTAACATTTATTAACGAATTTTAAACTTAATTTAGAAAACTCATGTACAATGGAAGTATTATTTTATCATTGAAATATGTTTAAGTACCATATACAATAATAAAATGCTATGCAATTGACACAATTAAGATTAGATCAGCAATACATTTTATATTTATTTGTTAAATATAATGAAAGAACTTACCTGAAAAAGATACTAGGCCTAATAAAATCACTTTGTATCATATCAAGTATTTTCCAACAAACAGATTTACAAAATATAAATTTTGCTGTACAATATTCGTAAACGATGGGACCATTTACAAATAGTACTCGAAAGTGAACGCAAATGGACATCACCTTACCTCGACACTGTAATTACCAGAAAAAGTACTTCCGTCCCACAAACGTAAAACTCATCAGGATAGCACAGGTTGGCAAAACACACGGCGCTTCACGGGAAGTCTTTCCTCAGGCAGTAATGAGAGACTGAGTGCTTCTCTAGGCTTTAACTAATCCGTTGATGAAGACATGGGACGACCGCAGAGTCGTGCAGGGAGGCCACGACCAGCACGACATGGGGACACGACCTGTCAACCGACCGGGCAAGGTGTGGGAGCGACCTCGGGCGTGCCGGGGGTGGAGGGTGGAAACATAACAAACGTGAGTCGCGGTATTGTTGTGGAACTGGGACGCTTCAATATACGGACATAAATGGGCCAAACCTTGAACATGCTGGAAAAAGTGCTGAAAAAGGGATTGGCAGGGTCGAAAATATATATTTTTGAAATATGAATAGAGTTGAGAAAATAAAAAAAAAAAAACGTTTAATATGGATCTTTAGGAGCAACATTTTGTAATTTTTTTTTTATTTTAACTAAAGTTTGATTTGTATAAGTAATAGTTATTACTCTTGCCAATAGTAGAAAACTTGTGTGCCATTTGTCAACATGGCACACAAGGGTGAAGATTTTGACATGGAATTTGCTGTCAAGTATAGACGGGCACATCCCAAATCGAGCCAATCCCACAGGTCATTTTCGGTATTGTAAAAATACCCCTAACACCTCTTCAATTCGAGACAGCTGCAGTCAGGAGTGTTAATTGTGTAACCAGGCAAAAATAACAGGATTCTACCTGAGTAGGATTCGTTGATGAGAATGGTTAGTGTAAAACCATAAAATCTTGTACACAGGAAAATTTTTATTCTTTCGTTTGCTGTTGAACCAGACTAGGTCTTACTTTGTTTTATAAAAAAGAACACTTTGCATTAAAACTAAGTACTACAATAATCTAAAAGGCAATCCATGAATGCAACAGTAAAATTAAAATTCCAACATAGATCATCTCTAGTTGAGCCATATTTAAAGTGATCATTTTATGAAATAGTAAATTTTATGCCCTAGTCGTAAAGTTGAATCTCCCCTATTTTTCTTGTGAATGTTGGGAGCAGTTGCAATATTTGGGGAGGGATTGTCTCGATATATGTTGAGGCGACACTGTAAATTACTAGATTACTTAAAGAGGGTAGTACATATGGAACAGGTTAATAATTGGTATGTCGGTCGTATTCCAGTGTGCCTCTGCTTTGTCTTCCACCTTGCTGCAATTGCAATGTTCAGTAACTACGTGAGCAAGGGGGGGGGGGGGGGAGAGTGCCTGTCATGCACGCTGGTACCCAACCGACCACCCCTCTCGCAAGGAGTCACAGGCGGTGTTAAACCGTCCTTACACAATATATGTCATTAGCTACACTCATTCCTGTTTTTAGATCTGCACTAAATTAGTTAGGTATTTTTAATACTTTTCAAGGGGTTTATTATAAACATTCACTTCAATTACCAATTCACAATTAATTAACAAAAAAAAAAAAAAAAAAAAAAAAAAAAAAAAACTTAAAAATTACCATTATTACCTGTAATAGCTCGAACTGAACCATGTGATTTGGGAGACACAGACAGGCACCACGTCTCCTTAAAAGAAATCGTGTTTTGTAAAAATAGTTTTGGTGGTTTCAGGACACAACCTTAAGCCAAAGTTAATAATTCTGAAGTTTAGAATTTAGGTGTAGCCTGAGAGTAGAAGCTTAAGGATGCTTTTCAGAAAGTCCGATGAAGTGTTGCAGAGCTCTCTCATAGTGTTGTGGACCCTCTTGCAGCGTGCCCTGCAGATTTTTTAATTTACTGGGCACCCTCCTAGAGGTTCCACCAAGTCTGAAACACTAAGCAGAACTTTCCCCAAAGCTTCCCTTTAAGCTTCAAACCCAGTAGCCCCACACCTAAACTCCGACCAAAAACTTCAGTTACTAACCCAATCCAAGGCTGTGACCTGTGGCTGTTTCCTCTAAACATTAGCAGCACTTTTTCTCAATCATGGCTTTCTTGTAGAAGGTATGGGCATCGTTAGTCCCTGGATTATTAATACTACATTGCAAAACTGTTGTGAACGAGAGCAAATTCGAAATGCTGCTTTTGTTTGAAATAATCAGCCAAAAGTAAACTTGTTTCCATAGAAAACAATCTAATAATTATTTATTGTTGATGTACATTTTTACAGCTTTGACATATATAGAATAAAATTTTCAATAAGTTAGAATATTTTTTCTTTGGTACTCGGTGATCGGGATTGAGTGGAAATAAACCAGTCTTTTGTGTTTATTTATACTTGTGTCTACTTTACTGGTATTTATTTTAATAGCATATTTTATGTCTTTTGTGCAAATTAAGCACACTGTTATTGTAATAGAGTACAGTATTGACAATTTGCGACAGTTTGTACTTTTTTCAATATCAGAGTTCTGACCTCCTAGCTGTAAATATGAAAACTTACTCCAAAAGGGCAATTTAATATTATTATTTACCTAACATATTAAAAACAAATGTTAATATGAACGTTCAGGCATGCTTATAGCACTAAGTTACTAAAAATGCTTGCCTCGATTAGGTACTAGATAGATAGAAAGTTCAAATATCACCTATCTTTCCTTTTCTTAGTTCAATAAGGGTTTTGTCTGTTACATCCCTTATTCTCTCAACCTACCGTACTCAACAGATTTTTGAGATTGATTTGTCAATTTAAAGCTTACGATCCAACGCGTGTGCGAATGGTGATTGAAGGTAATTTCGTTTCGACGCATACTAAACCCCCGACTTCGTTAAGCCGCTAGCCGCCATTTTGTATTTAACACTAAATAATTTGTATTTGCATAGCAGATCATTGTATTAAGTTCATATTTGATATGAACCTCTATCACACCGCTAAAGGAAAAGAATGATATTTTTCCGATGAGTACTTTCAAAATAGAATAGCGGCCATTTTAAATGTTTAAACCAAAATAATAAATAAAAAAATAAATAAAAAACTGTAAATTTAATCAAAGTTTTACTAGTTGCAAGAAAGTTGACAAATTAAATTATATAAACATTAATAAAAAGTTTGTAAAGATCTAACAACAAATAACGGGGTTACTGGAATTTTTATGCAGAAAAAACATAGATTTTGCATTATAAATGTAAATTTAGGTAATTTTCATATAAAAATCATAATAACTCCGTTATTTGTTGTTATATCTTTACAAACCTGGTATAATTGTTTTATTAATTCTGTTAACATTTCTGTTTCTAGTAAAATTTTGATAAAATATACCGTTTTTTGGGAAATTTTAGTTTACAAATTTTAAGTGGCAGCCATTTTGAAAATACAAATCGGAAAAATATTCTTTTCCTGAATATGAAAATTGGTGTGATAAAGGCATATGCCAAATATGAACTTACCACAATGATCTGCTTTGGAAATAAAAATTATTAAGTATAAAAACAAATTGGTAGCTATAGCAAATTAGTGAAGCCGCTGTACTTGTTATAATATACTTATTATATTATAGCCGCTATACTATAATCTATACTTATTTAATACGCTTAGGCTTTTTTTGTTAAGAGAACTCCTTTTACAATTTTTGACAGATTTTCAAGTTTTTGGTGTCGTTAGATAGGGCTTGGTCTGTAGTTGTTTCCGCCAAAAATTTGTTAAAATTGGTCTTAAAAATAAAGATGCTATCCATATGAAATCTGAATTTCCCTATTAAAAATAACATTGGATTGAGTTAAGCAAAACATCTATTAATGTGCCGCTGTAAATAAAATTAGTTTTGCGTACTGATAATCACAATGGATTGGACGGGAGTAAATGAGGACTAAAAAGTAACATTTTTAGCAGAGTCTAATAAATTAAACTGCTCGATTTCGAGCAACACGTATACTAGTATGTCCTATGTTTATGTTTATAAAAATTTGTTTGCTTATTTTATTGCGTAGAACAACTTCCTGAATTATTGGAAAGTTTTTCCGAACACCTTTAAGTATCAGAGCAGCGTCATAAAACACACAAATCATAAAAAATACATATTCAAGATTTAACTTGATAAATGTAATAGTTCACTGTGTAAACTCCCTATCGTAATCTTACAACTGTAATTAATCATTATATGTTTGTTATGTAAGTAATTTGTGTTTGACTCAATTAAAACCTTGCTAAGGAATCAGAGTTAATTGGATTACTTCAGTCCGAATTCCAAGCTGTTGCTGTACAGGCGGAGGATATTGGCCCACACTGACGGTATAAATGCGAGCCATAGCCCTGACCAAGACAGATCATCCCCACACCCCACTACAACAATGAACTCTCTGGTGAGTAATCCGAAGCTATTATTTAATGAAACATTTAAACCATAATGATTACATTTTCATGGTTTTCAACATTGGCTAGGTCACGTTTTCTTTTAGGAACTATGTTATTAAAAATTAACAATCTATCGAAAAGTAGCAGAATTCAAAATTTCAACAATTTTAATTTGTATTTAGTTATAAGGGGAATTGCTACTACTAGTTGGGATCGAATATTTTATTATTTGAAATAATATCTTGCACCTTTTTTTCTGATGCAGGAAGGACATCCTATAAAAACGAAAAAAGTTTTAACATGGTAAAAAAAACAATGTTTTTCTGTCATTTTCTAAGCGATATAACTGCAAAAGGTTTTGCCCAATTTCAATAATCTCTACATTAGATGCGCTTAGAATTAAAACCCGTTAACTACAATTTTTATTTTTCGAAATTGAGTTAAATATTGATTCATACAGATTTTTCTATGCAGAATTGAAATTCAACATTCTTTTGTGTCAAAATCCACTATATCCAATTGAAAAATAATGGAAAAATGTGTGTTGGTTTCAAAACCCGCTACATTCAGAGCAAAGTTAGACATTTTTGGTTTCAAAATCTGCTAAATCCAAAACAGCCATTAGAAGCACGTTATTTCGCCACGTGACTACCCAGGCTTCTCTGCGAGAAGTTGACCACTTTAAGCTGTCAACAGTGTGTTGTCAGAACATTATTGTGATTGCACTAGGCTACCTACTGAATTTTGTAAAAAATATTATATTTTTATTGATTTAAGTATCTCTAAGTGGTAGACTCCAGCTGATGTTGTGTAATGTATTTGAAAAAGAAATTGCAAAACTGATGACTCAAACTTAGGCCTATTAGAAAATGATTAGGCCTTAAGTTTATGCAGTATTTTTAAACAATACTCTATTTAGTTCTATTAAATACACAGTGAAGAAAACATTCAAATAACTTATACTGTTGCTCCACACGTCAAAATTAGCAAATAGTTCCGTTGAAGTATGTACTGTAGTCCTAAAAGGCATTGTTATTCTCCCCCCCCCCCCCCCCCCCTAAAAAAACAAAACTTACAAATAACTAATTTTCAGGCTGTTTTCCTCTTTGCTGTCCTGTACACCAACAGCGTGTACTGTAGCTACTACCACGGGCCTGTCATCCTCCACAATGGCTACCTGGCCGACACCCATGAGGTAGCAGCAGCCAAGAACGCTCATCTCGCCGCTCTGGCCCAGCAGTCCCACTATGGGGGACACTATGGTTACGGAGGAGACTACGGCTACGGTGGCAGCTACGGATACGGTCATGGCCAGGAGTACAGCGGCTCCTACGGTGGTCACCACGGGGACTTCAGGTACCACGGACCCATCGCCATCCCACACGTCCTGCATGATGGACACATCGCAGACACTCACGAGGTGGCTGCTGCTAAGGCTGAGCATTTCGCCGCCGTAGCCAAGGCCAAGGCTCACGGAGGCTACGGTGACCACTACAGTGGCAGATACGCCTCAGGTTACGGCGCCAACCATGGATACTCCCATCATGTGGTACCTTACCACGGACCCCTCGCCAAGCCCGTGGTGCTCAAGTCCGGATACCTGGCAGACACTCACGAGGTCGCCGCCGCGAAACACCATCACCTGGAGGCCCTGCATGAGGCTAGCCGACATGGTCACTACGACTACCACTACTAATTTGAATTATGTTTAAAAATAACTGTGATAAAAGTTAAATACTTTTAATAAAGACTCCTGATTGACCATAATAAAAAAAAACTAATATCCATTTTCTTCATGTACACGGATAAAAATTTTGTTTGGAGTTTGTCATTGCTTATGACCTGAATGAGTTTAAGAAATATCCATAGTTTAAATTTAACACTTAAAAATTATTTAACGTATTTAATAATACTTAACACAATAATAATATTAAATACTTCTTCTAAGTGCAATAAATGCACAATTTACCTTTGCCAAACTCTAGTTTGGCATAACTAGACTCACTCCATAACTAGACTCACCACTCATTGTTTAATTGACTCAGAAACTAAGACGTAATAGACAGTTGAATAGATACACAGGAACCATGTATATGTCGTGTGTATAGTCCTACAGACAATCCATTTATTTTTAGGCAAGCAAATTTATTTTCTTCCTTTTTTCTCAGCTTGTATGCATCGTAGAAGAAATCCTGGCATATCATTAAACAGACATTGTCCTGTAGACGAACAGACTCATATTGATTTACATTGGTCCACAGGGCTACACCCGGCTACACCCTACAAGCTTTCAAAGTTTCAAAGTTAATTTTAAGGAAGAAGGAAGAATGGTAAATAATGATGGAATCATGTGAAAGCTGCTGTTCTACTGGTACCTAACAAATGAGGAAGAACAGATGTTTTAGTTATACATTTTTTTACTGATAGGGTCCAGATAAAAAAAATCTAGAATGAGAAGGAGGTAGGAGACATCAACAAAAACAATAACAAAATCGATGACGTCAACGATGCAGCACTTAAAATATTCAAAGCAAACCAATCATGTGGTAAGAGAAACATGACGTCAAAGGTGCAGGAACCGCTTCAGTCAGCTTCAATCAGCAGTTGGTGTCACCTACCTTGGTTTGTTCTAGATGCATTGGTCCAGATGAACTGATATTTTGGTCAAGTTTCGACCAGTCGTTGATCTCTAGTTCTTAATGAATGCGTACACGGTTATCTATGTTCTGCCTAAATCGAAACAAATTACTGCACATCAAAGATTGTTATAACTATGTTGTTATGTCTTATTTATCATAATCTTATCGATTCTTACCAATATTTATTTCTTTACTGAAATCTCTTTTATTAGGCCTAATAATTTATTTTCCACGGAATTTATTTTTAACTCGCAGATAAGAAAGAGCCTCATTGTTATTGAAGTGTACGAACTATTGCAGTGTACGCCATTGCTCAAAGTATGAAGAACAGGAATGCCTCAATTCCTACCTACGAGTGGGTTCTACTATTGTATCCTCAGGAGTCTCCGGTATCTCCGTGGTTCCAAGCCGTACTTTTGTATGTAGTCCGATCTGGTCGTGCTGTCTTGTGTACTTGGCTCACGAACACTCACCCAGTTCCACTTTCTACAAGCCTTATCACTTATCGCACGATCACCGCCATTCATCCCAACTGGGCCGTCGCCCGGCGCTCCTAGATCACCCATCGCTCATCGCCCATCCATCGCCCATCGGCCCCCTGTATCATTAACGCTGCCCAAACAATCGCCCCGCCGCTAATAGGGAAGATGACATTTAGACTATGATGGACAAGACTGATGGATCGAGGAATTTTAATGGGTGAGAAGGGATTGCAAAATTAACTCGCCTACATCCCTGAAAATTACCTTTTGAGTAATTTTGTAGTTTATAAATTAAGAAGAAATTTTTACCTTGTTGTGAAAGTTTTTTTGAGATTTGAAATTTTGTGGTATTGTAGTATTTATTATTTTTAACAAATTCATCGCAGTGTGACCAAGAGTATTATAGGACATATTAAAAAAAAAAAAAAAAAAAAAAAAAAAAAAAAAAAAAAAACTGGTTAAGCTCAGTCATAACACTATGAAAAACTTATTTCTTTATAAAGGCTTTCAGAGTGGTGTATTTGAACGATGGGATATGACTATCGTATGTTTTTTAGTTATGTTTGTAAATTTTATTGGGAAAGGTTTTACGATTCAAATGGATTTTTCAAGAAAATACCTTTTTACAAACTATTTTTGAATCAAATTCGCAAAATTACAGAGCCAATTTGCCATGATAAAAAACACAGGAGCGCCTGTGGTCTTAAATTCGACTACCCGGTATTTTAATTAAATTACTTCTTAATATTACAATTTAAATAATCACTAACCGTTAGTAATTTTAATAATTGTAAATAAATTGTTAATAGTTGTATTTGACTATTTAATTTTAGCATATTATTACTGACGTTTGTTTCAATGGAGTTAGGTTATAAACTCAATTAGGTATTTTAAATTTCAAGAAAGTAAATCCAATACAAGGAAAGTATACAATATAAAATAGTACGTGATAGAAAGTTGAAGCCAGGCTGCCTGAGAGGTCAATAACACACGACCCGATACCGTAATTACGATCGGTTACCGTTACCGATCGTAATACCGGTTACGATTACCGTAATGATAATAATTAGGAGTCCGCACACCTCTCTCCGCTAGTCCTATGATAATTGTTGGCTCGTTCCCAGGTCAAGGGTTGTTTTATAGTTATTAATTATACTGTATATCCAAGAATCAGTGAACCCTTTACTAAGTTGAGGCGAAAAAACCAATCAGTTCCAAATAAAATAGGTTGAAAGTGACAAAATATTGCAATTCTGTTTGTCAAAGAAAATTGTTGTGTAGTTCAATAATACAAACATAAAAAGTGTAAGTAATTGTTAAAAAGTCGTATTCTGAATGCCTCTCTAAGCTAAACTACCTTTAAAGCTTGGGAGCAATCCACGATGTTTGCTTTCGATCACCTTCTTTAAGACTGGATAAAAAGTTATAACAATTTTAAATTGAAACCAGATCATTTTAAAGGATTTTTGAACTTGTCTCTCGTTCCACAGTTATAGCAGGGCGAAGCTCCTCGTAGCCAGTTGAAAGTCTTGGTCAAGAAACTCACTAACTACTTACTATATTGGTCGATGTTCTGAAGGTGTTTTGGCTCCTCTGAAATCACCACTTGGTTCCCCTAACCTTACTGATTGCAATTTTTCTTTGGATATTTAATAGACAAAGTTTTCAGTCTACCAATGTCTCAATAACAATCATAACTTTGAGTATGTACTTTAAATACAGTAGACAATCTTATAGGTTAAAAGGTGTCCCAAAGTTGTTGACCTAAAATTCACCAAATTATCCCTTAGGTTGAAGCAAACTTTTATTATGTTATGTACAGCATATATTGCTAAATTCTCTGTCTGCCTGTCTGTATGTGTTTTTCAATAAATTATCTCAGTAAAAATGTTAAATGGAAACTTTGCATGGTAGTTTACGTTGGTTGGTTACATTTAAAATGAAAATTATAGGCCTAATCTATAAAGGCATTATTGAGTTAGAATCTGTTCACAAAACATCAAAAATAATTATTTGCAATGAAAGAGGGGAAGATAATAAACAAGAATAACATTGCTTATGAAGGAAATTTTGATTATGATTCCTTTCACCTAATATTGTTCTTACAAATAATCCAACTTTGAATCTTTAAGGTAGACTACCGGGTGTTTATAAATGATTCGTCGGATTTTGAAACAATTGTATTAGCCTTTAAAATACATTCAACAACTACATAATCGAATGGAAGTACTATAACATTAGTACATAATCATTAGGTATCTACTATATATTCGTCAGATACCACTCACTAAGTATCAGAGAATCTCCATAACCATAGGGTATAGAGGGTTGAAATTTGTTATTGGCGTTCTTCTTTGCTAAAAAAACGCTCACTAAGAAACGGTTTTCAAATTTCCCTAAGGTCTCAGCCCCACAGGACATCAACAGTTCTTTCTAACGTTAGTCTTATGACCAATTTTTATACAAATCAAAGCAACAACGAATCTGAAAAACTATGGGACCTGCGATATTGAAATTTGGCATGGACGTTCTGCTTTGTTCATGGGTGCTCACTAAGAAACGGTTTTGCAAAACTACATCAGGGCTCTGCCTTACAGCGTTTTAATATTGATCTAATGTTATTCTTATGGTCAATTTTTTATGAATCTCGAAAACAACGAATCTGCAAAACCATATGACCTAAGGGATTGACATTTTGAATGGAAGATCCACTTTACCGCAGGTGCTCACTTAGTAACTTTTAGAAAGCTGCTTCAGGGCTCCGCCCCAACGGGCTTCAAAATACTTTGGGACCAAGGAGGTTGAAATTTTCCATGGGCGATCTTCTTTGCTCATAGGTGCTCTTTTAGAAACGGGTTTGCAAATATAATATAGTTTTAAGTCCTTTAGGGTTCCAACCCAAAGGACTTCACAATGACTAATATATGGCCTGAGGGGTTTAAATTTATTTTTATCAAAATTTTTAATTCAAATTGAACTTTTTACATGGTCGTTCTTCTTTACTCATAGGTGCTCACTAAGAAAAGTTTTTTGCAAAATCCTTCAGGGCTCTACTCACACTACTGTACTTGAATTTTCCAATATAATTCTTAAGTAAGAGGATTTCTTTGCTCTTATAAGAGATTTTAATACCTATAAAATAAAATCAATCACGGGCGAAGCCGTGACAGCTAGCACGTGATATACCTGAAATTGTGAAAAGCGATTCACATTGGCTGAAAACACTTGTTAAGGGATACAGCTCAGCCTACACTCAATACAGAATAAATTGTGCCCATACTGCACATTGAACCAAACTTCACCAGATTATTACTTAGTTTGAAACAAACAATAATTCATCTTGTATTGCAGAGTCCTGTGTTCCTTATTTTTCTGCATTTGTGTCTGTAACGTTTTTCAATAAGTATTCATTAAATCAGTTTTGTAAAGATATAAACTAGAAACTTTGCATGGAGTTTTACGTTAGTCACTTACATTTTAACCACGGAACTCTATACACCTGGAATGCTCAAGCAAGGTAAAACTGGAACCAAAAACCACAACCAGTGATCTAAAGGGCAGGCAAAACGCTAAATGGGCAGTCAAAGTTTTGGTGTACCCCCTCACTTACACGCTTTTTTACCGGTTGCTAACTATCCAAAGTCATTGAAACACAAAAAGTTTTAAAGAAAAAATCTTAAAACGATGTAAATAACGATGTAAATATGTTAGCAATTATGTTTAACTAGTGTTCAGTCCTAACCTACCTTGCTGACTGTCTAAAGTTATTTATTTCAATATCATAAGTTTTTATAATGTTTTTATTTTTTGTTTACATTCACTCTGTAGTCTTTCTCACCTCAAAATGTAATATACATTTTGTTCATTTTCTACGTCACCAACTGGCCACCACATATAATTTATTATTTATTTGACCTATAATTTATTTTAAATGTACCGTACATTTAAATATGTACTAGATATGTCAGAGCTCACAATGTAAGTTCATGATGAATAAACTATGTAACTAATAATGATTTAATGGATGTGTGTTGGCAAAACCTCTTGTACACTGGTGAAACATTCTATAACTAAATAGGCTTATGTAATTTTATTATTCATTAAAGATACCCAGTTACACAAAAAATTGTTATCTTGATTGATAGAATGAAAAATATAATACAATTTAAAGATCATAATTTAAAGCATCGTGTGGCCACCGAATTGACCTTACGTAATGGGTTAAAAGAAATAATGATACAAGTTAAAGTTTTTAAATAAGATATTTTCCATTCAATTGTCTTTACGATGTCAGACTTTAACTATTAAAAAAGGAACCGTTTTCCCTAATTAGGCTAATTAAATTCTTGTTTAATGGAAATATACATAAAACGTATATTGTACCAACCTAAACAAAACATACATGGTTTGTACCTAAGTGGAGAGTAACTTCTGAACTGTCCTGCGGTTAGATTTTACTGTCCAAAATTCCTGTTCTAACACGGATATGATAATAACACTTCTTCAGTGTTCCATTATGAAGTAATAATTGTGACATAGTTTTAATAGTCATAATGGAAAGGTAGTAAATAATAATTATAACCCACACTACTGTGAATAATTTATTTAATAAATAATAACAAAAATAAATAAATGTACAAAAATATTTACAAATACAATGATGAACGCGATATTTACAAAGTACGTACATCACAAAATTAATATCACCAGGAAATTACACAGCCTATGAAAATTGAACAACAAACAAATATCTTAATACACAACAGGAGAAACCAAACAAGGAACAATTAGAAATGAAAAAATAACTCCACAAGTGATGCATAGCACCTACATGAACATAAAATTTCTTTTCCTCCCCATATATCCCATTACGTTCTTAAAATAAACTACATTTACTTACACGCTAACACATTTAACGAAGTTATAGTTACTGAGATACTTGAAATGCAATTTAATCTTTATATCTAAAACGCAAAATTTTTAATCATTACATCATAGTTAACGTTTAAAAAGTAAATATGCTGACCTTGTAATATTTTTTGCTGATTGTCTTGTGCTAGATCCCAAAAATCACACCTTTTTGTGTAAATTAGATTTAGTAAAAAGGGAATTAACAAAAATAGTTTTTTAACTCCATAAAAAAATCAACAAATCCAAATGAACGCAAACAGTATTTATGGCTCAGAAGGAAACCAATAGCTTTCTGAAAGTATTTAATCAAGCATTCATCGCCGAAGATCAGTACTGGTTTTTTCAGTACCTTCATTATCAACCCAGGAAATATAAAAAAATAAGATGATAATTACCTTAAAATTACTTAATAAACGGCACATAATTACTTCCAAAACACTGTGTTTTGATGTTCAAAATTAAGCTCTAAGAAAATATCTAACCCTCAATGATTGATAAAATTTCAGTCATTTTTTTTATAAACAATCAAGATATTGCTGGGGACACGATCATGTGGTGTCGGTTTTGTTGTATGCATGCGCCCTGTAGGCCAGCCAGCTAGCATCGTAGTTCCTGCCCCAGCCGCCTCCGCCGCCGCCCCCGGACCAGCCACTGCTGCCCCCGCCGCCGCCGCCCCCGCTGGACCAGCCGCCCCCGCTTCCGCCGCCGCCCCCGCCACTACTCCAGCCACCACCGCCACCCCCGCTGTCAGCCTGCCAGCCACCGCCGCCGCCGCCGCCGCCTCCTCCTGAAAATATGATTATTAATGCAAAAAATATTTTAAGTAGGGAAATAATTTTAATTTTTTCATTAAGATGTTTCTAGATCCAAACAATATGTTTATTGTCAAACACAATAGACAGACGAAATGACGATTATTATGTACCTATCCATAACAGGAACCCTGGTCTAGGTTAATTTGTAACCTTCATTGGAAATCCCTAGCTTTCAATGTCCACTACTAATAATGATGTTAAAAAATAATCATAGTGAAAAGTATTCCGTTGATATCATATTTGTTTGACATCTTAACTTTAGAGGTTCCTATAAGAGGCCAATGATAGATGAAATAGCATAATAATAAAGGATTATACATGAATAAATGTGTTTGTGGTAAAAATCAAAATTTAACGTTAAATATTATGTTTATTTTGGAAAATGTTGTGATCCAATCATTATAAAACTCTGATGTCGGACTGCAAGTAAAATAAGTTATTCCATAAGCTTCAAGGACAGACCTACAGATTCTGGTAAAGCTCAATAATTGATAGTAGGGCCAAGGTAGGAGAACGTTTGAAAATTATTCGGAAATTTCCATCAAATTGAACCGAGACATTGTCATACATTAGAACTGTTCAATCAAAATCTGAAGTCTTTACCTCCGATATTTGACCAAATTCTCGAAAACTATGAAACGAACCAAAAAGATTAATTAATGCATTAAAAAATCACGAAGTAGATATATTTTTTATCTAAGTGGCTGACCTCCACTGGACCATCCTCCACCCCCGCTGCTGCTGTCTGACCATCCTCCGCCACCGCCGCTGTCGTGGCCGCCGCCGCCCTTGCTCGCCTTGATGATGATGTAGGTCTCTTTGCCGCCGCCGCCGCCCTTGCTCTTGAGCGACTTGAGCAGCTGGATCTTGGCTAGCGCCAGCGCCACGATGCTCAGCAGCAGCGCCTTCACCGCCTTGAACTTGATGATCAACATCATCATCTTGCCCAGCATCGCCGCCTTGGCCATCAACATAGCAGCCAGCATGGCAGCCTGCTTCTTCTTTTTGTGGCGTGCTGACGGATGGGAAAGATGTAAGTGTTAGTTGTGTGGAATTTATAGGCATATTTAGTAGGCCTACTTGTAGATGATCTTGAGAATCAAACTGTGGGAAAATAGTGTTTTACATAAATTTTTAAAATGAAATAATAACTTGTAAATTGGTAATTTAGGCAAAATTGAGATTTTGAATACATTTTGTTAAAGCCGCGTCCGCACTGGCCGAACATTCGTGGCAAACTCGTTCGGTGAATACAAAAAATCAACGAACATTCCTAAAGAACAATTACTGCCATATGATTTACATTCTTAAAGGTTAGCAACGAACAAACAAAAGTTCGAAAGAACTTTGTTCGGCGAAACTGTTCGGCCAGTGCGGACGCGGTTTTAGGTATAAAATAATGCTAAAATATTCATATTTTACGATTATAAGTGAGAGTATTAGAACTGTATATTTTTCTTCTTCATCATTCTTAATGGACCACTCTACTGGAATCTACCACTCTACCACTCTGGAATGGGACCACTCTACTTGAACTATCATAGTAAGCTTCTCTCACCTTCCTCGAAGGCGCGGCCCAAGTTGATCTCGAAGGAGTCGCCGAGAGCGCGGCCCCCGGATGACACGGACAGCCCCTCGGGCAGGCTGAACCGGAGCACGTGGCTGTTGAGGAAGTTGAAGAAGCTGTGGGTGAGTAGAGCCCCCACCTGGTCCTCCTGGCCGGGCAGTAGTCTGGCCTGCAGCGCCTCCTCGGTGATGGGTGGCCCCGGGTCTCCACCCACTCGCACCATCGACACCGCATCGCCCACCAGCGGCAGCTCTGCCAGGGACACACCAGAGGAACATTGTCAACGGATAATCCTAAAACTTGCCTTGTAATCATCATGAACAGTTTCCTACTTTATCTTTAACTACCGGAACAGTACCCCTTTAAGTAATGCACCCTCGGGTTGTACCTTAAAAATTGTGAGGGAACGCCTAATTTGATAAATTATTTATCATATTAGGTGTTCCCTAACATGATCAATTATTCCCCAACATTGTTTAAGGACAAATTTAACACCCTAAAATGTATTGGTGTAATACACAATATATGTGTGTAAGAACTACATTAAATATTATTTTATTTTGTTGATCAAAACATAGTCAAACATTACTTATAGTGCATATTGTGCACAACATTGTGTGCACTATCTTTAAGCTACAGCCGTTGCCCATCATAACGGCTTTGCCCGTGATTGGATTTTTTTATAGATAGTAAAATCTCTTCAATAAAAACAAAATCTTCTTCCTTCAGATCTATAGGCTATTGTAACATTGATACTTCAATGTTTGTGTGTGTGGGAGGGGCCCTGAAGGGATTTTGCAAACCCCTTTCTTAACGAGCACATAAAAGCAAAATAGGAACGACAATGTCAAATTTCAACCCTTCTCAGGCGCTATTGTTATTGTGAAGTCCTGTGGGGCGGAGCTCTATGGGACTTAAGAAAATATATTTACAAAACCATCTCTTTTGAGTACTTATGAGCAAAGAGGAACATCTATGTCAGATTTAAACCCCATAAATCCTAAAGTAATTTTGAAGTCCTGTGGGGAGGAGTCCTTAAGAACTTCAAAACCTATATTTGCAAAACCTATTTTTAGTGAGCACCTATAAGCAAAGAGGAACGTCTATGACAATTTCAACCCATTAGGCTCAATAGTAATTTGAGGTTCTGTGGGACAGAGTCCTAAAGGAAAAGTGCAAAACAGCTTTTTATTTAACACCTATTATCAAAGAGAACACTCCAAATTTCAACCCCGCAGGCCCTGTAGGTTTTAAGAATAGTTAATTCCATAATTCGTATTTAAATAACATCATATAAATATTTCTAAGACCTGTAGGGCGGATTCCTGAAGGAAGTTAGCAAAAGCTTTTCTTAAAATGATTACCTATGAGCAAAGAGAAACGTCCTTACTAAATTTCGACCCCGTAGGCCCAAAAGTAATTTTTGAGTTTCTTTGGGGTGGAGCCTTGAAGAAGCTTTCCACAAGCGTTTCTTAGTGAGCATCTATGAGAAAAGAAGAACTCCATGCCACATGTCAACTCCTTAAGTCATCTGGGTTTTCAGATTCGTTGTTTTCTAGATTCACATTAAAAATTGACCATAAGAATAACAAAAGATGGAAATTTTGGAGTCCTGTGTGGCAGAGCCCTGAAGGAGTTTTGCAAAACCTTTTCTTAGTGAGCACCTATGAGCAGCAAATAACGCCCATGCCAAATTATATCGAAGGCCCTATAGTTTTTCACTATTAGCCATACGAAATTATATAGGAAATGATATATTTTGTGGTTGATGGATTTTGAAAAACCGTTTCTAAGTGAGCAATTAGAGCAAAGTGGAAAATCCATGCCTAATTTTAACATCGTATGTCCTATAATTTTTCTGCTTAATCGTTTCCAAAATTCACATAAAAATTTGGCAATAAAGATAACATTAGATCAAAATTTTCAAGTCCTGTGTGGCAGAGCTTTAATGGAATTTTGCGAAACTGTTTCTTAGAGAGCACCTATGAACAACGAATAACTTCCATACCAAATTCAATACTGTAGGTCCCACAGATTTAAAATGTGTAGTTTCCTTAATTTGTTTTAAAAATTGCCATAAGAATAACATTAATTAGAGATTTCGAAGTCCTGTGGGGCAAAGACTTTAAGAAATTCTGCAAAACCGTTTCTCAGTGAGAATTTTTGAGCAAAGGTTAACGTCAATAACAAATTTCAACCCTCTATACTCTATGGTTATGGAAATTCTCTGATACATGAGTGATTGGTATTTTACAAATATATAGTAGAGATAAAACTAGCTAAATAAAATGCAAAGAAACTATATTAGGTACTATATTAGATTAGATTCATTATATTTGAAAAGTTGAGACGAACAAAAGTTATTAGACTAAAGTAAAAATAAAAATAAAGTATTTTGATTTTGAATTATAGAAAAGTCGTCATGAAAAACATGGTTTTATCTAATTGGAACTAAGATTTTCGAGGGAGTTAACTGACAAGTTTAACTACAGTGACATTATAAACACATTATTTGACTGACTTAACCTTTTTCGAAATAAATTTACGCAACCACACCAGATACCATTGGGCATAATTCTGGCGTGTAAATTGTTCGTAAGATAATCCCAAAACATTATTAAAAATGATATGAATTTTAATGCTTGAAATAAAAAAAAACTCTAAACTGTTTAACATTGTCCACTATAAGGGTCTGAATGTTTTAAAATGTATTCATACAAAACTATTAGCCTAAATGTTCCATTCTGACTAAGATTGAAATTGGGTAGGCCGTATTTGAGAAGAAAAGTGGCTCCAAAGGAAGCTTCTCTTGATGTTAATATACTTATGTTTCCAATAAGATTTAAAATTTTAAGAGATACTTCCTCATCAATATAACTTTTGATTTCTATAAAATAATGGCTGCTACCCGTCATGGTTTCATCCTTGATTGTGATTTAATTAAATAAATAATATAATGTATTTAAAGTGCAAAGAACTTTTTTCATAAGAACTATATTGAAACTCTCAAGTCCTGTGGAGCAGAATCCTGAAAGAATTTCGTAAATCCTTATCATAATGAACACCTTTGAGCAAAGAGGAACGTCCATGGCACATGTCAACCATGTAAACTCTATTTTTAGGGTTTATGGGGTGGCTCCCCGAAGGAAATTTGCAAAACCGTTTCTTAGTGTTCACCAATGAACAAAAGGGAACTTCCATGCCGAATTTCAACCCTAGAGTCCCAATAGTAATTTTGAAGTCCTGTGGGGCTAGAGCCTGAAGGAATTTTACAAATCCTTATCTTAGTGAGGACCCATGACAAAGAGTTGACAGAAATGTTGAAGTCCTGTGGGACAGAGCCCGGAAGGAATTTTGCAAAACCGTTTCTTAGTGAACACCTATGAGCAAAGAAGATCTTCAAAGCCAAATCTTCCCTTAGGTCGTATAATTTTTCAGATTCGTTGTTTCCTATATTTGTAGAAAAGATTTCCAAAAGAATAAAATTACAGGACAGGTTTAAAGTCCTCTGTGGCGGAGCCCTGGTGGTATTTTGCAGAACCATTTCTCAGTTATCACCCAAGAGAAAAAACGGAACTCCCAAAACCAATTCTAACATCGTAGGTTTTTATCTAAGTTTTGAAGTCCTGTGGGGCGAAGTCTTGAAGTAATTTTGCAAACCCGTTTCTTAATGAACACCCATGGGCAAAGAGGAACGTCCATGTCCAACCCCATTGCAAACCGATTGGTTATTTAGATTGTCTGATAACTGAGTGAGTGGTTTTCGACAAATATATTTCTATAAATGTATATTTCTATGAAATATATACATACTTAAATAATAATGTCCTAAAATTTTACAATAATGCTCTATTTGTTGAGAAGACAAGTGTTCTTTAACTTTGATGTTTTTGTAAATTTATTTACAATAATGAATAATTTTTTAAGTATAAATTAGTCACCATCCGAATGATAAATGTTTGAATCAAGACCTTCTAAATAACAAGCAACCACCGTATGATGTAGAATTTTATATGTTAAATATCACAATGTTTGAATTTGGTTATTTCATAGTCATGACTTGAGTGCGTAAGGAAATGAGTATTCGGCATATAATTTTGGATAATTCACTGATGGTACGTTTGAAATGCGAGAAGTCATATCCTACACCTATTCGACACAAACATTCGAAAAACTCAAATAATAATCACACAAACACATTTTTTTATATAGAAATTTATTTAGATTAAGTGGATAAAGTTGTGTGCTGCTATTTCTTGAAACAACATTAAGTAGGCCTAACATAAAATCCAGAGTTGATCAAATCAGGTCTAATTAAAATTTGATGTATTTTACATTAGTTTATTTGATAATATGTATGAATCAATATTATTTTAGCAATATGATTGTTAGAAAGACAGGAGGATAACTATAAATTCTTTAAGAGGATTTTTTCAAGCCTTTCGAGGCCTTAGTCAACCTTAGTAAGTTATTTAGTTAACTTTTTAGTTCAACCCTCCAAATTCTTTCAAGGCCTTTCAAGCATTTCGTAATCCATTAATCAATATATTCATTGATCCTCCAGACTTTAAAAGTTTATGACAAAATTCCCTGTTCTAAGTAAATTGTCAGTTTGTTTGGTATGATTAGAGATGACTTCGATTTATTTGCACTATCTTTCTTATACATTATTACCTTTTACATAATTATTTTCTTGCAAAAGGTGATAATGTAGGCCTGTAAGAAGCCATTTAACTACAACAGTAAAAAACTAAAGACCAGCTCTGCCAGCTTAAAAGAAGGTCCTATGAGGAAACATCCTTAAACTACTTATACAGGGTGTTTCAGAACTCCCTACCAATATTTTAGGGCATTGTTCCTGGGTTAAAAACATATCTAAATATCATATTTAAATTGTCCGGAAGTCTTAAGTTACTTACACAGCCGCCATATTGTTTTTTACACATAATAATTTTTATTTCCGTAACGGATGGTTGTATTCAGATCATATTTGGTATAAATCTTTATCATACCAATGTACATTTCCAAGAAAAAATTAATTTTTCCATTGTACATTTTCAAAATGGTGGCTATTTTAAATTTTCAAACTCAAATATCTCTAAATCGGTAAATTTTATAAAAATTTTACAAGATACAAAAAAGTTGCCAAATTAAATTACCTAACCAATGGTGCCAAGTTTGTAAGGATCGGACAACAAATCACGGAGTTATAGTGACTTTCCTTCATAAAAACATGGATTTTGCATTGAATTTAATGCATATTAACAGCATTATCATTTTGCTGTTAATCATTTTAACAGCAAAATCAATGTTTTTATGAAGAAAAATCGCAATAACTCTGTTATTTGTAGTCCGATCCTTACCGATCCTTACAAACTTGGCATTATTGGTTAGGTAATTAAATTTGGCAACTTTTTTGTGTCTTGTAAAATTTTTATAAAATTTACCGATTTTGAGATACTTGATTTTGAAATTTAAAATGGCCGCCATTTTGAAAATATACAATGGAAAAAATTAATTTTTTTCTTGGAAATGTACATTGGTATGATAAAGATTTATACCAAATATGATCTGAATACAACCATCCGTTATGGAAATAAAACTTATTATGTATAAAAAACAAAATGGCGGCTGTGTGAGTAACTTAAGACTTCCGGACTATTTAAATATGATATTTAGATATGTTTTTAACCCAGGAACAATGCCCTAAGATATTGTTAGGGAGTTCTGAAACACCCTGTATAAATTCAAGGTTATTTAGTATAATATTTAGGAAAAAATAATACTCAATATTAAAATTAGGAAGCTGGTTTTTTGTATTTTTTTTAAATATAAATAAATTTCTATTCCTTCTGAAATAAAAAAGATAAAATAAAACATAGCATATCTGTTACATTTTATACTGTGCACTGTACACAAAGCTAATGCTAATGCTAACATGACTACGTTAAATTATGGTAACATCCTTATGGTTATTTGAAACAATGTTAATACACTAAAAATGTTATAAACGTGCTTTGTTTATGAGTATATTTAATCTTACACACCATTTAACATATTAAAGATATTTTTTCGGTTAATAATGTAATGTAACTACTATTTTGAATAAATAAAAAAAAATGTTATGGAAAGTGAATGAACACATCGTGTCAATTACAAAAGAATTATGCCCTCCGTTATAAGGGGTTAGACATTGTCTATGTATTTTATAGCAATTACCAACAAATTAAGTCATTAATTGTTACTAATTCCTTAATCGAGTATTTCTGAACTACTAGTATACGTGTTGCTCGAAATCGAGCAATTTACTTTAATACAATACAAATGTTACTTTTAGCTCAAAATCAACGACATCCGGCCAATCCACTATTGTTAATATCTTTAATCACCAAAACAACACGTATTTACAGCTGATTATTAACAGATGTTTAAAATGCTTTATTCAATCCCAATGTTATTTAAATGGGAAATTTTGATATTTCAATGGTGGATAGCTCCTTTATTTTTAGTCCGATTCTGATCAGTTTTTGGCGGAAACAACTACAGACCAAGCCCTATCCAACGACACCAAAAAACTTGAAAATCGTTTGAAAATTGTAGGAGGAGTTCTCAAGACAAAAAAACCCTTAGCGTATTAAATAAGTATAGATTTGATCATTATTTTATGGCAGTTTATTACATTTTAGTGACCATATATGCTAGTAATATTACAATTTAGCTGTCTTCATAAAAAAAATTATTTTTACAAACTTTGCCATCATATATAAAGAGCAAATAAATAGACAATAAAAGCACAATGAGAAACATGGTTAATAGTAGTACATATTTTTAATGTATGCATTAAAACTTTTTAATCAATAACAATACCGGTTATTGTGTTTTGAAAATAAGCAAGGGTTTGACTCAGTTAAAGTTGTTAAGAATATTTAAAGTTAACGTCAGATTTAGACTTAATAAATAATGATAAGAAATAATCATTTAAATTTAGTCTTTAATCTGTTGACTCAAGAGTATTACAAATTAAGAAATAATTATTTTTTGGCAAAAAATTACTATAAAAATATTATATAAACATTGTTTTGAATAAAAAATTATAAATTATACATTAAAAAAATGTCAGTCGCTGGCAATACTGGAAATCTTTGTACCATACTAAATCTTTAAAATAAATTTGAAGAATTTAATAATAATAAAAATTAATGAAAGTATTACTCACTCTTGACCCTGCCAATCCTGTCGATGAAGACGAGCAGTTTGCGCTGTATGCAGGGAAGGGACCACGTGGCCAGGCAGTCCTGGTACACTCCGTCCCAGGGGTCCTGTATGTCCTGCTCCTCGGCAGCAACTGCCGCCGCCGCCAGCAGCGCTAGTGTCGCCAGCACCCGTCCCAGTCCTACCACCATGGCGGACGCGACCGCTCTGCTCTTATCACAACACCCCGCCGCTCTTTTATCTCTTTAACTCGGTCAGTAGGTAGTCATACAGTCCTCACAAGAGTGAAAGGCGTGGAGAATTCATATTCAGTATAGAATCTTGTTCGTCACCGGGAACTGTTTACTTTGCGGATTGCTACCACCGCCACCGCCGCCGTCACTCGCTACCCGACGCTTGACCTTGTGATTGGCTGTGGTCAGGTCACGTAATGGGTTCCTGTGGCATGTCCCATGGGACCAAACGATGGGCACGATCAGCGGCGACTCACTAAATGAGTGGGTGCTAGCTGGGCTAACCAAGCTAAAGTGGCCCTGTAATAGTTTTAATAATTGAAATCATTTTCTCCAACTTAATGAGTTTTTCGTACTCCCATGATTTCACTGACTATTTAATTCCGTATGAGGGCAGGTCCTCATGCAATATCTCAAGCCACGATAACGATGTTATAGCTTGCGATGTTTCATTTTAAATCTTAAAGACAAATGATTGTTGAAAAATATTGAAATCCTAATAAGTTAGGTGGTTTTTGCCGCATTCACCCTCAAGGTACCTATAATAGTGTGTAACAAAAATAGTTGATAAGAAAAGACTATCTGAACACTATCAATCAATCAATCAATCAATCAATCATTCTTTATTCAAATAATGCACATAGTACATAGAATAGAGTTATTTAAACTAAATCAAATTAATAAAGGGCCTAATGGAGATCCCCATAAATGAATCCTGCATAAAAACCTATACATAATTTTTTTTATAAACCTACAGGGAAAACAAATAAAATCAACAATCAGCAAAATACAACTAAAACTAGATACAAAAATAATTAAAATATACAAACAAACTGCAATTCTTAATACAAATATAAAGTGATTCTTAATACTGTGATACTACATTTAGTATACAAGTGATACTATCCAGATGAGGTATTTTTTGTTTCACAAAATTCATTTATAGAATATAGAGACAATTGAATGAGGTAATTTTTTAATCGTTTTTTGAATTTTCTCATCTCACTTTCATTGAAAATGTCCTGAGGTAATTGAAATAAAAATTTGTTTCCCATAAAGCTAGTGTTCTTCTCATAAAATTTCAGTCTATGAGACTCCACCCTCCGGTTAGTTCTTGTGTTATATTGGTGACCATTGTTAACTGAAATTTGATTTGGATATTGTTTTACATACATTATTGTTTCAAATATATACAGTCCATAGACAGTGAGTATACCGAAATCTGAAAAATACTGTTTTACCGAGTCAATTCTTTTTTATTCAAAAATAATTCTTAAAGCTTTTTTCTGAAGTAATAAAACACTATCCTAATTCTTCTTTGTTGCTGCTCCTCCATAAATACTTATACCATAAGCAAGATGCGAATGTATTAGTGAAAAATAAATTGTTTTTAAGGTTTTAATATATGAAACTTTAGCCATTTGGCGCAACGCAAAGAGTCCTGATGACATCTTTTTGCATACATGATCAATGTGGTCATTCCAAGTTAGATTTTTATAAATTATTTCATCAATTCAATTATTAGTCCAAGAAACTTAGTTTTTCCACCTAATCTAATCTATCATTGTCTAACAAAATAACAGGGGTAAAGAAACTTAGTTTTTCCACCTAATCTAATCCATCATTGTCTAACAAAATAACAGGGGTAATTTTTGACCAAGCTTGTTCTGTGGGAAAAGAAAGAAAGATAGTTTTTTTTTTTTTTTAAGTTTAAAAATGCAAAAAGTCTTTGACAACTGAAAGATTAGTAAAATATGTGATTTCAATTTCTTCTTTTGTTTTGCCAGAAATTGTGATATTTGTATCACTCGCGCAAAGACACACGGAGGAGCTTCCATGAAACATCTCAGGCAGGCCTCCAAGATAAGACAAGAACAGGAGGGGTCCCAGGATAGATCCCTGGGGCACCCCATGCCGTATTGTCCTCTGTATTAATTCTGAGTTGAAATTTCTGGTGTGCTGATATCTCTGAAATGAATTTATGAATGTATTCTGTATTTCAACATATTGTCTCCTATTACTTAAGTAAGATTTAAACCATGATAACTCTTTATTCTTGATATTCAAATTTTGTAAACATTTAATCAATTTATAATGTGACACACTGTCAAAAGCTTTTGTGAGGTCTAAAAATATGCCAGTTATTTTTTAACAATTTTCCACTGAATTTACTATTGATTCAATAAAATTCACACTTGCGGTTATAGTTGATTTACCTAGTTGATGTATTTCTAGATAATTCAACAATTGAATAAATACTACTTTTTCAAAAATTTTGAAAAAAAAAAATGTAGTAATGATATTAGCCGGTAGCAGGTGGGATCTGTTAAATTTCCTTTTTTGAAGACTAGTATAACTTTAGATATTTTTAGTTTATTCAGGAAAACCCCAGATATGAGGTAAGAGTTATGGGTGAGTGGTTTTAAAATCGAATGAAGAGATTGTTTTGCCAACATATTAGCTGTTGTTTTACAAACAGATTGTTTTATAAACATATTAGCTGAATGCGGACAATATCAGTGTCGTGCATTTTTCATTCAAAATTCCTGACACTAAGTCGTAACCCGAATAATTTCCTTTGGTATAAAATACGCTTAAATATTATAAATATTAAGTGTACTGCTGCGAAACGTCTTTTTATCCATACACTTATGGGCAAAAGGGCTGCTTCATTAAGGGTGCCGTACTCTTTTAAACTCATGAAGAAAAATTAATATAATGTTGACTTCATCTGCGGGTTGTTTTGCAAAGCAGAAGAGCAAATTAATAGGCCTATACATTTTATGAAGTGTAGAACTTGTAAACTGGATAAACAACAAGATTGGATCATAAAAATTTTAATTTTTTTTTTAAGGGCGGAGGTGATTATTTCTACTTTACTTCACGTTTGTGACGAAGCTGTCCAGCCACACACACAATTGACTAGGACAGAGCTGTTGCTTTTGCTAAAAGGTTTGACTACGGCTTCACGAGTAATATAAAGAGCTACATAGAGCTACATATAAAGAGCTGTATGTCAGTTTAAGATAGTACACGGCATCCGGAAACCTCGTCCAGGCCAGAAATCATCAGATACGTCTTAAATATTTATCTTTACTAAATTCTTCCATGAAGATTAAAGAGTTCCTCTGCTATTCTGGAATCTCCGAAGAATGGTGTCGATTTGAATTTTAATTTTGGATATTAATAATAAAAAAATCTTAATAGTGGGAAATTATTGATCTGTTGTTTCAATAGTTAAATTGAATAGCACAGCGGTTTGACATGTAGATCTGTTGAAATTCTCTAGTATGGATTTCCTTTACAATTTTCAAGAATTTCCTATGCCAAGTAGAAAACCTACTGTTTCCACAACAATACCGTTCAACACGTTAATTCCGATTGTTGTTGTGGCAAGAAGACATACAGTTCAAGAAAAACTGGATGCTTGAAAAAAGAAAAAAATACTTCTCGAAAAAAAAAACTACGTCATTTAGTTTTTATTTTTATCATTCGTGACAAATTTTAAGGATTTTTCAAGTTACCTGGGTATTATTATATTTTTTGTTGTGCTAGATTTGTGTTTTTATATAGTTTTATATTTTAAACCAGTAAAACATCAAATAAATAAAAATGGTAAAATTTTAAGATTTAAAAAAATTTACTGGTGCAAGAAATTATATTTTCGTTTTTTAGAATAAATTTTTTTTATATTTTATTTTCTCAAAACCATATTTAAGAGCTTACACTGTTTTTACATACAATTTTGTAATTTTATCTAACCACTTTAGGGGAGATCTTAAACCACTGTAACAAAGCTACATCAAATAGCATATTTTACGAAAGAAATTAAGCTAAAGGTTTGTTTTTGTGTTTTATAATATGGACAGTAACAATAATAATATTAATAAAATACGCACATTCAATAGTAGAGTGCTTTTAAGGTCCTAAATACACAAAGATTACAATTATATACAGTCTTATACTTTCTTATACACAAAACTATTACATTTTATATTACATGACAAAAAGTGTGTCACGTCGTGAGCTTACAATTCGATACAACATGGATGATTTTATGTTTTTCAAAAGGGGAAATGGCACGATTAAATGAATACATTTGAATTACGTTGTTTGTAATGATAATGTACACTTGTAAAGGTACTTGAGAATTATTTAAAATTTTGAAGTTTAAGTATTGCAATACTCATAATCTGGCAAGCATTATCATTTTCAATACATAATGCAACCTAGGTTTGGGAAATTAATAGCTTAAACACTTATGTTTTCACATTTTAAGCGATGTACAGACTGGCACGAGTTCATCTGTGGTTGGATAGAGATGTAATTCGTGACGGATGTAAACAGTCTCGCCGACATTCTCGTAGCCAAACTGGGGGACATCATCAAGTATACTGAAGCCACACATCATCTAAACATGTCTTATACATTGGTGCATTATACAATGCTGTCATCATGTGTAGGTGAATTGATTGTAAGAATGGTGGAAGGTCTTTCAGGGCAATGTTTTTACCTGAGCTTGGATGGAAACTCTTAAATCGTTCATTGTTTTTTATAAACATCATTCCCTTTTTTACAAAAAAAATGGATTTTTCATAAAAAGGAACCCTTTTTTATAAAAATGTTGATAAAAATGTAACTCTGCTAAGTTTATTGTTAATTCATATTGATCTCCACAAGTTATTATTCAACCTATTATTCAGGACTAGGTTGATGTATGTATTGTAAATGGACAAGCTTGACAGATTCAGATTGATGTTGTACTTGGACTTTAAAGTCAAAATGTTAGAAAATTCTCAAGTAGTCAAGTAGTTAGTTCATTATACTTACAAGTTTAATTAAAGTATCTATTAAATATTTTCTTAAACAGGTTATTATCAATGTTGTATCAATTTGTAAGCTAAAAAATGTTGTTTTCATCATGCAATAAAATGTAACACTTTCGTGTTTAAGAAAATGTAATGCCCTTTATAGTACAACACACATGTATACATTTATTTATTTATTTGTACTCACGGTCGAAACCATTTTACAGAACACGACAGAATTCAAGATGGCTTATGATTAAAGCAATATGGTAATTACAATTAAAACTACAATAACAGAGATAAATATTTACATTAGTCTACTATGACAAACAGTAGGATTGTTCAACTTCAATATATACTACTGGAGTATTATATACTTCAATATATACTTCAGTATACTACTGGAGTGTTCAACTCCAAACATGTGCCTCGATCTTGTACCCGTTGGTATCCTCAGTTGATCATCCCGAGAATAGATGGGCAGTCGACTAGTCCATTTAACAGCTTGTTTAAAATCATGAGGTCTGAAACTTTTCGCCTCTGGGCCAGGGATAGGAGCCCATAGTGGTCCTCGAGATCAGCTATAGGGACATCCTTGTAGCCGAACCCAATCTTCATCCCCAGTACTCTAATAAATCTTCTCTTTTCGGATTGGAGTAGGTCAACTTGACCTATCTGAAATGGAGACCATATAATGGAGGCAAATTCCAGATTCTGGTGGACCAAAGATTAATATAAAACCAGAAAAGAATTTGTTCCAAGTCCAAATCTAGCTGTTCGGAATATAAAACCCAACGTCCTCGATGATTTTCCACAAATACAGTTGATGTGCTCATTAAAACTTAGGATCGAATCAAACAAAACTCCCAGGTCCTTTGCCAGCTCACTTCGCTCTATGTTAACATCTTTTAGGGAGTAATCGTACAGTATTGGGTATTTATTTCTGTGAAAGGTGATTAACTTGGACTTTTCAATATTAATAGTCACGTGTGATTGTTATCATACCAATTGGAGAGCTGATGTAAAGCTGTTTGCAGTCGGTGGCAATCATTCAATGAAATAATCTAAAGAAACAGTTTAACGTCGTCTGGAAACAAAAGGTACTTAACTCCAACATTGGTGCATATTTCGTTAATAAACATGCAAAATAGAAAAGGCCCAAGATGTGAACCCTGTGGAACACCAGAAGAGGGTGTAAATGGAGACAAGATTTTCGATCCATATCTAACAGCTAATGACCAGTTTTCAAGATAGTTCTGAAACCAATCCCATAAAGGTCCGATGATGCCATATCCTCTCAATTTGGATAGTAGATGAGTGTGACTTATCCTGTCAAAGGCCTTTGCGAAGTCAATGTAGATAGCGTCGACTTGATTTCTTCTAGAGAAAGCATCCAGTATATATGTCTGAAAGAGCATTACAGTAGTCACTGTAGATCTACCAGCGAGGAACCCATGCTGTTCATCAACAAATATATGCTTAAAATAAGGTTGAATGCAATAAAGAACTAGGCTTTCGAATATCTAGTTAACAGCAGAGAGAATTACAATAGGTCTGTAGTTTCCAACATGAGATGCATCCCCGTATTTATAAATGGGGACCACTTATCCGTGCTTTAGTGACGATGGGAAAACTCCCTTTGTCAACGTAGCATTAAATAGATTAGTAAGGAGAGGTGTACATTGCTTGTATTATTAGCTTTAGTAGTACGTATATTATTTGCTACTAGGGGTAGGTACTTAAGCAGTGCAACTCACTGAATTTATTACATTAGGTTGACTTTATAAAAGTTTGTTTACTTCTATCATTATTTTTTATTACTTTTATCTGGGTGGCTACCAACTGCTCAAAGTTGCATCTAGAGAGTTTTAAATTAAAAAAAAATATATAACTATTTTGGTTGAATGTGTTAAATTCGCATCCTTCAGTAATGTTTTAATTTTAATGATAGCGTTACCTTTGAAAACAGTGATAACTTTGTAGAACTATTTATTTTCAATCAGTTCTTAGAAATCAATGTGGCTGTCTAAGCATGAAAGAGGGTTTCCTTCAGTTTACATAGTGTTATTGATTTTTACTACTGTAACATCATTAATTTAATCTCTAACGTGGTTAATGTTATTATGGTTCTATTAAAAACATAAGGGAACTACCGGTGATAAAGAACCTTGACTTAACCTTTAAAAATTATTATCTTATCCACACCAGAAATTGTATAAGATAACGAAAGTAATAGATCACTTATAATAAATAAGGAAAAGTGGGTAGTCGGGGCAGCCAACAATGCTGTCTCTGACACACTGGCCTATGCTATAACAATGCATAATTGCTGTTAATACAGTGAGTTTGCGTGATCGGCCACTGTAGTGGGTCGCCTCCTCTCCCAGGCTTTCCTCACCGTTCCCGCCAATATTTGGACAATGCTTCCTACCGCGCCGCGCCGGTTATCGTACCGGAAGCTTCCACCATTCCGGATATGGTCGTTGCTGCCACACGAATGATGTTGCCTAAATGATGTCGATGCTTTGAATTTAACTAATTATGTTGTGATCAACTTTCTACACTTAAACTTCAGCTACGATGTGAGTCCTGGGAGCATAATTTGTGCAAACATAACCTAGTCCTTGGATGTGACAGTGGTGAAAAGCTTTGCACCAGTAAACAATTTAGGAAGACAACTTGTGCAGATAAAAATGGGCAAAATGGGCACTGTGTGTCCAGTTTTTGTTTAGAAGTATGTTTTTTAAATGAGTCTCGCATTGGGCCTGATGATGACCGGGTGTAACTGGTCGAAAGCGATCGCCATTACAAGATCTTTCTTATATATTTACACTCTTGTAGACAACTACAATGTAAGTGTAAATATCTTGAGTAATTTTGGAAAAAGTTTGATTATTTCAACCTGAACAAACTGTGTTGCAATATGCTGTGTGGGTACTAGGAAATGTGTTCTGATTTGGACACTTATTTGGACGATAAGAAAACTCAAAACTACGATTTCAAACTTAAAATCTAATGATAGTAGAATGAGTTGCACAAACATTTCTCATTTAACAAACATAATTTTCTTAATAATAATAATTCCAAGGGACGACGATTATCACTTTATTTGTTTTACTCAATATATTCTAGTATTATAATTACAGTAATTTTACCTTATAGGCAAAGTTAGTGGTCATTTCTCAGTAGGTAGAGGAAGTATCCGTGGTTCTTCTTGGTCAATTTTTATAAGTACATAATTTATAATTTATAATTTTTATAAGATAGCTACAGCTGATTGTATTTGTGTGTGAACAGTGAGAAATGGTGCTCCTAAAAAATTACTATTTTAGATATTTAAAAAATTAGAAATTAAGTGATACTATTGATATTTAATCAAATTTAAAGACACTAATTTCGAAATTTTACCAAGTATTTGAAACTATCAGGAACTTGAATTAGACACAGTAGAAAAACTCATAAATCGTACATAACCTATCAATATTTTCTAGACCTTATTGTGTTCAGCTGTGGAGAAGATAAATAATCCTCACTTGTTTTATTATCCAAATAATTGTTTTTAAGATGATAAAGTCAATAATTCAAACTAGGAGGCAAAAAATGAATTCAAAATCTTTAAGCAATGTTTCTTTTAATCAAAGCTCAACATTATGTGATAAGAAGATTTAGAAATGAAAATCAAGAGCATGACACAAACATTAAAAATGGTAGAGCAGCAAAATAAAGAGTTGAATCTGGAAGTAATTAAATTCAAAAATGAGGAGGATAATCTTAAAATAAATATTAAGAGAAAAGAAAATAAAACATCACATAATAATAATATTACTGATAATTACCTAAATTATATTCAACTTGAATCCTATTTTAAATGTTTATCAGATGAGATTGCTGATATGCCAAGAGATATCCTACTTGTGGGGCCAACAGTGACACAAACATTGAAATATGGAAGCTTATATGAAAATATCATAACTTTAACCTCTTGAAATTCACACAAGCAAACTTTTTCATATTTTGTTTAAAGACTGCCATAAAATCCAAAATATACATGGAAATAATGGCTCCCACTGGAGTTTATTGGTGTATAATAAAATAAATAATACCTTCTACCATTTTGATAGTGTGAAAGGATTGAACAATTTCCACGCCAAAAAACTTGCATCAAATATATGTAGCAATGCCATGGTTATTGAAACTAACACAATGCAACAAAAATCGAACTTTGAGGGTGGAATTCATGTTTTAGTGAATGCAAAATCAACTATCTTCAATATAATTAATGGCAAAGCTGATGACATTAATTATAATAATCAAGAAAATGATGATGCACTACTAAAAAATAATGAAATTAAGAAGGTCAGTAGTGATGTAATTATAAATGATGAATTTAACATTGATCTTCCTCACATTGAACATTCTAGTCACTCTAAAAATAAATCATCAAACTCTCTTCAAAAGGTTACATATAAAAACCAACAATGGACATTGCACTCTAAGAAAAATCCTAGGAATGACACTAGAAATGATGACAACAGTATGATTCCTTTAAGTAATAAATATGCTGTCCTAGATGTGGTTACGAATACAATAACATCTGAAGATTATGATTCCATAGTATGTCAGAGTCATTCAATAAAAGGATTTTACAATACTGCAAATTGCAAAAAGGACATATCAAAAAGGAATACTAAAAACAGGAATAAATCTTCAAAATCAAACATCAAACAAACCTGTAAACCCAAACCTCACATGACAAATCATCATATTGTATTAGATAATCTTGAAAGTAAGATTGACCAGGAATTGAAAAGAGAAGAAAATAAATAAAAAACTGTGTTGGGTATTAACAATAATCAAAATCGGGATAAGGATCATGATCTTGACTACTCTAGTGAACATGAAAATTTTAGACTATTTAATTATGACATCGCACCTTTATTACCGGTACATAATGACAGTATTTCAGATGAATCTAACAAACATGAAATCCCCAAAATAAAAATGATGACAGACAGTCATGGTAGATTAATAAACCGGCTTCTTCAAAAGAGATTAAAAACTCATATAATATAAGCATTGAAATAAAGCCCAATGACCTCTTAAAAAATATTATTGGAGATATAACAAGCAAAGGAAATAATATGGGGAAATGTGATTACACATGTATTATGGGAGGCACAAATGACATTGACATTGATGGTAATGAGAATGATTTAATGATTCAGTATGAAGAGACATTAAAGAACACCACAAATACCAATGTCATATTATGTGCTATTCCATATAGATGTGATAAGCCTGGTTTAAGTGAAAAAAATAAAATTGACAAATAGAAAGTTAAATGAACT
Organism: Neoaliturus tenellus; assembly: GCA_030545055.2. Taxonomy (NCBI): domain Eukaryota; kingdom Metazoa; phylum Arthropoda; class Insecta; order Hemiptera; family Cicadellidae; genus Neoaliturus; species Neoaliturus tenellus. Next base: position 80,096,443 of record CM061534.1, on the reverse strand, counting down.
GACTCTAAAATATCCACATTCAAGATTTTTAAAACTGATAGGGCTAAGTATAAAGTGCTATACTAAACATGGTCTTCATTTAAACCTATAAGGAAAGAGAAAAATGACTAAGCTACTGTCAAGTGTTATTCCTGACACAACCAACTCTCCTATTAGTTATATACCTACAGTTACAACTATTGGTGGAAGTTACAAATTTGAAGAAAGGCTCATATCATATCCGAGTACTTCTAACTACAAGCAAAGTGATTGGTCTTTTACCATCAGAAGAGATGCACAAAGATATTTCTGGAATATGAACAAGAATTATTATCATTCCAATTTAAAGGATCTAAATTATACTCAGAATAATTAAAACCAAATTGAATTATAAAATAACTGGAATTTTTTAGGGGTGGGAATTTTTTCCAAACTAAATATTTAACCATAAAATTGGAAAAGTAAAGCAAAGTAGGTCTAATGATATAAGATTCTTAATTTGGAACATAAGGGGATTAGTTAAGAAACTAGATATATTAAGTGTATATTTATTAGAATATTCTATTGATATAGTATGTTTAACTAAACACTGGATTAAAAATGAAAATTTATGTTTAAATCGAATTCCTGGATACAAGATAGTGATCTCATTTTGCAGAAAACACAGAAGAAAAGGAGGATCCATGATCATAGTTAAAAATGATATAATTTGCCATGATCTCATAACAATTAATTCAATATCTGAAGAAATGATTTTTCAAGTATCTGCAATAATGTTAGAAAACTACAATACAATTGTGATTTCAATTTACAGACCTTACAATAAAAACAAATTAACATTCCAAAGTTTTCTTAAAAAATTGGATCATACACTTAATATTTTGTTCAATTTTAATTGTCCTTTATTATTAACTGGAGATTTTAATGTAGATATCAAAGAAAAATCACACGAAACTGAAAGATTATGTAGTTTAATGAGCAGCTATGGTCTTTATCACATAGTCGATGAGATTACAAGAAAGAGGGCTCTTGTGTTGATAACATTTTTATTAATACAAACAGAGACTTATGTGAATATCGAATTATTTATACGCCTGAATCCGACCATAATGCTATATATATTTACAACTAAAATAGAACACAAAAATTATGTTGAAACTGATAATGAATATCCTAAAAATATAAGAAGAATCGTACACAACAGAACATGAACAATTTTGATCAACAATTACGAAATCATGAATACATCCTGAATACATCATAATGTACATGATCCACACTATCAAAAGCTTTTGACATTTACATAAATATCCCTACAGGTGTATCCCATTTATCAAGTGTCAATGGAATCAAGAAAGGCTGTTGCTGCTGATATTACTGATTTTTTTTCTAAAACAATGCTGAATTTCAGTAATGTTTGCTCTTCCAAATAATTGTACGTTGTGTACAATTTTCCAAATACTTTAGATATAGACGGAAAAATTGGAATTGGGTGGTATTTTGCAGGATGTTAACTTTCTTCAGACTCATGTACAGTTATTGCTTTTGAGCTTTTAAGTTTACTAAAAAAAATTCCATAGACAAAAGTTCAATTTTTTCACAGGTCATATGTTTATATAATTTGTATTTAATATACTATTAAAATCTCTTCCTTAACTTCTTTTACAATCGAAATTGGTATCACAGCAAAGCCACAAGAATAATTATTTTTCAGAGATTTAACAAAAATCAGCTGATAACTGTAGATATATAAATCAATGGTTTATATCTTTAACCTGTGGATTAGAAAAATGAAACCAAAGTGCAGCATCCTTCGGCCTGGTGAGTGAGTGAAGCGAACGAGCTCGTCTTAATAAAGGAAGAGGGCGAGTGAGCGGAGCGAACGAACTTTGTGTGAGAAACAAAAGTAGGCCCTAATAATTTTACCAAGCATAAGCTCGGTCCCCCTGGTACTGTTAAATATTCAAGCAATTCCATTACAACAGTGGTTTAGGTTTATCACAGATGAGTCATATTGCTATTCTCGGAAGGTCGCGGTGACCTTGTTCTACGTGAGGGCGGGTAGGGCGCCCCTGATGTCTCACACACAGTTCTCATCACTGACGACGTTCTCACGGGCCGTGGTGATGCGATATGCGTCGCTTGCGTGGGAGATCGCACGAGACGCCCGTGTGTAGGACTTTCATTTTAATTGTTCAGTCCTCGCCAGTAACAATAAATTATTGCTACCTCCTGCGGTTTACAGGAACTTAATTTAAGTTTATTTATGGTTAAATAATAAAAGCTGTGGGTAGGGAGCAATTATGTTATTATTTATTGCCTCTGTAAAATCTGAGGTATTCCTAACTCCGCGCCCAAGTATTTACCGCTACCACGAGTACGAATGTTTATAGGATAATGTTCAATATAGTTCAGCCATTTATTTCCTTAAACAGATTTAAAACAAAAACTTTAATTGGTTTTACAGCCATTTTACTTACACCGCAATTTTTGTGGAAAATTTTTAGAAGGTAAACATTTAAAGGCTAATAACCAAATATTAAAGTATTTAATGATTAACACCATTAAGTCATTTACACACGGTACTTGACCAAAGTCTAAATAATTATACTGTAGTTAATAATACAACGTTCTTTCATTTTTTTTTAAACCCTATCAATTACATTGAAATTTTGTTCACAAATAACTCCAAATTTAATTTTATCAATTCAAATGAAGCGCAAAAATATTAAATCAATCGAATTTTCCTGAAATTTAATATGTAATTATGTATTTCCATTCCACAAGTTATAGTTATTTTAATTAAATCATATTTTGTGAAACACTTGTAACATTCATACAACATAAACCGAAACAAACATAAATGTCCAACAATGCTGCTGGAGAAACCACCATGACAAACAAAATAAGAGAGTTGCAATCATCTCTCACCCACCTGTCCTTCAACGTCATAATTCTATGACGGTAACGCGCCTGATTTGGCATACAGAGAAGCCCCAGCCTTGTCCATGCAAATATCACGTTTGAAAACAGTGTACCAAGTTTGATGTTGGATATCATACTTACAGATAAATCTATTACTGGGCCATGTACAGAAGATATTTTACATGGCATTTTTTTACTTTGCTGCATAGGCTATTTTGATTACTCATTCTAGATTGTAGATTTTTCAAGTCCAAGTCAAATGAGTGTTACGGCTAAGTAAATAAACGGTATCAGTTAACTGACACATACTTTCTCCCGTCCCAACAATATAAAAGAGGTGTTAAAAGCCTCAAAACATTAATGTCTTGATGGCTCAATCAGATAGCCAACAGCTGAGCAGCACGAGATTGACCCTACGCACGTCTGTGACTTTTAACGACGTACTGCGTTTACCGCTAAACGAAAAATTGAATTTTCTCCGCAACCACTTGACATAGAGCAATACTTTAAAGTACTGGATTATTTAGTTTTTTGAGCTTGATTTAATGGTCATGAGTAAAATTTATTTCAAAATAACAGCTTTTTTGAAAATTCAAAAAATTGATTTTTGAAACACTTTTTACTCTATAACTTTTGAACGCGCATTTTCTCGGAAATGCGGGTGGTGTCATTTTATTCAGCATTTTATTCTTAATAAACCACAAAAGTTTAATCAAAATCGTTAGAGCCGTTTTTGAAAAATTTGGATTTTTCACGTTTTTTGAGGGTTTTTTGGGGTAAACTACCCTTAAAAATCAAAAATTCAAAAAAATGAAAAAAACGCCTGGAATTATCGTGGTTTTGGACCTACGTACCAAATTTCACCAAAATCAGACCATTGGGGCATTCTCTAGCTCTGTATACATCCAGACACACACACACACACACACACAGACATCACTCTGAAAACCACTTTTTTGGACTCAGGGGGAACCAAAATGGATAAATCCACCAACAACTCAAATTCGAAAATTTTGACGAAAACAATACTTTCTCCATATACTATGGTATAGGGGGAGAAAGTAAAATGATGTTTTATGTTCTGCTGTTTTAGCTAAAATTTTAAAGTTTACAATTTATAGACCAAGTCATTTTTTATCAGAAAGGGAAAGAAAGTGTTATGAGTGTTTACCAAAATCTTTGTTTCACTTAATTAATTAATCTATGAAACAGATATTAAAGTTTATGAATACTCAACTGAAGGTAGGCTAGAGTATCTCACTCAGCTTACTTTTGAAGAAATTAACACCAATTTGCACACCATAAAAATAAGGTGGTTGAGATTAAATATTTTACTTTTGATTCAATCCACTCTATATATACTTTAAACATATTTAAATATGATTTTTAAAGCATCCTTTTTAATTAACGGCTGCTAACTGAGCAGTTTTGCTGTTCAATATGGAAACAGAGGACACTAATAAACATTTATTTTCGAAAGGGGTGGAAAACAAAGGGCCTTCACACTGGTCGAGTAGATGTCTCTATCACATCTCCTGGAGGAAAGCTCAAAAATTGAACTACAAAAGTACATAAAAGAAAAGAATCTACAAGGAAAAATTGAGGGTTTTAATTGTATACTAAAAAGCCACTGCTTAATAAATCATCAAATGGAACTATCCATCTTGTGATGGACTACAAGAAACTAATGGTTTGATTAAGACAATTGAGGAGAAAGATTTTAACACAATTTTAACTCAGTAAGAGAATATTACTACCCAGAATAATAACGCCAGCTTTATCTCATCAGAACAGAGCATTTGAGTTCGTTAATCTGTTTCTAAATACACCAGTTTATCAACCCAGACAGAGGGAAACGTCCCTTTTTATCTGAAACTGTTGGATGACGACTGGGTCAGTGATGATTCTATATAAATATACTTTGTCCCCTCATGTCTCCCTCATGGGGTGCACTCCAGTCAAAATTAGACAAAATAGAGTTGATCATTTTATGAAGAGGATCATTGATTTCCAAAGTAACACAGGGGCTGACGTTACGACTGTCACATTAGATGAACACTTAACAAGAGAACTTAGAAATTATCTAACACATGATAAGTTCATCCAGGAAAAAGACCTTATGGCAGTGGAGTTAAAGCTGAGAAAACACTTAATGTAACTTCGTCTTTCGATTCTTCTACCCTATTGGAAACAACCACAGAAGTCATTCATTCAAATTGGATACAATCTGTGGAAAACCAAAAAACATAAACTTAGAAAAAAAAACTGTTGTTTAGTATACACTGAGAGCCAGCATCCACATTCTTCTTTATCCCCAGAACTTCAGTCAACCCCCTCGCCATCAAAAAGATGCAGATTAACGTGTCTTGTTCTACGCAAAAAATCACTTTGAAATAATGGGTCACAACCCTACCTTTACGTTTCAAAAATTTAAATTCATTCCAATATGGCGGATTTAAGCAAAAAAATTTAACCACGTCAAGAAATAGTATAAGCTAATCAATGATGTTTGGTAGTGGTTGCGGGGAGTCAAATATCCTAAGAAATGCGGAAAAAAATAAGGGGGGGGGCATTAAAAACTCACCCTATATTATATTTATTAAATACCCTGTAACTCCCGATTATTTATTAAAATATTTATACGTACATGAAAATTTTGCCTCATGCAATAATTTTTTTCTTTTTCATAGTTTAATTGCATTCAATAACCTACAATTTGTATCTTAATATTTTATATTGTATAGTATTTTTTATGCTACCCACAGTGTCACAACCAACTACCACCAACAGTGTGACAGACAGGAGCTAAATAAATGATAATATCTAATTTGTAGCCCACTATTACTGAACTTAAATGAAAACAATCCACTTTCGAATAAATGTTAGCATATTTTTTCATCGGAATATTTATGTCATTATGCAAATAAAATAAACTGACCGTATGTCTCAGAGATCGGCATTTTAAATTATGAACCAGCAAAGATTACTATATTATGATTTTTTACCTGTGAAAATGAGATTTTATTATTTTGTTTCCTTACAACAGATAGAGAGTTACATTTTTTTATTTAACCTTTTTCCATAAGTTTCTATTTATTGCCGAACTTTTTGTTTAGACCTATTCTGAAAGGAAACAGGTTATAACATAATAAATTTCATAACAACGAAATTATTACTAAGACTCCAAGACCTAAAACAACCTCACAAAAAAACCTGCTGTATAAAGATGGTTTAACGAAATATTAAGTGAATTGTAATATATCAATATTCGATCGAGTCAGAACTGGAAATTGTTTAAGTATTATGATAAGAAAGGAGTGCGGAGTCGAATATAGGTTTCTGGTAACCTTTCGCTCTACAGAAATGCAAATTTAATTGATTATTCCCAACAATTCAAAATGCATTGCCTATGGCCTATAGGATTCACCAATTCATACCCCCAGGAACTACACCCATGAATAATAATCTGTAAAGTTATTATCAAAATTGTTGAACATTTTTATCGATCTTTAATAATCCGAAGCTTAGGACAAGTTTTGTTAAGAGTTAGTAGTATAGAAAAACGTATTCATTCAAACATTTATCATAAAACCAATTCTTTCTGATAGTTTTCAAAACGCTTGATGGTAAGACTGCAATTATCGATTTGGGGAAGAAAAGCGCCGACGAGGAGAGCGGTTACAAACGGCATTTGACATGGAAATTTCCGGCGACTGCGACTGCGCATTACGCACGGCGCATCTGGGTTTCCTTGTCACGGAAGGATCACATCACGTAATCTACACTTGTGGTGCGATCTCGCGGTATAATTAAGGACTTCTGGCCTGGATCTGGGTGATGATATACAGGTCGGGCCCAGGGTCACACGCACACACGACGCACATTGTCTAGGAACTACTGGGCGTTAAGGCAGCCGTGAGTTGGACCCTTGTCTCCCTGTAGCCTCCTATCCTTGCTTCAGTTATGAGTCACTATGATTAAAAAATGATCAGTAAGTTTTAAAATCACTTACCTCCAAGAGTAAATTTCCTGAAATTCGTTTTAGAAATAATGAATTGTTTGAAAAAAATTTAAAGTAATTAAGTGTTTGTCAGTGGTTTAATATTTTATTACTACAAAATAGTTTGTACATTGAGGCCTGAATAATAGTATTTCTTTAATGGTGATAAGCTCCCCTCAGAGCCTCTAGATGATGTTCCCTGGCAGCGGCGACCTCGTGAGTGTCTGCCAGGTATCCGGACTTGAGCACCACGGGCTTGGCGAGGGGTCCGTGGTAAGGCACCACATGATGGGAGTGTCCACAGTCGGCGCCGTAACCTGAGGCGTATCTGCCACTGTAGTGGTCACCGTAGCCTCCGTGAGCCTTGGCCTTGGCTATGGCGGCGAAATGCTCAGCCTTAGCAGCGGCCACCTCGTGAGTGTCTGCGATGTGTCCGTCATGCAGGACATGTGGGATGGCGATGGGTCCGTGGTACCTGATGTCTCCATGGTGTTCTCCGTATGAACCGCTGGACTCTTGTCCATTCTGGTATTCGTAGTTTCCACCGTATTGTCCTCCATAACTGGATTCCCTAGCCAGAGCGGCGAGATGAGCGTTCTTGGCTGCTGCTACCTCATGGGTGTCTGCCAGGTAGCCGTTGTGGAGGACGACAGGCTTGGCGGTGGGTCCGTGGTAGTAGCTGCAGTACACGCTGTTGCTGTACAGGGCAGCGGACAGAAGCAGAACCTAAAAGTCATGTCATAATGTGTATGTTTACCCGAGTCAAAAGATATTTGTAATAGTAACAGTACTCGCAATGAAAAGCTTAATTTTATGAATGTGTGAAATATTTAGAATAATTAAAAAATTTTAATGAAAGATTTAGGTATTTGCATTTACTATGTTAAGTCGAAAATTTGGGAAATTTATCAATCTTTTTACTAAAGCAGTAAAAAGACAACGTTGTGTTGAAAATGTTATCTACAACGATTTATTATAGTACTCTAGAGCTGGTTCAATTGTGTATGAATTCAAAAATAAATATCATAATCTAGTTTATTTTAGGGTGTAAAGGTTAAGGTGTTGATAACTTCTGTATTATATATTCAAACAAATAAATTTGTTTTAATAGCTTAAGTCACCACCATAAAAATTGCACTTTTCCTAAAATAATTGAGAGAAACAAATAAAAATATTCGTTATTGTTACAGTTAACGCAATTTGAAATAAAAAATCTGAAAAGACATTCTAACAACAATGAAATTAGTCTCAGGAGAGTAAGTTCGTGGGATATTTTTACTTTCAATTTCCATGTATCTAACTGTTTTTAACCGATTATTAAGAATCTCCTAATGAATGATTAATACATGCAAATTGTATTGCCTGTGAGAAAATTAGGAGGCCATAAAGTTATGAGTTAGATATGATGTAGCATACAAATGACTAAAGACATTTTTATTGAAAATTGCAATTATTGCAATATATTTGAATTATTAAAAAAACAATTTCATACGTTGAATGGTACATGCAAAATGATTTGTTTTCTTAGATATCCTCTGGAAATCAAGTTGTGCTCTCAAATTATTACCCAAGATAAATAAAATACTATTTCTATGCCAAATGTTTTTGATAAAAAAATAAAATAAAAAAAATACTTACTAAGCTGTTCATGATGATTCGTTGATTCGAACTGAATGTTGGGGATTTGTGTTGGTGCTAATATAGCTCTGGGTTGGCCAATATCCCCCAGCAGAATGTCTGAAATGTACCAATTAACGTGTAAGGAAGCAACACCGATCAAGACTGTAGGTAATAAGTAATCCACGTGACCCAATTTAGAATATCCTAATGTATAAGAAAATCACAAGAGAATGAGAAATATTTGATTAAAATTGATATTGTAAAAGAACCAAAATCAAACAAATATTAATAGCATAAATGAGTACAATGAAACTCTACAATATAATTAAATCCGAGGTGCAATTCAACTTAAAATGTGGG
>CM061534.1:79570906-80087459 GCA_030545055.2 Neoaliturus tenellus | reverse complement strand
ACTGAAAACATGTCTCCGTATTACCTGTTTTGGACGGCGTTTTGGGGTATTTATTGATAAAATTTGTGTTTTATTGTAGATTAAGGTTAGATCTAGGTTCCTCATGCCTGATATATCAGTAAGAAACAAATCTTAAAAGTAACGAAAATTGAGTTACTTTGTGAAGTGTCGTCACCACCATCGATTACTGTTCCACACTCTGTATATCACTAGGGACGCTTCACAATAAAAACACCACTTCACTAAACATAATTTATTAATCACCACAATAAACACATACAAAGATTAGTACTCAACAGCACTATATCAATGTAACACCACTGTTCACTAACTGATTCACTGTTCACTCACTACACTGACTGACTACCACTGACTGACTCTATGCGGGCGCAGCCCAAATGCATTCTAAAACGGTACTATACATTTCCAGAGAATTCGGTTCCTCTATGTTGCGTATATTCGAGTGTAAACAATACTCTCGATTTTTCAAGAAGTTATAGGTTATGTTTCGTATTAAGTGTAAGCATTACATTAACACAGTGTTAAGTAATTTAAAAAAGGAACCATTCTTCTACCAACTAAATAAAAGGAAGATATTAAGGATAAGTACTGTTAAATAAACATTAATGCTATCAAACATATTGAATTCCTTATTCTATCATTTTCTAGATGTTCGTTCTAGCAGCTACTGTAAGCCACTACATATAGAATTAAAAATTAATTAAATATGCAAATAATAAACTATAGAACCTAATATTAATTAATTTTATTTCCAAGGTTACTGAATGAATAAACGTTATTGGGATATTGAAGGTTTTAACAAAAGGCTAAGGCTAGGTATAGGCAAAATATTGTAGGCCTAAAGCAATTAGGCTAAAGCATACATGCGACAGAAGTCACAGAGAGTAATATTTTCACATTTTCAAAATTTTGAGGTATAAGGTACCTAATATAACTACCTAATTCAACTAAACACTTACCAAGTTTAAAGAAAATTGGACGAAAAATAACGTCCGAAACAGGGGAACAAAATACCATGTTTTGCATATGGTTAACATTGCCGACTGCGCTTTTAGCCCAAAGGTGAAGATGACTCTTAAAGGCCTTCATAACACAACCGTTGCATAAACCACTATTATACAACATTCATGTAGCCTCTGTAAGCCGGTGCCTGCAATAGCCGCTTGTCACCACCGCCACCCCCCCCCCCCACGCATTTCGTTAATGGCGAGGTTTTGTTGACGACTGCTGTAAATTTCACAGCCATAAACTGCCTCCAAGTGGTTGTCATAAAGCCTCCTTTTATAGATGGTCGCCTTGCGAAATAAATTTACATTTTCGTCACTAAGTTTATTTACTTTAATCTACTATAAAAAGTTCCAGTAATTTACAAATACCTTTACTCTTATGTAAAAAGAATAAATATAGTAGTTTGCTGATAATTTAAAGTCCACTGTACATATATGAATAATTTAAAAAGACATTATCTTTATTACTTTTGCTTCGATAAAAGAAGAAAAATTGTGCAAAACCGCTTCAATAAACTCTATTTTGTATTGTTTTAATGCAAAGCCAAGGAGTTAAAAAGAAGCCGCCCTTATGGAAAGACGTAATTATACCAAAGAAGAACTTCTATAAACAAGATTTTCTTAATACAAGTCCCGCTTTAATCATAATCCTATTTCTCTCTCGGGGTTTTCTTTCCTTGTGTTTTCTTTACTCCACTCACAGAGACTAATCAACCTCACAGCTTTTACTTTTATTAGAGGTACATTGATATATAGTTCCAATTAAAGTTACGAATGAATGAATATTTCAAGACTATATTATAAATTACGGTATTTATTCTACATATTTTTATAGCTTTCTCAACTGCACTATCTAGCATCGTTACATACATAAAAAAATCACCCATGCAGATTGGTTTTTTACGTACTAGAATGCACTTGTTAAATTATATAAATTCAATACATATATTAGCTTTAGTAACTATATCTGTGGAATGTTATAGTCTTCCTCTCTCTGTTAGAGCAATGGAGATTATCTTTTCTTGTTATTCGTAAATAATAAGGATAAAAGGCCTATATTAAGACCACCTCAGTAAAATAAATTAGGTAATATTTCTACCTTGCCTTAATCATCTAAGTAATTAACTTCATAAGTAACGTTTGTGTTATTTCTCAAAGAAAATATTGGTGTAATTGCTTCAGAGAGGCCCTTACCTCTAAGGGCCTCCCTATATACAGTGAAGGTCACAACAAACTTTCTATTAATAGTCTAGATAGTTTTCTTAACTTGTTTAAACTGTGGGGAGCTGATAACCTTCTAGATCAGCTCGCCCGAGAACTTGGTGCTGACGCGCTCCTTATCAGCAAACAGTATCGGGACAGAGACCCAAACATTTGGATCTCCGACAGCCTCGGTACTGCTGCATTTTGGGCACGTAATACACGAGATGTCTTGGTGCGGAGTCACGGGCGCGGCCGAGGATTCGTCTGGGTTCGGTGTGGGGACGTGACTATCTTCAGTTGCTACCTCACACCCAACGAGGCCGTCCAGGACTTCCGCGACAAGATAAATAGCCTAGAGGAGTGCGTTCTCGGCACCACCGGGCATGTCGTCGTTGGTGGCGATTTCAACGCCAGGGCTGTCGAGTGGGGAATGCCCTCTACCAGCTCCCGGGGGAAATACATCCTGGATTTCATCGCCAGGGCCGGTCTTGTCGTCCTCAACCAGGGCGACACACCTACTTTTCGGCGCCCCGGGCAGAGAGGCACGATCCCCGATGTCACCTTTGCGTCTGAGTCGCTCCTTCCGAGGATCCCTGGCTGGAGGGTTGTGGAGGACTACACGGGTAGCGACCACCAATACGTCGTGTTTGACCTGCATGATCAGGCAAATCGTCGAGTTTCCGCATCTCGGGAAGGGCCACGCCGGTGGAACACCAACAAACTGGACGTGGTAAAGTTCACCGAAGTCATCTCTCGGGGAGCGCAGGGGAATCCTGGTGAGGCTGGGGCCGAGGCAGTAGTAACATCCACGATGGAACTGATCGTCTCGGCCTGCGACCAGTCTATGCCGCGAGGGAAACCCCGACGCGACAAACAACCCGCTTACTGGTGGACTGAAGAGATTGCGGAACTCAGAAGAACATGTTTAAGAACTAGACGAGCCGCCACAAGAGCGAGAATCCCCGCAGTCAGAGTTCGTAAGTCGGAGGCCTATAAAGCTGCGAGAAAATCTCTCCACCAGGCGATAAACAGGAACAAGGCGAATAGCTGGAGGAGACTTCGTGACGACGTTGACTCCGACCCGTGGGGCCTGGGTTACAAACTTGTAACACAGAAACTCGGCGCCCGCTCTCCACCTTCCATCATGGAGGGCGCCACCATGGGGAGGATCGTCGCTGCGTTGTTTCCTGAACATCCACAGCGACCGCCGGTTGACTTCGGACGGGTAGAGGACGTTCCACTCTTCTCTTTCGAGGAGCTGGAAACCTCCGTTCTCTCCCTGAAGAGCAACAAGGCTCCTGGCCCGGACGGGATTCCCAGTGAGGCTTTAAAGAAAGTATTTTCAATCAACGCTGACTTGTTGTTGAGAATGTACAATGCCTGTTTGGTAGAAGGGGTGTTTCCTACTCCCTGGAAAACAGCCAGGCTTGTACTGATCAGCAAGGGCAAAGGTGATCCCGAGCTGCCGTCGTCCCACAGGCCTCTCTGCATGTTGGACACGGCTGGGAAGCTGTCCGAGAAGCTGATCCGTTCCCGCCTGACGTCTGCCGTGGAAGCTGCCGGGGACTTATGCCCCCGTCAGTACGGCTTCAGAAAGGGACGGTCAACGATCGACGCTGCCACCGAAGTTCAGAGAGATGTGGAGAGAGCCGAGAGCCACAACCATTTCTCCCGCCGAGTAGTGCTTCTTGTTACGCTTGATGTCAAGAATGCCTTCAACTCGGCGAGGTGGGTCGATATGTTGGATGCGCTTCGCAACACCTTTCGTATTCCTGCATATCTGTTGCGGCTCATCGAGGATTATCTACGCTCTCGAAGCCTGATTTATGACACGAGGGACGGAACGCGGACGATGGAAGTCACTTCTGGTGCCGCACAAGGTTCAATACTCGGCCCGGATCTTTGGAACGTTGCCTATGACAGCCTCCTGAGGTCCGAGATGCCTGAGGAAACCACTTTGGTTGGGTATGCCGATGAAGTTTCAGCTCTCATTGCTGCACGCAACGTTGAGCTGGCCCAACTGAAGTTGAACCGAGTTATGCGGGTGGTCAACAACTGGATGTCCGATCACGGTCTCTCGCTTGCTCTCAGTAAGACGGAGGTCGTGATTCTCACGAAGAAGAGGATCGACACCGTCGTCCCGTTTCGAGTGGGAAGGGAGGTGGTCACATCAACTCGTGCCGCCAAATACCTCGGGGTTATGGTGGACACCAAGTTAAGCTGGAGGGATCAGATCTTCCGTACGGCGGACAAGACCGCTAAGGTAGTCACTTACCTTAGTAGGCTGATGGCCAATGTCGGGGGTCCCCAAGCCAGTAGAAGACGTCTGTTGATGTCCGCGGTCCAGTCCGTGCTTCTTTATGGAGCAGAGGTGTGGTCAGACGCTCTAGATAAGGAGTGCTACAGGTTGCGACTCGCCCGGGTTAAGCGTCAAGCGGCGCTCCGGGTGTGTTCCGCCTACCGGACAGTGTCCGAGCCTGCCGTCCTGGTGGTCGCCGGAGTCATTCCTGTCAAGCTCTTGGCAGGAGAGAGGAAGGCGATTTATCAAAGACAAGGCGAGATCGGCAAGGACACGGCAAGAACAGAAGAGCGCTCTCGAACCTTCCAGCAGTGGTAACACAGCTGGGAGCACGACACCCGAGGACGATAGACTTATCAAGCAGGTCCAACCATGGGTGGAACGGCGGCATGGGGAGGTGGACTACTACCTGACCCAATTTTTGACAGGTCACGGCTATTTTCGGTCGTACCTGAACCGGATGGGAAAGACCGGTTCACCGGACTGCATTTATTGCCCGGGTGTCCCCGACGATGCGGAACACACATTCTTCCGCTGTCCCCGTTGGGAAGGGCCCCGCCTGGAGGCCACACAAATCTTTTGTGCATTTTCGGTGGACTCGGTCTGCCAAAAGATTTTGGAGGATGAGGGCAACTGGGATTGTTTGTCACAATTCGTCCGGGGCATCCTCCTGGAAAAAACAACCGATCTGGACCGCGAAGTGGCCCAGATCCCTTGATCGAGCGGCTGGATAAGGAACGAGCCCCACGGGCGTAAGCCAAATTTAGGCCTAGCCTGACGTAATGTGATAAACAATTCCAGGTTAGATTCCTAAAGAGTAGAGGAGGTTTTTTAGTGGGTAAACCCGTTTTTTAGGGGAGCCCCACACTACAGGCTGGCCACCTGTGTGCGTAATGCATTTTTCCGCCTCTCCCTAAAAAAAGTGTTATTAAACATTTTATCATCTTACTCTGACACTCTCAAGTAGTAACTCATTAGTGATGATGCTGAAGGCTGTGTTGATTCTCAGTATCAGTTCCTGAATTTTTTCAACTTGCATACTCAATTTGTACAACTTTGTTTTTGACAATGCTCTAATAATGACCAGCTTTGAGCGAGAATAACTAATAAACTCAAATAATGTTATAAAGAGATCATAAGGGTTCCTCTATTAAATAATGGCAGTTTTAAAACTATCTATGTACACCTAGAACAATTTTTAACCCTCAAAACTTTTCTTTTCTTTGACATGCTGCAGTACAATGGAATTTTTAGATTTGAGGAAAACTTTGGTTTAGAGGTTTCGGAAATTCTCAGTAACTTTTATTAAAGTTTTTTTATTTCGATGATAATTTTGACCTATTGTTTACCTTAACCTCACCTCTTAAAATGGAAAAATCGGGAACTTCAATTTGATTGCCTAGTCCGGCTGCGAATTCCGAATTGAGTTGCACGAATTTAAATATAAATAGACAAAAGCAAGGATAGTTCTCCTAATAATCGGTGGCCACCATCAAGCCTGATATCTCTAGTCTGCCTCCACAACTGAGGGTGCAGTAAAACAGCACTCCCTACGAACATTCCACCAAGTTCAACTGTGGCTGGGAAATGAACTGCCTCCTCAGATGTATGGATGGAAGATTGAGAACGACTGCCTGGTTCCAGTCCACAGTGAGCTAACCGCTGCCCCGGAGGACATTTTGAAAATGGTTTTCTGCCGATGCAAGAAAGACTGTGACAGTTCAAAGTGTGGCTGCAAAAAATCGAACCTTAAATGTTCAATAGCATGCAAAAATTGCCAGGGAAACTGCCTCAATGGAGGCCCTAATATTGACTCTGAAGATGAAGAAGATTCTCTGGCTGTTTCGCTACAAGATACCAATGCCGAATTTATTGAAGATATTGGAAAAGACGAAAACAAAGACGAGGATGAATTTCCTTCCCACCCCAAGAAAGCAAGAAATTGACCCAGGAATGTTTTTTTGACACATTTAAATTGACATAGTGTTGTAATGTTTTTTATTAGGCTAATTAAAGTTTTCTAAAGCAATAAATTTTGTTTTGAGTTAATTTTTGTAATTCATTAATCTTCCAAATATCACTTGTACATGCACAAAGAGAGTCGTAGCAACAATATGTTCCCCATTATAATGGTATACATCTTTTTTTAAATTAAGTTTGAGGAACCAGGTATATAGACCACAACTACAATATTCTAAAATGAGTGTCT
Organism: Neoaliturus tenellus; assembly: GCA_030545055.2. Lineage (NCBI taxonomy): Eukaryota > Metazoa > Arthropoda > Insecta > Hemiptera > Cicadellidae > Neoaliturus > Neoaliturus tenellus. The sequence goes on along the minus strand of CM061534.1, from coordinate 80,080,720 downwards.
ATGATATTTAGACGTCCCAGTACTAACTATAAATACATAGTGGTGCATATTTTGGCCAATGTGTTGACTGGGAATGATGAGAATTTGAAAGATTCATTAGGTGAAAATTGCCGCGAAGCATCAGATTTCAAGCTAAATATTAAATTTGCTATAAAATTTTAAATAAAATAGTTAAAATAGTAAAGTAATCTATAATTTTTATGTGATTTTAACTATCTACAACCCTATAAAAGGTATTTGTGTTTTGGGTGCGTCGTTGAAGAGTTATCCAGTTAAAAAGAGCAAAATTTGTGGGGCAAAAGTGTTTTTTTCCAAAATTACCGACTTTCAAGAGCTGATATCTCGAAAACTATGCAAGATATTGAAAACATTTTGGTATGTAATTTGTAGCAAATTTAACCAGCTTTCATTTTGTATATTGTGGTTATGTCGCTAGGACGCATAGTTTCGGAGATATAAGCGAAAAACCCAAAAATGGGACCTTCTGACCCCCCCCCCTCCCCCCGGCACAAGGGCTAGAGGCGGGGACTTTTGATATGTTCACCTCCTAACTAGTCCAAACAAAGCTGCAAAGTCAAAAATTGTGTTCCATGCATTTCCCTCTATACCTTCTTTTTAATGTTAATTGCCTGGACTATAAGGGATACATGCCAGGTTAGGTGATAGAGATAATTTCTAAATGACTTCGGTTGGTTAAAGCCTTAATAAATCTAATAACATATTATCATCTCCTAAATCTCGATTGAACGAGTTCAAATTAATTATATAAGGTAATCCTTTTTTAAAATTTATGTTTGAAATTCACACGGTGAATTTACCTTTGCTTAATCAACCTGATATCAAAAGGTTTTATTAATATTAATGAATGGAACTATTGAAAATAAGAGAAAATATCTGTGGCTTTAAACGGATATTATTTTATGTACTTTTTTTATGTCTTTTGAAATTTGTATCCAACTGAGACACGGTTAATAACGAATTTAACTCTTTAATTAAAATATTAGTCTATTTAACGTAGTGAAATTTTTATACATATTTCACAGTAAAAAAAAATATCAAGAAAGTTACAGTATTTTTAAAAATGGTATTATACATGTATTTTTATTTAGTTTTAATAATCAAGGAAATATTGTTTAGTAAAGGAGAAAGAGTTAAAATACGTGAATAATATTCAGTGTCCATCAATTTTGAGTGGCACGGAAGGGGGAGCGCTTTGATGACGCTGTATTTTTTAAAGCCTCAGTTATATTTCCAGTGCAATTCTCAGGACGTCTCGTCAACCAGTGTCAGTGTCAGCAGTATTTTATTACTTGCATAAAACACTGAGCGGCACATATTGTTTAGTAATGAAAGTGTTTTTTGTGGTCCACCACAAAAAACACTGGTGGTGGTTGGTTTTTTTGTTAAAAGTAAATCTATTTTAGTTGTATATACACAAAGCTAATTAACGTTATAAATGATTTGTTTAAGGTAAATTGCTTGTATGGTGATGGGGGGATTAAAACCCATTCTTTCGCGTTCATGAAGATGGTGGATTGATATTTAAATTATTATAAACAAATTAAGAATTAACATTATTATTATTTATGTAAACATTACATGCAACTAAGGGAGTATAGTTTAAGTATGTTCAACATACTAAAATTCTGAGATTTCTCAAAACAAATTCCATAATAATGGTTGTATGGTCTTTAAGACAGTGCTTTGCATATTTTAAGAGTAAAAACATTCAGAGATTTTAAATGCTTAAAAAATGTTTTTTTTTTAATGTTCGTCTTTTTATTGAAGGTGAATACTATTGTATTATGAAATTAGCTGAAAAATAGAAAAAGAAGTTTTAAAAAGGGTTGTATAAGTATGTAACTATTAAAACCACAAATAACTTGATTCCTTTTATAACTTATAAATTTATCACACCTATTATTTTATTTAAAAACTTAAGTGATTTCAAGCTCGTAATAACAAAGCAAGAATGATAATGAGTAAATATTTCACTGGGCTCAAAGGAAGGTCAAATTCCTTCTTCGCCGTTTACTTAACAACATTCTTCCCTTTACTTGGTGTTTATGGATTGTCTTTCTGAAAAATCTCAAACTAAGTTTTAGAGTGGGTTTCAATTTACTGATTCTTTCTAAATTACATTCTTACAAACGGCAAGACATAATTTTTTATAAATATGTTGTTTTGATTTGTGAATCTGTTAATAGTTTCATAATTATAGAATAATTTTGATTTATTATAAATTTAAATCACAGAAGAATATATTCGCTTTTAACTAACACCAGAAACGTATATTCAAGGTTATACAAGGTTATAAATGAAAGAGTTTTTCATTATATTCACTATGATTCTAGTAACGTCTACATATTTAATTGAATTGAAAAATACGATAGTGAATTTATTAAGACACATTCCAAAAGAGAGAGTTCAAAAACGAGTTACATTTATTTATTTATCCATCTATATTTGCTACGTCCATTGATATATTTTCAAATAAAGTAGGATATATTTTGTCTGAAGTAACAGCGAAATCGATATCAGTTTCTGGAAGCGACCCAACTGTTGGCACCGTGGATCGCCGCCTGTCCTACTGGCTGTTCCGTGATCGGTTGGCTCCACTACCAGCATGTACGGTTATGAGTTCTATGATTCGTTCATGTTCTAGAAACGTTACTGTTAAATTCAAAACATTACTGTGTTACCTACGATTAAGCCACAAATTGACATGAAAACTTTCAATATATCAGCCCCTTTTTGCGATATATGTCAAGTAGGTAGGGGTACTATTAATGACTCCTAAAAAATTTAGGAGTTTGTACATCATATTTTATAAACAAAAGTGGTTTTTCATTAGATGTCATGTGTCTTGGGAAATGTAAACTTTTGTTACTGATAAATTAGGGCAAATGCACTTTGAATCTAAGCTAACAATCTGTGTTGTATCATATATGTAATATAAACTATTTACCTTTCAGAAATTCATATTACTGAAAATGAAAACTATACATTAGGGCCTACTACACAAATAAAATTATATTTTGGGATAATTATTCAGTAAAATACAGTTTGTTATTTTATTCGGAAATTATTAACCTTTCTCGATTGTGTAGCTTTTCTCACTTAAAGAAATTGTATATTACACCCCTTGAAGTTGAAGGAGATTTAAGTGCAGAAGAAAACGAAATTGCCTACAAGAACAATTAGCGATAAATACATAACAATAAAAAATTGGTGTAATACAATAAAAAACAATACCGAACAACTCCCTTAAGGGAAGTGACCTAATAAACTCCTGTAACCGCACAGTTGTATAAAACTCATTGTTTCCTTTCGGATTAGGAAGGGGTTTTGTCAACATGGAATCTCGAGGGAAGAATTATCGAGTAAGGCTGAATCATTGCGGGATCAGCGGGGTAATTTTGTTCCGAGGGATTGCCACCCCTGTTTCCTCGGCAACACAGCCACCCAGTCAGTATCTCTCAGTCTTGCTCAGTGGTTGGCCGTGGTCGAACCGTGTCCATGTTTTTCTGAATAACCTAAATATAACAGTATACTATCGTAGGGGTTTTATGGAATATTTGGTTATGTCACTTTAAAGTTATGGTAACAGTGGATTAATATAATCGTCGTATTTTGCCTCGGACCCAAAAAGGATTATTTGTTTGTTGAGGTAATATTAAACACGTATATTTTAGGATTAAAATAGCATTTAACATTTGTTTTCTCTCATATAATATTAGTAAAAATAAGAAAATACACTAAAATTGTACATGTTGAAAATCTTCTGGCCACGCCGACAAAGATTATAATGAGATAAAAATAACAGAAAATATAAAATTTTAAAAATAGAAATGACATAAAAACTGCATTTAAACAAAAATCCTTCGTGATATTTAGTTAATAAATTTTATATTTGTTTGAACATCATAAAAACTGATGTGATATTGGACACTATCTACAGGGGGCCCATAAAAAGGTACTCATCTAAATATATTTTCAAGATTTAAATTATTACCACTCCACAAGAATGTTCAGAAATGGTTGGAGAAATAATAAACAAATGGAATGAGTAATGACAATGGTGAAAAACACTGAAAACATTTCCTTTAGAGATAAAGCCAGCTTTGTACGGTACTAAGTAACAATTACCGTTAAATGATGAGTACCTTTTTTTGAGCCACTTTGTACAATAAATTTTTTAAGACGTTATGAGTTCTTATAAACATATCATGTACAAGTGGTGACTAGATATAGAAAATGTTAGTGAAAATGATTTATTAAATTTGATTTATAATGTAGCAATATTTATTCTACGTAAAAAACATTATTATAATTTCTATATCAGATCTGAAGGATTTCAACTTGTACCTAATGATCTAAAAATTAAGAAAAGGTGAGGTAAGCCTTGATGAAATGTTTATTGCAAAAGCCTTTAATAAAGCCAACCCCATTAAAATATTTAATCTTCCGTTTAGAGATCAAACTGTTGGTTAGCATTGCAAAGTAAAAACAAATCAGAAGAGAGAGCCCTTGGGGCAAAATTATTCTGAATTGACGAAATACAACAAACTTTGCAGTGCTATAATTCTATCCTCTGTTATTCAAGTTGCCTATCTCAGACTTCGTTATGTTACCAAGCTTGGGCCTAACATACGTTTCTGGTATTATGGTCAACTTTTATCGTCTAGTTTAGTTCTTCCTATTTAATCTATTCGTGAGTTTACTCTTTGATCTATATCGAGGTTATGGCTATTAGTCATTTATTCATCTCCTTTGGGAGATCATCGATCGGTCCTTTCTTTTTAAACCAATTTCACTGTGGTACGGCATATACAATTTATTTTATTTTTAAAACTATCCCTACTTTAACTCTTGATTGTTAGGGAGTTTTCCTCTATTTCATATGAACTCAAACAATAATTTGTTTGTCTGATAATATGTTAATAATTTTTACTTTTTTGCTTCTGATTATCACCCATTGACCAATGATTGAGACCAATTATTGCACAAAAATGTTAGAATCTGTGGCAAGTATTAATGATTAACTTATTTTCTATGAGAACGTTTCTGGATGGATATAGTTTTAACGAAAACATATATCCAGTAGTTGCTCATTACTGATTTTTAGCTTGCAACAATCCCTACGTGTTTCTAAGGTATTGCTTTATACTGTACCGCGGAAAGAACCGTAAATAGTAATGCTATGTAAGACCTCTAAAAAAGTATATAGTAGAATACATTTACACATCAATTCATTTAGTAGCAATTACATGACAAATACTTGACAGTTTCTTTATTTAACATTAACTTCTTGATTTATTGATTGGCAGTGCCATTGCCCCATAAATTGAATTTTTTTTACAACAATATTTATAAAATAGTAGTGGTTCGTTATAAATAAACTACACGTTTTATTTCGCTCAAGGTTAGGCTGATTGAAGTAGGTATATAAGCTGTTAAATATTGTGAACAGCAAAAGTAAAATAAATCTAAAGGTAAATTTATCTTATTGTAAACAGTAAAACGTTTCCCCCCTTTGTTTCAGACTGGAGCTTCAGTGACTGTGGTTCGTCAGTGAGTGATTTCATTTGATGGAATTGATTAGAGACTTCGGTTTGTTCTAGACCTGGCTGTGAGTTTTATTACTAAACAGTGTAGTAAATTATATAACAAAAAGATTGAGTGAACGATAAGAATAATATAACTGTATGAAAAAAATTAAACTCAAATGGGAGATAATTAGAAAAGTGACAAGTCTTTCTTGTGTTTGGGAATCCTCAAAATTGGTAATTACAAATTAAATTAATTCAGTGGTTATGTTACCGGTCGGTAAATAGTAAAAACCCGACTTAATTTATAGAGTGAGCAGTTTGTATTAACAAAATATCATTCGTCAAAATAAAAATGTATAAAATATAAGGATACACGTATTTTAATTTAATAAAGTACAGTATTAAATACAAGTATAATTTTAATTATTTGTTAGGAATACTGGATAAAATAATTCCAAGTTAATTTTCACCATTGACTTAACAAAATAAAAAAATAAATCGCTAAAAACACACATAAAATTAGAGGGCGCATTTTTGTGCTCATAAACTGAGCCTTCGTTTAGGAGCATACTATTTTATTTTGTTGAAAAACTAAAAACCTCCATACGTATACATCTAATTTATTATTTTTCACTATCAAAACCTACCCAAAAATTTCTCTCTGCTACTACAGTATCACTTCATAATGATTTAAAGGTTAATTCTAAATAAAACTTCGTTACATCGCTGATGTAAAATTAAAGAAACCACTCAGATTCAGTGCCACTTGAAATTTTTCCAGACTTAAAATACCTCAGTGTCGTTTAAAAATTTCCACAGTCATAAACCTTCCATAAACTACATCACGACGTTGTAAACTTTGAGCAAGTCAAAACTAAGCTTATTCTGGTGTAGCCCAAGGATCGGTTCCACACGTTGACTACACCGGGGTGGGGGTATGCGCATGCGCAGTATCGGTAGCGCAGTGTGAGTAGAGAGTGGGGAGAGGTGGTGGGGGTCATGTGATGTCCGGCCAGCACTCGCTCGCGCTGACGCTGCTGCACGTGCTGACGCCCCTGGTCGCCTCGCTGACGCTGCTGATGGTCTCCGTGGCGGTCGGCTCCAGCTGCTGGCTACTGACCGAGGAGTTCATGCTCAACCCGCGCTACAACGGCACCGGAGACCGTGACTACCTGCCCAAACGGACCGTCTCCGGCCTGTGGCAGCTGTGTCAGAGCTACCGTGAGTGCACCCGCTCATCTCTGCATGCTGCATGCTCAACATTGGTTGGATTTTTTGTAAAAAAAGAAAAAGCATGAATCTTAGTGAAAAGGAGACCGGCAATTAACTAGCGGTTCTGTTCGTCTCAAAAGCCTGAGGTTCCTTTTGCCTTAATACTCCAGGAGAATTAGGAAAGTTTCATCAGGAAATATACAAAACCCTGGATTTGAGGCTTTCCAAAAATAAATTACTAAAACATAAAAAAATTACATATTGGGCTAGAACTTGTTTATGTATATTGTTGTCCATGCAGGTAAACCAATGACTTGGATAACTCTGAACAATGGGATTAGACACCCTTGGGGAGTGTCCATCTTTTTTGAGCTGAGAATCGAACACGAGCCAATTTTTTCCACTATTATTTCATTCATAGTTTGAAAATAAGAAGAACCACTGGAAGCTCCTCCATAGTGACATTAAGGCCTTCATTGGACAAATTTGTTGATTTTTGTAGATAACCCAAATGGTTTTAACCTAACCTGAATTTCCTCAAGTTCTTCATGTGAGGGATGTAAAGGATTGTATCCATTTCGAGTTTAGTTTTCTGAAAAATTTAGGTAAAGTTTAGGTAAGGGGTTAAATCCTTTAACTAATAACGCGTATGATAATGAGATAATTTTATACTAGTGGACTTTGTTTTTAGATTATTATGCAATTTTTTAGTTTATATAAAATAATAATACCAGCGTAATGAGTAAAAGAACGCCTTACTTTGTTTTACAAGTTAGTCCTTGTTAGCTATTAGTGGTGAGAATTTAGAGGTTGAAGCCGATAGTTAATCGGAACAGCCAATGGTGCGACAGGCACGTTAAGCCTTGGGTCCACCTGCAAGAGAATATGTTGTCCTCATATACGTTTCACTCCACTAAGAGCTATTACATATATACTTAAGTTTTGTATTTATTTGATTTTATTGGTGTAACACTGTAGGCAAGCAAAAAAACAGTAATTTAACTAAAAATATTATAATATGTAAAGTAGCCTAATTGAAAATTCTTGAAAATTTTTTGAGTTTAATAACACTATAAGTTAACAAAGCTTACTGAATTGTATAATAGAACCGTTTATTATATACGGAATTAAATAATTACTAGAGAAAAGAATTTAAAAAAATATAATTTTATCTCTTATACACATTGTTAATGCTTGTGTTACAATAAACGTAATACATGTTAACTTAAATATATATATATATATATATATATATATATATATATATATATATATATATATATATATATATATATATACATTCAATGATACACATACATACGCTATTTATATATAACTATTTATGACTTCTGGTCTGTAAACTTCACCTCTGGTAAACCCTGTACATTAAAATTAGTGTTAATCTATAAAGCGTAACGGATTTACCTAAAATGGCACAATTTGTTTTTGTGGAAAATTACTTTTGTAAATTTTATGAAGGGGTCGAACGGGTGGTCCGGGACACCCGGTATAATAACGGTTATCTATAAACCAAATTGCGAATAACATTTGATATTGGGACATACATTTGCAACTCAAAGATCTTCATTCTGCAAAAAGTAATAATATTTGAAATATTGTTTCGACGTTTTATTGTTATTGTTTGTCTCATTTGTCTTCAACCAACCCATTGCAACCGTCTCATCCAAACGACTATAGTAAAATTTGTGCTCAAATGACTGAAATAAAATACATATTTAAAAGCTGAAACTTTACGTTGTAAAACTGATTCATTAATAATGTGTAATTTAGTTTTACTCTTATTTAATAAAATTTATTTTTCTTGCTCGTATCTCTGACAGAGAAATTTTTTAGAGGAATGTTCAATTTACCCTAACAACTTTTAAAGGAAAGCGGTTTGATTGTTGCTTAAAAGTTCAGGACGCTAACACTTGCCAACTATTTTGTATAATCTGTACATAAAATTAAATCTAAATTACAAGGAACTGTATGTTAACGTAAGACTAAATTACTTACAGATTCCGTCAAAAACAGCTCAATGTTAATTTACAAACATGGTCACGACATGTTTCGATGTCAGTACATCATCTTCAGCTGACAAAAACGTGAAATTCTTCGGCTGTTAGGAATCGTGATCTTGGTTAAAAAATAAATAAATAAATAACATATACAAAGTTCACACATACGCACATTAAAACAAACACCGAACCACAATTGTTTTAATGTGCGCATGTGTGAACTTTGTATGTGTTATTTATTTATTTATTTTGTAACCAAGATGACGAGTCCTAACAGCCGAAGAATTTCACGTTTTTGTCAGCTGAAGATGATGTACTGACATCGAAACATGTCCTGACCATGTTTGTAAATTAACATTGAGCTGTTTTTGACGGAATCTGTAAGTAATTTAGTCTTACGTTAATTCTCACAGCTCAGGGGCTATAACCATGAATTATGAACTGTATGTTATCATGCATTTATGAGCCAAAACAAAAAAGTTTGGTAATTATGAAAAATGTAATTAATTTACTTAATTTCATGAGCAGGCCGGCAAATAATTTATTAATATCAATAATTCAGTTAGGGGGTTTCCGTCAGGTTTTGGAATCACTTCAACTATGTTCAGTCCACAATGTTATTTAAAAGGAGTTTTTAAGGAGTTTAAAAGGATTGTACTTGCTTTTTACCTTAGAGCTGTAAGTGTTACGAACAACTTGGATGTCTTTCATGTAGGTGTCATAAAACAACAAATAAGATCTTACAATACTGTTTCAACACCTTCTTACTTCTGGACTCTCCATCCAGATATATGATCTGCGATAATCAAATAAGATGTAGTGTACCGCTGATCAATATATTTTGGCTCTTATAATTTGTCCGGCTTATTGATTATAGAAGTATTGTAACTCCTATAAGCAAGTTGCGAACGATTTAAGAGATCTTGGTGGCAAATAACGTGAGCACCAATGAACAAAACACACATTATAGTTTATTATAGTAAAATTTCCTAATAATACGTTCTTTCTAATCCTTCCAGTTTGCTTAGGTGTAACAAGTTAAAAATAAAATACATGACTTATCAAATTAAAATAGTAGTTTATGTAAAGAATTATAACGTCTAAATAAAGTCTATAAAGACAGAATAAAAAATAAATTAAAAAAAGGTCACCCATCCGGAACGTAGCCACAACCAACGTCAGTTCCTAATCCTACTAACATTAGATCATGATCTTTGCAGCTTAGGCACTTAAGGGATAGAGCGATTATTTTGCATGTGCAGTCAAAGTGTCCTTGGCGCAAACCACCTGTATACGTATTGCATTGTTACACAACCATACTGAGTTCGAGAAACCATATCCAGTGCTCAGTGTAAAACACTGTGATTGAAGAAACGCGGGAGACCCAAGACTCAGGTATTGTCTTACAGGTATTGTCTTACATCCTTACATCTTACATCCCGCGTCGTCCTGTTGACCGCTGAAGACGGCGTAGGACCTGTACATAATGTAATCTCTCTTTTATTGGACTTGAAATAAAAATACTAAATGGGAGCAGGCGAAGCACTTGATGACATTATGATTAAAGCCCTTTCATCCACTCTTAAAGAAACTAAAACAATAATCGTAATGAAACAATCCGAATGGAATCGGGGATTTTCGAATCTAGTGATTTCTATGAAAACACTACCTTCGTCAAATGCCGATCTCTCAATGGTGTAAAAATCTGTTTTTCTTTGTGACTCATGTACTCGTATGTTAAAGAACTCAACATCTGCGTAAAAAGTTCACCCAGGGTAAAAAAGTAAAGGAAAAAAAACGAATTAAAGGCTTATAGAGAATTAAAGGCTATTACAACCAAGAGAAGTTCCGTCCCCTCTCTGAGGGTAACCTTCATAACTCTTAGAGGATAATGTCCGACTAAAACAAACCCAGCTTACAAGTTGACCACTCGGCATTGTTAGCTTTTTGTTAGTAGGCCTAATGTTAACGTTTAATGAAATAAATATTTTAGTGTTTGCAGGGGTTGAACACAAATCAATAAATATACGATAGATATTATACAGGGTGTTTCGGAACTCTCTGGAGCCCGTTTTAAATATTTGTTCCTTGCAAGGAGACAAACATATTTTACAATATAAACCTGGGTCTCCGGCGCCTAGTTTTCTGTCTGTAAGTCAACATGTAATTTTGGCTTTGCTCATGAGATCTTTAAAATCACTTTAGATATTGAGTTTAACTTGGAATGACTATTACGTAGGCTACGTCAAGACTGTGTTGCTTATAAAATTTCACATTTCTACGTCTTTCTGTTTCAAAATGGCGACCATTTTTTATCTTCAATGTTAAATATCTCAAAAATGTAAAATAAAATTAAAATAATATAAAGTACGTAAAATGTGTAGGCCTAAATTTTATTTTCTACTCATAAATACCAAGTTTAAAATCATGTTAAATGACGGAGAAATTGGTATTTTTCTAAACAAAAACAAAATTTTAGTAGGAAAATTAGTGAAAAAAGCAATTTAGAAACGTTTTGAAGATTCTCAATTCCGCAGTTAATAAGCTCGGATGTTTTTAAATTTGGTATTCCTGAATAACACAAAAATTACACATTTTAAGTGTTTTATACTACTGTAATAATATTTCACATTATTGTCATATTTAAATTTGAAAATTTAAAATGGTCGCAATTTTGAAACAAAAAAAGTAGAAATGTCAAAATTCGTAAGTAAAACAGTCTTGACATACGTAATATTCATGCCAAGTTTTAACTCAATACCTATTGTGGTTTTAAAGATCTCATGAGCTAAAATCACATACGGACGTACAGGCAACAAACTAGGCCCAGGAGATCCATGATTATATTGTAAAATATGTTTGTATCGATGCAATAAACAAAATGATGATGTTTGCAGAGAGCTCCGGGACACCCTGTATACAATATAATAAATTTCAAATATTGATTCTATATAATTTGAGGATTGTTCTTTCATTTGTTTATTGAGGTACGATGCGTCTTTATAAAAATACACCTTAAAGGTAAAAATATTTTATTTTTATTTAAGCTACGCTATTATTATATAAATAACAAATAAAGATACCGAAACAACACAATTAAAAAATTTAACAAAACAATTGTTTTGAAGTATATTAGTGTTTAATTATAGTCTACACGATTCTCAAAGGAGGTAAACAAGCAAGTTAAAAACTTCCAACTCATTTCTTCTCTCCAACAGTTTTGAATGATGGCTTGCTAACTTCACACTTCTTTTTGGGAGTTTCCATTAAAACTTAAATTGCTCTGAAATTTTTATAATTTGCCCTTGCCTGTTTTATTTTACGATATCCCCTACAATATTACGTATTAAATTAAATTAAAACTTTTTTATATTACTTTGCATTCTGCGTGCTAGATGGGTTAAGTGGCTATGATTAAATGTCTACAACCCAAAATAAACTAGCGACATACAAATAAACTGGATAATAACTTTAATAATTCATTGTCCTTTTGTTTGTAACTAATCTTATCCTATACTATAATGCGAGCACTGTCTGAAGGGATATGTGTTCCATTATCTCGAAATCTGGCGGATAAATTTTGCTTAATATTTGCATTTAAGAGTGTTTTGGCCCGAAAATAAGTTAAAAACAGCCCCAATCTCAGGAAGAATCAAATTTGGTCTAAATTTAAGTTTAAAATTCGTAATTTTTAAGATTGGTCTTATGGTTTGCTATTTTGGTAATGAAAAAAACAACGAAAGGTACACAATAATAAAGGACCAGTACCATGTTCACCGAGCCTTGCTCGTTGGTTTTTATTCACTTTTTTTTATAGTGTCATGGTGCATAATCTATTAAATCTACACCAAACTCTTCACAGATAACAGCTGTTAAAAACTGCTTAAAATTAATGTTCCTTTATTTTTGTTTACTTTCAGTTGTTATTTCGTTACCAAAATAGCAACCCATAAGACCAATGTTAAAAATTACGACTTTTAAAATTAAATTTATACCAAATTCGATTTCTCCTGGGATTGAGGCTGTTTCTAAACTTAATTTTGGGCCAAAACACTCTTAAATGCAAAGTTTAAGCAAAATCTATCCGCTAGATTTCGAGATCGTGGAACACACATCCCTTCAGACATTGCTCGTACTACAGTCAATGAATACAGAGTCTTATAAGAAGAACAGACCTTATGGCTTTAATTCTGCCGTTTTTTTTAATTGGGCAACTCAACACCAGGCTGCGCGCGCTGTACTCCTGTGCCGTTCCTTTACGTGAAATCCCCCCCTTCAACCTAGCATCTACGGCGAAATCAGCGTTAATTTAAGGATAGCGCGCCGCCGTTTACACGCCCCTGGACCTAACCAAACTGGTTAATATGCTATAAAACGTATATATTCGGCTTCTGTATGAAATGCAGAATCTAACAATATGAATATTTTTTAAGTTGTGAAATATATGTAATTTACAAGTTGGAAACTTTTGATTTTTTATTTAGTCTGACATTAAAAAGTTACTAAGCGAGGATTTTTTTTATTTTTGGGTCAGAAACAAACTTTCAGCGGGAAAGTTGTTGACAATTAGATGAATTTCATCATGTAATTGAGTAATTTACGATTAAATGTTTTGATCGTTGGCAATTGAATTAATAGTGCCTTGAAGAAATTCACTTTGAGTCTCGCGCTCTCTTACTTCATCGTTCGGTCTATGATTTCATAAGAATGACAAGGTGTATTGACTATTTATTTTTTACTTAATATTTGTTAAGCACATAGTTGTGAAATCTTATAATTTTTTTACACTCTATAGAATTAAACATAACCATTATTTCGTCCAGTAATGCTGAAGTATTCTATGATGCTTGTTTTTCTAAACAAGATGTGTTATTTTAAATCACGATTAAATAAATAATGTAATGCTAAATATAATAAAATTGAAAATTACTTTTTTAACCTATACTGTACTCATAAAATATATAGGCTATTCGACAGTAATAAACACATCTTGCGAAACTTTCGATTCTAAACTATATTAAAGGCGCTAGATCGCAGAGCGAGGAGTCAGCTTATTTTGAGCCCCAGACTTCTTTGGGGTCATTAACAAAAATTAATATCGAGCTGTTTTATTATACTATTATATTGTTATATTATATTATTAGTATAATCCAGTTTGTAATTTACTTTGTCTTCAATAAATTTCATGGCCGCATAAATATTAAATCAAATTGAATAAAAATTATGAAAACATTTGTTATCCTGTACATTCATTTGTAACAGTGCTATGAAATTGCTATTTAAAAAAATAAAAAAATTGATTTATAATAAAAATAAATTAAGAATAAATTTATAAAGGTAAATGTAAATTATATAATTAATTAAAAGTAACCCTCTAAGTTTTCGCCGTTAACATTATACAATGTCGTTAAAGTGTGGCCAACGTGAACGTTAGAACCAGAATTTACTCTAGAATTTGAATCAAAAGGTCATGCAACAATAATTTTTAATGGTTTAATATGTAATTTTTGTCAGATTTTTCGCTATCCTACCCATGTTATCAGCCTTTTCTGTAGGGAAAAATTAAATAATGTTTCTTGGAAAGGCAGAATTGGCAAAATTGTATGATGGTAAAAAATTAATTTTGCACATCGTTTAATGTATAAAATTTTACAACTATGTAACGCTCATTGGAATATTAGTTAATAAATTAATCGGTAGCAAGGTAGCTCCTAGACAAGACAAAACTTTCTGATATGTAAGATACGAGAGTTTAATGTTTATGGATTATTGACCGACCTGGAAAGAATATCTACCTTTTATTAAAACAAAATTTTTAACGTGAACGTGCTTTCGTCCACAGCCAAAATACCTTTTTTATGAATGATTTAATAGGCCTTATTAAATATTTTGGCCATGTTCGTTCAATACATTTAAGTAATTTAAAATAAAAACAACTTATAGAATGAGTCATTCCAATAAAACATTTAAATATTTTTTTTGGAAACATTAATGAGGAAATTTTAAGTAAACTTTTTAATTTTAAGTAATATTTAAGTAAACTTAATATACTGTAATTATATATTACAAAACTACAAGCTAATTAATCACGGCCCGTCGGCATAGCCCACGGCTACCTGCCAATCAACAATTAAACTTTTACCTTTGAATAAGCATAGATAGAGTCCTATGGGTTTTAAAAATTAGGCTAACTTTAAATTAACTGTGCAAATGTAAGTATTTCTCAACTACTTTCTCAAAGACAAAATTTACCAAACCAATAATAAAAAAAAACTTTCTCGCAGACCAACCTTTTCATGTGATTAATTTGAAAGAAATTGCTTCGCAATGTTTTTACATATTTTTCATAACGATCATAGAGCTAAAATTAAATTAACACCGTAGTTATTTTTATTTAGGCCTAGTGCTAGCCCAATTTGTACTATGAAAGATTACAATTTTTAATGTGAACGATTATTTTTTTGCAATGAAACGCTGTAATTTAGAATTGCTGCTTTAGCTGTTGTGGCTGGAGGGGGGATGTAGTGTAACTGGAACAGCCTGCTGTGTGTAGTCCGTACTTTGGAACAGCCAACTCTCGACGCAACCTGGTGGTGAGATGCCCAATTAATTACAACAATGAGAGGCGTGGGGGCGCGTAGAGCAGTCGGAACAGCCAACAATCAGCGCAGCCAGGTGTTGAGTTGCCCAATTAAAAAAAACGGCAGAATATTTAACATGGGGTCTGTTCTTCTTATAAGACTCTGTATTCATTGCTACAGTATAGGATTAGCGTTAAGCAATCTTTTTAAAACAGCTGTTAATTGTGAATAGGTATAGTTGGTTGCAGGTGGAAATTTAATAGCTTTATTTCCATGGCACTATAACAAAAGTGAATTAAAACCAACGAGCAAGGCTCGGTTATCCTGGTACTGCTAACTTAAGTAAAAGCCGTAAACATTCCGGGAGTTCTTTTAGTGCCAAATATTAATCATAAGAACCAATGCGAGAAGTGAAACACTCAGAGCCGGAACTATGGGAGGCTAATTTCCGGTAGAAAATGGATTCTGGCGGAAACCCGATTTGCTGGGGATATTCGCCTTTCTATCAAGGTTGAGGCTGGCAATAAACTAATCGATATTTTAACACAGCGGAGCCCCAGCCAGTAGAAAAGTTTAATTCTGAACAATGAAACATATCACAACTTTTGTGAATTCTTAAATATTTACCTCAAGATAGTTTTGTAACATTAGTTTAGCATATCCTATTCAATACTCTAATATGAGTAAGGTATACATGTAAGTATCCAAAACTGATGTCGAAAACAGCCCTAACAATTTTCTTCAAACTTTAAAAATAATAGTTGTGGGATACACGGTAGGAAGAATTTTATTTCCTTATAATCTTGGTCTTCTGGAATTCAAAATCGGAGCGAACGGGTTCGTCTTGAATAAAAACAAGCCTTTTTGCATTTTCCATTTTATTGCACAGTTCATGGTTGACTGAAATTATTACTGCAAAAGATTGTAAGTCTACCTAGAAAATGTTTGGCCTCCAGTTACTAAATACATAAAATACTCAAGTAATATACTTTGGTAATACTTAGACTACTTAATTAGTGAGTGCAATGCCATCATGGTTTGTATTACAATGTTAAAACAAAATTAGTAACATTGTATGAAAGAACAAAATTCCAAAGCAACCATATAACAACATAAAATAATTAAGCATCAAATATACAAGTATGTTTAAAGAATAAACCAACATTTTATTTATTATTATAAGTAAACTGCTAGACTTAATTCTAATTCCTTAAGGTAAAGATGTCTTCTTTGATGGTAAAACATGAAGAAGCTTTCAAAGTACAGTTTTGTACTTAAAATATAATTTTTGAATGGGTTTTAAATACATATAGTTTTAAAGTAACTGTAATTTCTGAAAAAAAAAATTATACTCTCATTTAATGAATAGGTCTACTAAATTGATATAGGAATAGTAAACAATTTTTGATCGAAAAAGAAAGGCAGTTTGGATACGTAGATTTTTTGCGATACAGTGATACAAACATAAACGTGTTATATCTCAGAGACATATTTATATCTAAAGCTTTTAAAATTACATATCTATGGTATAAGGCGAGGATATGTAATTATCAGATTACGCAAGAGTTAGTAGATACTAAATGTAAATTTTGGAGCAAATTCGCTTAAAGATTCACTTAAACTGGCTGGGTAGCTGAGTGGTTATAGTGCTTGCCTTTGAATCCAAAGGTTGCCGGTTCGATCCTGAGAAAAGTTAGTAGCTTTTTAAAGGTTCGATTCCTGACCCAGTTGCCATTTATCATTGGGCCATTAATTAATGATGCTTTCTAACAACTGGTCGATGTTAGATAGTAACAAGACTGGGGTTTGGACCGTTCCCCGTCAAAACGTAAATAATGCCGCTGGCGTCGATAAACACAAAATAAAAAAATAAAATAAGATGTAGGTTACGTACATGCTGGACAAACAAACGAAAACACGCCATCCAGACCAACCGGCGTTGGTTAACGAGCATTTCTGTGTAGTTTACATTTGTTCAGAGACTATCTGACAATTATTTCTGTTTAGCTCAAAACTATTTAAAGCACTAATTCTAAACACTAAAATTTCAGAATTTTAAAAACTGCTGATAAAAATTTAATAAGGAGAAAACATTTTACGTTCGATCTTGTTTGTTTCTGTTTCATCAAGAGTTTCTATAAAAATTCCATTGCATACCAAAATAAAAGAATAATAAAAATGTAGCTAAACGGAAACATCCCACTAAATTAGTTCAATATTGCAAAACTGCAACATTCAATGGTGAAACACATTTAAGAGTGGAAAACTTTACGAATGACGAGTTGAAAATAATTCAAACATGAAAAAGCTTTTAGCTTTACGAGCGCCCTCAAATCTCGGGAGTAAAAAGCGCAATGTTTATCGCTCAATTTTATGATGAAGCGTATTTTGATTGAATATTCATAAAAAATTTTTGAAGTAGAAATAGAGCCTTTATACCATACATTCATATGCATATTATTAAATTATGGATGAATAATTAGGCTAAACAATATACGTATGTTCATACAGTATATGTATAAATCAATATCCTCATGACGTTATCAAAGGTAATCCGTTTAGTTTTCATAATCAGAACCTCAATAAACTACCTGTCAATCCCGCGTCGCATACAAATCCTAATTTGATTAACTGATCAAATTGTACGTAATTAATTAATTTACTACTCTAAATCCCCTAACACTGTCATGGATTGAGGGTTAAATTCATTAGAATTGGATGTAAAATGACACGTGCTTTCATATAAAAGCAGATATAAAGTAAATAATTTTTAAAATTATTTAATACCAAATGTAGGAATAAAAATGAAATTATGAATTAAATGTAAATCAAAATAAATCGTATTCGCTAAAGAGAAATATTCCTTTCTAAAATAGAAATTTGTATTACTTTAATTATGTTTTCGTCGTTAAAGGCCCCTCAATAACCATCTTAAAATAGTATACACCTTATAAAATTATTTTTATGGTTCACATCATACAGTTAGTTACCTTAAAAGTCTCTAATCATACAGAAAAGAATTTAATATACTTTTTATAGGTATAAAAATCATTTCGGCAATTTTGTATAGTAAATAATACCGAGGTATTTATTGGTCTATACATTATAGCGTAATATTTATGGATTATAACGACTAATATAGGTAGTTTTTTTTTTTCATCACACTAAATTCACGGCAAAATTTTCCGGCCTAGGCCTGCAAAATCAGCTGGCCTAGACCTTACATAAAAACATTCACAACACGTTGTACAGTATCACAAAAACATGTGACTGCACAATGAAATGAATTGGTTGCCTAGCAACCGGAAACTCAAGCAGTACATCTCGCTAGGTTAGTTGATGTTATGTTTTGTTTGTTATGAACGAAAAAGTAATGTTTTCACTTGTTTAGAATTTATTGAATTGTGTAGTGTGATGAAAAATATCGTTCGTAACTCGGGCCGAAAGCGTTTTGCCAACCCTCGATCGTTTCAAGTTCTCGACTTCGTCTCGAACTTGAAACACGATCTCGGGGCCGGCAAAACGCCACTTTCGGCCCTTGTGACGAAATATACTATTTTTTAACTTGATCCGTCTCAAGAATTTTGGGGAGGGGGAGGTATTTAAACTGAAAGCAAAAATTAAAAACTTGAGACAAACTTGTTTGAGTGCCAGATTTCCTTAAAAAAATGTTTTCATTATACCATTGCGATAAACGTTGTTTTCGGAACGGTCAGCTGTGATCGAAACTAGTTGATTCCCGGTGGGTTGGATAAACGTGTTGGTAAACAAAGTTTTCGGGACTAGTCCTCGAAACAGTGGTTTTCGGGACTAGGCCGAAAAAACTTCCAATGTTTTGACACCACTAGCGCTGATATTCTGCTTACAGTAACTTAAGCTTCATTGACTCCAATATATAATATTGTATAAGATTATATTGTAAAATATGTTTGTATCGATGCAATAAACAAATGATGATGTTTGCAGAGAGCTCCGGGACACCCTGTATACAATATCATAAATTTCAAATATTGATTCTATATAATTTGAGGATTGTTCTTTCATTTGTTTATTGAGGTACGATGCGTCTTTATAAAAATACACCTTAAAGGTAAAAATATTTTATTTTTATTTAAGCTACGCTATTATTATATAAATAACAAATAAAGATACCGAAACAAGACAATTAAAAATTTAACAAAAACAATTGTTTTGAAGTATATTAGTGTTTAATTATAGTCTACACGAAGCTCAAAGGAGGTAAACAAGCAAGTTAAAAACTTCCAACTCATTTCTTCTCTCCAACAGTTTTGAATGATGGCTTGCTAACTTCACACTTCTTTTTGGAAGTTTCCATTAAAACTTAAATTGCTCTGAAATTTTTATAATTTGCCCTTGCCTGTTTTATTTTACGATATCCCCTACAATATTACGTATTAAATTAAATTAAAACTTTTTTATATTACTTTGCATTCTGCGTGCTAGATGGGTTAAGTGGCTATGATTAAATGTCTACAACCCAAAATAAACTAGCGACATACAAATAAACTGGATAATAACTTTAATAATTCATCGTCCTTTTGTTTGTAACTAATCTTATCCTATACTATAATGCGAGCACTGTCTGAAGGGATATGTGTTCCATTATCTCGAAATCTGGCGCATAAATTTTGCTTGATATTTGCATTTAAGAGTGTTTTGGCCTGAAAATAAGTTAAAAACAGCCCCAATCTCAGGAAGAATCAAATTTGGTCTAAATTTAAGTTTAAAATTCGTAATTTTTAAGATTGGTCTTATGGGTTGCTATTTTGGTAATGAAAAAAACAACGAAAGGTACACAATAATAAAGGACCAGTACCAGGTTCACCGAGCCTTGCTCGTTGGTTTTTATTCACTTTTTTTATAGTGTCATGGTGCATAATCTATTAAATCTACACCAAACTCTTCACAGATAACAGCTGTTAAAAACTGCTTAAAATTAATGTTCCTTTATTTTTGTTTACTTTCAGTTGTTATTTCTTTACCAAAATAGCAACCCATAAGACCAATGTTAAAAATTACGACTTTTAAAATTAAATTTATACCAAATTCGATTTCTCCTGGGATTGAGGCTGTTTCTAAACTTAATTTTGGGCCAAAACACTCTTAAATGCAAAGTTTAAGCAAAATCTATCCACTAGATTTCGAGATCGTGGAACACACATCCCTTCAGACATTACTCGTACTATAGTATAGGATTAGTGGTAAGCAATCTTTTTAAAACAGCTGTTAATTGTGAATAGGTATAGTTGGTTGCAGGTGGAAATTTAATAGCTTTATTACCATGACACTATAACAAAAGTGAATTAAAACCAACGAGCAAGGATCGGTTATCCTGGTACTGCTAACTTAAGTTAAAAGCCATAAACATTCCGGGAGTTCTTTTAGTGCCAAATATTAATCATAAGAACCAATGCGAGAAGTGAAACACTCAGAGCCGGAACTATGGGAGGCTAATTTCCAGTAGAAAATGGATTCTGGCGGAAACCCGATTTGCTGGGGATATTCGCCTTTCTATCAAGGTTGAGGCTGGCAATAAACTAATCGATATTTTAACACAGCGGAGCCCCAGCCAGTAGAAAAAGTTTAATTCTGAACAATGAAACATATCACAACTTTTGTGAATTCTTAAATATTTACCTCAAGATAGTGTTGTAACATTAGTTTAGCATATCCTATTCAATACTCTAATATGGGTAAGGTATACATGTATGTATCTAAAACTGATGTCGAAAACGGCCCTAACAATTTTCTTCAAACTTTAAAAATAATAGTTGTGGGATACACGGTAGGAAGAATTTTATTTCCTTATAATATTGGTCTTCTGGAATTCAAAATCGGAGCGAACGGATTCGTCTTGAATAAAAACAAGCCTTTTTGCATTTTCCATTTTATTGCACAGTTCATGGTTGACTGAAATTATTACTGCAAAAGATAGAGTGCAATGCCATCATGGTTTGTATTACAATGTTAAAACAAAATTAGTAACATTGTATGAAAGAACAAAATTCCAAAGCAACCATATAACAACATAAAATAATTAAGCATCAAATATACAAGTATGTTTAAAGAATAAACCAACATTTTATTTATTATTATAAGTAAACTGCTAGACTTAATTCTAATTCCTTAAGGTAAAGATGTCTTCTTTGATGGTAAAACATGAAGAAGCTTTCAAAGTACAGTTTTGTACTTAAAATATAATTTTTGAATGGGTTTTAAATACATATAGTTTTAAAGTAACTGTAATTTCTGAAAATAAAAATTATACTCTCATTTAATGAATAGGTCTACTAAATTGATATAGGAATAGAAAACAATTTTTGATCCAAAAGAAAGGCAGTTTGGATACGTAGATTTTTTGTGATACAGTGATACAAACATAAACGTGTTATATCTCAGAGACATATTTATATCCAAAGCTTTTAAAATTACATCTCTATGGTATAAGGCGAGAATATGTAATTATCAGATTACGCAAGAGTTAGTAGATACTAAATGCAAAATTTTGGAGCAATTTCGCTTAAAGATTCACTTAAACTGGCTGGGTAGCTGAGTGGTTATAGTGCTTGCCTTTGAATCCAAAGGTTGCCGGTTCGATCCTGAGAAAAGTTAGTAGCTTTTTTAAGGTTCGATTCCGGACCCAGTTGCCATTTGTCATTGGGCCATTAATTAATGATGCTTTCTAACAACTGGTCGATGTTAGATAGTAACAAGACTGGGGTTTGGACCGTTCCCCGTCAAAACGTAAATAATGCCGCTGGCGTCGATAAACACAAAATAAAAAAATAAAATAAGATGTAGGTTACGTACATGCTGGACAAACAAACGAAAACACGCCATCCAGACCAACCGGCGTTAGTTAACCAGCATTTCTGTGTAGTTTACATTTGTTCAGAGACTATCTGACAATTATTTCTGTTTAGCTCCAAACTATTTAAAGCACTAATTCTAAACACTAAAATTTCTAAAACCTTTATCTTGTTAAAAAGTAACAGTTCCAAAGTAAACTGATTAAAAAGCAACTGTTACCTAAAATATTGTAAACTGATACATAATATGCTCTCATGTGAAATTACCAGCTTGTACGCAACAGTGAAATAAAACAAAAAAACAGAAAAAAAACAAATTGTCCAGCCAATGGAGATGTTAGAAAAGATAAACAAACACTTAACACCACCATTTCTGGCTTCTCCCAAGTAGGATCGAGTTTTGAAAAACGGGCTGTACAAAAAATCTATTAGTGTAGTATTAGAAAATTAACCATTAAATATTGAGTTAAAAACTGTTATCCTAATATGTTGAAAAATGATGAATGACATTCTTATACGTGGCATATTATATTTGAAAGTGTTATTTTCGTGTAATCACCAAACTTTTCCTTCGTAGAATTAAAAGGAAAATTTATTACCATCATACGTTATTTTATGTATTCGTAACTTTTGATTTTTTTTCAGGGCATAATGAGTTTGAGAGTGTTGAAAGTTGATTTTTGTGTTTTATTTTTTTTTGCGAACAATTTAATAACTATTTATTAATGAACAGATATGCAGGTATATTTTTATTAACGACATTTTTAATAAGCACCATTAGTGATATTACAATTAACTTCATAAAGGGGTATATTATTAAACCAAACTCAAACCCATTGCTTGTGAGAAGGGAAACGTACAGATTTCACATAAAATAAAAGGTTCTAGACCAATGAGAGCTCGACATTTTACAAAAGTGGTTTTTAATGCAAATAAAAATATCATACATCAGCTGTTTAGGCTCCAATGTTACAAATTCATACAAATTGATTGAATTGGTTGATTGTATGATTGATTGAATCCTATTGATTCATGTTTAAGTTCTTCACATGCCTAACATCAGAAGAGTACAATCATATGTGAGTGATTACTACGGTTAGGTCGAGCGACTTGTTCGTTGCTACGTTTTGGATGGATGACCGCCTATAACCTTTAACATGCTTATTACAGTCATTTAGCACATTTTCGTCGATGGTGATAGATAAAGTAATACAACGATTGCATTCCGCCTTTAAGAGACTTGTATAATACTTAAAACACGACATCTCACTCGTGGCTTAAAGGTTTCCTTGATAATATAATCAATCCTTGCATATTTGTGCTACTTCGGCTTTACACTATTTAAGGAAGATATCAGTTTTATTATAAAAACACGTGGTCAAGTCAATGTTAGAAAGTAACAAAATTAGGGTCTGGACCGTTAAAACGTAAATTATGCTGGTGACCTTGAACTACACAAAAACAAAATATCTTAAAAAGTAATAAAATATGTTTACAGTTCTTCACAGCGCTTCGTTTTTCTACAGGGTTACTTCTCAACTGTTTCTAAAAATAAAAAAAGAATAATTTATCTTGAAATATATAATCAACATTTTAAAACTGAAATAGTTCTTGGTAAGTCAAACTAACTCTACTTTAGCTAGTTAAGTGGATACAATTTTCCTTTATCACATCAAAATAATGTCTAATGTCATCAATTCAGATCAAATACAGTTATTCTTATATTATACCATGCAATTTGGTATGTATGGTCTTTTTGACGAGTAAAGTAATGAAATAATTCACACTATGCTCTTAGGGGGGTATAAAAAGGTAAATAGAAGTAGCCAGAACCCGCGATAAAGGGAGTGAGGGCTAATGGAGGTTGGGGAGTGTGGTGGGAGGGGAAAGGAGGGGGGGGGTGATATCAAAGGTCTGATAAAGGTTATTCGGGGAGTGATAAATGATGAGATTTCAAAGCGTCGTCCTTGTATAACACCACCATTGTGGATCCAGCTTTCACTGAGCACTCAACACGTGAAAAATATTTGACATTGTTTATCTCATTAACATGTTCTCATTTTATGAGCAAATATGGCACAGTGATAATTTATATTAATACGTTATCTTAGTATACATCTTAATTACGAGGGTTCTCCCTTCAACAAAAAATACATAGGGTATTTGTAATATTCGGGTAGTAATGTTTATGAAAACCTAACGATTTTGTTAAGTAGGAAAATGGTAATATGTGGAAGGAGTTATTTAATAATGGAAGACAGTAGTTAGATTTGGTTACTTCTGGCTCAGGTCAGCTGCCCCGGAAGCCACGTGCCGGGGCACATAGCTTCCGGTCGTATATTAAATGAGGGGGAGGTATGCATAATTAAAAGTTAGTTCAAAACTGAAATTCAACTGATAATTGGGTTACGGAAAGTATGTCAAGGTCATCCCGAGTAAGTTTTAAAAAAGCTTATCCCGCTAGCACAGGAAATAGTTCTGAGAGTTGAACTACCCGGTGATAGCGGGATAGGTAGATTTAAGTTTTGAACTTTATTCGTAAAAACAAATACAATCAATGTGCAAAAACAAATACAATCAATGTGCAATACAAGTTGAATTTTTGTGATGAAATACGGAGTTGTAAAAGCAAACGCCGACGACGAGGATAAGGTACAGGCAGAGTCCCCAGATGACATACTTGACAAGTTTGAAGAAACGTAATATTTCGAGTTGGTTTCCCGTTCCAATTGCAAACGTTTAATTTCCAATTTCAATTTTTCTTCTTTCATCTTTTCCTCTTCCATCCTTGTGACGAAGGAAACTTCATCCATCATATCCATCTTTAGTGTTGTTTTTTGGTGTTTGAAATTTTGAAACAAGTGATGTTGATAGTTCAAATGTTGGAGACGGAATGAGAAGTGAAAGCGAGGAACGTTAGTTAAACGAAGAAGTGGTGGGGGGAAGTTGAATTACAAAGAGGTGGTGGGGGAAGTTGAATCACAATGAAGTGGTGGGGGAAGGAGGTTGCTCACCATTTGCTTCCGTACTTGTTGTTGTCGTGTCTGATTGTAGAGGTGTAAGTGGAGTAAGATTCAGCAAACTATCTTCATCAGAACTTTCAACCTTATCACAAATAGGACAGGCGTAAGTTATTTCCAGATTCATTTTAACAGTGTTGAATTTACTAACAATTTCGTGTAAAGTATTAAATATTTCTTGCAAATCTTCTTTGGAATTTACTTCGTAACTAGAATTCATTCGTGCCAACGGAGAGTTGTTCATCGTGCGAGAGTCGGTGATTGAATGAAGATCGGCGCTTATTTGTCGGTGAGCATGAGCTTGTGACCAAGTAAATAGCTAAGTTCCTCTTCTTCGTCTTTCAATTCAAATATCTTAGCTGAAGTAGTAGGCGTTGTTTCGTCTTCACTCGATGATGAAGAAAATTGAAATATCCTAGCTGAAGTAGTAGTCGTTGTTTCGTCTTCACTCGATGATGAAGAATCACGAGGACGTAAATAGTGAACATCAAGTCTGATCCATCTCATAGGATATCTATCCATGACAGAAAGCAAATTTTGAAATATTTCCTCCAATTCTTCTCTGTCAGTTATTATATGTTGAAACTTGACGAAAGGCGATCCCATGTTGTTAGTTAGAGTGTTGGAAGTGAAATAATTCAAAGGTGGATTCAATAAGATACAAAACTTAAACTAATGGTGGGGGGAAGTCTAAAAACCAATGGTGGGGGAAATCTCAAGGTCATCCAATTGAAGTTTTAAAAAAGAGTGTAAAACTGAAATTACACATTCGATGGTTCTACAGGATCGGAATACCAATCTGACCTGTATTTACATCTTTTTATCATATGTGTACAAAAATCATCTTGATGAGACTTGGTGCGTTGACAATGAGCTAGATCGAGAGGATGAAATTTGAAACATCTTTGAGGACAGCATGTATGAAAATATCTTGATTTGTAAAATTTGAAAGTTCGCAATTCCGGTGGCGGTAGTTGTTTTGTTTTGCACTTGCAGTAACAAGATCCAAAAAATTCACATTTAGTGCAAGCTAACCCGTCCACCATCATTGGTCCTAAATCTGTACACTGTTGTTCACAACAGTAACGAGGTTCGTACTTGTACTTTTGTTCTTCCATGTTGACGCTGCTGAGTCCAGTGAAAGAATAAGAGTGTATAGTGTTGAATAGTCAGTTTTATGTACTACAAAAAGTGGTGGGGGTAATTTCAAGGTCATCCAAACGAAGTTTTAAAAAATTATACCTTACTAATGTAAGGAATATTTATACTTAAGAAGTTTATTTCTGTTTATCTTCTTCAGACTTTGTCTGTTTTTGTTTGTCTTCTTCAGCCTTTTTCTCTCTCTCCGCTTTAGCCATAGCGATAAGTTCTTCAGTCGATAGTGGATGTACTTCAGGAAATTTTAAAATTAATTTAGCTTGATATCCTTCTTTAGTTAATATATTTAAATCTTCAGTCATTTGTTCAACGGTGTTGTAATCTTTTCCATAGATTTTTCCATCAAGTTCGATCATCATTCTGTATAACATCTTTAAAATTAGGTGTTGACGCAGCGAGAGTCGGGAAGCGAATGATTAGTTATACAAGTATCATTCCCTTTTTATCAACTTGACATTGATCACGTGATTCCTTAGTTTTATTTGTTAAAAGTTATTTAACATTGGTAATACTTGTGGAACTTGATGTTATGTTGACCAGTCGGTGATGAAGATGTTGTAGGTTGTGTTGAAAGAAATACTTCATCATCACAGTATTTTGTTTTAGTAAACATCCTTACATTAGTAGCACTAACATCAACAGTTAAGTGATAACCACCGGTAAGTAAAACTCGCATTTCGTTGGTTAAATCTTCAAGTTGTTCAAAACTCGTAATGGTGTTGGTATCGTAAGATGCACACTTGACCTTTAGGGACATGTTGAAGTTTTGTATTTAGTTATAGAGAGCGAGATGTGTACGGTACGAAAGGTAGTCGTAGACTGTTGAATTTCACAAGTTGATTTTCACTTTTATTATCACACAAAATTGGGTCAAGGTCATCCCGTGGAATTTTTAAAAAAAACAACATATTGCTATGTACAAAGACATAACAATATGTTGCTTCTTTTATTTTTTTTTTGTTTTATATCATCTTTATTGAGAAACCATTACAAACATATATATTTACAAAGTTATGTACAAACTAGTTAGTAGTAGGTGTTACATGAATAGTTAGTTCAGTTGAGTTGTTTCCACTCGGTCCGTGTGAAACTAAATAGAGTGCGCCAGGTTGAATAACTCGAAGATCTTCATTTTGTAGAAGTTGTACAAACCGTTTCGGTAGGAAGATTTGAAACTTCGGTTCGTCACCAACTGTATACGGCGCCTCGCTCAATGTGCAATTAATAGCATCACCAACTGAAGTGTCCATCTTCTTGATTGTATGTATGATGTAATGTTTTTCTTCTTTTAGTTCAGAACATCTCTTCGTCGGTAAGATTGTTGATTTTGAATGAGCGTTGAATTGATCAACCAAATTTTGAAGAAAGTTCTGCGATGCCATCTTGATGTTATTGTTAATCTTCTTGTTAATAATAATGTCCGTCGGAGATGTTGTCTCTTCGGAGGTTCGAGTAATACTTATGCTGCGTCATGGTAGCGCTCTCACTTTTATTACCGACATTACCCCCACCATTCTGTTGAAGGAAATTATTCAAGCGGTAGGCATTCTTCAAAGCGCACTGTGACCTTCGATGTTTAAAACTCTTTGATGAAATACAAAGTTCATTGAAATAACATTGGAAATCTCTATCTATTATTGCATTTATCACTTCGTTGCTTGTAAATGATTGTATCCAATTAGCTTTTTCCAATCCTCTTGTGTAGATAGTTTTGAACTCTTTGCAGTAATGATTCATAATGTGCGGCATCATGTTATAATTAATAAAACCTTCATCCCATCTTAAGTTGTGAAAATGTTTGTACAACCATTTGTTTGTAACCTTCGCTTTAGTTGTTAGTCTATTGAATGGTAATGGAGGTTTGAATAAGTAATGATAAACTACAGATGTGTTCATATCCAAAATTACTAATTCTTTTATAATAAAATTTCCATCATTTCCTCGAAAAGCTTGAAATTCAATTATACCTTTTTTAACTTCCATTATATGTGGCGCATTAGAAAACGAAACCCGTTTGTCCATGATGAAGTCTCGTCAGCAACTGACTTGTATTACAAACACGATTGTTCTTCTTTAACTTCTTGCGCTTCTTCGTCGATATTAAAGTTGGTGTGATAGTTGTTCAATTGTCTCCACATATCCACTTCTTGAGGTATTCGATTAAAAATTGAAGTATCCACAGGACCGTATAGAATTGGAACGAAAGGTTGTCTGTCCAATGTATCGATTAGATAGTCTTTGATTATTGCACTTGAAAATATTAGTTGTTTCAAATATCTGGTGACGGGACCGGTAGTACAACTTAAAGTGTAAAATTCTTCTTTAGTCAAATGTAATTTTATATCATGTCTAGTTAAATCTCTGAAGCGAACCATTTGTCCCCCACGATGTTTCACTATATCAACTTCAATATTTGATTCCAATAAACTTAATCTTGTTCTTCTTCCAAATGTGTTGTTACTCAAATAACATTCCAAAAGATGTAAATGTTTCATAAATGATTCCCAAGAAGTTTCAGTGAATGTAACCATTTTATTTCCATGATTTAAAATAACAATCGGTGAATAATCCAATGATTTTAAAATTCCAACTGAAATACTTTTCGTCATGCATGATGAAATGGGGTAGAAAATCCGAAGAAATACTTCTGTTAAAATATTAGTTGTAATGTTAACTTCAACCTTTTTTCTTTTTACTTCTTTTTCAGCTTCTCCTTCTTCTTTTTCTTCTTCTCTCTTCTTATGTTTGTTAAACTTGAGGAACTCGTCCATTTCTCGTTCAACTTGTTTTTCTATATCTGAACTATTCTCATCCATTAGAGGTGTATTTTCTTCTCCGTTAGTAGAACTCATCTTGCGAACGATGTTTCCCATACGACGGTCGAATATAAAATGAACTTTCCACTGATGATTTTCTCGCTTCTATGTTTTTCGTGAAATCCTTGAAATATATACAATCACATAAATGTTTGTTTTCAACTTGTTTTTCACAAACGAAATTCTAACCTCAAAAAGTGAAGCAGATAATTCTAACCTCAAAAATCTGCAGTCGTTGTACTAATTCTTTTTAAAGTACATTCTTCACAATTCCGGTCAGCGGTGTGTAAGTAACTATTTTATCATGTAGAATTAGACAGTATGCTGAAGTTCCATCCGCTACTGGTTGTTCAAATTCCATTTCAATTTTTATATCCACACTTGATGATTTTACCGATTCATTTTGTTTTGAACAATCGATTACAATTATCGGAGCCTTGGAATAATACTGGTCAGGCGATAATAGTGGTGTATTAGTCTTTCCATAATATGACGATTGAAATCTTGCATACATATCGTATAAAATGGAAAAACGTTTTTTGCTGAACATGACATTCAAATTGTCATACGGAAAGAATTGAGAGTTTAAGAAAACTTTACAATTCTTTATTTTACAGTGATCAAATTGACCGGCATTTGCAGTGATAACATCTTTTCGCTTAGTTTGAAAACCAAGTATTATGTACCTTGCCCGTTCCAAATAAGTTGATGTCTTGACGGTCCATGTTTGTCGTTCTGTCTGAGGTAGTGTAGGATATTCATGGAATTCCCAACTTCGGAATGGCATCACAATATCACGGTCAGACTTTAACTTTCTCAATAATACGATTCTATGTTCATCGGCCAATCTTACATGAGGTACTCTCCAAACAACTTTATCCAATTGTAGTTGCCATTCCAGTTTATCTTCCGTAGTTGCAGGGTCTGCAAGTATCAAGTCCTTGTTAGTTGAAGATCTGAGTAATACCAATTCTTGTTTGACATTTATTATTATTCGTTTGTAATCTTCAGCGAATCCCAAAAGCAATCGTAAGGGTACATGAAAATCAAAGTGACCATTGGAATCCGGTGTTATAGTGTCTTTATCAGGGGCAACCCATCCGGCGGTGACTATTGAATTCTTCTCATGCGGTGTTAATGATGTTAATCCTTTCAATGTCGTTGTTATACCAACCTTTTTTGTCGAATTAACTGTCACCCCTGATATCTCATATCTTATTTCATCAAAAAGATATGCCATCGGGTTATTTATAAAAGGAACTGTTGAAGCAGTTTTTCCATCCAATTTTAATACCCGTCCTTCAATGTACAAATAACTTTCACACGGCAATGTGTAAATATCTTGTTGTTGAATGGGAATCCTTATTTCATCGTTATTGTTTAATTTTGATGAAGTGTAAGGGTTGTGCGTGTGATATTCCTTCTCCCATAGTGTTTAGTCGAATGTCGGTCCTTGAGATATATCCAGGATATCCATCGTTGTTAAGTTTCAATCCAATCTTCTGTAGAAAACGAATGTTGTCCGATGTTAACTCTTCCAATGTCGAGGAGCTACTGAGCTCCCGACTCTTCCGTTGCGGTTTAAATGATAATCCCATGTTGACCTTTATGTTGCCGCTCTGATGTGTATCCGTATAGTTATCGTTTCTCCTCTAAAGTCAACACTAACACCGTCTTGATCCAATATGTTCAGTACGATGTCTGAAATGAAACTGGTGTTTAACGGTAGGTATATCAAGTTTTGTGGCTTCTCAACAATTTTAAAACCAGGAGCCACTGTTGGATAAAATGTATGTAAAATATGCTGATTCACTCCTTCTCTATACGATCCGTGTATAATATTACACGTTACATCGATACTATTGACTTTCAATATTGTAACAGTTGTATCACCTGAATGAGTAGTTCCAGGAGTTAATATATTCTTTTTTGTATCTGTAAATCCAAGTAAACTGCCAATGGAGTTTTTCAAGCTGACATCGATATAATATTTTGAAGTTATTTCTGCTTTTAAAGTATTATTGTTTCCTTTAACGGTGATATTTTCTTCTCCGAGTTGTTTTTGTAGTAATTGGTTTATATCATCGATTTCATAAGCTCCAGTAGGAAATGTAATTATTTTCAATTCTGAGTATTTTCCTGAAGCATCCTTAGTTTCATAATAATGTAGTAAATTGTTCTTTCCTTCCGTAACATTGGGAATTGAGTTGTAGGTAGTTAAATCAAGTAATGCCGCTTCCCATAATCTTTCCTTGGATAGACGCAATGCTGGGAACAGCGTACTTTTCAATGTGGATGAATTTCCACTCAGTGACACTGTATACGATGACATCTTAAAGCTGACTGTCACTCTTCGCTAGAAACTCCAAACATAAATGCCCACATATTTCAGTATTGTTAGGTTGTTCTCTTTTGTAATTGTAAAAAATGTTTTTGGAGTTTCGAAAATAATGTTGCAGTTCTTTCGGCGGTGGTAGATTGCCAAAACTGTCAAAGTAGTAAACGGTTTGTCCGAGCTTTTTATAGCATACCCAATGAGTGCCTGGACCATAGGTGGAATCCAAATTTACTATTCCAGTTTCATTTTCCCATATTTTAGTTGGTAATGCATCTTTCATAAAAACTCCTCGAAAAAATGGTATTTTTAAACATTTTACATAATCATTTAACTGATGATTTGTTAAGGCTTTATTTGGAATTATCAATTGATTCTTCTTATTTAGTACACACGGTACGGTCTTAGGTATAAACCTGCTCCGTTTTTTACCATTGACCAAATAGAAGCTTTCTTTACTGTTGCTTTACGAGTTCTACGACGTCTCTTCTTAATGTTTCCACCTCTTTTGGGAGCTCTTCTCTTTGCAGGTCTTCCTCTGCGACGTCGTCTTCCAGCACCAAATTTAGCTTTCGTCTTCATGGCTGTAGTTACTGCCCAAGCCGCTGCTTTTTCTGCAATACTTGCGTCACTTGATTTTACTCTTTGCCAAGCTCTTTCCGCTAGAATTTTATCCGCTATTGATCTATTTGTTGAATCTTTATACTTTGAATATGCTATATCGTGTTCTTTGCAAGCTTGATCTAATTTATTAATTCCAGGATCTCCTCTTGCTAAACGTTTTGACAACTTAGTTCCAGGTCCACAATATTGATAACCTCCGGGCAGATGTAATTCGTATGGTAAAGCGTCTATCGCTCGATTCACAACAGCACCAATTGGAATCCGTCTGAGCAGGGATAATGCAGCTGATGTTAAACCACGTCCTCTCTTGCCGCTGTCTTGACGACGACTGAGCGATACGGTCTTCATTATGCTGTTTTATGTAACCAACGTCTTCACTCTATGAAATACTTTATGATAATGAATCCTTTTTTGGTGTATTCCATACTTAAATATTCATAAGTTTTACTAGTATCTATCAATGATTTCATCTTTAATCCATTGGTTTCTCTGAGAATCTTCGATTTTATTGTGTTTCATCGATGCATTAATCAAATGATTATGCATATCAATAACTACATTACCTACAAGATTCATTACATACTCTACATTAGTAGCATCTTTGTTACGTGTAGGATTATCAAGATTTGTGATACGTTTACCATTACATGTATACACAGATGGATCGTTATTAGAGGTTGCTATAACTTGATTAATAGTAGCAACATCATTCGGAGCTATTCCTGCTGATATGTTAGATATTCTTCTATTTTTTCCATCATATAAGTTATTTATTTTATCTAAAACTATAGTTTGTTTCACAACAACACAATCATTATCATCTTTACCAGATTTTACATGGGTTAATCGTCTACCTCCACATATAAAGTTAACACCAGTAGCTGATAGTTGTGGCACTTGTGTTAAAATAACAGCATCATGTTCTTCCGTGCCTAAACTTATATTTGACAATCTTTTATTTTTTCCATCCCACTTGTTATTTTGTAGTTGTAGTAAGGTAAACTTTTCACTTCCTTGCACAAACTCATCACCTTTCTTTGACACCACCTGATTTTGTTTAACAAAAGCGGATGTTCCTTTCTTCAAGCTTTCATTCATTTGTCTCACAGTAGCAGCATCCGATGGAGTTGAACCATCTTTCAGATTGGACAACACTTTTCCATGACAATCAATAACAGCACCATTATATAAAATACAATTATCTTTAATGTATTTAATATTAACACCATCACTTTCTTCTTTAGGATATCCAATATCGTTTATAGTATATTTATAGAAGGAAAATCCATCTTTTTTCTTTTCTGGTATTACAGAATGCAAATAACGCTTATTGATTGTATCTGTATCCTCGGTTGGATCTGCTACATTAGTTATTTTATAATTTAAAGCATTGTACTTTTTTCCACTTTTAGTCTTTTCCAACAGTAAAGCGTATTCCATCGCAGATAGAAAATAGCCTTTATTAACAACATCTCCATTGTTGACTGGTTTTGCAACATTAATAACCCTGTGAGATTTTGCATCATACAGTTGGTTGTTGTCGAGTTTTAAACTTGTAGATGTTTCCTCCTTTACTGTTTTTAAATTTGTTGCATCTCCATCTTCTTCTGGATCCTTAACAAACTTTAAACGTTTATTATTTATGTTATAGTCACCTTCGGGTGTTTGCGGTAATCCACTTCTTTTTCTGTTTTCTCCAACTTGCACTCCTAACGCGGAGTATCGTCCGAACTTGTCGACGCTCATGTTAGAACTGACACATTATACGCCTGCAACTCTTATATATCCGCAGACAATTATACGATTATGCCGCGATTCCTGAGTTCGTCAATCAGAGCTACCCATTCATTATTTAAACCTGTATGACCGGCTTCCATGGCTTCATGCAATAGTCTCATTCTATCAACTAATTTATTGATGTCGTTGTAGTAAATCACATTCGTATTGTATAGATTTTTCATCAATCCTTTGCCAGATGTTGAAGTATCTCCTTTACTCTTTTTACCATGTTGTTCAAGAAGTGATAAATCCATAAGTGATAAAGATTTTCTTTTCAGTGGTTGTCTCACCGCTGGTGCAGTACGTAATGTTGGCAATTTTCGTGGAGGAAACAACTTTTTTATAACAATGTTATATTTTGTTGCACGTGAACGATTAATCATTGCATCCTTTAAGTAGTTTCTTTTATGAGCGTTAGTATTTTGTAGAATTTCCTTAAAAACACTTAAATCTTTGGATGAATATCTTAGTGGTATGTTTTTAAAAATTAATTCATAAAGTCCTTTTGTTCCTTTATATTTATGCTCACCAATAATGATGTAATCGTCTTGTGTTATTTCAAGCTTTGAATCGCCGATCTTTAATTCATTCCCATCAATTCTTGCTCCGTATACGTGTGATCTACTCAAATTCGGGTTTGATTTCATGTCATGTAGCATTTTCATTATATATTTTCTTCCAAGAGGTCCATGTTGTAATATATCGCTACTCAATTGAGTTAAATTTGGAATAGATTGTTCAGCTTCAGGTATTGGCTGTTCTTCTTCCTTTTCAACAATTGGTTCTTCTTCTTCTTTTGTTTCTTCTTGCTCACTAGCACTTGTATATGAATCATCATCTTCTTCTTTTTTTAATGCTTGTACTTCTTGTTTAGAAACTGGTAGTAAAACATCTCCTTCATAACGAGGTTTACCAATAGTTTCTGATATCTGTTTTAAAGGTTCCGTAATAGGTTTAAATGTAGTCTCTAGAAATTCTTCTCTTTCACTTAAACCCATCCTCAATGCACGATTCTTCATCCTAATAGAATCACTGAGTGATTTTATTTCTTTTAATAGTTTTTCTTGATTCACCATGTTTACACTGTGAAGTTCAACGTGTAACTAGATGTAGCATCGGTAGTTCAACGCATAAATACAAATTTATCCAACCCTATACGATATCTACCATTTTTAATATCTTCTTCCTTCATAATAACGAGAAAGCCATATTTCTCATTCCATGCTTTGCCACACATTTCTTTAAATTTCTCAAATGGCATATCCGCATTTACATGATCATTGTATATATGCTTTAAATTTGTTTCATCTTGCTTGAAGATGATCAACATATTTGCATTGTCTCTTATGAGTTGTTTTGGAATCTTACTGTATGTTTGACCAATATAAATGCTATCGATATTATGATGTCTTCCCATAGCGAAGTAATTCCTTATAGTGTCGTGATTTTCACAAGACACATCGTCAAAAATAAAAATAGAAAATGGTTTTGCTTCATTTGGTTGCATAATTGTTTCACTGGCATTAAACTTGTAGAAATGCACTTCAGGTACACTTGCAAGTACTTTATCCAATAATTGATATTTTGGTTGTTGCAATGATTTTGAAAAAATGTATATATTGTTAAAGCGCAATCCTTTAGGATTAGTTATAAGGTTAAAAACAACATTTGTTTTTCCACAATTTGAAGGACCAGTTATTAAACATCTTATTGTATTTGGTAGTAATTCACCATGTTTACCATGATTTAACTTATCATTGTCAACCGTCAATTCATCAATATTATTGATATTAAATCGATCTTTTTGTTGTACAATCTCCATCTTGTGTCAAGGTTAAACACACAATGAGCTATTAAGTTACTATACCAGGTCTTTTGAAGGAATCCAAGAGTCTTCACTTTTATCGAATCCTAACCACCGGACTTTAACCATATCCTTTTTCCTTTGTAAAACCTTCTCAACAAGATATACATCACCGACTGTTGATTTCAACAATTCATGTCCGTAGAATCCACCTTGAAGTAATTCACCCTTGTTATCCTTTAATAAGTAGGTTTCAGGTATAGTTGGTTGCACTTTATAAACTGTAAATACTTCATTAGTCCAATTTGGTAGATATCTTTTACTAAATACACCTTTGTATTTGCTTATACGAACTTTATCGTTGACTTTAAACTTTTTTGGTTGTAACTTTTCCAATTTAGGTGTTGTATTATTTCTGATGCGTTGTAATACAACCTTAGCATTAGCGCTGTTTACCTGGATAGGTTTCATTCCGATGGTACGATGATATATTTGTTGTTATACTCTTTTATAAGTTGTGGTAATATGTCATACCACACGTATGATCCTCGTTTTGAAAATTGTTTGTACATCGCTCCTTTTAATGTTCTATTGAATCTTTCAATTATTGAAGCTTTAACTTCAGAATTTGTAGAATAATGATTTATTTGATATTTCTTCATTAAAGCTCCAAAGTCTTTATTAAAATATTCTTTTCCATCATCGGTCTGTAGATGTTTGATTTTGAATTTATTTCTTTGTATCGTTGTTTCCATAGCTTTTGTAACACTTTTACCAGTCTTATCCTTCAATGGTAAAGCGTCAGCTATTTTAGTAAAACAGTCTATAATTGTTAAAATATATTTGAAACCTTTGTTTAATTTACTGTGCGGTATCATTTCAATGAGATCAGCTTGATACAGATCATTCATTCCCTTAATAATTGTACTTCTTCTTGGAAATCTTCTTCTTGCTGGTTTATGTAGTTCATTTACAATCTTGTCCTTCACACTTTCCATCTTCAGGTGTTGCTTGCACATCGCTTGTAAAAATACTGATCCGTACAACAGTTCTTTCTCTTTTATATAGTTTGAATATAGGTCAAGGCCATTTCATATTAGTGTAAAAAAGAGGGAACATGGCATTGGGCTTGCCATGTCCCCTCTTCTTTACGGAAAGGAAAAAAGGAAGAAGGTAGAGGACGAAGAATAGGTTTACTGGTCGATAGGGTTTAGAGAGTAATGTCCAAATGGCAGAGTTCTTATGTTGTCTTCAAGGATGTATCTCTTGTCATCCTTATAGCTCAATGCCGATTTGGTTTGCTTCACACTGAAAAGACGATGGTTGAAGCTTCTTATGGTGTTAAATGTTGCAGTTGTTTCAACATTTTCAAACAAACATCTTTTATAATGTTCAAACTGTACGTTCTTCTTCAGGAAAGAGGTTTTTATTCCTTTGGCTTTCTTCGTGACTTGATATTCGTTCCTTTCGCTTATGTACAGTTGAAATGAATATAGTTTGGACATTAATGCTACAATTTCCATCATCAGCACACCATTTGTTTCATCTTTAAATTTTCCCAATACTTTCTTGTTTCTGTCGTAGTCGTAATTTGGATGGTCCTTGGGATAATCGGAAAAGTCGAAATCATCTTTATACATAAAAGTGCGTAGATCTTCGTACATGTCATTTGTTTTAATCCAGTAAATTAGAGCATCCGTATCCATATATGCAATACCAATGTTCTCTCTTCCATAATAGTTAACCATCTTCTTATAATGAAACTCGTACATGTGTGTTTTGGAAATATCCAAGATTGACATTCCTAGATACAAAGGACGATCCATTAGAACTGACTTCTTGTTCATGGAAATAACAACTAGATTTTCATTAATAATTACAGATGAACCAAAGTTTGGTTGTTGCACTAATTTCTGTAGTTTTACTGGATCAGTTACCAATTTGATGTCCTTATGTTTCCTTTTGTTTTCCAAAGTCTTGCCAAATATTGCGTTGTTCATTAGTTTGAAGAAATCTTTTTGAAAACTTGATGTAGCGGCGGCTCTTCTTCTTGTGTTGTTGTCAATGTACGGTTTTAACCAACAAGATTGAGAGAATTGTAGTACTCGATTAATTTTTGTAATTTTCAATCCCAAGTCTAAGGCCTGTTGTATCATCCAGTAGTGTCCAACATACCGAGACTTGTTGGTTAAAGTCATCAATAATTTCGGCCATCTTCCAGTTGGAGAAATTTCAGTCTTCGGAAGAAGTGGTAAATCATAATGTTCGTCGTGAAGATGTTCGGGATATTCAAAATCGACGTCAAATATGTAACCAGTTTCTCCATATTTCGGTATATCCATTATGTTTCCAATTGATTCTGGGTCTATCCATTTGAAATTATCATATGGAAGGGGATTCGACATTGCCCATCCGTATAAGTTATTTGCATCAAAATAACCCAGGAATGTTGTTGGTTTTGATGCATCATAATCGGGCAAATACTTATTGTTCGCCTTGACATGACGTGTTACACTTTGCGTCAATCCTCCTCGAACTCCTGATTCTAACATCAACACCATATCTATATCTGTAAGAAGTTGTATTTTACAATTTGTTTCTTTTAACATGGCTTGCCACGCTAGTCCAGGCGAAGTGTACGAATGAAGAGGGTCTAATCCATATGACGCAAAACACGTATTTCTAAATTCTTCCATCACATCACATAATAAAGTCACATCTAATTTAACATAGAAATCTGAATATTCCCCCAATGTTCTAAATCCTAATTCGTTCCATACTTTGCATGCATGATCATAATCATCTTGAGATATATCCATGTCGTACAGTTTACTTTTAAATTCTTCTTTTGGAGGTAGTGATGTTTCATTAAATCTTTCTAAACTGTCTATGTAATCATATGGGAAAACACCTTTTCGAAGTACCAGATCCAGTTTGTCGCTGTTTACAATCTTCTTCGTTTCGATTAAATCTTGTTTCCTTAGATTTTCAGAAAGTTTGGACAAACTCGACGGCAAAAATCGGTAGGAGTCCAAGAATCTTAGTTTGACGTTTCCAACTTCTTTGGAAAAACTTATAAACTTCTCTGAAGTTTCAGCTAACACATCGATTTTACCGTCGTCTCTTCCTAATTCAGGTATTATAAAATGAGCGTCGTACCCACTGAGATTATGCAGAACCACAGGGATAAATAGTGGTAAACGATAGCTCAAGTTGCATTTATTACAAGCAGCACCCCTGTAATAACCTGTGAGGTGGTCGTGATCTTTAACTTTATAATTCTCAATAGTAAAATCATTTTTGCACTAGAAACAGTGAGTCGCATTTTCATGTTGAATTTCTTCTTCTTCGTCCATCGGTTTCATTGGTACAATATTTGTATATAATCTTTGTGTATTTCCAGCTATTGAATATAGGTGATCAAGAAATATTTTTTCCGCATTTTCACCACGATATACTAGAGGTTCTGAAGTTAATCCATATCTGTATAATGTTCTTCTGATAATGTTGATTTGACCATTAAACAAAAACTGTTTGGTTTGTGCATTTGATACTTTACACTTTTTCTTGCTTCACAATTTTCATCTTCAACTGGAACAAGTGTTGATTCAAAATCCGCATACACAACTAAAGGGATACGGTATTGATGATGAACCTTTTCAAATGTAACGAATGCTCTGTTTTCCGAAGGTAAATTAATCTTTGCTTCATAATTATTGTTACATAATCTTTTGTGCTCTTGTAACCATTCTCTTCCTTGTCTTCCTTCTCGTTGAAAATTAAAACATCTCTTGCAAATCAACTTTTTGTTTCGATTTTTTGAAAGTTGCTTATTAACAAGAGAGTCGAATTTCTTTATGTACACATAGTGAGACACATCTCCTCGCGTTAGTAGTAGTAAATCCGTATGATCTGGTAGCTCTTCTTTTGCAATACGTAAAGGATACACTTTGTTTGAACTATCTAATGCGAAAACATTAATAGACGTGCCGGGATTTTTCTTTTCAAATTTTGATATATCTTTTGTAGAAACGGGATATGTTATTCCTTGAAAATTGTACCTGTGTCTTGCATCTTCATATTTTTGGTTGGGTCTTTGTGGATTTATTAATACAAACTTTGACGTCATAGCATAGCGAAAACATTCATTATCTTCATTTTGAACATTAATACAAGATTTTGTATTTTCAATTATTTTTGGCAAAGGAATGTAACTAGATCCCATTAGTCCATATCCATGTTTGTGAACTCTTATATCTAATACTTCAATACTTGTAAGACTCCATCCGGATCCTCTTCCTTCGTGTTCCTGAAGTTTGGTTAATATTTCTTCTATACAATTCTCTACTATTGAATCAATGTTTGAACTTTCCATGATGGTTCGGTTTTTTGTTATGAATCCTCTTGGTGATAATTCTTCTTGCGCATTTATAAACATAGCTTCTAGTAGTAAACCAAATTTAAGAAAGTTTAATCTTTTCAATTCTTCTTTTAAAGTTTTACTTACGATTGGTTTTGCTTCTCTAATAAATTCTTCTAAGTTCAAGTTTTCATTTTGAATCTTATGATGCATTACTACCTTACCGGGTAAAGCAAATACTTGTAGATTCGGTAAAGTAGTTGAAGATGTTGCTGTTATTTTTTCTTGTTCTTCTTGTTCTTCTTGTTCTTCTTGTTCTTCTTGTTGTTCTTGATCTTCTTCTGTGTTGTTGTGAATTAGTTCTTTATGTATATCTAGTAGAATTTCATCGTGAAACGATTCCGAACATTTGTCGCAATGATACATGTTGACGATGTTTACTCTTCGAAATTTCGCCGAGAAATGAAATGGGCTCTGACAGTCCCGCTTTTATAACGGTTCCCCCACCACTATTTCATCATCATCCTCTTCTTCTTCTTCACTATCCGAGGAAAACAAACGTCTTGGACGTAACATTAATCTTCTACTAACTGATTGTTCATTTGTGTTCTCTATTCCAGTTGGAGTTTCAGTATGTACTTCTTCATATTCAAACGATGATGAAGATTCTGATATTACTACATCCATATCCAAATTTTCATTCTCCACATCATTTACACTTCCTACTTCTGATGTTGTTAGATCTACATCCATATCATTTACACTTTCTACTTCTGATGTTTCACTGTTATTATCATCTTCTTCCATATTAAAATCGTCTAGTTGAATTTTATACAATATTTCAATAAGAGGTTTCCTTGGATAATCGGTGTTGTCCACAGGAGCCATTTCAAGTAAATGAGGAATAACTCTTTGCGATTCGGCTTATATGATATTTTGATAAGTATGTCAAGGTCATTTTAGATTAAGCGAGAACTGGGAATAGATCACTAAGCAGCATGTTAATTCATTACTACAAAGTGATCTATTCCCCATTCTCTAAGAAGTGTCCAATCAATAACCAAAGTTCAAGTTCATTTTTGTTCAATTTCAATCTTTTACTTCTTCTTTTATTACGTAGTTTATAGGTTGACAATTCGAATTTTCAAAGTGCTGTTTTATCGTTTGTTTCAACGCTTCTATTTTAGCTTCTTTAACATTAATTCCGTAAGTAACTGATTAATGTAATCAGCTGCCATGTCCACTGTTCTTGTTCGTATTTCACCTAACCTAACCCCGGGAATCAATCTCTGTAGTCTGTAAAACTTCAACTTTATTCTTGACTCTCTTGCTTTAGCCATTTCCCGTAACTTTAGTTTTTTATTATCTTTATTTGTAGTCAAGTCCATAACACTTTCCGTCAAGTCCTTACTCGAGACAAGTTCGCTTTCAGAATAATTCGACTATAGTACACTCGTCTTTTATACACTTTCCCCCACCACTTTCAATTTCCCCCACCCTACTAATATAGGTCAAGGTCATCCGGTATTAACGCGAGAACGAGGAATAGAGCACTAAGTGGCATGTTAGTCCATTACCACAAAGTGATCTATTCCTCGCTCTCTATTCTACATCTAATTTTTTGGGGTTTTTGTTATTTTTATCTTTTTTTTTGGTTTTTCTGGGGGAATGAGTGTTTAAATATTACTTGGTAGAATGTCCATTTTTCTTCTTCAGATCTTCAACAGTTTCCAACAATTGTAACAAATATGCGTTAGTTTTTTCTAAAGTTTTCAGTCTGCTACATCCAACTTGAATGGAAGGCACTATTAGTTGCAATTTCGCAAATTCTATCTTTTCTTTCTTGCACCTTTCTCTCATTTTTAGGTTTTTCCTTAGTCTTACCGAAGATGGTGTTAATGGTTCGTACATACAATCTGGATATGGCTTTGACATTTTCAACACTGATGTTGAAGTACAATGAGATACTTGCGACCGTTGAGCTTGATAATAATTTGTTGTTGGAGCATTGCAATACATCTTTGGTTCTACGTTTTGGTGGCAATCTGTAGTTGAAAATACTGGTGTTGCAGAAGGATCAGTCATCTTTCACTGTTGTCGTACAGAGTGAACTCTTTTCTAAAGTTTTACTTCTTTTATCACATTTCCCCCACCACCGACTTATATATTCTTCCCCCCACCATAATTATTTATACTTGTTTTTTCACATTTCAAATTTTATACCATACTTCCAATATGACATCCGCATCTTCATCTTTTAAGTATTTGACAAATTCAGGACTTCTCGACGATACATTCGGTCTGTTTAGATAGCTCATCACCTTGTGATGGCTTTCTTCATTTTCTATGTAACAATACACTTGCATCAACTTGTTTTCTTCCTCTTTCGATGATATGAAATTTGCAACAGAGGTCCACTCTTCATATTTAATCTTAAAATGGCGCACTTCGAATTCCATGATGTTTCTTCTAATGCCGCAACAATAATAAAACTCTCTTCAAACAACCTGCATTTATACACGTTCCCCCACCTAGTTATAACCCCCACTCTTTTCCCCCTCTCCTTTATATGTGGAAGGGGTATTATGGTTTGAATGCACGATACTTAATAAATTCAAACAAACACTGTGCACAAATGTCGCAAGTGTTATTACACGTTTCGAATTTCATTATTTGACCTTTTACAAGATGAACTAACCTACCTCCATCATCTTGGAATTGTTCAAAATCTAAAACAGACGCTTTTCCACAATCATGACACATTTTTGTACCATCTTTAAAAGTATAAGCAAGATAGATAGCAAATCCATAATTGTCTTTCTTAAATTCAATGAGCATTTCACGAATTGCTTTAGGTATTTGACACTCATTTGATCTCATAATGTAATGGTAAAGAAACCCATTATTGATAATTTCTTGTAAACACAGAACCAACAACCTATCCATCGTGTTAGACTTATACTGATAGTTACATCTAAAACCTTTTTCTTATATGATTTTCCCCCCACCACTTTATATAGGTCAAGGTCATTGGATATCAAGCGAGAACTGGGAATAGATCACTAAGTGGCATGTTATTGTATTACCACAAAGTGATCTATTCCCCATTCTCTAAGAAGATT
Organism: Neoaliturus tenellus; assembly: GCA_030545055.2. Classification (NCBI taxonomy): domain Eukaryota; kingdom Metazoa; phylum Arthropoda; class Insecta; order Hemiptera; family Cicadellidae; genus Neoaliturus; species Neoaliturus tenellus. The sequence continues at coordinate 80,037,509 of CM061534.1, read as the reverse complement.
GTTGATAATTTAGATTCCTAATATTTCTTTTCCTTCTTCTTCACCTTTTTGAACTGTAGTATTACCAGACATGTGTGATATTAGTTTCTTCATTTCTCGATTTTCCATTTCCACTTTCTTCAATTTTAAATCTCTTGCTTCGATTTGTAGTTTTAAATACTTGATGTAACTTCCAGCCCAGTGTAGGGTTTTCAATTTTGGTGCTCCCATTGCAATTCCAGGTATTTGAAATTGTAGTCGATTGAACTCCATGTTCATATCTTGTCGGTCTTGTTTTTCCTTTTCTAGTCTTTTCAATCTTTGATTCTCCCTGAACGAAGAAGTTGGATCACAAGGAATATGACGAAACATTTTGGTCAACGATATCTCGAAGAATAAGCTTCTACGCAGAAAACCAACACATTTATGCACTTCCCCCTCTAACTTTAGGCTAGTGGTGGGAAGAATTACATTAATTTAATACTTATTTCTACCGTTACACTTGCTCCATTTTCAAAAAGGTATCTGTAAAATGGTTCTGGATACTGGTATATTTCACGTCCTATATTTTCCTTAAGAAAGTTAAAAGCTATTCTTTTCGAATAGTCATTATGATATACTTCTCTTAAATTAACAAGAATTCCATCTTCCAGAAATTTCACTTGAATCATTGGTATTTTGCTTACATCATCTTTGTCTATCAGAGGTAGCCTGTAAGTGAACGTATTTGGTGGTAGACGTAAGGTTCTATTAAGTCGAGAACAGAATATTTTGAACATTTTCTGATCATTGACTGCAATCTCATGAATACCTATCATTTTATAGTACGAAGGTTCAAAAGGTACAGCACGAAACGTTTGTACTCGACAGTTACTCGAAGAAGGTTCTGTAGTTGCGTTAGGATTGAACATTTTTAGTCAACAGTTTCCTGACGAATAAGCTTCTACGCAAATAACCAACACATTTATGAACATTCCCCCACCAACTTTAAGCTAGTGGTGGGGAGAAGTTTCCCCCACCACTTCTTCAGAATTAATAGCTTCAATTTGAATTATAACAAATATATTTGACGCAAATTCCCAAAAAACTGAATATGAAACAGTTTCTTCTACATCCTGAGATTCATTTTGTGTTTCAACCATTTCCATCATTGAAGGTTCTTCATTGCTTCTTCTACAGGATCTTGTATTATGTCGGTTGTTTCAACTTCATCTTCTTCTTGAACTAACATAATATTTCGTTGTCTCACAATTTCAATTAATTGTATAAAAGAAGTATCTCTAGGAGACATTATTAACCATACATGTAGCTCCAACAAATGCTGACTTACTAATGACAAAACTCACAATTTATAAGACTTGTTTGAATAATAAAGTGGGGGAACTACTAGTCCAATTCGGATTCGGATTCAGAAGACAATAAAGGTGATATGGGTGAATCCAACGATGAATCTAATATAAATGTATCAATAGCTTCCTTAACTATGTCTTCGTCACTATCATTTATCATTTCTTCAAAGATTTCTTGTTCAAACTGTTCCATTTCTTCTTCATCCATCGTTGAATAATTATCAGTTTCGTTATAATTTTCCTCTATATTGTCTTCTTCCATTTCGTCTGTACTAATATAAACATTTTTAACTTCAAAATATTTAACAAACGGAGTATCTTTAGACAACATATTTGTTTACCACTTCTTTTACCTCGAATAACGAACTATGTATTGCTTTCTTAGTCTTATATTCTTTTACTCCCCACTCTTTTGCACAACATAAAGAAAGGTGGGGGGAGAGCGTTTCGTAGTTATTCTTCTCTATCTAGGTTATATTTCATTGCTAGCACATCTATTGTAATTTTCTGCTCTTCAACTTTATCGCGAATAAATATTGTCCAGGGAAATAGTTCATTAATATTGTTGATTGTTACTTTTATATCATACAAAAAATCAATATGTCTTAGTAATGAAACAATAACAATAACTCCTATCCCATTGTTTGCCATAATTGTTTCTTCAATTTTAATACGCAAGTTTGTTATCAAACTCCATATATTAATATCATTGGCTATAAAACCATCAAGTCTAGTACTCATCTTGACGGTGCAAGTACAGACTAAAAACCTGGAGGTTCATAGTCCGCCTTTTTTGAGTTTTAAAAATGGGGAAGGGGAAGGAATAAGGATTGGGAGGGGATAGGGTGGGGGTGAGGGAAGGGTAATGTGGTTATTAGACCACTTGTGCGACAAAGTAGCCACCAATGCTAACTTCGAGCTCATAACACTTCATAACATCATCCTGCCAAGTCAACATACGTTCTCTAGTATTTGGTGTTACACAGAAGAACCTACTGTCATTATACACAATAGCTGAACCAATTATAACATTGAATCCTAAATTTAGCCATTTGTGTGCTTCCGTAATAAATCTTTCTATTGTATCAAAAGGAAATTGTTCATCGATGTAGATTGGTCTCATTTGTTCATCAAGTTAAATTACATCTTCATCTTCACTGTCACTGCTACTATCATTTTCATTGTCACTGCTACTATCATAATAATCTATCACATCTTCTTCAGGCTGTTGGAAAACATCAGCAATTTCGGAAGGATTGAAGTTTTCACTATGGTGAGGAAGCATTTTAAAGCAAATAATAACGGCAGAGACGAAACAACAAGTGTGGCGCGTGAAAGCAGAATGAAGGAGTGAACAATGCTTGCTTCGCTTTTATAACGATATGCTAATGAGAGGGGTAAGAGGTGACCCGGGAGGTGGGGAAAAAGGAAGGAGAGGGGATATTTATTTTAAATAATTTGCATAACTTTTGACTAAAATAAGATAACTAAATTCTTCTTTGACTAAAATGTTCGTCTTACATAGACCTTTTCAATGATGTATCGCTTGTCCTAATCCGTTAATCCATTATCGAGTTATAGGCATTTTAATTTTTCCGGGGGGGGGGGTTCCGCTTGAGTGGACACGGGGGGGGGGTTCCGCTTGAGTGGACACGGGGGGGGGGGTTCCGCTTGAGTGAACACGGGGGGGGTCGGTCATTGACCCTTCCGAAAGTGGGTCAAGGTCATTTAAGACTTATAAAGAACCAAGGTGATGGGAACAGTAGTAACTGTTCCCACCACCCTGTTTGCCTAACGGTTCCCACTCCCAACCCACTAGTTACGTTCTGCGAGGGACATCGACGCAATTTTGTTTGGCCCGTCCGGGTCCATCCGTAACGGGCCGGTCCGGGTCCATCCGTAACCGTGAATTCGAAGGGAAACTGGAACAGCTAATGCAGAAACGCAACTCTAACACCCACCCAACTAATCCCACCCATCATATTCCTAAACAAAATGCAAAAACCTAGTCCGCAATTTGCGGATGTCCCACCCCTTCTAAGTGAAGTTCAACGGAACTTCTGAATTTACAGTTAATCTACCACCTATCATCTAGCTGAAAGGCAAAACAACAACATTAATTATAAATACCAACACTTAAAACTAACAACACATCATTATTAAATATCAAATAATTCAACACAACCAAATACCATCATTATTCTTAAAATTAATACACCTTTAACGCTAAACACAACTTATAACTAACATCGCAATGCGCAAATTAATTCTTAAATTAAGTGCAACTTACAACTAATATTTACACACACACACACATACCACATTGCATTAAAGAACGCAACGTAGTATAAGAAGTTCAAATATATATAGGCCTACTATATATTTGAACCTCTTACCGAGTCGCCAACGACTTTTCGCTATGAAAACTCGTTGACGACTGACGCGAAAATCGGGCTCGTATCGCTCCTCGGGTTTTCGAGTGGTGGGGGTAATTAATGCAGTGGTGGGGAAATTGTTTCACTCCAGTACGGTCTTCAATCCACTCCAGTTCGCAGCAGTGTAAAAATGAAACGAAGGAGTGGGGGTGGCGCATGCGCAGCGACGTAAAATCCAAGGTTTGAGGTTAGAACTTTCCGTGCACAGTAGAGCTAAATTGAGTAATACAGGACTCGGCGCATGCGCAATAGCGAGGAGTGATTCCGATCCGGAGAACTCGTTGCATTCGCAGCAGCGCTAAAGTGAGTAATACAGACTAGGCGCATTCGCAGTAGCGCTAAAGTGAGTAATACATGACTAGGCGCCGTAGCGTGAAGTTGGCTCACTCCAGTACAAGTTATAGCAGCATAAAAATGAAACGAAGGAGTGGGAGCGGCGCATGCGCAGTGACGTAAAACCAAGGTTTAAGGTTAGAATTTTCCATGGTGGCTGCCATGTTTAATTCTGTTTCATTCAAACAATAGTAGTTCATGGCTGGCATGGGATGTGAAGTGTGGTAATTAGATGGGGTTAGCAACCGGTCGTGACCGGCCATTGACCGGTCATCGACCCGGCGGGGTTCCGCTTGAGTGACCACCGGGGGGGGGGGTTTAATCTCCATTTTTTATGGGGGGGGGTTCCGCTTCATTAGTCACGGGGGGGGGGTTCCGCTTCATTAGTCACGGGGGGGGGGTTCCGCTTGAGTGAACACGGGAGGTTCCACTTGGGCGCTCATGCGGTACTGATCTTCTCACGCGATAACCATTATAAAAGGAGATTGTTCATCGCGCCGTGACCATTAATTAACTCGCATTTGTGGTGTTCGCATCCTTCCTACTCATTATATATACGTTTCGCCAACTTCATTATACAAGTCTAATTGCTACTAACCTGAAATTTCATTTACATTAGCACATGTCGTCCTGTTTGAATCACCTTCGCGTGCTCGACGTTATATCTCATTCATTTGTCTTGTTCTCACTTCTACACGTCTGACATACTTCTTGTGATGGATACGCAATGTTTGAAATTGAAACTTTTGCGGACACAACATATATTACGAAATAATTACAAACCATCGGTTTCAAAGACTAAAACAAATTTAACAAAAGTGAGGAAGAAATTAAGTTTTAACCCGTTATACTCTGTTAGAACTTCGCAGGTTCACGTTGATGATAATGTTATTCACAACATTTTGCGTTCGATGTTACGTTTCCACAACTTCGAACTTGTTACACCTATCGACTGTGTTCAGCAGGTTTTCATATTTTACCCCCACCCTTCTTTATATAAGTGCGCTCACGACAATTCCTGTTTCATTCTTCTATACGCTCTTCGACCGACAACTACTCCGCTCTAAATTACACACTACAAGAAGATGGATACAAACCAAGAACAAGTACAAGTTCACGAAATATCGTCTACTACCCACCCGAGAGAGAATCCTCCGAGAACTTCGCCTTCACCGAATCCACAGAACCCCGTCCAAGTTTCGGATGTATCTTCGACGGCGAGGAATGATCTTGAAGCTATTCTTCGGTCGCTCGTCGGTTTCGACTGACCTGTACGACGATCGATGTTAAACTGAACTCTTAGAAGTTCAGTTTTTTTTTAAAACTTCCTCCGGATGACCTTGAAGCAATTATCCCCTCTCCCTTTTCAACTAACTTCTACTTTTGTTCAACTGTTGAATTTCAGTTTTGAACTAACTTTTAATTTATGCGTAAATCTACTTCAAACGCTCACCCCACGTCCTCCCCCCTCATTTAATATACGACCGGAAGCTATGTGCCCCGGCACGTGGCGTCCGGGGCAGCTGACCTGTGCCAGAAGTAACCAAATCTAACTACTGAAGACATAAAATATTTCACATTTTTCATGTCATAGTTATAAGTTCCAAGGCTGAATTGTAAAGTAAACATTCCAGAAATTATTTTTACCGTAGTTTATTTCGGTACAATTTAGGGTCAACGGAGCTGATGCCTTTGAAACAAAGCAATAGTTATTGTAACATGTTGCAATAACAATCGCCAGTCGTTGCAAGCTGCGCTACATTGAACTCGACAACCCTTATTGACTCGCTCGTTTACATTGCACTGATGTCAACAGATGTGATTATTCATCATAAAAATGTCTGTAACTGTCTATAAAAAAATGACATCAATAATCGTAGAACAATATTTTTTATGATCATAGTCATTTTGGTGAAGTCTTATATTTTTGTTGGTAAATTTATAGGTTTAACAAGTCACAATTCTTGTAGGCCTATTTTTATAATGTGTATTTTTATACTTTTATGTATTAGTAACTATACAATTTAATCCACACCAGTTCAGAGGAAAAGTCTGAGTATTAAATGGAATTAAAAATTAAGTCCCTCCGAATGCCATAACGTGAAATTTTAAGGGTAAGCTAAAGAGATCGTATATACATTGACTTTGTACACTACCTGAGTAGACTTCTCATAGCATAGGCGTGTGTAAAACCTATTGAGGGGGGCGCGATCTCGTGCGGCGTCCATCGAAGTACACGTAACATATGATAGATAAATCAGTATTACCACTCTTCTAAACCAAGGATGAAACATTTTATAACTGAAAGTTATGTTTATGCTTTGGTAAAATGTTTTGGCAGCACTGTAAATTCAACTGAATAATAACAACATTGATGGCAGCGACTCTGGTGCGGCGTCCACCGAACTTTCAAATTTTTGCCTCAAACTAAATGCATTGGATGAGAGGTCTATTCACGTTAGTGTACATAGTCAATGGTATATATTAGTAATTTCTAATCAGATGACGAAAGATGAATCCAAAGTACGAAATATTAAAGTGTTTAACTTTCACCAAAACAACGAAGGGAAAATTTTATGAATTCCTTCCTCATGCAGAGTAAATCTAATTCCGAACTACCGTAGATAAATATTTTTATTTTGTAATTTAGTGAATATCTTTTATGAAAACGTTGAATTATTTAGAAAAGTTTTAAGATAAAATCTTTGCAATACGCCAATTAACAAGTTTATGCAATAAAATAATCCCATATAGAGAAATTAAGGAGGATCACCATTTTTATATTAAATAAATAGACTCTTTCAAAAGTTTTTGTGATAACTGATAAATATAGAGGGAAATACAAAAAGTCGTCCACTTGAAAAATTAAAAAGAGAACTATTTTGGTAATATTAAAAAATCAAAATGAAAGAACCTTTTGCTTCTAAAAATATCGTGGCAAGGCTTAGTGTATGGTTCACAGTCATATTTAAAAATAAATTCAATAATCGTATTAAATATTCTTAAAATCATGAAATTTTGTAAACGACAGAACTTAGTTTCAGTTAGATGGGCTACTATAATTGGAATTTTATTTTTATAAATAATCATTTTAGAGGTGGTTATAGCATGATTTTAGCAGATTTAAAAGATCGAACAACGAAACGCTAACCGACGTTATATAAAATGATGAAAACACAGATCATCATTTAATTTACCTTTTGCGTAGAACTGCCGGGGTAAACAATCAAGTTAGCAACTCCAAACTCATTTCTCCTTCCACCCTTCATACTTATGAATGATTGCTTGCAAACTTCGCACTTATTTTTATATCAAACTCCTGAGAATTCATCAAGACGTTGGTTAAGGGACTGCAGATGGTATTTATGTAACACAATGTAACAAATGCAATCTTTGAGATATAATTTGGAATGCCTTTATTCTCTGATACTGAAACAATTTTGAACACTACTTATTTTATTACTTGAGAACATCATCAGGATTATGGTTAAGGACACGAATTTGTAAAACAACGACATTGTGTGTCTGTTCTTTTATTTGTTTATAAAATGAATTAGTAACATTTGTCATATCTGAATATTTACCTTCTTAAAAATACCATACTTGTAAAGTAAGTATTGAGAAGACACATCCGTTCCCTTATTTAAAACTAACAATTATAAATTTTAATATTTTTATGACGAAATTAGTAGTGTAATAAAAATTTGTACTGCAATCTTATCTGGTTCTAGAAAACAGATTGATAACAGATTGGATAACAGATTATTTACAAACGAAATACTCTTTTTTGTTGGGACAAAGAATTATTTTCCTTGGATGGATTGTTTGATTGGTGCGTTCTAGGGTTTTGAGTAAACACCTTGTGATCAGATTGGCTTTTTATCAAAATTATAACAAAGTATGTTTTTGTTACATTTTTTACATGGCAACGACTGCATGACTTGTTAGCAAGTGATCCTAAACATGAAATATATTTTTACTCTTGTTTTGCTGACTGAAACCGTTCACGAGGTGATTGAGACAAAAACTTTGGGCATGAATATACTTCAAAATTCGACTGATTGCAAACAAAACATGGAAAAGCCTGGGTTTGTTTAAGGTTCAATTGTATTACTGTCATTGCGACATTTTTCCTTAAATGAACTTGCTCGCCTATTTGGTTTGGTAGAGTTTGCATTTAAGTAACATTATAGTTTAACGCTTGAAGAGCTTGAGTATTTTTATTGAAGCGATTAATAAATTTGTTAACTCCGTATAGGTTTGATTTGGAAATTTTAGGAAGATCTAACAGTTGGTTGATATGAAGCTGTTGGAGACGACCTTCATTATGGTAACGCTCACACAACACACGGTAGGCGATATTATAGTTTTCATCTGTAATTCTAAGACTTTCACGAGGTTTAAAGGTTTATGCTCTAGAAAAGCTAAGAGGTACTGAAACCTTACGATACCCGAAAAGGAGCTCTTGTTATGAATGGTTGTGTCGTAAAGGTTTATAAATGACGGCCATGTCGACAGGTCACCGCTGAACTTAGGAACATTTAACCTTCGGTAATTTGAGTTGGGATGAATTCGTTGACAAAGAGTGATTGTTACACACGGTTTCAGAATTGGGGTTTTCAGTTACAGCAACGGCTTCATTTGTTATCAGGGCTTTAATGTGACTTAAAAAATAAAGACAAAGTTAAATAATTTTATTTTGGTCTTAAATTAATGAATCTAGGGTAACCGTTTGATCAGCATTACTGTTGATCATGCGCTGTAAGTTACCTCATAATCTTCTTTTTGTGTGTTTACCTCAGCAAGATAAGCAACGGTTCGTTCTTAGATTGATCTACAGTTAATTGATCTAGAATATTTTGAATGGCTGCAAATCTCTCTTTAGTTATAGCAGTTAGGAGCATATGGAACTCATATGTTTCCATGCTCGTGTTGGTGCCATACTTAAAAGCAATTGTTTCTGATGGTTCTTATGAGTAGAGGGCAGTTTCCAGTTCAAAACATAGACCATGTACTAGACATGTAACGAAAGATGAAAATAGACAGAGACATAAGGTAAAATCTTGATAGGGCTGAATCATGATCCGGCTCGAAGGACCAAATGAATTATGGGGGATTTAATTTTAATTAGAAAAATTACTATGAAAATTAGCTACAAAATACCAGTTACAGTTTTAAAGGTAAACACGACAAAACCTGAACAGTAACAGAAAGTCTAGGGATTTTAATGTGGATTATACTTCTTTAAAAAAGGTTTAACACTAAATAAAAAAATAATAAAAACAAAGTTCCCTGGGAAAATGAATCAATAGTAATCACATTCATGAAAAAGTCCCTTCTTTCAAAAATACCCTATACCTCAGTTAAAATGTCATCCAACTTAGTATTTCCTCTTTAACAAGCATTTTAAACTTGCTATACATTTCTTGCTACATTTTCATTGGCACCATTTTATTGTTTACACATTATCTTGGACTTCATTTTAGTTAATACCACAACCGTGAATGACTTGGTTGAAATGTCAAAATTTTATACGAGTATAAGTCAACATTAAAATTAGAAGATGGTTAAACACAATTAAATTGAATGTTGAGACAATCACTAAAAAATAAAAAAAAGGTTGAAACAAAATTTGGAAAGTGAAATAAAATGGTACAGTATCGTGGAGGATTTAGTTGTGATAATGGGTGACCAATCAATGAACAATGAATTAAATTATAAAACAAATAACATATTAAAAAATCTATAAAAAATATAGATGAGTTATTTCGCAATTAACATCTGTCAATTTTTTTTAGATTTTTATTTTGAAATTTGAAAGAAATTGTATTAAAAGGTAAAATATATGATATAAAATTATTAAAAGTATAGAAATTAAATTGAATAGGTTATTTTAAGAAAACCAATTTATATGAAAACAAGAATGAGAGATGTGGAAAAACGTGATGTGCCCAGGTCTATGGAAGAACTGAACAACATAAAAGCTTAAATAACATACAGGTTCAAAGCAGGAATATCTAATAACTCAGCATTCAAGAGGTCGTGTAGTTATGAGAAGTGGCCACCTTTATCCAGCCACGTTTAGTATTTCAGTCACGACACGGCGCAGCTGCGGTTAATGTTTTTGATCCCCACAACTTCTAAACCAAAATGGGCCTAACAATAACAATTCAAATGCTTACTAGACTACTTTCTATTTAATTTCTTTTATAATTTCATCTGCCACAGGTGCCAGGCTCGGACGCAATCTGGTGTGTATTTTAATGAATGTTATTGAAATCAAATGAAATGAAATATCCTGTATTGCCATAAGACATATCTATATATTAATACGCAAGCATGCCTTCATTTTCTCCTTTTTTCTCAGCTCGTGAGCATCGTAGGAGAAATCCGCGCATACTGTTAGAGAGGTATAGTCCTATGAGCAGAATCACATTCTAATTCACATCGGACTCCAGGGCAACGCCCCACAGGGTTTCAAAGTTCCCATGTTAATCTTATGGAGGAAGGGGAATTGAGTGAATCATTAGACAGCTGTTGTAAAAACAACTGATAGGAAATTTGGAAGAACAGATGTTTTAGTGATAAACATTTTAAAGCCAATTGGCAAAATATCAACTGAATCTTTGGTCGAATTTCGACCAGTTGCAACACCACCTAGAACACAAAGCCGGAGTGCTGCCATTTTTATTTGCCTTTTAGCATCAGCTGATACCGAATACAATAACATTTTCCGCTCAACTCTAAAACTAACCTAGAGATGTACCACAATGTATTTACTTCTAATATTTGAATTTTAAAAGGGTCTCGACCTAAATACTACGACTGGTTTGCTTTCACTTCATGAAAACATTTTGTATCTAACTCAAATGATTTTATATTTTAAAATAATGTTTTCGGACACAAAGTGATAAAAATTTTTGCAGTAATTAAAAAATAAACTAGTTGGCTAGCGGTTACTATTATTTGGCCTCTAATGAAATTATTCGCAATACCAATTATTTAGCCTGTATACGGTACTTTCCTAAACTATGAGTATGAAATGTGTACAAATATTCAACCACAATGATTCAAACATTTTACATGAAAATAACATATTAACTGGTAGGCTATTCGTTATATTCAAAGAAATATAGTAATGTAATTAACTTGTCCTGCTTAGATTGAAAAATGTCTGTCTTTGCTCTACTATTTCGTCACTTCTAAGTAAGTTTATTGGCGTGTCATCTTCATTCTTCACAGCGACATCATTGATTGTAGCTTCTTCATTCAAATCTCCAAAAACAGCGCCTGATACTTTCAATCAATTTTAATGAGTAGGTTGGAAATGAATCTTTACACGCTCAATCTCGGTACTCATGATAGTTTCATGGTTTTTTTTTTTAACAAGAGTTGCTGGCAGGCAACCATGGCTTCGTTGTTAAGAATAACTTTTAGCCTAACCATCTATAGGCTACTCTGATTATTAGGTAAATTAAATACGCTATTTTATTTCTCAGGGTTGTTGGTATAGTCTTTCTAATCTTCTGAAGTAAAAACTGTTTAGCTTGGTCGTAATACAACACACAAAACTATTTAAAACACTCAGATATTTAAAGTTAGTGAACTTCGAGACAATAAACTTATATTGACATAACCACATTTTTATGAACAAACTTGTTCTTGAATTTAGTTTTAAAAAGTCATACACTACATTGAGAATTTTATAAACAAAACACGAGTAAATTTTATTGAAGTTTACAAAAGATAGCAAAATGTAAACAAAAACAAATTATTGTTTTGACATTGCCTTTTAGGTGACGTCACAAGGCATTTCACGTCACAGCACTCCGGCTTTGTCTTAGTAGCAGGTGTTGCCAGTTGGCGATCTCAAGTTTACATTCGTCGGCTTGTGTCCAAATAATTAATTAACATATGTAAAATAAACAGGTATCAAAAATGGAGAGGGAGGGTGGTGGATCCGGTGAGATGAAGCTTTTTACTGAAATAACAAATCTTTAAACAATTGCAATGGTTGAAATTGACATAGTTAAACTTAAAACCTACATAATTGGAACAAAAAACGTCGCATATAAAAAAGAATGATGTTACAAAACCTACACAATTCAAATAACAAAGAGTACATATTGCCAACATGAAAATCCTCAAGCCTGTAAAAGCATTTTTCCCATCAAACACTTTTACAAAATCCTTTTATATCTAGGATAGAGCACAGCACTGGCACTGCATGTAAGCTTATTAAAAAGTCTTACACCTAAGTCTATGCAGCTCCTTTGAATAAGCTTTGAATGATTTTAGTACAACTGCATCTCAAGTGGTTAAACATGGACTGTTCTTCATAAAACTGAATTAAAGTTAACAATATGAACGTTTTAGTACTAAAATAAATTATGGTAAAGAGGTTTCCTTAATCTAAAATAATCTACATCAATCATGTACTTAAATCTAGTTTTGTATGCGTGCCTATCACCCCTGAGACTGAACTTTTATTTAATAAGAAGTGTTGAGTACAACATGTAGTGTCATCTAGTAATAGGTAGTGTCATTACACAAAGTCTTACAAAGTGGGGTTACAAGATTCTAAATGATTTACGCAAACAATGCATCCAATTGCCTTTTTTGTCACGTGCCCCACAAAGCAATACCGTACAAAGTATGAAATTAGGCTAAGTAGGCTTTCACAATTAAATAAAAAATAATAACCGGTTTTATTTTTTTAACAGAAAAATTACACAAAGAGTTTTTACATGAGAATTCCTGTTATCAAGTAGTTCACACAACAACATTTTTCTGCTTCCTTACAACATAGACTAAATGTAATATTTTCTGTTTTACGCCTGTTAAGAGCTAGCCTATTAGTGCACAACTATAACTCCGATCTTTTGAGACCATCAGATTTCAAAGTGCTTGAATTTTTCAAATTACACTTGTGATAGTGTGATAGTATAGTGTCTCTCTGACTAAAAATTAATATTACACATTTATATTGAAACAGTCATTGGCAAAAAATGCACGTGAGAGATCTCACTTTGGTCCTTACTATGGCGTTTTCAAGTAGTGGCCCAAAATAATAAATAGTAAATCATTTAGTATATGTATACTATTTACTATTTATGTGAAAAAATGCATACGATTATAGTTTTGTACAATGATAAATATTTAGTATGTGTAGACCTAATCATTGTGCAAAATTATAATAGTACACAATTTTACACATAAATAAGTTAGAATTAACTCAAAACATATTGTACATAAGTCTGAAATAACCATAATAAATAAAAATGTAAAAATATAATTTACAGCTTTATGTATAGATTATTATGTAGATTTATTATCCCATCATGGGTTGGGCTTATAAATATTTTAATCGATTTTTACTTCCAGTCTTTTTAACCTGAAACTAAATGAGAAAACTTGTAAAAAACTTATAAAACACGATGACTATATACAACATATTTGCTTTTGAAACAAAATTATCAATCTATATAAACTCATATTTCAAATAAATGTATCCTAATGAAATGTTCAGGTTTCGTGGGCGGATACGCCAGGTGATATATTTGCCAACAATCGATGAATGACCAATTTCCGGAGGAGAATTTACTAGCGGGAAAGTTATTTGCAGTCTATAATATGGAGATACTGTAAGATAAAAGTATTTAACTATGCTTAAATAAAGGCTTTTATAAATTTCAGCAGAGAACATTTTTGAAAGGCAGTGAATACAAAACACGTAAGACTCAAACTATGGACATTTTTAATGTAAAAATCCACTAAATTCCTACCTAGATTTCAGATTTATTTTGACTGTTAAGAATCTATTTAGGGTTTTCATTAGGTCAGGAATTGAATAAGGGATAATTTTATAATGCCATAAAGGTTCTTTTCAATTACGATGCTCTATAAACTGGCCAAGCATTCAATTAATTAATCCCCTTGCGGTTTTTTAAGTTGGTAACTGTTTTTATTAAATAACACAGGCATTGACCATACCTTTTTCCAATCGTTGTTTAAATCCCTCGTTATTAACATTGGTAGGCCTAAATTTTAATCATATACTGGGTGACACAAATTATTCCCTTCTTAATTTTTCAATGGCTGAAAACATGATTTGACAAACATTACCCGCGCTTTATGGTACTAATTTTTTGTGCAGTTTTGAAATTCATTCCTAATCTACATTGATGGATGTAGTAGTAACTTAATAGCTCCTGTTAATCCATACTTACGTTTAAGATTTATTTATTAGCTCTCGTGGTTGTCCCCAACGGGAGTTGAAGTATTTTATTAATATAAAAACCACACGGCCATCCTAGAACGTCTTATTAAGCACTCAGTATATTAATATTAAACAAAATATCTACGAAATAGAACAACACACAAAATTAAGTTACACAAATAAAATTGTTGTTTTTTATTATTCTGATGAATATTTGCATTTTATTAAAATATCTGAATTTTTTAAGGATAAAGATAGGAACAACAAACAGGGTATGAGGTCCGGGGGAAAACAGATTTGGTAAAATAAATTTAGAGATATTGTTTGCAGCGACCCGGCCTCGGTTGTGTCGTCGTCTGACAACTGGAAACCCGGGCTAAGTGTTCTGGACATGTTGTCTCAAATGCATACCTCGCTTTGTTATAATCTTACATTGTTTGATACAACAGTATGAAGGAAATTGTGAATTCGTTTCATAACCTCTTTCTGAAACAGTTGAAAAAGCATTCACGTTGAAACCTACGATTGATGTTATAATGAACGTTAAAAATTAATTATTTGATAGTATGGAATATTTTTCATTGAAATGAGGTGTAATATTTAATCGTCATATATAATAATATTGAGAAATTAAATTTTAAATAATTAATAAATATTTGTAAATAATGCTGTCAATCATGTTCGTATTTTGGGTTTATTACACAGTATTTAAAAACTATGAGTTTACAACAATATTTTAAGTTATTTGTATGATTTGTAACGTTGTAGGTAAAAATTGTGTAACAAATCACTCATTGTATCACTAATGTAATTGCTGTTGTATCTTTAACTGAACAAAGAAGTTTTGTCAAGTTTAATTTCTTTTTTGCCGTAATCATCGAAATAAATAATTACAACAAACAAATGACTGCTTTCACCCACTAATCATCTTTCTTATCTTATCATAGCTTGTTAATTTGACCAATAGATCGATGAAGGAGGGTTTAAAGAAAACTAATCATTGCTGTTATTTAAATAGTGCTCATCCTAATATTTTTGTATAAATCCTTATGTATCACCAAAACTTTCCATTAAGCACGAAAAAATATTTTACAAATACTAAAAAAGATTGTAAATACTAAATATTATCTTTGAATACCCATAGGCTGTGAAATAACTTTGTTTTTATCTAAAAGTTTATTTTCAGCTTCAATCAACTCAATAAACTGCAAAATTAAGTATAAGTATTATTAAAACATATGGAGCAACTGTCAAGATTAAGTTTCTAGTTTAAAAATCTTTGTACGAACCAGAAAACATTTATTTTCACAAAGAATGCAATAAGTATAAAGCATATTGGTCTACTGGGTAGGGGTGGTGGGTGGGAGGGGGTGGGGTCGTAGATCCTTTACATTCCAAGCCTCATTCAGGAAAAACCTAAAATTGTCCATATTTATTTGAAGTTTTTTTTCTTTCAATACATAATATTATAACAATAAGTAAGACTGTTGTTTAGCCCCAATCTGAATGTGAAATGAGTGTAACTAACATGCAATTTGCATGCAAAATGAAAAACATATAATATTCATCCAATAATAATAATACATGGCAAATAATAACTACATGCTATTTTTGCGTGCACATTTTTCGTCATAAGTTATTTTTCTTAAATACCTAACCAACTCGAGATAACTAATTCAGAAGTCTACGAATGGAAATAAAAACCTAAAAAAATAATAATAACAAAAAAAAAAAAAAACAGAGTTATATTTGTTGGTTTAAGTTCGATACGTGGGGAGTCTCACGAATGACGGGTTGAAAATGATTCAGACATGAAAATGCTTTTAGCTTTACGAGTCCCCTCAAACCTCGGGAGGCAAAGTGCATGTGTGTAGGGCTTAGTTTGAACTGGTTTTGACTTGAACGAAATAGTATCGGTAACAAATAAAGTTTAAACGTTTTAAAAAGTTTAACGAACCATATTAATTAATATAAATTAATTAGTACTATTAGAATGGCGTAGACGGGAATGTGATTGTACAGTTCATGTACAATGGTTACAAGGAGCTGTGCTGCTGAGCACCGATAATTATCATACCTCTTAGATCTTCCCCACGCAAACGAACATTTTTTCATAAACCCTCACCAATCTGCTTATAATAGAAATATGCATAGGTATTTTTTTTTCATTTTTTTTACTAAATATAATTATTTTTGAAGCAAAATAAATACTATTGGTTTTAATGACGATACTTTTCTTTTCGAATTTTCTCATATGGTTTAAATAATTGTAGAATATTATATTAAGCTTAATATTTTTAGTAACTAACTAAAGAAAGAGAATAATGTACTGTAAAATCATGTGAATTAATTACGTCATTAAAAATTCGTTAGTAGATTTTGAAATCACGATGATGTTACTTATGATGTTGTGTGGCAGCATATTACAATACCGTCTTGTCCTTTATATTACAACGAGAAAAAGCATAGAAGCAGATGTAGAAGCGTACACGCTTGACACATATTACATCTAGTGATGTTTAATCTTCAATTTAATAATACAAAAAAAAAATAAAATAAATGTGAAACATTTCGCTGTTTTGTAAGTTTTTAAGTGCAACCTATGACAAATTTCTTAATGCCTTTATATCACAGACGAGTAAGATGACATTTTCATCCTTGCACTTTTTGAAGTTGAAAAATTCTTTACCTGATGGAGAATTTGAAGTTGTCTAGGAATGATTAGCTATGGCTTTCAGTTATATTTTACCCATTAACCACAATAACATCTGTAGACCATATTAGAGAATCGTGAGACCACACATATCAGGGAACCGTTGTCTAACTGCAGTTTCATCCAACGAGCACAAGGCAATATGGTTATAACAAAACTAACATGTGACGTTGCGCCAAGCAGACCGTGTATTTACTGTGGGGGTGGTGGAGGCAGCAGATGTTACATACGACTACACACTGAGGGTAGACTGAAATGTGTTCTGTTTACTGTACGTGTTCGAGTTTACATTGATATACAACTATCCACATCTCCCACTTTTATGGCTCAGAATTTATTATAAAAATGTACAACCAGTCATGTTGTGTATGATTCATCCTAATTAAAAATCTAAATTTATTTTCCTACTATACAATATTGGATTTTTAAATTGTTAAATGAACTTTTACCTGCTAAAAAAAGATATTGAGCAGGTAAAAGTACTTTAAACTATTATTTAAAATGTTTTATGGTTTGAACACAAAATGTTTTACATGTTATCTGAAAAAATCAATACAAAATATAGGAAACCTAAATTAGAGTTTTGTCTGTACATTTATTAGAATATTGATATTTTCGGTCATTTTTAAGTTTTATGCATCACATTTCTTTACCCCCGTCTCTCTCTCTCTCTCTCTCTCTCTCTCTCTCTCTCTCTCTCTCTCTCTCTCTCTCTCTCTCTCTCTCTCTCTCTCTCTCTCCAGATTGAGGTCTTAAAAACCACCTCTGCGAATATAAACTTGACCATCCATACAAAGTGGACTTCCTCCTGGAACGCTTTCCAATGTCGGAACAACTTCTTGATGGTGACATGAATCTTCCTCGGAAGCAGTGGAATATTCTCAATCGCTTCCGCGCTGGAGTGGTAATATATAATTATTGGAAGTATAAATGGGGAATGACACAAGACCAGTCATGCGACTGCAGAGCGGAATATCAATCTAACGAGCAAATAGTCGCAGAGTGCCCATTGAGTGCTTTACCGAAGGATTGATCTGTCTGTATATCTCGAGTGAAGACAACCCCCGTGAAGGTCACCCTCGTTAAAACAATGTAAACATGCCTAGGCATTCCGTCGCTTCGGACGATGATTTTGGATATTTATTGGTAAAATATATGTTTTCTTGTAGACTAAGCTGTTGAGGTTTATACCTAGGTCTCTCATACCTGATATATCATAAAAAATAAAGGCATTAGTATAAAAAAATCTTAAAAGTAAAGAAAATTGAGTTTTTTTGCGACGTCACTGAGAGTAATATTTTCACATTTTCAAAATTGTAAGGTATAGGGGTCTATTATAACTATTCAATAGACGACTTTTAAGTTTAAAGAAAATTGGTAAAAAACTGCGTCCAAAACAAGAAAATAAAATGCCATGCTTTACCCAAAAGCCTTTAAAGTTAACATAGCCGATTGAGCTACTAGCCCGAAGGTACTGTAAAGATGACCATTAATTCCATTAAAATATCTTATACAGTAGTGCTGTAATGATTATATTCACCAGACTTAAATAAAAACTTAACTAACAAGTTAACTAACAAGAAATATATTATTAAAAAGCTTAATAAATATTAATCGTAATTAGCGGATTTGGAGGAAGTTTAACTGTACACAGCGGCACTGGAGTTGTGTTCAAACTTGTTGACTTGTTATGAACTGTGGTCATAGCAAAGTTTATGTTAGTGATGGGAACAACTGACACCAAATTTGGGACACA
Organism: Neoaliturus tenellus; assembly: GCA_030545055.2. NCBI lineage: Eukaryota > Metazoa > Arthropoda > Insecta > Hemiptera > Cicadellidae > Neoaliturus > Neoaliturus tenellus. The sequence continues at coordinate 80,018,725 of CM061534.1, read as the reverse complement.
CCGAAGTCTTATTACTAAATGGAAATAGGATGAAATATACCGGGTGTCCCAGACCACCCGTACACCCCTTTTTAAATATATACAACTAATTTTTACAAAGCAAATTTTTCACAGCAAAACCAAATTAATTTATCACAATTAATTTTGGCATTACAGGCAAACCGGTCGTGCTCTATCGATTGATGATGATTTCAATGTACAGGGTGTTCTAGAAGTAATCTATCCAGACCGGAAGTCATGAAGTTTAAATACGAACCCCCACTTTTTATGGTATTTTTGGATTCTAGATATAACTTTAAGACTACTTTACGATTTAATGCGTACCCGTAATCCTAATGGTTTGGAAGATAATGACGGTGGAAATTTGTTTTTTTTTCCCATAAAAAATAACATGGAGCAAATTTTCATATCCATTAACACTGAAACTTTCACCTTTTACATAACTGTCTAAGCATAAAAATATCTTATAACCTCATTTTAAATAATGTTTCATCATAAAATATCGATTATCACGTAATTAGTTTTAATGTTCTATACATTTAAAATAATCTCCACCGTATTGAACAATTTATGGAAAAATAGAAGAATTTATGACAAAAATAATAGTTTACGATGCTAAAGTGTTTAAAAGAAGAAGATAACGATTTTTTTAGGCATTTTTAGTTTAACGAGAAATTTACAGAGATAATGGATGTGAAATTTGGTCCATGTTATTCTTAGGGAAAAAATCAAACTTCTACCGCCATAATCTCCCACACCGTTAGGATTAGAGATACACATTAAATTGTAAAGTACCATACTCTTAAAACTATGTCTAAAATAAAAAAATAAACATAAAAAGTGGAGGCTCGTATTTAAAATTAATGACTTCCGGTCTGGGTAAGTTACTTCTGGTACACTATGTACATTGAAACTATCATCAATGGATAGAGCGCAACCGTTTTACCTCTAGTGGCACAATTTGTTTTTGTAAAAAATTAATTGTGTCGATTCTATAAGGGGTGTACTTGTGGTCTGGGACACCCATATATTATCATGTATGATTTATTATCAATAAAGTGTTCTCTATTTTTATTTAAACTCATCCTGAGTGAATACATTTAACAGACATAGAAATTTAATACTTTATTCAATACTATTTGGAAGCACTGTTCAGATGAAAGATTAAATTCTATCAAGTTTTATGATTTTATAAGCCTCTTCTGATAATCAGTGGCTGTGGATCTGATTACTAATTCCAACACCTAATTGGGCTATACTTTATTATGTAGTATATTTTTTAAAGTAAAACCCACGAAAAGAGAAATGGATGCTGGGAGAGAAAAATGATTGAAAGTGAAGAAGACTAGTGTCATTAGATTGCCGTCGTCATTCCTTTAATCACATCGAATTTGTCCGCTGATTTTCTCCTCGGGTTTCCACTTTCTCCAGCTAATGTCAGCCTTTTAACCACGCTGATTGGTCCTCAGTCGCTAGTTTGGAAGACACTATAAAATTAAAGAAAATATATCTCAACCTATATCTTGCAAATATCAAAAACCATTTTTTGTAGATTATCTCAAAGTTCATCTGATTCAATTTTACCTATGCTGTGTACCAAATCTGATCTTTTGACCTGAGAGGAGAGATTCTAAAAAAAGATTATTCATAATACTTTATTAGCCATAGCGCAACTGATTGTCTTAAGAGTTTTTTTTTTTTTTTTTTCAAACAAATACAAGCAAATAAACCTATTAGTTATAATAGTTTATGTTCATTTTATCTTTCTTTTAATTCTTTTGTCATTTTTATATTCTACAATACGGCAGTTTATAATAAGATAGGGGAGAATATGTTACATGAAAGACGTCCTAAGTTGGTCTGTTTAGCATTCAAGAAGCCTTGAACAATTGCAAAAGTTAGATCATTTGTGCTAAGTTTCTTGTTGGCAGGTCGGCTTACCTCGCCTTTAGGCAATGTAGAGCGATGGTTATTTTCGGAGTACTTAAGATCTAAAAAAATGGATGAAATTTGACATTTTTTCCTCTCTTGAAGAAAGTTAGAAATATGTGACATTTGTGCGAATTCAAGGTAAATATTGACTTTGATATCTTTATTTTGCTTGCTAGGTAAACTAGTTTTTAGTCTTTTATATGATTTGCCTTAATGAACCGAGGTTTAAGGTTGAACCGAGAGAACACAACATTTTTATTTTATATTTGACAAAAACCTTTAATTATCTAGGATATTAATTTCTTATAACATAAAGGAACTAGTATCCTTGTTGCTCGAAACAAACCAATTTCATTTGGACTACCAAATGTCAAATTTTTTTATTTCACCAACAACAAACAATTTCACCAGACCAATCCAATATTGAAATCATCAGTAATCACCCAAAACTACACTTATTGTTTTAATATGACATGTTGGCCTGTTAGATACCCCATTCAAAATTAATGTGTGTTCGAGATATAGAATTTTATTTCCCACCACAAGAAAAATTACCTCAATACCTTCTTGATTTCCCCAATTTTGTTCACAGTCACATGTTATGTCAATTTCACACTGGAATATCAGAGTAGAAAATAGACCTGATGATCGTGTTACTTCCCCTGTCATGTTGCCGTTGCAAACGCCTCTTTTTTACATCTGAAAATATGGAACTTATCTAACAAAATACATTACTCAAGTTTAAAGGTTATCATTGGAGCTCGTACAATGTAGGATTGCATGTCGATGTCTTTCGAGGTTACTTTTATTGAACTTTTCATGTGTGTATAGTTGTGAAATTGAACACATTTATTCTGTTCCAGTTTAAGTAGTTTTTGGATAGCTCACATGCTTAGATGACTGGATGCTAAATGTCTAGATTTTTTTAGACCTTCATTTTTGGGATGCTAAGATTATTTTGCCACAGAATATGATAACATGAAACATAGAACAGAAATATGATACATATTCATAACATAGACTTTTTAAGATAAATAAATAGAAAGTTCTAATGAAGTATTCCCTAAAAAATAAAATTAGCTTGTTGGGATTCCTTGGTTCGACCATACTCATCAGACCAAATAAGCTTATAACTTCCTGCAGCTCTCATCTTTTCAACAAGTCAGCTTTTCAGCCAGCCATCCCTTGGCGAACTTGAAAATGCCAACGTGTTTAGTATACTTATGATAACTGAACCAAGTCGAGACACAAGTAAAGCTGGTCATATTGAGTAACAATGATATATTACAATATGCAGATAACAATATGGGAGATGAAAACTTTACTATAATAAGTAATCATTTTCAGTATTATAAATCGTGTTTAAAATAAAAATTTTTATACGAAGTGGAAATGATAATTCTCTTCTGGTTATTAAGGTTAATTTAAATGTTCGAAGTATATGAAGATCAGGCTTAAACGTTTAAATCAGGGCGAATGAAAATTTCAATTGTAATATATCGATTGGTTTTATATCTATTATTAAAAGTTGGGAGGAACACGATCTTGACATTGCTTATTCATTAACTAGCTCTTTGACCAACAACATTGAAATTTTCTGATGCCTCTACAGTATACAAAGTTTTGACAAGTAAGAATCTTAACCATTTAATTTTTGGGGAACTGCAAACATATTTTTGCTCTTTTTGAGTTTGTAGTGTGTTTTTGTAGGTTTCATACACAGAACATTTTAAAGCTAAACTTTTGACGGTGCAATGACATGTTCAGAGGATCATGTCGTGAACGTTTATGTGCCATGCGGCTGTTAAAATAGATCATAATCCATAAAAATTCACATCCGCATAAAGATTTAAGATGTTACATCTAGGTTTATGTGAAAGATTTATCCACTGAAATATTTCTTTTCGTAGATTATTTTGTAGCTGCAAAATATTTGTTTTATAAACCGCTTAAACTGTCAGGCCAGCTGCTTATGGCTTTGGTTATCCAACAAACTTACAATTATGTTTTTTTTTCTTTTTAGATTATTATTCACTCCTCAAATTTTTATCTAAAAGAATATGACCACATACACTTACATAACTTTCAAAGAAAGCGATATATCACTGAATATTACATTATTTTAAAAAAATAAGTAATCAATTCGAACTGTGCAATAAAAAAATAATACTAAGAGAAAGTAACTCCATAAAACTGCGAAAAATATATATAGGGATTAATAATATGACGAAGGAAATAAATTTAAAAGAAATAAATAATGCAAATAAAAATAAATAAATAAAACCCATCTAAATTTGAATTGTATTTACTCATTAACAACTTTAATGAGTAAAAAAAGATTTTTATACATTAATATTTAATATTTAAATTCTTTGTGTACCAGAATTATTATCTTATTGATTTGATTTCATGTTAGCAATCGTAATTTATAAAAAAAATGTTTTAATTTATCTTCAAGGCTGTGTGAAATATCTATATACAGTACTTAAAACATTTCAAATGGATCATGTTACACACTAATGGACACAGAAAGTTTTTGGTAATCTTCTTAACAAAGTAACATTTCAACTGAAGCTTTTGGATACACGGAAATGCTTTCATTGACGTTGTACAAAAACGTGCAATTTATGCAATGCCATAGAGGATATTTTATTGTCTAATTGTCATTTTATAGCAATTTTAACTACATGAAACAATTTTAACTACTGTATATTCTCTTTAACTACATTTCAAAGTTTTGGGTAGAATTAGATTTTCATCTCGAAGCAGTAGCTAGAACGTTTTCTTGCATTACACCTTTATCTATTTTTTTCCTTTTGCAACATGTTAATATGTTGAAATGGGATAGTTTATATGACAATTTCGTTTTATTTTTCACTTATAATTACAATTATAAACCCTTTACTATGTGGCAATCCATAAATCTATATTTCATTAAAATACTATGTCAAGGTGGTACTGTAATAATAATAATTATTATTATTATTTTTCTTATTGTCAAGGTGGTGAAATTTAATCAAAACCAATTAAAAATTAGGAAAAATTACAGCAGAAACAAAACTATTTCTTCTCCGGAAGCGGTAATATTATCTGTTGGAAAGGGAGTCTGTTTGAGTGGTTTGTTTTTTATCAGTACCCAATTTAACAGGGTACTTATTTACTAATCAGAAGCAACGTGATTTTTTTTAAACTTATATCTTTACTGGCAATTTAAATTATATATTACTCGAAAAAAATTTGAATTTAATTATTAACAAACTGTGCACCAACTCTTTTATGATCCTTTAATTCTGTGAGCTAAGAAATTATTGTTGTAAGGCTTTGAGTTGGATTGTAAATTGTAATTATGTATTTTTACTATTTTAAATATTATTACTAAGACAATACATGCCATATTTATGTTTACGTATTTCATGCAACAATATCATACAAGATGTGGGTGCTCTTACAAGGACGTAAAAGTAATGCCTCTTTGTTAATAATAAAAAATAAATACCTAAGATTTAAATATTGATTATTTTCAATTTTTAAAACAGAGAGTTTTAAAATAATAGTTTGGTTTTAAATTAGCATTAAAATATATTTAATAACAAAATAGAAAAAAGTTAACTGAAATAATCTTTTATAGGTTTTGCTATAGTTATTAAATGTCATATTTTAACTAGTACAAAAAACGCGTCTGTGTGTAGTAAGAATTATTCTCAAGAATGTGTTTATTTGGTAATCACAAGCTAACTAAAACAATATGTGTAAAGTATTTATAAAATTTGGGATATTATATATTTTTAATGTTTTCCGCCACACAGAGACAGTTTTAAACAAATATGTGATAGCTTAGTTTAAACAACAAGTTTATTAATTTGTTGACATGACTGACCTCATTCACAGAACGGTTATCACTGCCAGTGTCGGTGGCTGCGGGTTTCAACTATGATTTCAAAAGTGATATTGCATGACCCTTCTGCCTCACTGGTAGCGCCACAGATTAGTTAGCGACCCATACCTCTTCTTAGTGTCTGCTATAAGCTGCTCGAGAGGTTGATATACAACAAAATCCTCCTTGTTCTCGATTCTAGCATCCCTATTGAACAAGCTGGGTTTAGGCCTGGGCGCAACTGTTGGGACCAGGTTCTAGCTCTTACTGCTTTAATCGAGGATAGGTTCGAGTGAAGACTGAAAACCTTTGATTTTTTAGATCTGACTGTAGCTTATAAAACTGTCGGGTGAAAAGGCCTTTTCATTAAATTTTACAACCTGAATCCTTGTACATTCTTATTGCGTCTCCTTAAATCAATGTTCTCCAACAGGGTGATTAAAGTATATTTGAGGTGCAAGGAAAGTACTTTTAGGCAACTAAAGGCTGGCCTACCACAGGGGTCAGAGCTTGCCCTACTGTTGTTAAATATGCATACTGCCGACAATCCTGACACTAGCTCCTTAAAGTTTGTCTAAGCGGATGATATTGCTCTGGCTTATCGCCACCAGGAATTTTGACATGCTGAGGAAGTACTAACAAATGACCTCTAGACCCTCAGTGAATACTTTAAAGCCTGGACGTGGAAGCTGAATCCAAACCCAACTAAAACTGAGGTATTTCATTTGAACAATAGACTGGCCCACCAAAAGCTTAAAATCGTATTTTTTGGTGTCGAGCTAAAACACAATGACCATCCACAGTACCTGGTAGTTACTTTAGATCGGTCTCTCACATTCAAAAGCCACTTACAAAAGACAGAATCCAAGGTAAGAAGAACTAGGATTAACATTTTCCATCACCTTGCTGACTCCACATATGGAGCTGACGCACAAGTTCTGCGAACCATTGCACTGTTCTTGGTATACTCAGTTTCTGAGTACTGTAAAAATAAAATTTTTAGAGTCAATAAAATTTTTAAAAGACCATCAAAATAACCTAATGAACATTGATAATCCATACCAATTTAAATTCTCAACTTCTTAAACTTCTTAAAATTTTAAAACAATTTGATTTTATATTGTATTAGCCTTTAATTTAAAATATTTGCTTAAGTACCATACATGTTAATAATTGGTATATTTACAAATAATGTTTTAGTCTATGGTAGGCCTAATTGTGATGATGGTAGCTTGCCTATTGAAAGAGCTTATGTTTACTTAAAAACTTAAAAGCATATTGGTATATATTAATTTAAAATGTTTATTCACTAATGTCTGACTTATAGTTTCAAATGAAACGTAAAACAATTATATTACCCAATTTTACCATAATGTTAAACAAGAGGTTTGAAAATGACATAAAAAGGAAAAGTCTCTCTGTAAAAATTTAGTTTTGTACCTAGATAGTTCATAATAAAATATAATTTGTTTTTAATTTGGGATGCCTTAACGCACCAAAGAATTCATCACGAAGTATTAACGTCTAGTTTATAAATGAGAACTTTTTTAGCTAATTTTCCTTCATGTTTTGCGTCAAGATAAGAGGTCGCCGCAACTGGTCTTAAATAATTATGAGAGCTGCGATACATCTTATGTTTTTGTTTTGTTTTGTTGTTTATTATCAAACTCTGCAGTTTGATAATACTTTTCTAATCTCAAAAGAATGCGAGTCTGTAATATCCTCGACACACGATTGTTTCTATTGCCTTCATTGGAAACAATGTTTATTTTTCCTTGTTTTTTTTTTTATAATTAAAAAAGTATGGTTTACATAATTCCTGAAACAAAAGCTAAGGTTCGTCAAATTAAAAGAAAAAACTATCATGTGTTCTTGACATATGGCCAAGGAAATAGACGTCATGTACATTGACAAATAGATCTTAGAGTAGAATCAACTAAAACTCAGAAATTTATGAATCACTATGTCAAAGATTTTCATTCCTGAGACCGGTTTAGAAACAACTACGATTCATCATCAGTCATATCCTAAGACTAATTCTCAGCACACATTAGCGGTTGTCAACCGTAAAAAAGTTACAGTTTACATTTTAAATAAATAAACAAATACGATACGACACGAAACACATTTAATACTTAACGACTTTACACTTAACATTCTCACATTGACTCACGCACATGTCATTTTGGTCCCCGTATAGTACAGACCGGTAGATCTAATTTACCAGACCACTTTGTAAAAAATATGTGAAGCATATGTTTATTTTCATAAATATCAAAAGATAAAACTTAAACTGTATAGTTTAATAATAGTTCCAAAACATTTTTGTAATTTACAGTTAGTAGGTAAATAACTTTCTTAATAATTGAAAGCTTCTAGACGTTACTACACAATAAAATCCTTTTAACCGTATTTTAATATGTTGCACATGTAAAAAAATTCTATAAATGAAAATATTTACTATTATAGAAACCACATTTTGAACGTGTTTCGAAAGGAATTTGATTTAGATTGGAGGTACAATTAGATTTCATTTTACAATAAGTAGATGTTTATGATCAATTACAAAAGTTAGATCATTTGCGCCAAGTTTCTTGTTGAAAGGTTGGCTAACCACACCTGGAGGTGGGGAGGTTGATGGACCCATTGTTCATCTGTTGCTTTCAAGCTGTACCATCCATTAAACTAACCACAAAACAGAAGGTATGGTTTGTTTTACTTAAGAACAATTTAAATTCAAGCAATGTTAACCTCACCTAATATTGGTCATTACAAAGTTAATACTTTTTTATCTGCAACGGATGCCCCAGACCATCCGTACACCCCATTTAAAATTAAATCAATTTTTCACTAAAACAAGTTGTATTATTATAGGTAAACCAGTTACGTTCTATTGATTGACACTAATTTGTTCAGGGTAGACTAGGAGTAACCCATCCAGACCGGAAGTAGCTAATTTTAGATGCAAACCCCCACTTTTTTACAATTTTTTATTCTACACGAAATATAAAGACAACTTTACAATGCACTTTAAGTGAACATTGTAAATTTAAATGCAATCACAATGTAAATCAACTGGGTTACACTATATTAGTGGTAACCCATAAAATAGTGATTTAGGAAAATGGCAGTTGAAATTTAGTTTTCCCTATAGGAATAAAGTGGGAAAGATGTCTGTGCTGAGGCATGTTTGTTTAACCAAGAATGTTCAGATATAATGGATATTAAAATTTGTTCTACAGCATTTACCATTTTTTTACATATTGTATTTTTTTGAAATATTAGAGCTCTGACCTACTAAATATCAGACCTACTAAATTTATTAAAATAATCGGAAAAAGGTGAATGTATTTTTACCTCGCATATCGTTAAAAGAAGTATGTAAATACGCACAGTCAAGGATGAGTATTGCACTATTGCACTAATGCTGCACTACTTTATTAAAATACATGCATTATACTTAACAATTGGAAAATTTACATATATCCTATGTTGATTTTTACGTTTAAATATGCAAAGCTCGTAATCCATCGTGCGTGTAGATGGATTCCCTGTTAATCCTATAGGGATGGATTGTCCTCATTGTTGGGTGACTGGTTGGGCTGGTCTCAAATCACATCGATTTTAGTGTTTATTGTTTTATTTGGTCTGTTGAACCTAAATTATATTTGTAATAGGGTTCTGCCACTGGAAAATGAACTGGGTTTTAATAATTGCATGGTGGAATACAAGCTTGGTTGATGGAACATTAATCCACAAAAATTAACTTTTTCTCTTAATTGTGTGAGCTGCACTGAAATTGGTTATATTGGTTTGATTTTCCTACAGCTAACAACTTTTACTGGTATAATGGGCGAGTACTTAAAAGTGCAAACTAGATTAAGATTTTATGTTTAAAACTATCATTTAATTTTTACATAGTTTTTACAATTAAAACTAAAATACGGTATATCGTGTATTTACTGTCAGAATATTACCAGCCCTAATAAATAAATCATTGGTCTATTTACACATCTGTTAACATTTTTTAACTGTGTAACAGTGGCTTTGTATAGCGAGTATTTCTACTAATTTAGATTTATCTTCATCAAATCATCATAGATCCTCTTAAAATTCTTTGAAATCAGAGTCAAATTGGATTAGGATGAGTTGTGAGTGTGAGTTATTTCCCCCATTGAATGTTGTTAGGTGATATTCAAATAGAAATTTAGTTAGGTTAAAATACGGTCTCAGGACAACTTTAACTGGTTTATACTACTTGCGAAGTTGACATTGGGTACACCAAACGAAGTTGTCATAACACTGTGGTAAGTCTTTTGGCTGTCCACTATGGCAGTTTCCCTTCCTTCACAATCCTTTCATATTCAAGACAGCAATGGGTGAGGATTGCATCGGGCATGGAAACCCCTAGATGGAACATATTCATGTTCAAGACAGCGGGAATGAGATGAATGCAGCGGGCATGGAAACATGAGTGGACAGTCGGTTGGTTGGCCGTTTAGAGGGCAGAGCGGACCGTTGTCACAGTACATGGGGATTGGCCCTCTGAATGAAACAGCCTTTTGATGTCCCGTCTCTCACCCTTTCTCTTCCTTCAATATCCCATCCTTCCGGGGGCTTGCTCAAAATGCCCTCTGAGGCAGACGTGCTTAACGGTTCGGCCGGGGTCTTCTTATCCATAAATAACAACAACAACGGTTTATGTAAAATGTATTTTTATAGTTCTTTAACTATTTATTTATGTTTGACATTTTAAAAGTGTTTTGAGAGAAGATTATAACGTCTACGTTTGTAGAGGATTTTTCTATTTCTTACACTTCACACTTGACTGAAAAAAATGGCAAAAAGTATATTTCTGTACGTTAGTTTGCAACTTTGAACTAATTTAAGAAAAAATTCATCATAGGCACTAATAATTAAATTATGATTTGCAGTTATTTTCAAAAATATAACTAACGTAGCGCTTTTTTATAATGGTATCAAGTAATTATGTCTATAGTTGTTTGTCTAGTTATTTTTAACAAACATAAATATAGAATAACATTGGGTTTTAGCTTGATAAAAAATGCTTAAAACAAAACTGTAATATCTTTTAAAAACAAATGAATAATATATTCTAAGAATATTTACATTAGGTTTACAGATGTTTTTGTTTATTTTAAGGATGTTTGTCGCCAACTAAAGCTATAAATAATTCGACCCATCATTCAACTAAATGCATCCATTTAAACAATATATTCATTGACGATGCCCATAAGACAATGATTCTTTTGTCATTATGCATACAGTAAGTTCAGTACCATAAGAAAATCGTGTGTTTAATAAAAACAAATTTGTTAACTCGGCTCCTGTGGTTCTACAAAACTCGTTGTAAAAGTTTTGATTTTGGAGAAGGATTTACAATGTTTGTAACCATCACTGTCCTCAAGTGAGAAAAGTTGAATTAACCTCGTTGTTAAATGGGGCTTTCAAGAAGTAGTTTTACACTAGTTTAATCATGTGTAGTTCTGTAGAACTTACTAAATAAAAAAACTGTTTTGTATATAATATCAAAACTTTTAACACCAACATAATCATCCAGTTTCAGTTTTGAATATTTTATTGAGAATTTTATTTGTTGGTAGTAAATATATTTCTCACTTCTAAATTATACTTTTAAAGTAGCATATTGGTTTATAATATGTTTTCTAATTTTACATGTTTTCTATTTTATCAATAAAATATTATGCGTTTTAGCAGTATTAAGGTTAGCGGAAGAACACATCTTAATTTTCCACCTGAAAACTACCCAATACAGTATTTTTACAAACAAATAAAAACATTACCAAAAATATTTAGCTTTAAAATGAATATTCGATATGAATATTCTTTATGGTATCACTGAGAGCGCTAAACCGAACGGCAGTTAGCAGTAAACCATACGGTATTGGAGAATAATCAATGTAGTATTTCACCATCTCCATGAATTATTGCCCTTTATTGTTTAACATCACTTAAAGCTAGCAAGTGATTCGACGGTAATAATATTTATGTGGAATCTGAAACTGCGAGATTAACGGGTCATACCATATTGGCCGACAATAATTTTGGATTAAATGTTCAATAGGTCTACACTCGTAATCGCCCGTGATGGTTGTGACTGTTCCAATAAAGTAGCTGTAGTTTGGTCAGACATGGGATGTCGATTTAATTATCATAAGTGATTGGCTTATACTTGGTCAGTACTTCACACATAATAAAATACTAATGAATGCTAGATATAGCAATTATATATAATCTTTAGATTTATTTGAAAATCTTGTTAAAATAACGTATTGTATATTAAAATATATATTAAAATATGTAAAATATGTAAATTGTACTCGTATGTTATAATATCGTATTGTTTGTTGCTGTATATATGTATGCTTTGGTAAAATAAGATATTTATTATTATTATTTACATAGAAACATCGAAGTATTCATTTATTAAACTACTTTTATTATAATTTTTTGGGGATTTTAAGTAATCCCAATCATGTGTAAAAAAACTTATGATTTTTGCAGATGGAAATAAAAAAGCATGAAAGTAATTACAGTAATTTAGTCAAATTAGTAAAATTAGAAACATCAAACTCATGAAGAGAACACTGAGAAAAATACTTCTTCCAGCCGTAAAGGCAATGTCGCATTACCTAGTTTACTGGTCCTCCTGAAGTACAGCAGTCTGGAAACCCATTAAACCCGGTGAAACACACGGAAACTAAATAAATGGGTTTTCAGGAATACCATTACGTGTACTGGTGATCCTGTATTGCCGGTAGTACAGGCGAAACCTCCAGTTCCCTTCTGAATTACCTGGACCGTACAGTATTTTGCAGAGTTTTCCAGTCTGACCGGGTCAAACTGACTGCACTATACTTCTGAAAATGTCTTTGCCAGTCTAGCAGGGCATTACTGCCTGCTATGACTTCCTCAATACGGGCAATGACGGTGCTGCCTACCGGCCATCCCACCAACTAAATTTCAGTTTAAATCGTGGAATAGTGAGGAGACGAGTGATGTAGGTTATTGGTTATATAGTGTTATCGTGGTGATTAGTGTTATAGTTTTCTAAGGGCGTAAGTTGGATATGTGAAATTCGGTGGTGTTCCGGTGTCGTATATGGATAAGCACTTTGGTTAGTAGTCAGTTTATTGTATGTGACATATTTAAGCGTGGTTCTGATGTAAATTACTTTTGGTACGGTATTATTTGGTTTGATTTAGTATCAATTGAAATTATTTTAGTCAATATATCAAAATACACTAATAAACAAATACCTAAACCTAATAAACCTATACGATGAGGAGTGTCTGTGGCGATGTAATTTTCATTGATCTCGAAATCTAGCTGGTATATTTTGCTGAAATTTTGCATTTGATAGTGTTTTGGCCAAAAAATAAATTTAGAAACAGCCCAAACTTCAGGAAAACTCATTTTTGTCTGAAAACTACTTTTAAAAATCGTTATCTTTTAACATTGGTCTCATGGTTGCAATCAACGCAACACAGTAATAACGAAAGATAAACAATAATAAGGAATGCGTCTTTAAATAGTGGCTTTTGAAACACCTGTCATCTGTGAAGAGGTATTGACTTCAAAGCCTGATTACCATGATAATGTAATAAAAAGTGAATTAAACCAACAAGTAAGTATTGGTTAACCTGGTAATTATTTGAATTTAAGCATGCTACCAGAAACGAAGTTGATTTTGAAATGTTATGCGCTAAAAAGTAAAATATAAAAGCTTTGGGGCGAACAGTCGTATTTAATCAAATACACTGAAAATGTTCCATCAGAGGGTTTGTATACGTATTTACCACTAATACAGAAGATATTTAAGTAAGTCAGTTTTAGTTAACAATCTACATTATTTTTATGTTGCCATATATTGGTTTTGATAGAAACTTTGACAGTAAATTTTCGTAAAAAAAGCTACCTAACTTTTTATTTTTAAAACACCTACCTACAGTTTAATTATTTGTATAATATGTTTTAAAGGTGTACAATACATCAAATAACATAATAAAAAAAATATTACTAAATTACTAATTACTACAATATTACTATATTACTAATTCACATCAATTCTACTTGCATAAATCATTCTTCTTTGTAATATACTACTCCTCTATCGGATAAAGCAATTTTGCAATAGGATGACCTTTGTATTGTATTATATTGCAAAGAAGTAATTGTGTAACGTTTTATTAATTGGGGAGATGGATACAATTTTATCATTTTATCTATTTTTAAATTCTGTCGAGGGACAGCTTAAGGACCTCAGTAAGGCAATTAATAAAATGTTTTCTACCTTTCAGTTATTCCGTATTATATAATAAGCTTGCAGGGATTTCACATAAATTCAACCGGTAATCCTGACTGAAATCATGGATTTTTCGGATGTAAGTGTAATCGGCAGATCGACCTGTTACTACTGGTGGACGACCGTGAAATCATTCAGGAAGTCCATTCCCAAACATGGCGGACCTAGAACCCTTCAGAATAACCAGTACACTTCAGTTGGTTCCGTACATGCAGTCGGGAAGGCCTTGACTACCCCTTCAGAATGACCAGTACGCACTTCAGTTGGTTCCGTACATGCAGTCAGGAAGGCCTTGACTACCCTTCAGAATGACCAGTACACACTTCAGTTGGTTCCGTACAAGCAGTCAGGAGGGCCTTGACTACCCTTTAGAATGACTAGTACATACTTCAGTTGGTTCCGTACAAGCAGCCAGGAGGGCCTTGACTACCCTTTAGAATGACCAGAATATACTTCAGTTGGTTCCTGGTCGGCACGGTGTTCCTCACTGCCAAAGACTGGTCAATCTGAATGCTTTTCACGGTCGATCAGAAGTACGAAATCACCAGTACAACGGCAGGGTCGATCTGAAGGATAGACTTCTATCCTAAAAAATCCGGTATTTCCTTCAGGATTACCGGTTTTTAATGGTATTTCTGAAGTATTTTTTTCTCAGTGAAGCAAAATATAGAATTTATATTGCGTAATTCAAACAAATTGTTATTTACTGATAGGTTGAGTATTATCTAGTAGGCTGAATATTAGTATTTGAGAAAGTTTTGCCCTTCAATGAAGGAAAGGCAGGAAATAAGGAGGAGAACCAGAGACAAATTACTTTCATCCAGTTTCTGCTACTTGGTGCTTATAATCAAGTTAATTTCGTTTCCTTCTAAAGTTCAGATTTTTTACTTATCAAATTAGCTGCACTGAGAAAAAAATACTTCAGAAATACCATTAAAAACCGGTAATCCTGAAGGAAATACCGGATTTTTTAGGATAGAAGTCTATCCTTCAGATCGACCCTGCCGTGTACTGGTGATTTCGTACTTCTGATCGACCGTGAAAGCATTCAGATTGACCAGTCTTTGGCAGTGAGGAACACCGTGCCGATTAGGAACCAACTGAAGTATGTTCTGGTCATTCTAAAGGGTAGTCAAGGCCTTCCTGACTGCATGTACGGAACCAACTGAAGTGTGTACTGGTCATTCTGAAGGGGAGTCAAGGCCTTCCTGACTGCAGGTACGGAACCAACTGAAGTATGTACTGGTCATTCTAAAGGGTAGTCAAGGCCCTCCTGACTGCTTGTACGGAACCAACTGAAGTGTGTACTGGTCATTCTGAAGGGTAGTCAAGGCCTTCCTGACTGCATGTACGGAACCAACTGAAGTATGTACTGGTCATTCTGAAGGGTAGTCAAGGCCTTTCCCCGGACTGCATGTACGGAACCAACTGAAGTGTACTGGTTATTCTGAAGGGTTCTAGGTCCGCCATGTTTGGGAATGGACTTCCTGAATGATTTCACGGTCGACCACCAGTAGTAACAGGTCGATCTGCCGATTACACTTACATCCGAAAAATCCATGATTTCAGTCAGGATTACCGGTTGAATTTATGTGAAATCCCTGCAAGCTTATTATATAATACGGAATAACTGAAAGGTAGAAAACATTTTATTAATTGCCTTACTGATGTCCTTAAGCTGTCCCTCGACAGAATTTAAAAATAGATAAAATGATAAAATTGTATCCATCTCCCCAATTAATAAAACGTTACACAATTACTTCTTTGCAATATAATACAATACAAAGGTCATCCTATTGCTTTATCCGATAGAGGGGTAGTATATTACAAAGAAGAATGATTTATGCAAGTAGAATTGATGTGAATTTAGTAATGTTTTTTTTATTATGTTATTTGATGTATTGTACACCTTTAAAACATATTATACAATTAATTAAACTGTAGGTAGGTGTTTTAAAAATAAAAACTTAGGTAGCTTTTTTCACGAAAATTTACTGTCAAAACTTTTATCAAAACCAAAATATGGCAAATTTAGATAAATGCATAAAAATAATGTAGATTGTTAACTAAAACTGACTTACTTAAATATCTTCTGTATTAGTGGTAAATACGTATACAAACCCTCTGATGGAACATTTTCAGTGTATTTGATTAAATACGACTGTTCGCCCCAAAGCTTTTATATTTTACTTTTTAGCGCATAGCATTTCAAAATCAACTTCGTTTCTGGTAGCAAGCTTAAATTCAAATAATTACCAGGTTAACCAATACTTACTTGTTGGTTTAATTCACTTTTTATTACATTATCATGGTAATCAGGCTTTGAAGTCAAATAATACCTCTTCACAGATGACAGGTGTTTCAAAACCCACTATTTAAAGTCGCATTCCTTATTACTGTTTATCTTTCGTTATTACTGTGTTGCGTTGATTGCAACCATGAGACCAATGTTAAAAGATAACGATTTTTAAAAGTAGTTTTCAGGCAAAAATGAGTTTTCCTGAAGTTTAGGCTGTTTCTAAATTTATTTTTTGGTCAAAACACTCTCAAATGCAAAATTTCAGCAAAATATAGGCTACCAGCTAGATTTTGAGAACAATGAAAATTACATCGCCACAGACACTCCTCATCGTATAGGTTTATTAGGTTTAGGTATTTGTTTATTAGTGTATTTTGATATATTGACTAAAATAATTTCAATTGATACTAAATCAAACCAAATAATACCGTACCAAAAGTAATTTACATCAGAACCACACTTAAATATGTCACATACAATAAACTGACTACTAACCAAAGTGCTTATCCATATACGACACCGGAACACCACCGAATTTCACATATCCAACTTACGCCGTTAGAAAACTATAACACTAATCACCACGATAACACTATATAACCAATAACATACATCACTCGTCTCCTCACTATTCCACGATTTAAACTGAAATTTAGTTGGTGGGATGGCCGGTAGGCAGCACCGTCATTGCCCGCATTGAGGAAGTCATAGCAGGCAGTAATGCCCTGCTAGACTGGCAAAGACATTTTTAGAAGTATAGTGCAGTCAGTTTGACCCGGTCAGACTGGAAAACTCTGCAAAATACTGTACGATCCAGGTAATTCAGAAGGGAACTGGAGGTTTCGCCTGTACTACCGGCAATACAGGATCACCAGTACACGTAATGGTATTCCTGAAAACCCATTTATTTAGTTTCCGTGTGTTTCACCGGGTTTAATGGGTTTCCAGACTGCTGTACTTCAGGAGGACCAGTAAACTAGGTAATGCGACATTGCCTTTACGGCTGGAAGAAGTATTTTTCTCAGTGTGATATTTTTATTTGATAGAATTCAATAATAGGGATTGGATTCAACTATTAGGATACTTATTTCAACAAAATGTGGTCATCATAATGTGTATTCAATTAGCCCAAATATTAAATTTCCTTAAATAGAGGTATAAAATTATATATAATTTAATCGCTGTACTTTTAATTATAGACTAGACAACCACGGAATTGTATGCACTATTGATGTCAATTTGTTCTATCCCATGACAGACAGATATAGTCCTTGTTTTAATCCGATATAACTAGGTCTAAATGTTTTTGTCGAGAAATAGTTTTCCTTTGAAAGGGTTGGTATTTAGGTCGGATGTTTATAGTAGCTGTCGTCTATCAACGGTTCAATGTAATTATGGGACGGTTAACAAAAATCAGTGGTTAGTCTAGGGTTAAATGGTGTAGTAAGTTTAATTGAGTATCATAAATACTTTAGCTGTCTTTGTGACAATTTGTCTTGGACAGAAATGGGTTGGAAAGCACCAACCCATTCACGAAATTTATTTTTGACGAGATGAGTGAAATGTTACTATTGGTGTTATGTAGTTTTCTTAATTTTATCTAAAGTTTGAAAAAAAAACTATTATTTGTAGAGCTCAATGTAAACTATGTGATCACTTTTAACGCTTTTAACGCCACTTTTAACTTATAAGTTTATACCAATGTCGTTAGTAACTTATTGATTTTCTTTACAGACTCTTTATATAGAGGAGATATAATAATTTTACGCACTGTAGACTACCCCCTAAAAAACTCCCCTTTCTCTTTCGCTTTCGGACACTAGCCCATGATCACATAGCGCATTATATCAGCACTAGTCATAGTTGGCTTTCGTTCTTAAGGGCTCACTCTAAATTCAGGCGTAAATTTTTCCAATAATCTAGACATAGATACCGTCTATATCAGTCATCGTGGCTCGAAGGACTTTCTGGGCGAAATGCGACAAGCAACAGCAATTGCCCTCACCCTCCAGCATGTACATGCAGACCGATCCCATCTACAGCTTCACAAGATGTCATGTGGCCTCTATGCATGGCTGTTCCCCGCGTGGACAGTGGAAGAATGTTTGATCAGCGTCATCGTGAACGCCAGGCTATAAATACAGTCAGATGACCTGGTCTTGTACATCCTGTGCAGGCACGACTGGAAATAGATACCGTCCAATAAAAGTTGAGTTTGTAAAGTATTTGTTCAAATGTAAATTATAATTCTAGTTAGTTAGTGCACAGACCCAGACAACGACAAAGCAAATCACATTTCATAAAAATTAGGTATACTGTTGCTGGGAACCAAAATGGCGTATTACCGCGAACTGTAACAGGAGTGGCACGTGATAAAATGCGCCACGATATAAGTTCAATACCTTCATTCCCACGAGAACGAAACCAGAAACTTGTCAACGCTGCCCACGCCGCCATGATGGTCACCCGTGGGAGCAACTAACGGTGACGACATCATCGGCAAATCAAAATAAGGGGCGTGGTCAGAAAATCAACTGATTGGCTAATGTGATGTCTCGTGGGGGATGACAAGATTTTAGGGAAGGGGAAGCGAGAGCCGAGCGTCCGAAAAGGAAGAGAAGAGAACTTTAGTCTGGAAGAAGTTAGGATTTGGAGAGGATCAACCTGCGGGACGAGGTAGTAAGCCACCCCCAGCGTCCAAACCACCTATCTCCAAGACTCCAACATCCATCACCTCGAACAACGAAGACTGCAAACATCAAGTACTTCAACGAAGAAACTCAAACATCGTATCTTTGGAGACAAATCTTCCTGCTCCCTCCCAAAATTCGAGGGCATCCTACTGCACAACACGGACTTCGGGGACCAAAGAGGACATCACCAGACGGCCCGGAGGACCACCCAGGAGCGGAGGCGGCCTACCAACACCGCATCCACGGACCAGGGTTGCAGCCGTACGACCACACCAGGGGGCTCCTTCTTCGAGATCACCATCCCGGAGGATCATCCCTTGGTGGACAACGTCGCCCAAGCCCAGGAAAACACCCGCTGGATGAATAGGGTATGTGCCCCCCAAAAATTGTGAGAAAAGGCCCAAAACTGATTTAATCAAAGTCAACGAAAAAAACAGAACTAAAATTCAATATTTAATCTTTGATAATATTAAAGCGAAAGAGAGGATAATAAAATCACAGTTTAAATAAACTAATTAAATATAACGATTGTAGGGACTAGGACATAGTGAGAAACAGCTCGCGGGATATTCATTTGTAAATATTACCTTTAAATAGATAGCTTATATTAATTCTTGTACAGATCATTTTATTATTAACATTAGGTCTTTGTTTCCGTAATTATCTAACTAAAGTAAATGTGTCTCACACTGGGTTGGAGGGCACATACCCTATTCATCCAGCGGGTGTTTTCCTGGGCTTGGGCGACGTTGTCCACCAAGGGATGATCCTCCGGGATGGTGATCTCGAAGAAGGAGCCCCCTGGTGTGGTCGTACGGCTGCAACCCTGGTCCGTGGATGCGGTGTTGGTAGGCCGCCTCCGCTCCTGGGTGGTCCTCCGGGCCGTCTGGTGATGTCCTCTTTGGTCCCCGAAGTCCGTGTTGTGCAGTAGGATGCCCTCGAATTTTGGGAGGGAGCAGGAAGATTTGTCTCCAAAGATACGATGTTTGAGTTTCTTCGTTGAAGTACTTGATGTTTGCAGTCTTCGTTGTTCGAGGTGATGGATGTTGGAGTCTTGGAGATAGGTGGTTTGGACGCTGGGGGTGGCTTACTACCTCGTCCCGCAGGTTGATCCTCTCCAAATCCTAACTTCTTCCAGACTAAAGTTCTCTTCTCTTCCTTTTCGGACGCTCGGCTCTCGCTTCCCCTTCCCTAAAATCTTGTCATCCCCCACGAGACATCACATTAGCCAATCAGTTGATTTTCTGACCACGCCCCTTATTTTGATTTGCCGATGATGTCGTCACCGTTAGTTGCTCCCACGGGTGACCATCATGGCGGCGTGGTGCAGCGTTGACAAGTTTCTGGTTTCGTTCTCGTGGGAATGAAGGTATTGAACTTATATCGTGGCGCATTTTATCACGTGCCACTCCTGTTACAGTTCGCGGTAATACGCCATTTTGGTTCCCAGCAACAGTATACCTAATTTTTATGAAATGTGATTTGCTTTGTCGTTGTCTGGGTCTGTGCACTAACTAACTAGAATTATAATTTACATTTGAACAAATACTTTACAAGTTAAAAATTAATCCACCTCACAATGCTCGTTCCACCCAGGGATGGACTGCTCCCAGCTCTCCCCGTTCGGTGGGTTCGCTGATGTTCCTGTGTTCTTACGTGTCCTTGCGAACCTCAACTTGTCTCTAACTTGTGTCTTTCTCTGTTTTGCCAAGAGATGGACAGGTATGACTCCAACGATTACCAGGAGAGACTCCTCGGACCATCTACCTACGACCCTGGGTGCTGCTTGACGTTCAATCCTATGACGAAGGAATAAAATAATTAAAAAGCTACTTTATTAAGGCTAACATTATGACCTCAAGGTTCTCTCTAACATTTAACCTCTTAACTAAATAAAAATAATTTAAAAAACAACTTATAAAGAATTAAAAAAAAGAAAAATACTAATATATAGGCAGGTAACCGAGGATATATATGTACCAGGTTAACCGAGCCTTGCTAGTTGGTTTCAATTCACTTTTGTTATAGTGTCATGGTAATAAGGCTATTAAATTTCCACCAACAAATAACTATACCTCTCCACAGTTAACAACTGTTTTTCCTTTATTTTTGTATACCTTTCGTTGTTATTTCGTTACAAAAATAGCAACCCATAAGACCAATGTAAAAAATTACGATTTAGACCAAATTAGATTTTTCCTGGGATTGAGACTGTTTCTTAACTTATTTGTGAGCCAAAACACTGTTAAATCCAAAGTTTAAGCAAAACCTACTTGCTAGATTTCGAGATCGTGGAACACACATCCCTTCAGACATTGCTTGTTAGTATAGGATATAGGCCTACATAAGCAAATTACTTCTACTTGGTTGATTGGAACATAGTTTAAAATTTTATTTCAGTCTATATTTGAGTAAGATTCTCCTTAACTACATGCAATTACAGTAACGTATCGGTCAGTATTTCACCTTCGCACAATCGGGTATTCGTGTTCTGACCACGCCTTGGAGAACACCGGATGTGAAACAAATGGAGCGGAAGTGATGTATAGACTTTCCGTATCTCAGATGTTATAACCTGCCTAATGGATTTCTGCTGTCTGAGATTAAATGGTACTGTTTGGTGAAAAATATGTGTTTGAAGCTATCATAATTCCAATCGAGGATAAATTAATTATGTCTTAAATGCATCAGTTAACATCATATACTATTAACATTTATTTGAAATTACCACACTTAGTGATTAAATAACTAAGTATAAAATTGTTTACTTATAGATAGATATAAATTAGAACGTTCTAAATCATTATTATCAGACAGTAAATTTTGGATTATTAATTTATTTCTATTTACAATGTCCTCTTTTGGCCCTATTTTTGTTTTTAAGTAGCCTGTTCCATTCTTTTACTTCGTACTTTAAGTATTATTGAAATATATGTAAAATCTGTACACGTTAGTATAAGTCAATATTTCATATTCCCATAAGAAGAATATAATATAAGGCAGTCCTAAGCTGGCAACATGAACATGAGTACAAAAGCTAGAGCTTTTCGCAAGGTAATTATTAATCTAATATGCCATTTTGGGGTAAATTCATTCCCCTTTATACTGGTTTTAACGGTTCAACTAATAAAGCTGTCGGTTTAGTGAGGTCGATTAGTAAATATCACAGGAGCCGACAAGGGACATCGTAATCTCTAGTCCAGGCTGCAGGGTTAATTAAATGCACAACTTCAGATGAAGATTAACGGCCACGCAGTGATACTCCGCAGCCGCTGACCCCGTAACAGATGAAGAATACACAATGAAAGTACAAAGTAATATCATTGCAAATATTTACTAAATTTTTATCTACAACTGTTGTTTTTTAAGGTAAAATTATTTAAAATTAATACTTATGGTTGAGCTCAGTATACAAAAATAATTGTGTTCTAAATTCATGAAACCCTCTTTACATAATTTTTTTTAACATATGTATTTTTGAAAACTGCAGACAAACGAATCCGTAAAAAAGTATCACTCATCAGAGCTTACACATTCTTCTGTAAAAACTGCCAAACATGCAGATTGTTGCTTGTAAAAGTGTAACGAGTCACGTGATGGCTGGGCCGTGTGGACGGATAAGCCGTTAATGCCGACGATGGATTGTTGTCATCCTCATCTAATTGGAGAGCTGGTTTAAATTGCACGGATTTGAGTGTTAACTAGATTGTTTTGGTTGGTATTTCGAAACAGATTTCCCTTTCAGACATGAGTCCGCATTCTCCCGCTTAACATTTGAAATAAGTTTCACATTTTTTATTTACCTTAATTAAACATTATAAAAATATGATTCCTCATCGTTTAATGCATGGATTGGTTTGTGCCATTAATGAAAATTAAAACAATTTTTAATGGGTTCAAAATCAAATTTTAATTTTAGTTGATCGTGTCAGTGGAGCTCACTTATAACTTACCATATTTTTTTTTTTATAACAACAGGAACTGTTAACTTGCCACGCATTTATGGCTTGCCATCTTTGACAAAGTGCTTGTAAGAACATATTTTGCAAATACACATGACATGGATATTTTAATAGTTAGACTTTTTTATATGTGCCATTAATGTACAATTAATAACAACCATTGTAATGGTTGTTGCAATGTCCCCACTGAGGAATATACTCTAAGATAGTGGTAAAAGATAATCTCTGGGAGTAGCCAGCGTCAGCGGTTAACCGCGATCTCTTTGTTTTATTGCTACAGGACGTAATTTTCAATTAGCAACGGAACAAATATTTCTGTAATTATTTTATAAAAGGATAATGGGAGAAGGAAAATAATTGGTTTGCAATCATTTGTTAATGGGAAGAAGACAATTTTACATAGATTAATATATAAAACGATTAATGTATCAAACAAATTTGTTGTTGGTGAAAGTACAAAAAAACTAGTGTCCATGGACAGTTTATTAATGTTCAGAGGTATATTAGCTTTAGCTACAGTTAATAATCACATTACCAAGAACTATTACCAAGTCCAATTGTAATATGAACAAATTACAGCTGAGAAATATTCTCCAAGGAAGTGGTAAAAGGTAATATCCGGCGGCCAGCCAGCGTCAGTGGTTAACCGATCTCTTTGTTTTGACCAAATATTCTACCCATTGCCATTGCTGATAAGGGATTAAATTTAATGTAGTATGAGTTTTTCAATGGAAATCGTAACATTACCAAATCCCTCTCTCTAAAATTAGCTTTGGATTAATATTTATCACAAAAACCATGTGGTGGCAAACCTACGTACCCACCCCATAGTGTTTATTGGGAAAATAAAATTAGTAGAACCTGATAAACTTTGGTATATATTTAGGTAAATATTGATGAACTATTCAAAGGTATTTAGTTGTTAAAACTATAAACTGTTAAATTAATAAAATCATTCAATAAAACACTCATTGTTGTAAGGTAGTTTGGTTTCCTGCAAATGGTGGTCCATCATTGCCCATTGGACACAAAACATTAACACCCATTAATAGCTAATGGCCAGAGGTATTTCACAATCTAAGTACATTACGATCGGTGTACAGTGGGATGTGGTACACAGTGGATCGCCTCAACACAGTAACATTAAATGTAAAACATTGACCATAACGGTATGTATAGTAAGTTAACATTAACAATCAATACGATGTTTTTAATGTAATTTTCTTCTGCCAAGTTTTTTATTTTTTATTTAAGGGTACAAAACTGGGATCTAAGGAATATATAAACTTAATAAAAGGTTTTAGAAAAACATATGACGAGGGCAGCAGCTTTTTGTCCTTATTGTTTTGAACACAAATAGTCACTTCCTCAAATTCAAACGTATGAGATGTAAATAAATTCTTACTTCGTAGTTTCGCAATAAGGTTTTAGATTTTTTTATTAGTAATTGATCCAACAACACTAATTTTATTTTATTGACAGAAACATTATATTTTATATTGGAGTACATGATTAAAGATAGCTTTTTTTCAATATCTTAGTTAATACATGCAGTATCCCCGAACGCTTCGGAACCCTTTTGTGTAGGCCAATTTGTTACCTTTATCAAGCCAAGTATATATTACAAAATAACCATGGTAATCGGTAATAAAATTTCCGCCTATCTGCCCGTATGCAATTTTTTAGCATGCCTTTTATGTGAGTTAAGACCTCATGAATTGTGACATTTCTATAATTTTTAGTTTCAAAATAGATGCTATTTTAAATTTGGATGATAAATATCATAAAAATGTGAAATATTATTAGAATAGTGTAAACTACCTTTAACATATAAAATTTCACTGCCTACTCATAATTGCAAAGTTGAAAAATCTTACAATAAATAAATGAGAAATTTATATTTCTCTAAACAAAAGCAAGCTTTTAGTAAAAAATTACTATAAATTTCAGGACTTTTATTTTAAAATGTCAATTTATCAGTGATTTATGGTCAGATTTGTTAAAACTTGTTATTTATGAATTAAATTTGAAATATTTAAAGGGTTTATTCTACTTTAAAAATATTAACGTAAATAACAGTCATGACAAGTTTCAATTTAATACAAGTGATGTTCATTACCCAGGCAAATATTACATACAGATGTAAAACTAAACACCGGAGATCCATCGTAATAATTGGGTGGTTGAAAAGAAACTTGCACCCCTCCTTATTTTTTAACTATTTGAGATATTTGAATTCGGTTTGAGGCAAACTTCTTGGATATGGGGGCTGCAATAATGATAGTTAGTTTTAAAATTTTTAGCCTTACGGATAGTGGGGGTATGGTGAAGCTCAAAATTTTCAAATTGGACGTATGGTTAACTTTTATATAATTTTATAGGTCTTGATGAAACAAAACAATTGACATAAAGAAAATAAAAATCGGGCCACTAATAACAAAATGGCTACTAAAAACTACTTTTAATAACTCGCGTCTTAAACAGCATTGTATTGTAATGGTAAAATAACCTTTTTTTAAAATAAAAATAACGATTTTTACTTTCTTTGTGTAAATTGTTTTGTTTCATAAAGACTTATAAAATGATATGAAAATCGACCATATTTCACATTTCAAAGTTTTGAGCAACCCCCTACCTCCACTAACCCTAAAAGTAAAAATTTTAAAATGAATCATCATTATTGTAGTCCCTCATATCCAAGAAGGTTGCTGCAAACCGATTTCAAATATCTCATATATTTAAAAAGCTATGGAGGGGTGCAAGTTACTTTTCAACCACCCTGTATATGTTTATATCGATGCAAGGAACGTAACATAAAATATTCCCGAGAGTTCTGGGACACTCTATATAGCACTAAGTCAAAATTTCAACCACATTTAAGTTGTACAAGACGGTGGTTACGATGGCGGCCTTACAGTAAACGACGACAGCTGTGGTACGCCTGCAGCTGTTCACCGCGCAGTATGCACATATGTTACTGTGTAACTGCCCAGCAACACTACTAGGCTACATTAGTTAAGCGGTCCAGTCCGTGATACCTTGGTCCTTCGTAATTAGTTCATAGTCTATTGAGCAAGCTTGAAAATATTCAATAAATAACCTACAAATACTTTAGTATCAACAGTAACAGGTCGACATGAAAAACATGATAGAGAGTTTTTGCAACATATGGTCATTTTATGAACAATTCGCAGTTCAAGGTGGTGGAACCGAATAAATAATGTATAACGTTTACCGCTGATCACTTTTCAACTGGGATTTCATACCTTCAAACAGTATAAATAGGCAGTGCTAGATTTCAGGGGGAACGTGGCGAAATGGCGTTCCCGTACCTTTTTTAAAAAATAAAAAAAAATAAAAAATAAAAAATAGAAATAAAATAATTATTTTATAAACTACTAGCTGTTGCCCGTCACGGCTTCGCCCGTGATTAAATTCATTTTACATGTAATAATATCTCTTTAAAGAGCAACGAAATCTTCTTTCTTGAGAATTGTGTAAGCAGAGCATTGAATTTTGCAAACAAATTTCTTAATGAGCACATATGAGCAAAGAGGAACGAATATGTCAAATTTCAAACCCCATAGACCTTACGAAGGGGGCTCTAAAGGACTTCAAAAACTATTGTTGCAAAACCATTTTTTATTTAGTAGGCAACATAACAAGTAAAAAGGTCAAATTTCAACCCTGTAGGCTATATAGTAATTTTGAAGTCCAGTGGGGCGGAGCCCTAAATTACTTCAAGGACTTTATTTTGTAAAACCGTTTCTTAGTGAGTACATATGAGTAAAAAGGAACGTCCACGTTAAATTTCAACCTTGTATGCCCTAGAGTAACTTTGAAGTCCGGTGGGGCGGAGCCCTAAAAGTAAAAAGTATGAAGTGAAGTATGAAGTATGTTTGAAGTGAAGTAGTAGTAAAGTAAAAGTGTATGAGTAAAGAGGAACGTCCAAGTCAAGTTTCAACCCTGTATGCCCAAGAGTAATTTAGAAGTCCAGTGGGGCGGAGCCCTAAAGGACTTCAAAAACTATTCTTGGAAAACCGTTTCTTAGTGAATACCTATAAGCAAAGAGGAACATAAATACTAAATTTCAAACCCATTGGCCCTAGAGTGATTTTTAAGTCCAGTGGGGCGGAGCCCTAAAGGACTTCAAAAGCTAAAGGACTTGCATAACTGTTTCTTCATGAGTACACATGAGTAAAGAGGAACGTCCACGTAGAATTTCAACCCTGTAGGCTTTACAGTAATCATGAAGTCCTGTGGGGCGGAGCCCTAAAGGACATAAAAAACTATATTTATAAAACCGTTTCTTAGTGAGTACATATGAGTAAAGAGAAATGTCTACGTCAGCTGTATTGCTCTTTAGTAATTTTGAAGTCCAGTGGGGCGGAGCCCTAAAGGACTTCCAAAACTATATAATAATAATCGTTATATTTGTAAAACTGTTTCTTAGTGAATACTTGTGAGCAAAGAGGAACGTCAATGTCAAATTTCAGCAACGGATGCAATATAGCAATTTTGATGTTCTGTAGGGTGGAGCCCTAAAGGACTTCAAAAACTATATTTGCAAAACTGTTTCTTAGTGAATACCTTTGAACAAAGAGATATGTCCATGCCAAATTTCAACCCCATTGGCCCTAGACCAATTTAATAGACCCGAGGGGCGGAGCCCTGGAGATGCTTTCCAAGAGCACCGAAGATGCGTTTCTTTGTGAGCACTGATGGGCGAAGTGGATCTCCCATTGATAATGTTCCAAATAATTGTTTTAGGTCATATGGTTTTTCAGATATGATTTTCCTAGATTCATAATAAAAATTGGCCGTAAGAATAACATTACAAATTTTGAAGTCCTGTGTGGTGGAGCCCTGATGGAATTTTGCAAAACCGTTTCTTAGTGAGCACCTATGAGCAAAGCAGAACGTCCATGCCAAATGTCAACATCGTAGGTCTTATAGTTTTCTATATTCGTTGTTTCCTAGATTTGTATAAAAAATTGGCCATAAGGATAACATTAGATAGAAATTTTGAAGTCCTGTGTGGCAGAGCCCTGATGGAATTTTGCAAAACCGTTTCTTAGTGAGCACCTATGTGCAAAGAAGAACACCCATGCTAAATTTTAACATTCTAGGTCCCATAGTTTTTCAGATTCGTTGTTGCTTTGATTTGTATTAAAAATTGGCCATAAGATTAACATTAGATGGAAATTTTGAAGTCCTGTGGGGCGGAGACCTGAAGGAATTTTGCAAAACTGTTTCTTAGTGAGCATTTTTGAGCAAAGTGGAACGTCCATACAAAATTTCAACCCTCTATACCCCATGGTTATGGAGATTCTCTGATACATGAGTGAGTGGTATTTGACAAATATATAGTAGACTAAAAAAATTGTCAACATAATTTTTTATGTTATTTTTTGTCTCAGTGAATTAATTTTGAGAAATGGTAAGAACTTTTTATTTAACAAGATCATAATATTGCTAGAAGTTTAATGTAGCCGTCTCTAGGCCTCGACTGGTCGCTGTCCGTTTTAAGTGGCGTGAGCGCGATGCCAATGTCGTGGACAAAGAGGTTGAAGTGTTATTATTAAAGTGCAAGGCTAAATTTTATATTTCTGGTTTTAAAACATTTTAATAACCACCGGTACTAATAACGTGACATTATAGCAACCAAAGACTATAGTTCTACTGTTTTACCGTAGAGAGCAATAAAACTTTTCAACTGTTCAAGACACGTTTTGGCCTTAAATCCGCCTCCAGCCGTGGGGGGAAGTGGCGCTACTAACGGCACTTTAGAGCGGCTTCAACTTATCAGCGCCTGTCGTTACAATGGAACACGTGATAATCCTGGAAAATGGCTGCAAATTCATTGTAGATCTTTGTTTTACTTCAACGTACAATAAAAGTCAAACCATAACCTGCCACAAGAGATGTCCGTTGAGGGCGGGGATGTGAGCGGAGACATAACCTTATGCGAACAAGCGACCAAGTACCAAGTTGCCGTACTTGCTCCTCACTGCACTCCCCGAGCCTAGTTGCGTTTTCGACATCCTCAGATTACAGTAGGCCTATTGTGAAGTTAACGAGCTATTCAATGCTATATACAGTTACTTTATCTTAATGACGTACTCCGTTGATGTAAATTGAACCAGGTATTTTTTCAGTGTCTTTCTATAATAAAAACTGTTATGTCAAATCATATTGCCTGGTTGATTTACTAAAACATTTTTCTCTTGAAAGGAGTGTTTCAGTATATAATGTCACATTTCTCTATAATATTTTTACCCTTGTACTTTTTAATACAAATTTTAGATAATCAAATGATGAAATTCAAATGCTATCGAGTTTTAATATCAAATTTTCGGAAAATAAGTACACTATAGACCTGTTAAGAGCTTCCGGGAACAAGGAGATACTAGTTCGGAAGTTTTTGAGGAGACCACAAATACATTGGTTGAGGAGAGTAGAGGATTTAAAATTTACGTTGCTCTTTGGGAACTAACAGGCACGTTATATTCTTCGTGACCGGGCTTTACTTATTGCATTTTTATATGGACAGTTCACTATCTGGGTCGCAATACTGTATTTTAAACTACAGTATTTTGTATAAAGCAAAAGTATAAAGTAAGACCTGCATAATTTATAATAATATACATTATAAATTCTCTTTATATTATAATAGCCCTATATTTCATACTGTCTATGTGTCAAACTTAATCTTGTTCGAAATTAATGGACTGCGCCCTGAGTGGGTAAGTTTCTATTTTATTCTTAGTTTAATTTTAAAATACGAATATTAATAACCATATTATTTGTTTATTTCAGGTAAGTTGTCGCTGATGGTAATTCAGTATTGTAAGTAGCACTTATCGTTAAGCATTGTGAAATAAAACTCCTTTATGTTGGATACTTTTTATTAGGAAGTAATCTTAAGACCTCCACAGCACATTAATATTATGAATATCTGATATTAAAACTGTTATCCTCCATTAAGGCTTGTTGAAACATAAAAATTGACTTCTATTAAGTTATGTCAACGTATCCTGTAAATATTTTAAAATTATAAAACTAAATAATTTTTTTTAATAATTTAGTTTTTGGTTGTTTCTAGTGAAATGATTAATTTTTAGCATTTGATAAATTGAGCACACAGCTAATATTTTAATATATAAAACATACCTTGTTTCCTTTTATTACACTTAGGTTCAAATAAATCTTTTGCATTTTTATTTATAGATGGAAAAATGATGAACATCCCAAAAAGCTTCTAATATAATTTCTTGATTGAAAAATTATGAGATAAATTATCTTCAGTCACACAAGAGTACATCCTTGTTCTTCGTAATAAGTTGTTAATAAGTTCCTTGATATTTCATTAAAATTTCCAAGGTCAAATACAAACTTTTAATTTTTATATTCAAAGGCCCATTTGTTGTACTTTTCCATCTAAAAGTATCTACTTATATTTTCATCCATGTAATATTAATTTTATAATTTCATTATAATTCAAACTTTAATTTAACTTTTAAATTCAATTAATATCAGAATTATAATAATCTTTTTTTTAGTAATACATATATATTTTAGTAATATGTATACCACATATTACAATAATAATGTACTACTTTTTAGGGTAGTAAAATAATATTTAATTAATGGTAGTTATAATTATAAAATAAGTCATATAGTTAAAAAAATAACTATTAATATAATTTCTATGTTCACATTCAATTTTAATTTAATCAAATAAAATACTTAATTTGTTAACAAACAAATTTAAATTGGGGGTAGGTTATATGGGAGATGGACAGTTTTTTTAAATGATATATATAAAAAAACATAAAAAAATTACTTGGCCAAATTTTAAACTAATGCATGTTTATTTCCAAAAATAAAAACTCGTTATTTGCTTTTTGAGTTAAAAAGCCCATTGCATTCCCATTTCAGTTATGAAAAATAATGTCGTCCTAATGCTGCCGATCATTTCGAATGCAGATATCGAAATTATATCTCTTCTAAACTTCGATTACAAGGACTATCTCTGCATTTACAGGGTTTTCTAGAATGATTGCGTTCTTAAAATAGACACAGATCTTAAGATACACCCGCAGAAAAAAAGTCAGTTGAAAAAAGGACAATTGACATTGCTAAAACATAAAAATGTGGAAAAATGGTCAGTAAGGATGGTCCGTCCATGAAGCCATTTTTTGGGGGGTTTACCTCCAAATTGTCTACAACCCCAAACCACGAAATTTAAACAATTTAAAGAATTAAATCATTCAAGAAATTGCTGCCATATCTAAAACAGAGATGTTAGTCCATGTGACGGTGGTGTTGGGAAAAGATCTGCATTCAAAAGGATAGACATAATATTGACGACATTATTTTTCACAAAGGACTGAAATAGCAGGTAGCTTCGTTAAATAAAATGGCAAATAATGAGCTATATGATTTTGTCTAAATAAACAACCATTAACATTAAAATTAGCTAATTATTTCATTAAAAATCGTCCATCTCCCGTGTGTAACGATGTATTCTGATTTCAAATTTATATTCAATGAGAAAAGCTAAATTTGAATGAGAAACGTTGAGAATACTAAATCGGATGGAGCGTATGCAGTAAACCGTATGCAGTATGGTATTGGAGAATAATCCATATCACCAGCTGCGTGACTATCGCCCTTTAATTGTTTATCAGCTCTTGAAACTTGCAAGTACTTCGATGGTTCAGTAAAATTAATGTGGATTCTGAAATTGTCTCATAACCGTATATTGGAATACAGTAATTTCCGATTGATTGTTCAATAAACTCGTAGTTGATCGTGATATTTGTGACTGTTCCAATGAAGTGAAGGTGAAGGGTTTGGCACTTAATTGGACACGAGATAACCAGTTCATAATTTAATCATAACTTCGATGATAAGCGATTTGGTGTTTTCTTGGACAGTAATCGGCGCTTAATAACTAGTTATTTTAGAGATGGCAACGCTAGACTCTCTATAGGCTTATTTTAAAACGCATCTAACAGCAGTGGTCCTTCGTAGCTGCCAATATGGCAAAATAATGTAATTAATGAAACATAAAATTCAAAGCATAAGAAAAGTGTTTTTTGAGATATTTTCTCGTTATTTTGAAAATACATTAACACCGAGTATTTTATTACAATAGTTAGATTCATAATACTTCTCCCCACTCCCGGTTAGAATGCATTCTTGACCGGAGGAAACATACTAGAGTATTTAAACTTTAAATTTAAAAAGTCTGTACATGAAAAAAACTATTTTAAATTAAGTTTACCAGTTATAAATTTATTTTATTCGAAATGAACATGGTTTCAAGATTCATCAGTACCAAATGTTGGATTAAATTTTCATGACAAAATTCCATGTAACAGATTAGATTGAGGTGTATATTATGTAAATTGGTTTATTATTTTACTGATATCCCGAAAAAATATATATCTAATGTATACAAATTTTACATTGTAGAAATATTTAAGCCCTACGGAATTATAATTTTATTAGTGTTTGAGAAAGTTTGACACGCCAATGAAAGTAAGGGATGAAATAACTAGAAGAACCAGAGACAAATTACTCTCTTCCAGTTTCTCCTCCTTGGTGCTGTAATCAAGTCAATTTCGCTTCCCTCCAAAGTTCAGATTATTCACTAAACAAATTAGCTGGTATTTTGTTGTGGAATTAATTTGGTAGAATAATAGGGGTTAGTTAATAATAACAACATTTATTAAATAGTTATGATTCAATGTGTCCCATGTTCATAAATACATTGTTTAGGCCTAAGCATGCCAAAGATTAAAGATGAGTTTCAAAATTAATTTTAAGTTTGAATATTTTACAATAACAATATGTTGCCAACCCATTATTAATTTTGTATCATACAAATACGAGATTGTATAAAGACAACTAATTCATGAACAGAAAGACGTGGTTAGGTTAATATAAAAATATAACTTCCCTTAATATTTAGGAGGACATGGGAAATTAATAGAGTTGGATTATATTTCCAACGTTTCTTGCGTTAGGTTGGACGGTTGTGCTCGATCTGAGTTTTGGGGTTGAGGGAGAGATAATCTGTGAAGGGTTGATATGCAGTCGTGACGTTTATGGTAGCTGCCGTCCATCAACAGTTCAAACGAGCTTTCGTTAGGACTTGAGGAAAATAATAGGTTGTCTACAGTAGTGGTAAAAAAGTTATCAAAATACTATCCTAATAAAAGTAACATATACTTGTATATATATGTATAAATGAATGCACTTAAATCTCGTAAACAGCTTTAACGATTTTGTTTAATCTTTACAAATAACTTAGTTCTGGGATAAAAATAATATGTATGTAGGTCTCAATTTTAGGAAAAATCTTATTTTGTTATAATCTTAAATTAAATTAAAAAAATTAACGTTTGTCGAATGGAGTTTAAAATCAAAACAAGAGAGCTGGAAACAGTTGACTCATTAACTGTCAAATCACGAACCACGTCTTCCAGTAAGCATGTGGTTTTATTCCATTGTAGCGAGTAACTAAACTACAGAATGATACTATAATTAAAATAATTTATCAGCTTTTAAATTATACTTTATACTGTTGATTATGACTATATAGTTAAATAAAAGTATAATAAAAGGATAAATCAACTAAACAATTAATTTAAAAACAAAAGAATCAACAAAACTACAAAGTTTGTTGTTAACCAATAGACATATTTTCCCGTAGAATGTTAACCAGATGTACATTCCACGTGTTAAGCTAGGTTAACACGGGAGAGTTTTTCACTCTCGGAGAGTTGGTTTGTTACTCTCATAAAAATCTCAGACATTTGTTGATAGTACTCGCAGAATACTGTCTGGGAATAACCATCTTGGAAAATTCGCTGGTTGTGTAAATACCTCTGCGAGTACCTCCAGAGAGTACAAAACTCCCTGAGAGTGAAAAACACTCACATGTAACCCTAGCTTTACAGTTTAAACAGACTCATGCCCGAATGCAATGATCTTAGTCCTACATTAAAACATCCTGAAAGGCGAGTAAGCGAATCGTCGGGAAGGTGAGTGAGCAGATATAGAACGATCTCATCTTTAAAGAAACAAGCCTTATAGGCTCGGCATATTAGCTTACAATCGTGACTGATATTACTGCGACTAAAAAGATTTGTTTAAGTTCAACGATCAAATGGTCGGCCCCCAAGCACTCTTTTAATAGCAGTCTATGTGACAGTTTTATTAGATATAAAATTATCATCTGTCAGCTTGTGGCAGGTTTAGTTTTTAATAAAAATTACAAAACTATTGTTCTCTTTATAAAGTGCATAGTAAAAAAAAAAAAAAAAAAAAAAAAAAAAAACTCTTAAGAGGATGAAAGGACTCCTCTCAGAATGTCATGCAATGCATCGCCTGCTCCCAATTAGTGTCTTTATTGAGGTCCAATCAAAGTGGAAGGGTTTTCAATTAATTGGGCTAATTGATGAATTTTTATTTTTTATATATTTTGAATCCATGGCTATAATTTGATTCAACTTTTACTAACGTTTAACCATTATAAATCAAAATGGACTCAAAATATAAAAATGTGAAATCTAATAAGATATTCTAAGTCTTTCTTATTTAAAACCTCTCTCGTCTTTTTCGGGCTGAATACTAAAGGTAAAAAATGAGAGCAGGTGTCTTCACCATGCACGATAAATTATTTACCCACGATACCTCAGAATATGGTTGTGCAACAATGCCAACTGTATGCAGGTAGTTCATGCAACATTATCATACCAGTATCCCTTTAGTACTGTACCCATCATACCAGTACCCTCTTAAGCATATACATTTGCTGTAATGTATCGGTCAGTATTTCACGTTCGCACAATCGGGTATTCGTGTTCTGACCACGCCTGGGAGAACACCGGATGTGAAACAAATGGAGCGGAAGTGATGTATAGACTTTCTGTATCTCAGATGTTATAACCTGCCTAATGGATCTCTGCTGTCTGAGATTAAATGGCTGAAAAATGAAAAACACATTTTTTTTAGCAAAAATAAAGCTATTCAAGGAGAGTACAGTATTTGTTTAATGGGATAGATAAAAATTCTAATTGATATTTTCACAAACCACTCACTCATATATTTTGAATTTTTCCTTAAGTTGTTATACTTAGTAGTTTAATTACTATTAAGAATTCTTTTAAACATTAGATATATTATCACTTTGTACTGTTATGTCTATTGTAAATATTTTTTATTTTACTCCGTTATTTAGAGTCTGTTAATTATTTTACTCAGAATGCCTTTGTTGTTTGTCGGTTCCTAAGTAAATCTTATCCATACGTTCCAGCGTATTTTGAGTACAGTATTTGAAAACTATTAACGTTTCTTTATAGAAACGTAAATAGTGTATTATAGTTTAATAAAGTGTAGGCTTATGCCTACACTTTATTAAAATATAATATAACAAAAACCGTCAAAAACATTATGTATACAAGGTGAAATTAGTGCATCAACTGTAAATACTAAAATCATAATTTAAATGTTAATTTCAAACCTATTCATTTCCAGTTATGCACGAGTTAGGGACAAAAAGAAATATTTAAGCATTTAATATAGTATGTTCAATTAGTAAATATCACAGGGCCGACATGGGACATCATAATCTCTAGTCCAGGCTGCAGGGTTAATTAAATGCACAACTTCAGATGAAGATTAACGGCCACGCAGTGATACTCCGCAACCTCTGACCCCGTACCATGGAAGGCAGCATGTTGTAGAATAGGATTAATGCAACACAGAGACAACCATCACGTACAAAATGATAGCGATGGTAATGATTTAACGCGATTTTGGCATGCACCTCACATTATTTAGGTTTGAATAAACATTAATTTGTATTGTATAAAACAAAGCAATCAGACTAATTTGTTCTATGAGATCAACTGATTCATGTAGATTGGTCTTTTCAAACAATAAACTACTCAGATTCTTCTCACTGTACATTTATGAAAGTCTTTCCTTTTACATAAAAAAAATAATAATTTATCTCAATTTCGTAATAATGGTCTCTACAGATTTAGACATGCAAATTACACTTTATCCATACCTCATCACAACACCACTTGTTTGAAAAACAATCCTTTTACAGTATTGTTAAGCTCTTTAATACATTGCCCTCAGAAATTAAAAAAGCAAGAGAGGTAAACAGGTTCAGGAGCAAATTAAAATAATTTTTGATCCTCAATTAATACTTCAGCGTACAGGAGTTTTTAACAGGTAAAAATACTTTTTAGTTAGAGGTGTGATTTATTGTTGTATGTTGAAACCAACAACCAACTGACGCTTTGTCAATGCGATTTGTATAGTTTTATGACGAATAAACGTTCTTGATTATTGATTCTTGATATCCTTAAGGAAATAGAAAAATACCGCACTCTTAGATTCTGTTGCAAGTAAGTCTGAAACTACATTGTATTAAAAGCATTCTACACCTTACGTATAGTTATATAAACTAATTTGCTATGTAACTTTTTACATGCATTAGTGCCATTTTTGGTTTTTATGGGGGGGGGGGGCGGACCTGCAAAGCCCCAATAATTCTAGTATGATAGGCCAGTGCAATTTTCTATATGACTTCCCTTATTAGAGAATTCTGGAAGTCTTAGATTCATTAGTATGTGTCATATCTACAAACTATGAAATTGTTTTGTACATTTAGCAGTGTGCCACAAACATTGGGAGTTATTTCATTGTTATTTCGGCAATATAATTGTAATGCAAAGTTTGACTTACTGTCAAACTTATTAAATCCCATCATGCTAATAATACTAGGATAACATCTCTTAAATTAACTTAAAATAAATTTTTCTTTGCTAAATTTTTTTTATCCCTGACCGTTGCAATAAGCCCTAATAATGTAATTACAAGTAACATCTTAAAGAGGTAGATTATTAAAACGAATTAAACCCAGTTGCTTAGTGAGTTGCAGGTTTCGCATTTAAATCCACGTTCCAGACCTCAGCAATGGCAGCTCGGCATTTGACGAAACTAGTGTTTTAAAAGGAGTCACGCAATTTGCACATCAGCTGGTTTGCACATGACGATTCGTGTTTTAATTTCTTTATGTGTCTAATTTACCCTCAAGAAGAATGTGATGAATGAGATTGACGATTAGGTCAATTGGCTCAACGTCATCATCTTTCACCTAGGTTAATAAACGGTATCAGTTTACTGACACATACTTTCTCCCAACAATATAAAAAAGCTGTTAAAAGCTCCAAACATTAATGTCTTAATGACTCAGTCGGATAGCTACCAGATGAGCAGCGTGAGTTTGACCCTACGCTTTGACCGTGCGCGTCTGTGACTTTTAACAACGTACTGCGTTTACCGCTAAACGAGAAATTGAATTTTCTCCGCAACCACTTGACGTAGAGCAATAATTTAAAATACTGGATTATTTAGTTTTTTGAGCTTGATTTAATGGTGATAAGTAAAATTTATTTCGAGACAACAGCTATTTTGCAAATTCAAAAAAGTGATTTTTAAACACATTTTACTTCATAACTTTTGACCGCGCATTTTCTCGGAGATTCGGGTGGTGTCATTTTATTCAACCTTTTAAGCTTAATAAACCACAAAATTTTAATCAAAATCGTTAGAGCCGTTTTTGAGAAATTTTGATTTTTGACGATTTTTGAGGGTTTTTGGGGGTAAACTACCCTTAAAAATCAAAAATTTAAAAAAATGAAAAAACGCCTGGAATTATCGTGGGTTTGGACCTACGTACCAAATTTCATTAAAATCGGACCATTGGGACATTCTCTAGCTCTGTATACATCCAGACACACACACACACACACACACACACACACACACACACACACACACACACACACACACACAGACATCACTCCGAAAACCACTTTTTTGGACTCAGGGGGAACCAAAATGGATAAATCCATCAACAACTCAAATTCGAAAATTTTGACTAAAACAATACTTTCTCCATATACTATGGTATAGGGGGAGAAAGTAAAAATGTGATGTTTCTTTTTTAGTTGCTTTTTAAAGGGTCTGTTGATAAACTAAACCTGACTAACAAGAAGAATGACTCGCACAGTTTACAATGATACTGTACAGTTTTAAATACAGATAAATGCTTGTTCATTTCCATAACAAGTTTTTTATTGCTCAGTTACTTTATTATTTATTGGTATATCTGTATGTATGTAAGCATCTATGTATGTTTGCGCACGGATCTCACAAACTGCTCGAACGATTTTGTAGTTTTGCTTACAACTTTGTAAATAACATAGTTCTGGAGTAAAAAATATAAGTACAGGCCCCTATTAAGGAAAAATTGAATTTCTTTATAATAATCTTTATTCAATATTTTTATAATGTTAACATTGGTCTTAAGGAGTTAAAAATCAAAACATAGAAATAATTAAAACAGCTGACTCCACTGTCAAAGTGCAGACCACGTGTTCCAGTATAAACATGTGGTTTTGTATGGCAGCCAGTTACTAAATTATAAATGGTACTACTGTATGATATAAAATTTATAATTTTTAAATCGTACTCCATTTTGCTAACTAGGAATCTGCAAGTAAATAAAAGTCACGTAAAAATATAAAACAACTATTTTTGTAGAATGATTTTCAATAATTTAAAAACAAAAGCATTGGTAAGAATTGTGAAAACAACTGTTAGCTAAATAACTAGAATCCACGTGTTTACAGATTCAACTAGTGCTGTAACAAATATACACCAGAGTGCAGCAACCGTAGGCCTAAATCGAAACAGACTGAAGAGAGAGTGAGTGAAGCAAACTATCTAGTCTTGAACGGGAAATAAGCTTTATTGCACTGGGCATTTGACTGCACTAACTGTAACTGACAGGCCTACTGTTTGAGATTACCGAGCAAATGCTCCTCCCCCAGGTACTGTGTCTAATCTACCCTCAAAAGAATGTGAGGTGGGAGTGACGATTAGGCCAATTGGGTCAAGAGACATCTTCCAACTAGGTTAAAAAAATGTGATGTTTCTTTGTCAGTTACTTTTAAAAGAGTCTGTTGATAAATTGAACCTAGTTAACAAGAAGCTTGCATAGTTTAAAATGATATGGTACAGTTTTACTTTATTTAAATAAACAAATTAGTTATTTAAAAACAAATGGTAGAAAACAATATTTACCTAAATGACACTTGGCAAATTTAGTAGAGTAGTGGTTTGCTAAAATAACAGTGTAGTTCATATTGGCCTATAAATAGCCAAGACTTGGGAACGGCATTGCGTCTAAATTTATTCGTAATTCATAGATAAAAAACAAAATGATACTTTACTAGTATCTGATATATTATCTCACTGGTATCTGATATGTGACACTGAAGTGTTACGAATTGTGATGATTCGTAGTTATAAAAGCGGAATATGAAGGTACATATAGGAAGCAGTTGTGGAGCAGAGAGAACCGGGTGATGGTGGAAGGGTAAATATGATTAAGGTCGGATTCTGTTCCCATTTTGGCAAATCTCCTATTCCTCTGATATCTATGTTACTGCCCACATAAATCATATTGAAATAAGTTGACGGCGAAAAAAAATTTACATCCCGAAAAGCTATAAAAATTGCTTTCTGTGTGACCTAACTTTTATAACACGTGTATCTCTTTCAAATCTATACAGTTGTGCTCAAAAGTCTGCCAACGGTTTGTTATAGTTATCAATGGTTGACAAACGCGTCACTTATTACAAGATTTTAGTAATAATTATTGATTTGTTTTACGTTGAATTGAAAAATTCCAAAATTGTTTTACCTTTTATAAACCCCATAGAACCCGTTCCCATAATCAAATTATGCTAATTCGCGAACTCAAAAAAATATACCTGGCCCTACACCTCCAAACGAAACTACATCAAAATATGAAGTCCCGTTTAAAGGATATCAGTACAACGTGCATATAAATTATGGTCTACGTATCAAGTATTATGTTGTATATCATTTTAAAGGCCTTTATTTTCATAATAACATGCCCACAAACCTGACATCATAACATCAAATATATCAGGAGCTATTGATTTTTTTGGGTTTCAACAATTTGATTTGAATGCAAGGTTAAATAGCCTGCCTGCTCGATTATTCGAGTTCGAGTTTTGAGGCATCGTACCCTACTAAGTAAATTTATTTGATTTGCTTATCAACCTATCTTTACTTTTAAGATTTTCTACTGACCCCTCACTGGCCGAAGCCCAACAGACCTGGACGTTATTACGTTATAGAATAGGGTTTCAGCCCTAAATTTTACTCACAGAATTTAAGCGGCTTGGTAAATTATTGATATAAATTTTAAGCAATTTCCTAACTTTTCAGCCCTTCTGTATAAGCTCAGAAAAGGCACATGACATACTACATCAATAGAAGAATGGTAATGTGAGTATCAATTTTACAAAGGTAAAAGGAACTATCCGGAATGTTTGCCTCCTCTTGGTATATTACCTATATTTCATTAAATTTCTCTATATCAACACTCTATATAAAAATAGCTAAAATGTTAAATAAGTCATAAATTAACCAATGATTCCTCCTAAACATCTACTTCCTAAATTAGTTTTAAACATGTCAACCCAATCAACAACTATTTTCAAACATCAGCGCTGCGTAATTGCTAAACTTTTAAGTTCTTTGCCGCGGATGGTAAGAAGAAAATTCGTTTTATAACTCACATTCGTACCTACAAACTTTACCCTTTTTGAGTAAAAAAATTAAAGACGCTAGTTAAGATGATTGGTTTAATATTTAAAGTTAGTCCTTTACCATAAATAAAACCACACATTTTCTTTATATTTTTTTAATTAGACTTGAATTAGGCTTTACTTATTTCACGTTATGTAAAAAATCAATGATGGATCAACAATTAATTATAAGTATCTACTTCACTATAATGAATATTGCACACGATAATAGTAATGGTATAATTTTACTAATTAAACAGTGAACTTATTATGAATATATAAATAAATAAACGGTATCAGATAACTGACACATACTTTCTCCCAACAATATAAAAAAAGGCTAAAAGCTTCAAACATTAATGTCTTGATGGCTCAGTCGGATAGCTAACAGCTAAGGAGCGCGAGTTCGACCCTACGCGCGTCTGTGACTTTTAACAACGTACTGCGATTACCACTAAACGAAAAATTGAATTTTCTCCGCAACCACTTGACGTAGAGCAATAATTTAAAATACTGAAATATTTAGTTTTTTGAGCTTTATTTAATGGTGATAAGTAACATTTATTTCAAGATAACAGCTATTTTGAAAATCCAAAAAATTGTTTTTTTAAACACTTTTTACTGTATAACTTTTGAACGCGCATTTTCTCAGAGATGCGGGTGGTGTCATTTTATTCAGTATGTTAATCTCAATAAACCACAAAATTTTAATCAAAATCGTTAGAGCCATTTTTGAGAAATTTTGATTTTTGACGTTTTTTGAGGGTTTTTGGGGTAAACTACCCTTAAAAATAAAAAAATAAAAAAATGAAAAAAACGCCTGGAATTATTGTGGGTTTGGACCTATGTACCGAATTTCACCAAAATCGGACCATTGGGGCATTCTCTAGCTCTGTATACATCCAGACACACACACACACACACACACACACACAGGCATCACTCCGAAAACCACTTTTTTTGGACTCAGGGGGAACCAAAATGGATAAATCCACCAACAACTCAAATTCGAAAATTTTGACGAAAACAATACTTTCTCCATACTATGGTATAGGGGGAGAAAGTAAAAATTAGTAAACATTGGTGATGTTAAGTGCATACTTATGTGGTGTAACTACCATTGAAGGACGAGGGATTTTGGATTTTAGGTTTTATTTTCAAATAAATCCCATACAGAGTAAAAATAAAAAGCCGTTTGATAGTAATATGAGATTATCTGTCCTATTACAGAAAACAAATATACGAACACATGAAACCCCAGCTCCATTGCTCTTGTTTAGACAGTAAAACATTTTAATGACCAATTCATAGTAAAAATGAAATTTGTTTATGCGATTTATATTAGCCTTGAAGTACAAGCATTATAAAAATTGTACCATAAGGTTTGATTGATATACTATTACCATAAGGTACCATTGGTTTACTTTGGTTGGATAATTTCAGTTATAACAAAATCAAGTTTTTCATATGAAGTTTTTCTATAGCTCAGCCACACTCATTTCCACAGATTAGTGATCACGGTTACCAACCTCAGTACAACAATCAGTGGATGTGGCTGCTTCTCGTGAACGAGGCCACTGCTGCCAACGCACCGTGCGAAAACACACTTTTGTTAGGTTATCGGGACTGTAAATGATAGGTTTATTAGTATTTCTTCAAGATTGGCTCCAAGGGATGTCTTATAAGAATCTTGGACAACACGTTATTGGTTTATGTTACATAATCTTGTACACATCTTTCCATTCTGAGCTACGTACCATAAAGCGAACCTCGAAAAGATCAACTACCTAGATTTTTTATTATTTTCTGGCATTTGATTTTGATGGTAGTGAAATTGCATACTTTTGGTGGTGAAACCTCCATTAAAGGACGATAGATTTTGGATCTATGTTTTTTAGTATATTATTCCAATAAATTATATGACATTTGCAACATACTTCGTATTCGTGTCAGTTTAACCCTAATTGTGTTAACACATAGGACCTTTTAATGGGATAATCATATCAACCTATGACTACATTTGAGAACTAAATGTTGGACTAACTATTTGAAAATTAACTTTTGGTATTAATTATCCACTTTTGCTATTCGTAATCCACTCTTCGGGTGCTCAGAGAACAGGTATTCTTCTTTATCGGCATTTTTGGGTTGAAAGAGATAGGTTCAGATTGATTTTGATTCTTTTAAATGGTACGCTAGATGTGGACGGCTTAACACAAAAATTCTTTAATGCTTGTTAAATTGCAAAGACTAAAGAAACTGTCAACATGTAATGTTTAACTGCTTATAAAATTATAAG
Source organism: Neoaliturus tenellus (assembly GCA_030545055.2). Taxonomy (NCBI): domain Eukaryota; kingdom Metazoa; phylum Arthropoda; class Insecta; order Hemiptera; family Cicadellidae; genus Neoaliturus; species Neoaliturus tenellus. The sequence continues at coordinate 79,975,599 of CM061534.1, read as the reverse complement.
AATAATGGAAACTGTTATATAAATATATATAGGCAAATGTTGGAATTTTTGCAATTTTTGAAGCCTAAATTAATTGACACTCTAATACTCCAGCAACCTCCTCCACTTACAGATGGTTGACTTCGTTGTTATTTCCGAATAAGATTGAGCATAAACCTATCAATAGTACCTGTTTGCTCCAAAATGATTCTGATAGGAACGACCAACCCTTAATTGTTTTACATAATGTCATAGTTTAGGTTCAAATAGAGACACAGACTAATACAGATTAACTATGAAATCGTGAAAAGGTATTAACAATCTAATTAATTTATAACAAACAATGATTTTACTGTGTTAAGTGACCAATTACCATAAAAATATCTGAAAATGCATTTAATGTTCAGCTGGGAATAGAATCATTTAAATCATTTAGAGTCTCATTTAAAAGGTGAAATCGGGTCCATTAGACCAACAAAAACAATTTAGTCAACACTAAAACCAGTGCAATTTAAACCAGCTCTACCAATTAGATGAGGATGACAACAATCCATCGTCGGCATTAACGGCTTATCCGTCCACACGGCACAGCCGTCACGTGGCTCGTTACTCTTTTACACGCAACAATCTGCATGTTTGGCAGTTTTTATGGTATTTATTAATAGAATCTGTAAATACTGAACAGCTGTACTTATTTTATATATTTATTTTTATACAGGGTGTTTCTAATTGCCTTGGGGTGTTTGATAGTCAATGTCAAAAAATTCCATCTGTTATTATTTTTCAGGCTATGTATAATTTTAAAATGCCAAAGGAATTAATTACACCTTATAATTAGGTACTACTTATTCTTGAGTGTTGTATCTAAACTTATAGATGAAAAGCCAAATTTAAGTTTTCGTTTTAATTTGTATTTGTATTTTAAAATATTTCAAAAAAGTGTTATAGTATGAAAACACACAAAATTTATTTTACATACAGTAATACATGAAATACCTCTCTTGACTGAAATTAAAAATAATAAAATACTGTAATGTTTTACATAATACCTATTAAAATGTTTTAAAATCTGTTAAGCCATAAAATTATAAATCAATTAAAAGGGAAAAATATAAGAAGATATATATAAAAAATTACCCTGGTAAATCTATGTAGTTAACAATCTATCTAATTGTGGTTAATGTTGTTTTTTGTATTTTTTTGGAAAATATACTGATAATATACTTCTTAAATTAAACAAATAATATTTAACTTAAGGGGTTTATACATAGACCTGAATAGCTATCATCTATAATTGTCAAGTACTCATTAGATCATAAGTAAAAAATCTAAGGATTTAAGATGGTAAATTGAAACTATTGGCTTAAGTATTTTGATTTCAAATTTATATTGAAAATCCATTTATACGGTTAATTCAAGAGCCCTTAATAATTGGATAGAGAGTTAGCTCTAAACAGTAAACCAAACGGTATAGGATGATAATCAATGTCATATTCTACCACCAATTACCCTCTATTGTTAAACATCACTTAAAGCCAGCTAGTGATTCGACGGTTCAATCAAATTAATGTGGAATCTGAAATTACGTCATTACCGGGTCATACCATATTGGCTGACAATAATTAGATTGATTGTTCAGTACACTCGTAATTGCGTGATGGTCGTGACAGTTCTAATAAAGCTTTGGTGGTGCGGTCAGACACTGTCAATAATCCACAGTTAAAAACTAGCAATTTTTAAAGATGGCAATGTTGGACATTGTAAAGTCTTATTTTGAAACTAATTTATTATCAGTGGTATTCGAGTAGCTAATATAATAATATAATCTAACAAAACGACTTTTGTATACTTTTCCAGTATAATTCATCACTTAATTGGATAACAAAATATGATAAAATTTATAAATTGATATCATGATATTGATTCGATTACATAATCTATTATACTATGATTCGGGTATTATTTTACCAATATCGCTATATAATAATTAAACTAAAAATTATACTAAAATTTAAACAATTGCACACTATTAAAACAGATTTAGAACCTACTGAATTATAATTTAATATTTCAGTATTTGAGAGAGTTTGACCCTTCAATGAAGGAAAAGGAATAAATAACGAGGTGAACCAGAGACAAATTACTCTCATCCAGTTTCTCCTCCTTGGTGCTATAATCAAGTCAATTTCGTTCCTTCCCAAGTTAAGATTATTCACTAAACAAATTAGGTGGTGCTTTTATTTGGTAGAATCAAAGAGATTAATGTTTTTACCAAATTGAAAATTTTGGTAAAATTTTCAATTTGAAAATTGAAAAATCCTATGTTTTTTAGTGAAGTAAAATAATTAATTAAGTAGATATTTATAAATAACATTCCGTGACTGACTACTTTATTTTACATCTTGACAAATAAATCCGAATAAAAGAAATGAAATGAGACTTTATTGTATTATTTTTAGGGTAAAGATTAACTTCAATTATTACAAGGAACCATCTTCACTGACGGTATTTATTTTTCAACAGCAAAAGTTTTAAGTTTTTATTTATTGAATGTGAGTTATAAAACCAATTTTCTTCCTCCGACCCGCTGCTAAGGGGTTAAAAGTTTAGTGACCACGCAGAGATACTGATTGGCAATCGTTTTTTTTATTGCGTTCACATTTATAACTGTCAATTTAGCAATTATATTTCAAGGAGGACACATAGTCTTATGTTTTTTTCTTGTCATGGGCTAATTTAAGACTTTAACTTTTATTATAAATGTTGACGGAGAGTTTTTAATGAAATACATGTTTTTGAAGACACCAAAGATTCAAAGATTTTATTTGGTCATTATTGACAAAGAGTCTTCACGCCTTCTCACATCCGATTCCAGAAAGTGCCTTTTAACTTAATGTATAACTCAAAATTAAACTTCGCAAACCATTTAAATATTGTACAATTTTGTACTATGTTGTACCAATTTCTATCTTAGAGTTTACACAATATTTAAATCAGATACAAATGTTATAAATATAACTAATATTAAACTCACACATGAAGTTTTTTTTTTCAGCAAGTAAATTTATGATTCGTTAATTACCTATTTTAATGTAGTAATGTGGGCAGTAAAATATCAGATGGCTAGGAGATTTGCCAAAATGGGAACAGAATCCGTCCTTAATCATTTTGAGCCTTCCACCATCGCTCGCTCTCTTCACATCCCCATTGCTTACTCTCTTTACCTCTGTGTTTAGAATTTACTACTGCAGTAACACAATCACTAGTGCAGTATCATCTTGATTTTTATCCATTAAATGAAAACAGTTTATACACTCAGAAAATGACGCTCCAAGGTGATTTAAAGGTTAATATTAACTATACTTTTTTACAAATAACTATCCTATTTAATTTGCCAATTTTCAATTAGGTCAATCTTTTTTTAATATTAGATTATTTTTGTTAGACAATTACTTATTTTGTTATTTCAACTTGACATACTGTACAGTATCTCACACAGTACATTCTTCTTGTTAGTAAGTCTTAAAAGATCGAAAGACTCTTTTAAAAGTAACAGAAAATATTCGTCACCAGTCCGGAAAGTGGTCGTTGTCGGTGCAAGATCGAGTTTAATGTACGAAGTGAAGCCGAGTACTTGAAATAGATCGAACACTTTCGGACAAGTTACGAACAGTACTTTTCATCATACCTTCAATAAAGATATAGTTTGGATAAGATGTAATAATTTTGTACCTATATACCTCCTTACTTTGTTATTTGTTTATGTTGTATTTGAACTGTTGTCAGCTTTTAGTACAAATAAAAATTTATTAACTGGATTAGGTGTTCCGAAATATAATGAGAAGGAGGTGGGTGACATCAACAAACACAATAACAAAATCAACGACGTTAAAGGTACAGCTCTTCAAAGCAAATATTCAAATATTTAAAGCAAATCACTTATGTGACAAGATATACAAAATGACGTCAAAGGTGCAGGATCGCTTCAAACAGCTGTTGGCGTCGCCTACCTTGGTTTGTTCCAGATACATATTGGAGGAAAATACTATTTTCCGGACTGTTTACCAAACCCATCGGAAATAGGCTAAGTTTAGGTTACCGATTGTTCCAAAAACTATTTTATATAATATCCGATAAAACACACCAAAATTAACAGACATAGGTAACCAGAACATGGCTACAGTGTGTTTATCGTCCTGTTTTTATTAAGAGGGCTAATATAAGTTAAGGTATTCTATTTATAATTCTAAAATAAAAAGTTTTTTGCACTACACATTTTTTTATGGTAAACATAGTTAATAAAATGTAATATAAGTATACATTTTGCATTTTAAAACAAATTTTGATGGTTAACTTTAACTCGCTTAGTTTTAAAAATTGTCTCTTACACAAATTTTTTATAGATTGGGCTATTTTAACAAGTAGCACAGTTAAAACGCCCAATTCTTTAGGCCTACAATAGAATGCAACATTAAGTGTGTTAATAAGTACTGTGTTAATAAATAGTTAATAAAGTGTTAATAAATAGTATATACGCGTGTTTTGTGTTCAACGAGTCATACAGAACCACCATTTGTAAAATAACAATTAACACCATTTTGAGATTTTCTTGTAGTATTATTTTAAATTTAAAGTAGTTCGTTAAACTATAAGTTTTAATTGTAACAAAATATTTGAAAGGCATGAAATAATATATCTAGTTAATACCAGCCGAATGTGCTTTGCAACTGAAAGTTTTGTAGAGGAATTGATATTATTATGTCAATATTTTACTTTAGGCTCAACCTCAACTTCTTAACTGACACACAATTGACTCATCGCTCCGAATTTCAGTGACACAGTAACATATTATGAAACAGTAATCTCACTAACACAAAGAATGATAGTAAATTGAACCAGTCGAAAACTTGAATAAAAATTTTTAAGTATGCCTAAATAATTAATTTTTCTATTTCAGTCGGTATTCGTTTAACGATTTTTTCAGTCATATGTTACGAACGAGGGTGAATAGTCTATGATAAACTTTTTCAAAATGAAATGTACACAATTGGCAGCTGTGATAGACCAGCAAGTTTTCTGGTTCGTGTACAGAGGCACTAACTGGCCGGCACCACTTAACACTACCACTAGTTAGCGGTTCATCATTAGCTTCTAATATATGTTTAGTAGGCCTACATTTTACAACTAGTTAATTAATCAATTATTTATTAAATTAATGTAAAGATTTAGTTAGATGGGACAAATATGCACTATAGCAGGAATATCATGATTAACAGTTTACCGATTACGTATTCTAGTCGAGACAGAGTTGGCATTTTACGTTTTAAATGTTTGAAGGAGCTCATTCTGTAAACTATACATATTATATATATATATTTTTTTTACATACATTAGGCTACTATATTTTTTATTTTCTGTATATCTAAACCTGGCATAACGTTTTAAGGGGAGCGGTCCAAACCCCGGTCTTGTTACTATCTAACAAATCTGATAGTATCAAACCTGTTGTTAGATAGCATCCACCACTGGCAAACCACAACTGGGTCCAGTATTAAGTCATTAAAAACCTACTGATATTTCTCAGGATCGAACCGGCAACCTTTCAATCAAAAGCAAGCACTAAAACGACCATAACCCACCCAGTATTATTACATGCTCCAAACTTTCTTTAAACACTCAGTTTGTACTACAACAAGGAATTATTTAATAACAAAGGAATGAAATATATCTTTACTGTTTTTACCGGAGAGAGTAATAAGACTTTTTAACTGTTAGAGACACGTGTTAGCCTTAAATATGAGCTCCCCCAGCCTGGGGGGGGGGGGGTGGTGTAGAGGGGAAGTGGCGCCACTAACGGCCCTTTAGAGCGGCCTCAACTTATCAGCGCCTGTCGTTACAATGGAATACGTGATAACTCTAGAATGTGGAAGTAGGGTTATGATAGCTTACTTCTAGTTTACTTCAATGTAACGTTATTTAACAACAGTACGAATAAAATAATGAAGTAGATAATAATAATAAATAATAATAAAAATAATATAAAAAACACATTTTCAATTACTACTTATTTTATTTTATTTTATTTATTCTTCCAACGGTTACACCATTTTAACCACTCTCTACTCTATTTTACTACTCTACTTGTTGTTCGAACTCGAGCAATTTATTTTGATACAATACAAAATATTTAGTTCTAAATCAACGACACCAACCAATCAAATATTGTGACTATCATTCTTATTCAATTTATTGATATTAATCCTGTCGCTGGGTCAAACGTTGAAAATTAATCACAAAATGACTAAACGTATTTATTGCTGTACATTAATAGATGTTTAAAATGTTCAATCCAAACCGACTGTATTCTAATGGGAATATTTCAAACTTAATTTGTGTATAGGTCCCTCATTTTAAGTCCGATTTTAATCAATTTTTGGCGGAAATAACTAGCCTACAGACCAAGCCCTATTCGACAACACCAAAAACTTGAAAATCGGTTAAAAATTGTAATGGGAGTTCTCAACACAAAAAAAAACCTTAGCGTATTGAATAAGTATAGATTCTTATTTACAAATAAGAAATCATACCGTAAAGAATTTAACACGGCAATTTAATTGGATTAAGTACGTTCAAATTTCCTATTTTAATGTGGTTTTACCAATGCACGATTCGCTATGCCATTTCCTCTTACCCTCATTATTTATTTCACAAATAGGAAAAATATTATTTTACTTAATTTTAAGAAGATTGATTCATGATTATTTCATTTATGTCTTAGCTAAAGGAATTAATTAATGTGTGGTCATCATTTGGTACAATAAGGAGAGAATTCACAAAGACGACCATTTTCTAGAGTTTATTCATTTGTAAACAAACTGGTGTGTGGTGGCGACAACTATTAACGGTATTTATATTGTTTGATTAATCTGCTATGAGAAATTTAAGCGTACACAAATAAGTGTTGTATTTGTGTGTGCAAAAATATAAATGCAATACAATTGGCAATTTATCACTTACGGGATTCGTGTATAAATTTTCCGCTTTCACAAATTCGCATTTCACAAACTTTTGCAGAGTAATTCTTTTTTAAGAATAGGTACCGGGGGAATCGAACTTAAGCTCGGTAAAATTATTAATTTAGTTCTCTCACAAAAGCTCGTTTGTTCCGATCACTCGTCAGGCAGAACGGTGCTGCACATTGGTTTAATTAAAGATGTAACTCATTGGTATATTATATTTACAGTTATCAGCTGATTTTCGTTCAATTTAAAAATCTCCATAAGGATAACATGGGGACTTTGAAGGGCTGTGTTAACAAAACCGGATTTTTCTCAGCCATGGGACCAGTTAAAATCGATTCCTGGTGGCAAAATCCCCCATAATCGTAAAAAAATTGTCCGTACAATCATTACTTGTAGTATGGGATAGGATTACGATTCTCACCATTCGTAAAATTCGATTATCTATGTTTAGAAGTAAAAAGATTATTATTGTATGTTTAATTTTGAATGCTTGAAAAAACCATAACACTATGAGGCTTTGAGTCACTATGTTTTAACGTTTTTGAGGAACCAGACAGCAGAAAATAAGGATGCTTCAAACACCTTGGTTGAGGAGTTCGAATGATTTAAAATTCAGGTTGCTCTTCTAGAACGAACAGGTAGAAATGCGATATTCTTCGTGACCGGACTTTATGTGACATCTATACATATGGTCAATACAACTCATTCTGGATTTAAATGCAGTACCCTTTCTTTTTTTTCTTTTTTTTTTTGGTTAAGCTTTTTTAAAAATGTACAGCATTAACTAAACATATTTACTTATTTCAGGTAAGTTGCCACCGAGACGTCTTAGTATTGTAAGTAGCTTCCAATATTATAAATTTTAAATTAAAATTTCAATTGTTCTAATACTTTAAAGTCTAAGTTTAGACCCTCCACGAGTAATAGAGTTTTTACTTAGGTTCAATGCTTTTAAATTCTAGGACCGTGACATAAATTGTCTTACGGAACGTCTAAGTTCTGACTGTAATATTAATCCTTTAGGATTTAATCTAAATTGCAACTTTCAAAGGTCAATTAAAACTTTACTTCTTCATTTACAATCCTCAAGGCCCGTTGCCTTGCTCTTCCTGTTGTAGTGTCTGCTGGAATAGGACCACAAACAAATGTACTTTGATATTGATTTTTCTAATCTTATAATAAATATTAATAAATAAATAAACAATAAATATTTTAATAAGTGAAATAAAATATTTTCTGTCGCGGTGAACCTAGGTTTCTAATATCAAACCTATGCAAAATATCTAGGCAAATATCCAAATAGCTAATATCGAAATTGCTAAGATATATATATATATATATATATATATATATATATATATATATTTCCCTTGGCCCACCTATTGTAGTCCATCTATCAGTATACCATCGATTGTAGTCCAGACTTCAACCCTATGTATTTTTTGTTTCTCAAGAGATGGAATAATAGTTATTAGTTCCTACGTTTAGGAATAGCCCTTAGTATATTCAGTTTCTTTTTCAAATTAAAATATCTGACCATTTTCAAGTAATTGCATCTGTCATTTCACATTCAATTGTGGTCCTCAAACCATTGCGTATAAGCTTAGTATCAAAACACCATTGATTGTGGTCCTCAGGCGTAGCATTTCACCATTGATTGTGGTCCAGATTTATACATGGCATTTGTGGTCCTCAAGCAACGTTGCCAATTTTCATAGTCTCTGTTTGCACTACTAACAATGCCCCCCACTGTGGAGTTGAATCATGGTGATGGAGTGAACCATGATTCAACCCCTTTGAATCTTTGGGTTGGGGAAGAGTGCCTTATGCAATAACTAAGATGGTTTTCAATGTGAGTTCTCTTTCTAGAAAAGTAATACTCGTAATTTATCTAACCACCTAGGTTTAAAAGTGCAACAAATATAAATGATGCAAAAAACATGATGAGAAATATGGTGTTTTATTATTTTTAAAATTTTACATTTTGAAACCAAATCTAACTATATAAATCATACTTTAATTATTTGGCAACGCCATTTTTCATCACTACGAGTGAAAGTGGCTGTTTCCTATTCATACTCGCGTTTTAAAACCTTTGTTCCAATTGATTAACAGGACTTCTGTTCCTTAAAATATGTACTACTGTGTCAGTCGAATTTCAAGAAATGATTCACACGAAGCTTTTTTTAGTAAACTAAAAACATAAGACGAACATTTTTTTATTGAATATAAAAGCTTTATTAGTTTAGTTTATACTAAGTACAGTGTTTTAAGCTGAAAAAACATATTTTGAAAGATTACAAACATAAAAAAAATTTACTAAAAATGTTTGGATTAAATATTGTTGAAAATAGAAAATATTTAAGTTGCATAAACAAACGTACAAGGTTATCTATATTTTTTCTGCGTTGTGATTTCATTTATTTAGGCCTATAGTAGATATTTTCAACTGAAAAATACGTCACCTGAATGATGTAAATAATTCCATATTAATAGAATTTAAAATAAAATGTTTTTTTTATGGGTTGAATAAAAATTATGATTTTATTTTGTCATTGTCTGCTGTATACTTTTTAAACTAAATTTCGGCATAATGGAAGCCTTAATAAATTTATCTACTGCATATTTTCCAAATACCACTCACTCATGTATGAGAGAACCTATGTCCCCATGGGGTAAACAGAGTTTAAATTTTCTCTTTGCTAAAAAAATCTCACAAAAAACTCACTAAGAAAATTTGACATAAACCATTAAAGACAGCTAAATTTTGTATGGAAGTAAACTTTAGAAAATAAACTTTTACACATTTTGATATTTAGGAGAGGTTTAAATTTGTTTTAAATCGATCAAAAATCTGGGTTTAAGCTTATTTTAGACAAATTAGAACTTGTGTATCACCCTTTTCCCATAGTCCGATAATCCCAATCAACATAACTAATCGACATAGACATAGTCCCACACCTTCATGTCTAGTTTGATAAAAATCGGACGTTTCGTTAACAGTTTTACCAGCTTAATGGAATTTAGGTACATATTTATATATGTATCTTAATAACTATATAGGCCTATATGCAGATATAAAAATTTTAGTGAATGGTGTTTTTGGTATCTGGGGACCCTGTAGTAGTAAGTTAACAAGGTTAAAGGCTTATATCTAACACTTGGCACCACCGTAATATGGTTTTCCCAAAAAAAGAAATTCACCTAAAAGCTGCATCACACACCCATACTATATGTTCATAATTAAAATCCAGATTTGTAATAATGTAAGAAAGGCAATTTAAAGAAATATTTCCCATAAAATTAGGAAGAAAATATGCCTCTTTATAGTAGAACAAAATTAACACTATAAATAAATTACCATCGCTGTCTTAGCAGCAGCACTGTCTAGTGAAAACCGGATTCACTGAATATATTTTTCATAATGTGACCAAATTAATATTTACCAATAATTAAATAAATACTGATAATTATTCCATTTATTCATATTGGAGTCCCAATAATGATTTTAACCAGAATTTAACCCATTAACCCTGTAAAAAAATGTTTACGGAATTATTGGTTGAGCCAAGTGGGGAGTTTGAATAAAACTTTTCATGAATGTCCTTAACGGACTTTGAATATCTATTACGGTAAACAAAGTATGAACGAGGAATTAACAACAGGAAAAATACACATACGTGGCGAAAGAACAGAGGCGATCTCCATCGAACTCAAGCGAGTGTGTACTGGGAGGGTTCGTGCTCGGTGCTCGGCTCTGTTCGGGTCTACTCGCCTCCTTTAGCTGCATTTACACTATACAACTTGTTGTATAAACTTATGTTTGTAAAACATGTCTTATACAACTTTTATTTGAACTAGTGTTTATAAAATTTTTGTTGTTAAACATTTAATTTTATGCGCTGAACTTCAGTCAAACATGTTCAACTGATCCATGAGTGCTTGCGACGATGATGTGGTGTTGGCTGCTTCCGCATGTGTTGTGATTTGCTGTGTAGGAAGAAAAGAACAAAACTTCGCTTTTGGTTACGTTCTTCGTTGCAAGCTAGGAGTAAGTACAGTGGCAGTGAAATATTACAAGATTTAGAACAGGATAACCAAGATTTGTTGGCAGGGGAATTGAGGACTGATGGTAGCTTCAAGAACTTTTTAAGGATGACAAGTGCAGACTCCATCACAAGTGGTCCACTAACCACTCCACTAACTCAACAAAACACTTAACTCACAAATAAAGGCAAGTGTTGTAGGCGGCAGCAGGAAGCGTTCTGACTTGAGACAGAACAGCAGAAACAATGTTAGGTCAACAAGTTTGACGTTTTAAGCAGGTATCAAACATGTTGTACAACAAAAGTTTATAAAACAGAAATTTCCTTTGATCTTTCCGACACTGCTCGGGAAACCTACAACCTGTTGCAAAACACGATTTTTTGTTTTAAAACACGTTAGTTGTACACAGTGGCGTAACTGATTTTTACGGGCCCCCCTGCAAACTGATTTTGGGCCCCCTCCAATAGCTCCAGTCACCCGTTATCACTGTTTCCCGCCAGTTAACCAGTGTCAACCAATGGTTAAGGTGTTCGTAGAGTTCTTTTGATTACTAATCTTTGACAATTATTTATACAAAGTTAAAGTATTAATGCATGTACAGTAATTGTAAAATTGCAGCCGCAAGTAATCTACTATATTTTAAAATTTGTATAGCCTACTTTTATTTAGATTGCAACTAGGCCTACAGTCTATCCTTTTAAAGAAATTAAGCCTATCTGATTGTTTGTTCTATAATTTTACCCTCTCTTGGACATATTATAAAAAATGAAAGTAACAAAGCTCAATGTATCTTATTTTTGTTTTATTTATCTTACAGTAAGGGCTTAATCGAGACTTGCTTGTTGGTTTTAATTCACTTTTGTAACAGTATCTTGGTAATTAGGCTTTGCGGTTTACGTCAACTATACCTTTCACAGGTGACAGTTGTTCCAAACCCCATGCTTAAAAGTAGCATTATTTTATTTTGATTTAACTTTCATATTTCTTTGACTTGATGGTAACTCATATGACCAATGTTATAAAATATTACAATTATTAAAATTAGTTAAAAATAGATTTTTCCTGGGGTTTAGCCTTTCTAAACTTATAATTGCGCTTGGACCAAAAAACTCCCAAAATGAAAAGTTTCCAAAACCTATCTGCTACATTTAGAGATCGGGTAAATACATCACCACAGACATTCCTCGTATTGTAGTATAGTAGGCCTATTGTTTAGCTAACACTATGGATTCTTAACTCCAAGCACAACTAATAACACTTGTTTTAAGAAGGAAAAAAACAAATCCAACTTTTAAAGTAATTAATGACATAATTGTTATTGGCATTTAGAGTGTTTTTCCTATAAAAAATTAAAATCCCCCAGCTTAAAAATAATTTATATAGTTTTGTCCATTTTAATGAAAAATGTTTCTATTGCTATTCCTCAAAAGTATTTGTTTTGTCTTCATTGGAACTTCTCAGCTTTTTTGGGTAGCAAATGATTTGATTACCGTACCTCTGAAACGTAGGCCTATAACTGTCTCGTTCTCTGTTACTTAGTTTACTTAAGCAAGATTTTCTTGGCACATTGAGCTCCATAGATAGTTTTTCTTTAACTTAATTTACGATCTCTTAATTTACGATTAACTTAATTAATTTTGAAAAGGATTCGAAAATTAAAGTGCCGCGACGCAGTGCAACAAATTGCACGGCGCTGGCAGGTCGGCAGGTCGAACCGACGAGGGCTATGGCTATAGTGGCTGGCGGCAGACCAGCAGACTGCCGAAAACCTAACTGTAAAAATATTTTGATATTTTATAAAAGTTATATTCTAGGCATTTTAAAAATATAATGGCACTATATCAAATTTAAAATTTCTATAACATGAGTAAAAAAAATATTAAACATAACATATTTCCCAATACTCGGGCCCCGTCCACGGGCCCCCTTAGCTGCGGGCCCCCCCGCACCGCGGGCTCTGCGGGCCCCTCTGTTGCGATTGTACGACTTTATGTCTGAATTTTACCTGCTCCCGTTGGGGCGCAGTAAAAATATTTTCGGGGGTACGACATTGTGTCGTCGCCCGGCTCAAGCGGCAGCGACGACACAAAGTCGTACCCTGGCTAATCTCCTCTCTCACTCTCTCTCGGCTTGCCTACCTGCATAGCCTGAGGGTGTAGGCTTTGCTTTGGCGCACAGGTCTGCTCTCTCGGCGTCGGCGGACACCCCACATTGATTATGCTATTTATCTTTCCTTACTGAAATCTTACAATAAAGTAGTTTTTCGATATAGAAATAGTATAATTCGTTTCAACTACTGGACGCTAAAAGCATAACACTAAAATATAATCAGGGGTTTTCACATAGAGGCAATGTTATTAAATAACATTGACAAAAACTGACTTAATCTGAACTTTTTGTTCTGTATCTGAACAACATCAACTGACTGAAAAAACACTCTTAGGCCAACATATACAGCAAATTCAATTAAGTGTACTAGACATTTATTAAATGTTACCGTTACCTTTATTGATCCCTTTAATACTTCCTCCGTGTGGGTTGTGTTTTTCTGTGTTGGGAAAGCGTCAATCCATTTTATTGCCCTTTTCAGTTTACTAAATTTTTTAAAACTTTACATTTAGTTTTAAAACGTCTAAATTTTACATTTTTTTTTTTTTTTTTTTTTTTTTTTTTTTTTTTTTGAAGAATACTATGCATTAGTCAACCTCATTCTAATATTCGTAATGATAGATTACGTCATGTATAAATGTTATCAAAGTGTTAAGTAAATTGAAATGGAATCAAAACAATCTTTTTATATAATAAAATAGTGCATTTAAGGGTCTAGAGAGAAACGATGAACGGATCAAGGATATTTTGATATCAATGGATTTCTTATGGTCCCTGAGAGGAAAAATATGGCACCCCTGAGAATATGCCTTAAAACTCTGTAAAATGAATTTTAAACTTTATTTAGACCAATCGAAGACGTTATTTTGTCGATTGGTTTACTGCTCCTGGTGATCCATGTCCTACACTAATATTTCATACCACTGCTGATTTAAAAAATAAATTTAGTAAACAAAGCAGACAACTCCAATTCTCCACCATTATTGTCAGACGATAAAAATTTTAACAAAAGATTGTTCAACATTGTAGTTACTTTGAGAGTGGTAAAATAAATAGTTAACGTTTGCTATGATTAAGTGAAATTTCGGTTACTATATAAATAGAGTTTACTTATTGTATTTACTATAGGCCTTTTTAAACTTATGTTTTACAGATTAATTTGTTTACACTACTTATATGTTTTTTATCTTAACTATAAATTAATGAAATGTTATTTTTGAAAATAAAAATAAATAAATTTTAGTACATATTGAGTGGTTATTTTTGTTATAATTAAATTATGTAACTTCTTAAAATTGTCATGTGGGATAATGTGATTCTTACCGTTTAGTTTACTGGTCTCACTAATGTACAAAAGGGTGTACAAAAACTTGAAGGTACAGGAGATGAACTATGAATAAATAATAATTAAAAGACTCAAGAAGAAATACTAAGACTCTTAGGAAGGAGATGTAAATAAAGTGCAATTGCAATCAAGAGACCAAGAAAAACCCTTTTGAATAGTGAGTGACGTTTAAAAGAATCATAATACCAATTGACAATACAAACGAAATTCACACTGTACCTAACTGTACCGGAATTTATACTACCGGACGGTTCACATTACTAATTAAATGGAAAAATTGTAAGTTTAAATATTATGTTGTCAGGGATTTATTTTCAGGGAAATTTTATTGTCAGGGAAATTTTTGTCCCCTTTTAAACTTATAAATCATCACACTTCTTTAGACCTTATTTTTTTACCCAAAACTATTTGATTATTTAAGACAAAAACCTATAACAATTACAATAAAAACATAAATATTATTAAAATGACTTACCGTTTCAAGGTCTGAAGTCATCTCAGCTTTGCATGCGAACTTCGTCTTATTTAAACATCGCCACCTAACACTTCGCGCACCGTCGCAAACTTTAGTGTAGATATAATTTTCAAACAGCATCTGCTGTGTACCATTTATACCAGATCGCACTTCGCCCATGTTGCTGTGTCAAAACTCACGCCCGAAATGACGCTTGTCAACCAACTGGACCTGCCAGTGAGGAGGATGAATCATACAATTTTTGGAATACCAGAACCACCCCCGAGGACAGGTATTGGTTGCGTCCATCGCCACGTTTTAAGGAATGCTTTGTCTTCTGGTAGCGACGAATGGTGGGGATTTTGCTGAACCGTTACTTTGATTTTCGTTTAAAATAATAAAAAAAAAAACATCCGCAACTAAAATTCAAAATTTAAAATATATAGACTGTAAGAATGAAATGGATACTTTTATCGTAAGACACGATATATTACTGCAACAATTAAAAATCGACAAGTTGATTGTTTATCGGCTATTGAGAGGATATTAGTTAATATTAACTAATGTAAAATTAGTTAATAACCTACCCCACGAGTATTGGAATAAAAGAGATGTGCCAAACACGCAATTAGGATGCGATTCTTTGTACTGATAGATAAACACAATTTAATAGTGTTAAAACAGATTTCATTCTAGGTTTAAATAATATTCTAGTATGACCGTTTAAGGGTGGTTCATTACGAACTTTAAGTACCACTTCGTGCTTTCTCTTTTCGAATGCTATTATAAACAGACTAAACTACTAAACGTAAACAAATAAATGTTAATTGATTTATAAAATTATTTATTGCATTATTGTAAGTCCTACTGTTCTTCACTCATCTCACCCAACGTTATTATTATGAGATAACATATTATTTCATAGATAAAACAAATTGTTTAAACAAGCATGTGCGGATTACGGAACTGGTGCAGTGACCGGCCAAAAATAATGCTCTTGATCCGATTGACTAAACTCATATGAAGTAAAAATTAACAAAATTAAAGTCTAATTAATAATCCAAAATTAGTCTAGTTTTACCTAAAAATATCATGTTTACATGTATTCATTGACTAATACTAATACACACTTTCTCAGCCAATGAGTTTTTTTGTTTGATACCGAAATTTGGAAGGTTCGTGTACGCCGGGCCCTCTGGATTTGCAGTGCTGCAAAAACACTTTATAACAATATTAAGACCGTTTCATCCTTGATTGAGAAGATTGGTAATACTGATTTACCAATCATTTTACCTAGTACTTCATGTACGGTACAGAAAATCGCCCCACCGTGAAAAGGTTTCAAACGTGCATGTGCATGAGAAGTCTATTCACGTCAGGGTATATAGTCAAAGATGTAACTAATTTCTTAGACGGTAATGAATTTAGCATATAATTTAAATATGCTTCACTTTAAATTATTATATTTTCCTTGGATGTCTTTGTACCCAAATAAGGGTATGAACACGGCGCGGCGGGTCTCCTATACTCTCCTACTCCGCCAGTGTCCAAGATTATTGGATAATTATTATCCTATTTTATGTAACATTGCACTACAAAATACAAATACACTTTAAACATGACGTTTCGGGAACTGAAATTTGTACCTTCAGGACAGATGACGTGTACAGAAATAGTTTATGAGTATAATTTACTTGTGTTTCTTAGCGACGACATATTCGCTACGACATAGTAATAATATATTATTCAAATAAACTTTATCAATCACCAAAGATAAATTTTCTTAATCAGAAGTGCAGTGCAGAACCTGACTTTAGTGGTTTTGGTCATCAAACATAAATCAAAATGGCATGTTTGGGAATTGATATTTTAACCTTCCAAGTGTTGTGGCAATTATTAAATAAATTAATGTCGCTTTTTAAAGTTCTACTTTATAACTAGAAACAATTTTACTGGGGTTGAGGATTTTTCTAAACTTATTTTTCGGCCAATATATTGTTAAATTCAAATTTTTTAATTAAATACCCTCTATCTTTACGCTCTATAGATACCCTTTATCTATAGATTTTTAGATAATTGGATAAAAATAATATGGAAACACATGTCCTAAAATACTTTGTTAGGCGCCAGCTGACATTTTCTTTTTATAAATATCTGTTTCCTTAACGGATGGGTGTATTATGTTTATATTAGGCATGAACCTTATCACACCAATGATCAGGCCGGTATTACACTATCATAATTCTATGAAATAAATCTAATATCGTTGAAAAAAAATATTACAATAATAAGAAAATAATAAGATATCTTAATATAATAAGATGACATCTTAAAATAATAAGAATAAAGCAAACAATTAGTTTAATTTTGTTATTGTGATTTGTCTACTAATATAACCTTAATTTGCATGAATTAGTCTATATTCACATCTAACAACTACAATTGGGATAATTTCACTCCTTTCCTACGCGAAGTGTCATTGATCTCTAGCTGTCAGTTCCTCGTTAAACCTCCCCTCTCGGGGTACGACAACATGTCGTCGCCCGCCTCAAGCGGCAGCGACGACATGTTGTCGTACCCCCGCAGAGCAGGTATGGTGCGGCCGCAGGTAAAATTGGCCACAACGACATGTTGTCGCTTTACCCTCTGTTGCGCCCCTGGTTTTACAACTTGTTTAAGAAATTTCATTGCATTCTTAAACATCTTCAAACCGATTACTATAATTGGTTGCACAACAAAAGTTATAAAACAAGTTGTATAGTGTAAATGGGGCTTTTGATTCGCATGAAAAACCGACTCCAGGTGGACCACAGGTGAGCAGGTTAGCAGTGATAGTATTGCCTTCTATTAACTTTATAAAAGTTTGTAATTCAAAATTAGTATACAACTATCTACTGTCTATTTCTTATTTACAAGATGATAATAGCTTTATTTTATATTAATATTTTGCTTAAATATCATAAGGTTAATCAAAGAAATTTAAGACTATGGAAAAAATTGAAGTCTATGGGCACCACACATACCCTTAAGGGTGTCCACACACCCTGAGATCGTAAATTTTTCTTTTTCTAGCTATAATTTTTTAATACTCTTGTACCGCTTAGTACCTTTAAATGTCAACGTCCTGGAGTTGGCCAGGTAATTTACTGGCAGTTGCCACAGTGTATGGTTTATAAATGGTACCATAAATGGTACCGAGGGGATCTCGAACGAGTACTAATGTTTCATATTCATAGCTTAAGATTGTAAACTTTAAAATGACACCTTAATTTTTAAAATCGGTTAAATTGGTCAAGAGACGTAGGTATTTGTAACGGACAAACCCCTTATTGAATTAAGAAGATAGATAATTAGTCATCCCCACAAATTTTATTATTTATTTTAAATTTGTTGATGTAATGTTAGTTTGATTTTGAAAACGAGTTCATATGAAATTTTTTAACAACTTAAAGGAAATAAAAAGGTCAAATTTAACTAAATGCTACAAAAAACATCTCTGAAGTCAAGTTCTATTTTCTTAACAATAATATTTTTACTTAAAAACATAAATATTTATTAATAGGAGTCCAAAGGACCCCTGAGTTTGTAGTTATCACAAAAAGTACGAGAGTACTTAAGGGCTAAATTCAAATATCGAAAAGAAAACTATGTTTAGTTCAACTAATACAACAAATTTGAAAATAAATTTTGTCGCAAGTAGTGGAAAAACCTGTAAGTGTTAGCCTTAAAATTGGCCAAAGAAAAAAATCTCAAGATTGCGTGAAAACCAGGAATATTTCAGAAAAACCTTGAAAAAACCAGGAAAAAGCCTGGAATTTCATCTCCAAAAAATATTATACACCATGAGAAACCCCAGTTGATGTAAATAATGGTTGGCAAGCATAATTTTTTTCCTCCTTTTCTCTGCTTGTACGCATTAAGCCACTGATAGCGTTTCAATGGTATCTTGTATATGAGAAGAAACCCATTATAATTCACATTGGCGTCCAGTTTAAAGTTTCTATGTTTCTTGTGCAATAAGGTTATTGATTGAATCATTAAATTGCTGTCTGTGCTATACTGCAATAATAAATGCTAGAAAACCAAAAACATATGATTCAGTTATACATATAGCACGGAGTGTCTTGGCCTCTGGCATACTCCACCTATGGATTTAAGTTAGTCATACAACATATGACACTAAAATATATGTTACCAAAAAATGTGGAAGCGTGAGTGTTATTCATGAACATTTAATAGTTATATTTAATTTTTATTACACACTAAATTTCTTTAGTTTTTGTTAGGTATCCATGAGTTCTATTTAAAAAATATACATTATTTTTAGGATACTAAATGAGTTGGTGTACTCAGTTTCCTTTCAATATGTGCGCCAATAATCGGGACTTCAAACAACATGTTTACAATATGTCCTTAAAAAGATCTTCGTGTGGAATAAAATTTAAATATGCCATTGCATATAAGTATATATCTAAAAAAAAAAAAATTGGGAAACATATTACTTAACCTATCAGAATCGTAAGAAAATGTAATAGTTTTATTAATTTAACTATTGTTTGTAAATGATAAATAAAGAGGAAGTAAGAGCGCAGCCGTGGTTGAGACTGGGAATAAGACCGGGTGGCGGATGCAACACTACGTCAGCGGTGATCCCGACACCACCGCCCGGCGCCGGTACCGACACCGTCGTGGTGGCCGAAGACATCAGTCGTCACTCGGGGAGGGAACGAAGAGGAAACACCGCTAGGAGTGGCGGGAGGGGGAAGGTGGCCATATCTCTTATGTGCACTAGGCCTTTGTAGAGGAAAGGTATAGCCTACCAATTAGTGGATCCGGACCTTCATATTTTTTTTATATTGCTCATAAATTTAATCGAGGTTGTAAAACAAACTCAGTTGGTTAATATTTAAATGAGAACTAAAGATAATTTTGTAGTAACAATGGCAGCAAATATTAAAAAAAATATTATTTTAGCTTTATCCTAGTTTTTAAAAAATAAATGGTTATTTTATTGCAAATTGTAGTTATAACCTTTCGTAGGTTTCACTGTTAAACATCAATTTAGAGATTAAAGGTAGTATCAACTGGTAAGTAGCTCTCATTCTATTGCTCATCATACTATAATACCCTGTCCCTTCTTCAGACACTTCTGAGCGTCAGGCGACATTGTGGAAACAAAGGAAAACTGGCAACACCGCCATTACGCTTAAAACGTCATAGGACCACAATTGATAGTGTTTTGTCACCCCGAATGTGGTCCCCGATTGTGGTCCTCGAGGACTACAATCACAGGTAAAATGATAGAGGCCAGGACCACAATCAAGGGGGCCAGAAAACTATATATATATATATATATATATATCGTATGGCTATCATAGCCAACTACCAACTTAATAATTGTTAAGAGAACGAATACCTAATAATAATGTATTTTATTTATCAAATAAAATTGAAAACTAAAATAAGATGTAGGTCTTTAAAAAATCAAAATGAAAATATTCAACGAAATCTTGTTCTAAAATTATGTAAACCAACTAAAACAACAATACGGTAGCCCATTTTAATTCAAAAGGAGTAATTTCGAAATTACCAATTAAAAAATGCAAATTTGCTTTAGAATTTTACATTTATAAGAATCCATTAATAAATTGTAAATTTTTTTTAATATTTAATGTTGTTTTTTCCTATTTCATGTACACTTTTAGGGTGTAATTTGTTTTAAATGATACTTTTATCAGATCTAATGTAAATAATCTAGTAAGTATATCTTATTATATACACCTGAAGAGTTATCTCACAAAAGCAATTTACTTCCTGCAAAAAGTAGAATACCTAATTATCAAATCCCTTGAAGTCTCATATGTGCTTTCATTAGTCCTCTGTGTTTAGATTATTACGTGTACGTGTGCGTCTCGGCGTCGTACGTAATATTTCCCTCTGGATTAATTTGCGCTACAATGTTGGTTTGCCTTATATGTATCTTGGAATTCCCTAAGCTACTTTCCTTCTCCCAGTAAATATATTTAATAATATCACCGAAACTAGTATCACATTATGACCGAATGTGTAAATAATACTTTGGATTCGTTATTAAACTATCTGTATTTAAAATTCATGTTAAAACAGTTAGTAATATTCTGTAATAAACTAATTAATTATTTATTACATACAATGCAATCTATTCCCATAAAATTTTGAAATAAAAATGTCAATCAGCAATAATAATGCATAAACTTAGTATATTTATAGTAAAGTCTGAACTCTACCAACGACGTTCGGTCAGCAAGCCTGTGGGATGTGGTGGTGTAAAAACCGACGTTCCATAACGGCATTTGTCACATTTTTATGGGTAAGCCCAGGAGTACCCATTATGCTCTTGAGTTAACGCTACAGTTCTATAACTTCTGATGGTTGAAGTAGACGATGTAATTGAATTTAATTATATATTTTTAAGTCACACAACTTGTTAAAACTGGTTTTGAAATGTCATCAGAGAGAGCAGTATAATTACTTAATTTTGTTCCATAGTAATTTAGTCAGTAGTAGTTTTATAGGTTCTTGGTAATTGTTGAAACTAAACAACAATGTGATATTTATGTTGTGACGTGATAATACTCAATACAACAGCTTAGTTACTGTGACGACCACTATCAGCCGAGGTAATCATAGCAATGTAATAACTCTCCTTTCGATTGAATATTATTGCTAAACGTTATTGAATATCATGTTATTGTGGGCTCTACTACTTGAAATGGATGTCAGTTAAGAGTCATCTTCACCCCTGGGCCAGTAGCCCATTGTTGCAATGTTAATCATACGGCTTTTATGCTAAAACATGGTCTTGTATTCCCCTGTTTCGGACGCCGTTTTTCAACCGATTTTCTTGAAACTTGGTAAGTGTTTAGTTGAATAGTTATACTATGTCGCTCATACCTCGGAATTTTGAAAATTTGACAAATATTACTTTCTGTGACGTCGCAAAGTAACTCGATTTTCCTTATTAATATTTCAAAATTTAGTAAAATTTTCAAAATTCCGAGGTATCAGCGACATAGTATAACTATTCAACTTAACATTTACCATGTTTCAAGAAAATCAGTTGAAAAACGGCGTCCGAAACAGGGGAATACAATACCATGTTTTAGCATAAAAGCCGTATGATTAACATTGCCGACTGCGCAACAATGGGCTACTGGCCCAGGGGTGAAGATGACTCTTAAGGGAAAGTTATAACAAAATTTTAGTAATATTTCATTGCATATCCTTAGATACAACGGATTATTGTAAACTGCTTATATATTTTTTTATTTGAGACATCTTTTGGATACATACACGGTTTTCTAAAAACGAAATCATATTTTGATAAAATAATATGTAATTAAATTTTCAAAGCAGTATATTCTATTGTAATATAATAGTGTTTTTTTAATCTCCGATACACTTATTATGTAAAATTATAGTCACCTCCGTCTATTGTTATTTTTATACTATATAGATAATATAAATATGAAAAACTATACTTGGTTCAATCATTTCATTAAACGAGTTCAATGATTGACACCAAACCGTTGTTATCATAATCTGTGTTGTTTTAATTTTTGTTGATAATTAACAACTATTTACTATGAACTATGTAATATGCTATTGTAAGAAAAACGATCTGATGCTATCCTCTATATCTCTGAGAGAGAATTCAAACCCAACTGAAGATCCATCTCCAGCCACCTCAGACTGATTGCTGACATTTCGACGATGAACGTTGACCCTGTTAACTTTATGGCTTCGGGTTTAACGTAACTGTGTTATTAAATAGCTTATGAAGGTTAAAAAAGGGCAGACCCTTTTGACACTATGCTTTCCATTCAATGAATTCCCTTGCGTTGGAAAGAAAATACGTTTCCCAAATTTAATAATAACAAAATTTATATTACAGATACAGCAAAAGGTAATTTTTTTTAAATATATTATTAGTTTTATACCTTTTTTAAATGTTAATTACCAAGCAGAAAAAAGTAAAAAAATAATCTCCAAAGAATACAACAAACTAAAACAACGAGAAAACTTGATTGTATTCTGAAGACACGAGCGATTGCAAAAGTTTTATAAGTTGAGGAAAGTTTCTTTGTACAGAGGGAGGTGTGTCATTTAGAGATGGGGAGGGGTGATTACGAAAGAAGGTGAATTTTCCTTCTTAAGTATGTACCTACCGAACTATTTTTTAAATATTTTCTTACAATTACATTTTTTATGAGTTATACATCAATTAAATTACAAAAGTCCAAGCAAAATAGTAACGTAGTTTTTTATATATTTTTTTTACTTTGTTTATAATTTATATTTTGCATATTGAAAGATTTACCTATAACTGAATAACTACATTACATTTCCTTACTTTAAAGAAGTAAGGATTGTTTACATGAATGATTTATTATGAATTTATAATTTATTAATTATGAATTATTATTTATTTACATGAATCTCTACCGATTTCATGTAATTACTACTTGTTACTGGGAAAACCTACATCTCTCTACCCTAATATTAATTCTCGACCTCAAATGTTTATTGGAAAAATTTAGATTCAAGCAACACCATGCATTTAAGTTACCACATCTGTGGTCCACTTTAGATGTGCCCATAAAAAATACAGTTGACGCATCTGACTGTTATGACATTAGATGGATTACGTTACATGTTTTGATCAGAAGTTGCATGAGAAACATCAAAGGAATGAAACAGCCGTCCTTTTATTTACTATCCCCAGCAGTCCTGGATTTCAAAATAAGAGATAGAGGATACTGGTAAAAATACCTAAAACGATGAAGGATGACTAGATACATTTGTATTAATATTCAACTTTGTGATGATAATAATTAAAATAAAAATTAAATACATACTGATCGTTAAACTCAAATGCAATTTTAACTTTGCAATAAACATTATTTTACACTACATGGAGTACGATGAGTGTATTCTAAAAATAACTCTGCCCTTGTTGCGGATATGGACCAAATGGAGCGTAAGTAACTATACCATCGAAACATAATTTCTCGATCAATGGTCTCTTGCGCTAAAAACTACTTAAATGCAATATGTCTTTTAACTATAACCACATCTTATATAAAAACATATTTTTCATAAGCACTACTTGAAACTCAAAATTTAAATTTGGTGTAAGTGAGTAATGACAGCTATTAATCTAAAAGCATTTTTACTGTTTTAAGATATTTTTTACCTCAGTTTTAATAACTTTATTAACTGAATAATAATTTAAGCTAGTTTTCAGGTGTAACAAATTTATATTTAATTTATAACACGTATGTACAAGAGGTATGTACGTATGTACCTTCCAGAACAAAGTTTTAGCATATTTAAACATGTTCAATGTCATAGTTTTTTAAAGGTACTAAACAGTTTATTTTTATAAAATATAATATACTTTTTTCACTGTACTAAGGTGTGTGAATTTTAAGCTTTATAACGAAATCGGGACAATTTTTAAGGGGGCATGGGGGCCGAGTCCCCATCGAGCCGCAGGCGAGTTGTACAATATACAACTATAACTAATACACATATTACAAGTTTTGCTACCCATATTGCTGTCAAAAGGTTTCCGTTCTTAAAGTAAAAGAGGTACCGATATACTTTCTATTTTCCTAAATTATAGTAAGTTAAAGTTACAAGTAATTAAAGTGAGTAAGTAATTAAATAAGTTAAAGAAGTTACAAGTAATTTGTAACTACGGTGACTAAAAATTTAACGTTTTTATAATATTGGCAATGACAATGCATTTCGTTTGATAACCAACCTACATATTGAACAATATACAATTCCCTTGACGTGTCACATACGTCTTATGTGTCTTCATTAGCTGCGAATGGTAGTGTTATAACCTCCCCCAACCCCAACACACACACTCACAAGCGCCGACGTACACCCAACATATATACACACACACACATACAATCGAGTGCGTCTCCCAAATCTGTCTCGCAATTGCAGAAACTGAAGCAATATTCTCAGCGGGATTAATTTACATTCCAATGTTGATTTTCCTCTCGTACATTTGGATTATAATTGTTATTTGTGCTTATTCCAGTGGTTTGGACTAGGAGTAAATTAGAAATTTCTATTTGTGTTCCTCCTACTATCATGGCAACCTTTTAAACCGATGTTAAATTTTGCAATAATTAAACTAAACGCTTTTTTGAAAGAGAAAGAAAAAGACAGTAAGAAGAGAGTTAAGAAAACAAAGTCAGAGGAAAAAGAAGACCATTACATATTACAAAGAAAATAATAGTACTCAAATAATAGGGACGCAATAAGAGAAAATAATAATAGTTTTACTGTTTTGTACAAACAACTATCTATGAATTATGTGGGAAATTTTCTTTCAATTTTTTACCACACTTCTAGCTGGTTAATTCCAAACATTTTAAAGAATAACTTAAATTTGATCATTTAAAACTTATGTTTTCACAATTTGTTTATCAATCTATAGGCCTGTACTTAATTTACAATCATCAAATATTATTGTTCTTCTAGCTGACAATTTATATCTTACAAAAGTTAATTAATTTATTTTTGCACTGCGTAGTTTTTTTAACATATTGCCAGCAATTTTATCGTCGACATTTTCTTTGTCCGCAGGGGGAAGGTGGGGAGCGAACCCAGCACCTGCGTGCATGATTTATCCGTCCCAGTGTCAAGATGATTGTTGGCATTTAGGCGATAGATGGCGCCATGTTCACTTTATGGGCCGCCATTTAACCTCTCGATGTAGCAAAGGAGCTTTTGTACGCATATTAATGTGGCACACAGTGTAAATATGGCGAGTATTTTGCTCTAAAATCTCTTGAGTTTATTAGGAAAATAATCGTATTATTCATATCGTTTGTTAGTAAGCAATGGTTCTATAATACATTTTCTTTCAAACGACGCATCAACATATTTTTTTGTAATCATCGAATTTTATTATACACCGTTAAAAATAAATGTGCGGTCGAAACACGGATTTCAGTTCCCCCATTTTTTAGGCCCCTCCTACTGCCAAGAATCCAACCAATCATAAACAGAATTTTTCAGCTGTTTAGTTTCTTATAATACGCCAATATTTTGCCTTTTCGTGAATAAACATTTTTATTTTGAAGTTAGAGATTTAAATAAAGGCGCTTGCAACTTCAACTGGAGGAAGTAACACGATCATCAGAGCAATAATATACATACATACATATTATCTAGGGTCTACTCTTAATTCCAATTTTGGAATTAAAATAACATCCAATTGTGAAGAATGTAGGGAATTCAAGAGGGTAGTGGGGAATTTTCCTTCGTATGGGAAATAAAGTTCTGTCTTTCGACCTCACATTAATTTTTAACGGGGTGTAAACTAATAATATTAATAGGTCTAAACTAGTTTGATTCAATTTTTCCTTAGTCAAATGAAAGTTTATAAGAAAGTTTATTTATGGTGTATAATTAAGACAAGTAAATAAAAATAAAAAATAAAAATAACACGAGAGTAAATTAATTCAACACATTTGAACTATTCCTGAAATTAGATGGTGAACTTACTTTAACTGAAATTCAGAGTTGTTTTGAAACGTAAGTTAATAATTTTACTTTATGGCTGAGCTGTACTTTTTTAACAAACAGTATTAGCAAGAGTTATACGCCTTTAAACGAAACTCTACTGAGACACATTGGGGAGTTAATTTAAAACAAAATCTTTTAGCTGTACAAACTATTTACAGTATATTTTTTCTCGAATAATTAATATTTTTGTTTACTAATGGTAGTACGATGTCTATTTATTTACATGATTACTACTGTAGCTTACCAGGCATGTTTTGCAATGCCAACTTGAGAATTTATTGCCCTTCAGGTGAGCTCGTCCCTGCGCTCGCTCGCCGTCAGCTTCAGCTCGTTTGCTGCGCTTACTCCCCGTCAGATTTAGCCCGTTCTACGCTCACTCGCTGAACTAAGGAATTTACAAAGTTTGAAGAAAATCGTTCGAGTAGTTTTTGAGATCCGTGTGCAAACATACATACATACATAGGCTACATACAAATATACCTTAATCGTATTAGAGTATATGATAACATAGGCCTACTTTCTTACACCATGTGATTCTTGAATTTATTGATTCAAGGATTTTGAAACTAAATACAGTCCACCCATACTTTGTATCCGTTTGGTTGCCCCCGGATGTAGGACAAATGGGCGGGAGTGATATATAGGCTTCCGGTATCAGATGACGTCATATCTGGGTTAATGGGTTCCCCCTTCTAGAAACCAACAAGCTTATACTTTAAAAGTTGTAAAATTAAAATTATCGTATATGACAGTAAAACTATAGGAATGGATGGGAATTTACTTTTATTACGCTTATTATTTATTTTTTATACGTCAAATATAAATTACTATCTCTTTTTTCAGGAATAGTTAATGTTATTATAGGAACTAATTATCATTTAGAAAGGTACCGTAGGAAATGAATAAATAAGCTGGTTGATTTGAGTCCTACATCTGTCTTAAGTGTAATAGTCCGGCAGATATGTTGCAATAATTGTAAGGATTGCGATTTTTATCGTAGAGATCTAAAATTTGGAACACATATACCACATGTACAAAGACTTAATTTAACTAGGAGACCAGCTTAGATTTTCCTTGTGGGATTTTATGGGGTTTCCAATATTTTACAATTCAATTTTTAAATAACTTAATTTTAAGTTACATTTCTTGCAAGACCTAAAAATATAAACCAATAGATATTTTTAACTGTTAAATTATCTTGAATGGTTGCGAAAAAAATTCAAATAAAAATTTTATCTGATCTGATATATCAATTTTTGATACAATGCATATTCGCTAGTATTGTAGGTACTACACTAATGATTTTATCGGAAAAAATTAATCAACGTATTTCACTGAATCAAATATTGATGAATCGGATCGAATCAAAATGTATTAGCGAATTTCCCATAGGGAATAAGCTATTACCGTAGGTCTCATGGTAAGACCTAAGCCCGGGACCATGTTACTTTTTCGTTTTGAGGTGCCCAGAGACCAAAAAAAATAGTCATTAAAATTTATATATATATATATATATATATATATATATATGTATATATATGTATATATATGTGTGTGTGTATGTATGTGTCCCTAGACACGATAACTCTCGTAAATACCCCCCGTCGCAGCAGACCTGCGTACTCAGCGAATTTCCAAATTAGTAATATTAATTTTGACCAGCTAAACTTGTAAACAAAATTTCATCACGTGCTCATAAATAAAGGGGTAGTTTTGGGGGTTGTGTACCCCAAAAATGGGGTTTTTGCATTTTTCATATGTAAATTTAAAAAATTTTAAATTTTTATTTTGATCATTGGATTTAGCTAAAAAAAAAACACACGATTTAGTAGTTTGAAGCTTTGCTCTATCTCCATTGGTTACCGAGATATTACAAAGTGTAAAGACAGTACATTGTCTTTTGGGGCTCCAATGTTAATCTTATGGAGAATAAGGATGTGTTAATATTTCACTTATTAACCAATATTTTTGGATGAAACTTAGTATTTAGCTTCATTTGGTTGAGATTCATCCATTTAAGGTAAAAAATCTTGGATTTTGTACTTATCATGGCAGCAAACCTGCAATACTCTTTTAATATCCATATGTTAATCATATGGAGAATGGGCTAACTCTTTTATTTATGGACAGATATTGATGAAACTTACTATATGGCTTTATATGGTCGAAATAAATTTTTTCTATGCTAAAAACCTACTTTTAGTGTCCCCCATGGCAGCATACCTGCATACTCTTTCCCTATGGCTTAAGGAGAATAGACATTTACCTATTTATGAGCACGTGATGAAATTTTGTTTACAAGTTTTAGCTGGTCAAAATTAATATTACTAATTTGGAAATTCGCTGAGTACGCAGGTCTGCTGCGACGGGGGGGTATTTTTGAATGTTCTCTCCAACCACTCAAGATAATTGTAGAAAATACTAAATAGGTTATTTTTGCAAGATTTCTCACTCAAAATTACGTAATTTAAAATTTAATTGAGTTACAAATTGGAAACCCCCATTTGAATAAACCTCTAACAAGGAAAAATTAAGATGATGTCCTATGTAAATTTAAGTACTTGTACATGTAGTATATGTGATCAAAATTTTAGATCTCTTTCAACAAACGGACAATCTTTCCACATATCTGCCGGACTGTAACCACTTCTCACAACTTTACATCTTCTTCTACAGTAGTTGGTTCCAGTTCAAATCTGTACTTACGTAGGTGTATGTTATTGCATACTTATGTGAATCTTTGTATTTGTTGGTGTCTTGCAAAATGTACCAAAATTATTATTCCACGTTATTACTGTTAACAAATATTGTATAGTACTTATGCAATGTTATATTATGAAGTTATATTATGAAGGCTCAAAGGCTGCAAACAACCGTTATCTACACCTCTTTACCAACGACCAAAGTAAATTAGGTAAATTATTGAACAAATAAAGTAATAAACGTGTCAAAATCTTTAGATTATACGAGCCACGGTATTATACTCGTAAGTAGCCATTAATAAAAAACGTAGCCACACTCGATGCAATTTTCACTTACACATTACCACACTCGTTTGGGGTTATGCACTTCAAGAAAAAAATACATGAATCGTAAAGGAACCAGCAATGAGGTGATGGAAAATTGCGTAATTATTACACTCACTATTTCGTAAAATACCAAAATCTTATTGGATCTCAACTCTAATATAACCTGTATTTAAAGTGTATCTTTAAGGCATCATTATGAAACATATGCAATGGGATTGAATTTGGTTTAAAATGCAAATCATCAAATTGTACAGTATTTGGGGTTGGTGCTCATTGCAACGGTTTTAGATAAGAGATATTTGAGTTTATAGTTACCTTTTGCATAGCGTTGTAAATAACCCGTAGCTATTTAATCTTAAAGGTGTCATTTATTAAACCATGAAATCTATGGTAAGTTAATTTTTTTCTACATAAAGTTAAAAGTTGCATAACAAACATGGGCAAAATTCAACGTTGAAAGAAAAAAATTGTTGATTGAAATTTAATTTGTTACAAAGGGTCAGTTAAAAACTACTGTATGTACAATACTGTTCCGAATCATTATTCTGAATAGATTTAAAGTGATCATGATTTTCTAACGCAACAGGTGAACCCAAAACTTAAACTAAATAACTCAACTGAAATTTATCCATTAGAGACATGTATTTTTCTTTTGGCTAGGCCTATAGCAG
The DNA here is from genome assembly GCA_030545055.2 of Neoaliturus tenellus. Classification (NCBI taxonomy): domain Eukaryota; kingdom Metazoa; phylum Arthropoda; class Insecta; order Hemiptera; family Cicadellidae; genus Neoaliturus; species Neoaliturus tenellus. Next base: position 79,945,348 of record CM061534.1, on the reverse strand, counting down.
AAAAATATATCAAAATATATATATAAAAATATACTGTTAGTACTTCAACATCTGTTACAGTAGTATGTTAAATAAATTTTATATTACTTTCAGCTGATTGAACTTATTGAACTTGCTTGTAAACATAAGTAAGACTTGTATTTAAGTTATAAATAAATCACCAATTAACTTTTTTACAATGATCTATACGTATTTCAATTTGAAAAAAGAAATAAAAATTTCACTTGAATAACATCGTAAAAGAGAAAAAAACACTATGCTTCAAGGACCAATATATGACCCGAAAAGTAAAATTAGAAAATTCAAAATGGATGAAGACGTAGAAACAATACGTTTTAATTTATCCAAAACCGGAGAGTTATATAAAGACCCGAACTTTTACTTCTTTTTAGGAGATTTGCAGGAATGGAGGAGACCCAAGGATATTTGCAACACTCCAAAATTTATCAAAGGCAAGCCTGAGAGATTTGACGCACTCCAAGGAAGGCTGGGCGACTGCTGGTTGGTAGCTGCTATAGAGGCGTTGACCCTCCACGAGCATCTGATAGAGCACGTGGTTCCCCCTGACCAGAGCTTCGACCGCGACTACGTGGGGGCGTTCCACTTCCGCATCTGGCAACTCGGCACCTGGTACGATGTGGTGGTGGACGACCGCCTTCCTGTGTTCAAAGTGTCCAACAAACCGTGCAACGCGCGCTCCATCAGCGGCGATGTCTTCTGGGCTTGCCTTTTGGAAAAAGCTTACGCTAAAGTTCATGGCAAATCGTATGAGAATCTCGAAGGTGGATTCGCTACAACTGCGTTTCAAGATTTCACCGGAGGGATTATCGAAGAATTTTTCCTGCCAGAACCTCCACCTGGCTTGACGGTCAAGTGGTTTATGAATCAGGTACACTCAAACGATGCGTTGATGGTAGTTTCTACTTCGTCAGACGTGGATGGTAAAAGGCCCGATATTCAGGCCAGACACGGTTACAGCATCACAGGTGTAATCAAATGCCCCGATCATGACCCGGACTACCCTGGACTTTTTCTTGTGAGGCTCATGAATCCAGGAGTTATCCCTGAATGGAAAGGCAAATGGAGTGATAGTCGGTTGAAGGAAATCGATGAGAAAATACGAAAGAAAATGAACATCGTTGCTCGAGAAGACGGGGAGTTCTGGATAGGTGAAACAGACTTTGTTCAATTCTTTTTACTATTACAGATATGTCACTTAGGACCCGGACAGTATGTTAATAGTCGTAAAGAAATTAACGTTGGAACCTGGAAAACCTTGGTATTCTGGGGTGAATGGGTAAAGGGCATCAGTGCTGGTGGTTCTAGTCCCTCAACTAGACACAAAAATCCACAATATAGAATCCTTTTAGATAAAAACGAAAATGATTTAGACAGAGATGGCTTTTGTTTGGTTGTTATCGAACTGACTCAAAAATCTAAACATGACATACGATTAGTTCGTGACATGGCATTCTTTATTTACTCACTATCAAATATACCCAATCCACCAATACCCCTGGACTATGATTTCTTTCAGAATAATAAAGCTTTGAACGAAGATAGTATTAGTAAACCACTGGATAATCAACGTTCGTTTGTGATGCGTGAAAAGCTGGAACCTGGAAAATACTGCATTGTACCTTGCACCTTGATGGAAGATGAAGAACAAACCTTCTTGCTCAGGGTTTTTTCAGAGAGTCGTGTTGATGCTTGGGAATATGACACTCAAATTTCGAAATCATTGCCGAATGAATTGGAAACTTCAAGTAATGACGTCAAAAATCTTGAAAGGGTTTTCTTTCTCGTAAGCGGAGGGAAATCCGAAGTAGACTGGCTTGATTTAAAGGATATTTTAGAACAAATGATGAATACTAAAAATTCATTCTTGTCAAGAATTACACAGTTTTTAACACTTGTAATGAGTGCTTTTGAGACATTTTTTTCCTTTAGGTTATCCAACAACAACCAAACTGGAGACACGGGGTTCACAAAGGAAGATTATCGCAGCATGATCGCCATGTTGGACATGGATCACTCTGGCAAACTAAACGTGTTTGAGTTTCGTGAGCTTTGGAACAAGATATGTTTCTGGGTCGAAGTATATTCTCACTTCAGTGATGACTCAAAATGCAACATGCCAATTCTACATTTAAGAGATGCATTAGGTTCCATAGGATTTAACGTTAATAGACGAATCATGCACATATTAATTCATCGATATGCAAACAACGAGGGTAATATTTCTTTGACAGATTTTATTCTTTGTGGAGTCAAATTAGAAATTGGTTTGCTACAGTATCAGGAGAAAACTGCCAAAATGGAATCCAGTTTAAGATTTACTCTAGAAGAATGGGTGAAAGCGGCCCTACAATTGTGACTATAAATTAGTTTACATACCTATTTAATGTTTACTTTTACTACTGACCAAATACATGAGGAGGTTATGCATATGATTTTTTGTCAACTGGCAATTTTTATTATACATAAAACATATGGTAGCGTTAACAGATCAGAGTAAGTACAATTGTTAGTCGTAAAAAGTTTTTCTTATTTAACTAGCTAGCTTACTACATCATTGACTATGTGCACTAACGTGAATAGACTTCTCATCCATCTTCATTAGTTTGATACCAAAATTTGGAAGTTTCGAGTACGGCTCACCAGATTTGCTGCAATCGATATTGTTACTATTCAGCTGGATTTACAGTGCTCCAAAAACATTTCATCACAACACAAACAAGTACCTCCGTTATAAAATGTTTCATTCTAGATTGAGAAAAATGGTAGTATCTTTGACTATATACACTAAAGTGAATAGACTTCTCATAGCATAGGCGTGTTTGAAACCTATTGACGGTGGTGAGATCTTCTGCGGCGTTAATGAAGTACAAGTGACATATGATAGATAAATCAGTTGTTGTTGTTGTTATTCGTGGATAAGGAGACCCCGGCCGAACCATTGAGCACGTCTGCCTCAAAATGGGCATATTGCGCAGGCTCCCGGAAGGATGGGATATTGAAGGAAGAGAAAGGGTGAGGCACGGGACAGACTGTCCACTCATGTTCCAGCTAGGGGTTTCTATGCCCGTCGCACTCCTCTCCCCCTGCTGTCTTGAACATATGTTCCAGCTAGGGGTTTCCATGCCCATAGCATTTCTACTTACCCCCTGCTGTCTACATATGTTCCAGCTAGGGATTAACCATGCAGTTCGCATTAACCCCCCGCTGTCTTGAACATGAATGGGGTTTGAAGGAAGGGAAATTGTCATAGTGGACAGCCAAAAGACTTACCACGGTGTTATGACAACTTCGTTTGCTGTATCCAATGTCAACTTCGCAACTAGTATAAACCAGTTTTAAAGTCGTCCTGGGAAAGATAAATCAGTATTACCACCCTCCTCAACCAACGATGAAACATTTTATAACTGAGAGTTATGTTTATGTTTATGTTTATGTTTTGGTTAAGTGGTTTTGCAGCACTGTAAATCCAGCTGAATAATAACAACATCGATGGCAGCGACTCTGGCGCCGCGTACACGAAACTTCCAAATTTTTGCTTCAAACTAAATGCATTGGATGAGAGGTCTATTCACGTTAGTGTACATAGTCAATGCCGGCATGCTTTGTAATGCGAACAAGAGGAAGTTTTGACCATTCAGGTGGTATCTCATTAGCTCCGCTCATTTGCCGTAAGTCTATATTACCATCTAAAAAGGGGGCAATAGAACAGGCGTGTCAAGGTCAAGTCTTTAAATTAAGCCAGCTGATTTTTGCTCATTTGACTACATGTTAATTAGCTTGACCTTCACCCGCCTGTTCTATTGCCCCCTACTATAGTTTTGTTATTACTGACCTCCCATCAATACTTCAAATGTGAGCAGCTGTTTGTATAATTAATATATCTAAATGTAATGATAAGTCCCAACAAAAAATGTTGTGCCCGTAAGAATAACATAGTAACATTAAAGACGTGTGGGTCAGAGTAGGCCCCGGTCAGAGCCCTTTTTAATTTTCTTCATTTTTTCTTTCATAAGAACGTTATATTCATCAAGTTTCATCATTGTTTGATGAACCTTCTACAAGGAACCTTCTACTGACAATAACAAACACAACAAGAAGAAAATTAGCGAAATCGGTCCAGCCGTTCACGTGTGATGCCGTTACTAGAGAAATAGGGATTCATTTTTATATTTAACTAATAAAGGATCAAGTTGTTATATTCCGTTAAAAATTAATATGCTGTCGCAAGACAGATTTTTTTTACACTACAAGGAAAATTCACTCACTACCTTTATGATTTTTCCCTATTTTTTCACAATCAAATGTTATTATAAACTTAGTTAAATTCTTGTATGCAATCTTGATTTTCATTACCAATAAAAACAGTTTTATGATTTTAGGTTTGGGTGCCATGAGGTTATAATACGGAGTTTCAAACCTATATTTATCACAGAGATATTCACTAATATCCCCATAGGGGAATTTCACTAAACCCCTATATTTTGCTTATTTTTAACATTCCTCAATAAAATGTGGTACAAACTTTCATTGGTTAGTTAGTAACTACTGTAATACTTTATCGAACCCCCCCCCCCCCAATAGTAGCAAACTTTTATACTAATCCCAAGGAATTTTATTGGAAAATAAATATATAATGAGAGGGATAGAGATATGAAAAGGCGATGGAGCGAGATGGAGGGAGGAGTAAGAAGGAGGAAGGGATGGAGATGTGAAACGTAAAAGCTGTCAGCTGACTTCATGTACTTGCCACGTCAATGTTTGGAGGTATTTTGGTATTTATAATTAGATCATTTTTGTATTTCATTTACATTGTACCTCTCTGGCAATGCATATTTTTTGCTGTTCTTAAAAATAAATTTTACTTAAAGACAATAATTAATGTTGTTGTAATTAATTAATTGTTGTTGTTGTTGGTGATATAACTAAATATTTTTTATTTATTTATGCATTTTACATAATTTCAATGTATTACTCACTTAAAACACCAAATAAGTCGTTAATTGAACACTAACAGCCACTTGATATGCATTTTGTACGCAGGCGATTTGTGTGGATGTAGATGGAGATATTTACGAATGTTATAATCTTAATGAATATATTTTATTTATTATTATTATTGTACTCCAAAACAAGCACTGTTTATACGGGCAATGATTTTTCCGTCCAAGGATTTTTTATTTTTAGTTTTTATTCGGGGGCTTTGAAGTTTAGCGCTAAGGCCACGGCCACACGAGCGTTTTTTTCACGCAAAAACGCAGCATGAAAATCCGACAGAAATATGAGCAGTATTAAATGTAATGGGATATGCCACACGTAGTGTGTTTTCCCGCCATAGCTTTTACAATTAAAATTCAGCTATAAATTGAAGCAGCGTAAAAATAAGCTAGGACATACCGCTTGAAAAAACGCTCGTGTGGCGGTGCACCAATGGAAAATCCGGTTTCAGCCCCACAGCCTTTCAAAGTTCCCCAAATTATCCTTAAAAACATTTCAGTTTTCCACTAAAAAGGTTGGCTGGTAACTGTATAAATATAAAATGCCATGTTAATTTTCACCGTATGGTTCATTAAGTTTAAACTAAAGCGCAGCGTAGCGAACGACCTCGCCTTAGAAAGCTCGGTCCCCCGGGACTTATCCTCTTAAACAAACACTGTTTGTACCGTCATATATTTTTCCATCCTATTATTTTGTGTTTTTTATGAGTGGTATTTGGTCACGAGGAAAAGATTTGACATAATCAAAAGACGAAATAATCCTATTTCCGTTCTACAGTCCTTCAAAGTGTCCTAAGTATTATTATAAACTTTTTATATCTACTAAGTTCAACAAAAATCAGCTGAAAACTGTATTAATAAACTACATTAGTACAGTGTAATATAGTGTTACTACATTTTCAGCCCATGTAAATTTATAGTAGAGTGAAAAATGATTTATCTAGGAGAGTGATGAGCGACCTCGTCATAATGCTAATTCAGTGGAGAGGACAAACTTTTATTGAAAAAGGCCATTTTAGCTCGGCATTTCATTGTACCATAACCAAAGAGAGGTAATAACGTGATGTGTTATGGTTTTGAACGTTTGCCAAGCGGATGATCGACCCCCGAGTAACAATTAAAATTGAACTATTGAAAAACTTCTAATGTTAAATTGTTGTTATTTTGTCTGCATTAATATGTTAATGTGGATGAATTTTGTTACGAAAAGTCTTGCTTTCATTAGCCTTTCGACATGCCAATAATATAGAGTGATTTGTTGTACTGAGTTCACTAACTAGTTCTTATTTTTTTTTGGTTTTTCACTTTTTTTTGTACTTAGAAATCTAAAGCTCATGCACTGAGAATTTATTAAAATGTAACATTTTTGTGAATTATTACGCTTGCTTTGTAAAATCAATATTTCTGAAATTTAAAATAGAGAGGTTTGAAAAAAAATCCCTTTTGAGATTCACATATTATAATATTAGTTTAGTTTTAAATTTGTATATAAAATGGTGATATCTTATTGATACAAAAAAGTTATACATTAATAACAAACCTAGGCAACTTGGAAATTTTTTTAACTTTTCTTGTGTTGGAACAAAAACAAAGAGACAATACATAGTTATGTGTTTACTCGTCACTGGTTTCTAATATGGCATTTCGTTTGTGCACGTATTCGATTTCAGTTTCATTGTTTCGATCAAATTTACTTTGTTTATTCTGAAGGAATCCTATCCCCATTTTAGCTGTTATGCGTGTGGCTATCAATACGTTCAAAAATGATGTTTAGTTGTAAAAACAATCAGCACTCTGTAGCCAATATTATGAACTTTTTTATCTGTGACCGATGCAATGAGCACCGGTCAAGAGTGAAACCTACACACTACGTGTTAGCTTTCCTTCGGTCACAAATGTTGTATAATATTACAAATAAAATCAAATACTAAATAAAATTACTGTTGCAAAAAGCATTATTACAGGAGTCACTTATAATATAACTTCTAAACTAATTAGATTTCGGTTTTTTGCCAAAATATTACAAATTTTTTATAATGAAAAATACCCACATGTTCTGATTGTTCAATTACTATACATGTTTTAGCTAGTTAATGTAAGTTTAATCTCGAAATAGAGTGAGATCACATGTGATTGAGAAAGACGATTAGACGAAGCGGCTTCGGGTGTCTGGATAAGATTTTAATGGGTGCCTTCCTAACCTACAATGGTTGTCACGTTTATAGCTTTATTTTAACAATGCTTCGTCAAAATCAAATTGGTAATATGTAAATGAATGAATCTGGGGAATGAATCTTGTGCTATTTTAGAAGCATTATTGCAACATCAATGAAATAAAAAAAGATAAATTGTAATGATGCTCAAGTAAGAAAGGCCTAAAGATATCACTTTAGATTATTATTTAAAATATGGATGATTATCATTACAACGAAGCTTATTACAAAAATCTATTACTGGGGTATCTATGAAAATTAAATGTATTTCTTTAATCCAACAGATTTAATTAACTTATTTAATAACAGTGAACAACATATTTTTTACCGTATTTAAGTGTAATTAATTGAGTTTGACAGTTTTTATTCCATTTGGAAGTTTCACTCTATAAATGTATTAGGTAAACGTTTTCACTGATTAGCAATGATTTATTTAATATTGGTAATAACTTTAAGAATTAAGAAACTACATATTTAGGTTTGCTCACTCAGTACTTTATAGAAGTTGACGATTTTTAAAGATACGTAATGCTCTCGTTTGAGACTATTGACAACATAATTTTAAATTTACTAAAACAAAAAATATTTATAATTCAACAGACACATTATTACTAATTTTTTAACTTTTGTAAATTAAACACCTATTTTATTACACTGTAAGCTTTTTTACCCACATATCGATTTATATGTTTTTGAAAATTTTAATCTTTAATTTTAGCACACAATTAGTGACGACATAGATAAGACTGTCTTCCAGTGACGAAAAAAGAAGTAATAGATAAATGAGGGCCTCTTATCTACTGTTTTCTTTGTGAAATATCACATCTCTTTGACATTTCGTTGAGAAATGGATCTGTGTGGGAACATGAGATTGTTTTATCTCAGACATGTTATTGTATGGTTTAGTTGTAAAAGAAGATGTTTGTATATTTATAATCGATGAAATCGGTAATTACTGGACCGTTTGTCATTAAATGCAGTATGTATATACATAGAAAATTTCATGGAGAAGGTTTGTAAGCTATTAGTTTTTGTACAGCCCTCAGGTCTTAGCTCCAGGACCGTCATAGACCAGGACCATGTCGTGGTTTTTTTAGTTTTTTTATGAACACAACATATGGCAAAAGTATTTCTTTATTATTAATTCTACAGGGTGTCCCGTAACTCTTTGGACAACTATATAACATAGCGTTTTTGCTTAGGTCAAGACAAACACCAAACAGCATACTCTCATGGATACTCTCATAGGAGCATGGGAGGATGGGTCTCTGGCCTATCCTTCGTCTGTCTGTCTGAAGGTGTTATTTCACCATTAATAAATAGACCTAACTTTTCTGATACATAGTATACCCTAACTTGCCGATGTATAAGTTTGAAGATGTTCTGGTTCGCTGTACTCGAATTGCTCTGACTGGTTAGGATTGTAGGACTGGTTTATATAAAACAATCGAAGTTGTCGTGTAAGTATAAAATTGAAAAATAGTCGCGTTGTCTGCGAACGTAATCGTTGTTGGTAATTGAAAACTGAACAACATTAATGCAAATTGCGTCAAAAATGTTTACACAATAACTCTTAGAATCTGCTTTACTTTTATGAACGAAGAACAAAAATGAGTCATAAATAGTAAGATATTTTTCTTAACATAAAATTAAAACTACAAAATCAATAAAATAACAGCAACAAAATAGTTATTCTTAAAATGTGTAATGTAAAACAGGTATATTTCTAACTCATGTTAGAGTTGATTAGATAATAATAACTGGCTGGGTGGCTGAGTGGTTATCGAGCTCGCCTTATAATCCAAAGGTTGCTGGTTCAATCCTGAGAAAAGTTATTAGCTTTTTAAAAATTCAATAACCAAGTTGCCATTTATGATTGGATAATTCATTAATGATGTTTTTAACAATTTTTTGATATCAGAAAGTAACAAGACCAGGTTTGGTACTGTTCCTCGTCAAAACCTTTAAAATTTCAACGGCGTATATACATACATAATACATATCCTCATTGCATGTAGAGAGTGAAAAGTCAGTTGCTCATAAAAGACAGTTACCACCTCCTATAATTAGAATCACTTCCAAATTAATTTAGAGAATCATGTTAAAAAACTAAATAATATTCATGTGTAATTGAGTTTTTAGAATCGTTTACTGTATTTGATTGTGTACCGGCCTGTGACTGCTACACATTTTCTATTTTTCATTTTTTACTTTTCCACTTATTACAATTTTTTTTCTTCCAACCAAGAACCATTGAAGACCTTCTGATATGAATATAAACGTAAACAAAAATAGTTGATAAAGATCAATAAAGTTATAAAAACGTAATTTAAACTTCTACACAATCGTAATTGATCGTGTATTAGACAAATAGCAGATAAGTTATTAACATAAAAACTACACTAATTGATCCAAATAATATTAATATTATGAATACAAGTCCTGTGTAGAAAATAACAATTTACAGAATGTGTGTGAATTTATTAAAATCCTTCAAATTTTTACATCATAGAACATTTTGTAACAAATATATATTTTTTGAGCGGTTTCAATGGCTGGAATGTACGGTGGCCGCATAATGAATTTTTAGAAGGTCCCGTCCTTGGGATGATTCGGGCCGCATGGAGAATTTCGAAGTGGTCCGTCGTTGGGATGATTCGGGCCGCATGGAGAATTTAGAAGTGGTCCGTCCTTGGGATGATTCGGGCCGCATGGAGAATTTCGAAGTGGTCCGTCCTTGGGATGATTCGGGCCACACGGAGAATTTAGAAGTGGTCCGTCCTTGGGATGATTCGGGCCACACGGAGAATTTAGAAGTGGTCCGTCCTTAAGATGATTCGGGCCACACGGAAAATTTAGAAGTGGTCCGTCCTTGGGATGATTCGGGCCACACGGAGAATTTAGAAGTGGTCCGTCCTTGGGATGATTCGGGCCACACGGAGAATTTAGAAGTGGTCCGTCCTTGGGATGATTCGGGCCACACGGAGAATTTAGAAGTGGTCCGTCCTTAAGATGATTCGGGCCACACGGAAAATTTAGAAGTGGTCCGTCCTTGGGATGATTCGGGCCTCACGGATAATTTAGAAGTGGTCCGTCCTTGGGATGATTCGGGCCGCATGGAGAATTTCGAAGTGGTCCGTCCTTGGGATGATTCGGGCCGCATGGAGAATTTAGAAGTGGTCCGTCCTTGGGATGATTCGGGCCGCATGGAGAATTTCGAAGTGGTCCGTCCTTGGGATGATTCGGGCCACACGGAGAATTTAGAAGTGGTCCGTCCTTGGGATGATTCGGGCCACACGGAGAATTTAGAAGTGGTCCGTCCTTAAGATGATTCGGGCCACACGGAAAATTTAGAAGTGGTCCGTCCTTGGGATGATTCGGGCCACACGGAGAATTTAGAAGTGGTCCGTCCTTGGGATGATTCGGGCCACACGGAGAATTTAGAAGTGGTCCGTCCTTGGGATGATTCGGGCCACACGGAGAATTTAGAAGTGGTCCGTCCTTAAGATGATTCGGGCCACACGGAAAATTTAGAAGTGGTCCGTCCTTGGGATGATTCGGGCCTCACGGATAATTTAGAAGTGGTCCGTCCTTGAGATGATTCGGGCCACACGGAGAATTTTGATGCAGTCCCGTTATGTAAGAAAATTTTAGAACGTGAATTTTTTAGCCGAAATTGAAATATGCTTTTAACTAACTGAAAATTTAGATTGAGAACAATTTTCGTCACCATGGTAATAAATAAATATGAAGTTAAATATAAAAAAGATACCCTATTATCCACTAATTCAATAAAATGACAAACACAAAATATTATCTTATTGAAGCGAAGATAAACAGTCTTATAACAATTCGTTAAGAGTCCGCAGTTCACGCCATCTTGGATTTGTTTCCCATAAGACTAATGTTAAATTTGAAATGTTCGCTACGCCTTAATTATTGATCGAAAAAGATTCATCTTAACGTAATTTTAAAGTAAATTTTAATACTAAGACTCTATGAAAAAAATACTTTAATCAAAAGCTTTATCTTATTGATTGTTTGATTAATAAACAACAAAGGATTCTCAAAATTTTTGTTTTAAATTGCGTTTTTCACTTGTTCAGTATCATATAGAGCTCTATAATCGAGATTTTTATTTCACAGTCCCCAAGATATTAAATTTTTTTTTAAAATGATAAATACTATTCTTTTTGACCAAAATTAAAGGCGTTGTATATGTTTCAAATTTAACATTAGACTTATGGAAAAAAATCCAATCTGAGGGTAATGCAGATTCTAAATAACATCCTTAGGATAAGGGTTGCTCATGGAGACAGTTCGTGGAAATCTGCTTTTAGTCATAGAGGACAAATTATTTTCAAAAGAAATTTTTAATATCAGTTTTATTCTACAAAGATAATAAATTGACTTGGGAAGTTCACTTCCCCAAATCTTTCCAAATGACTATCTATAGTGTTATATTTGATTCGTAAATTAAAAACATGTGTCACCCAACCAGTCATTTTAAGTTTTTATTATGTTATGCATAATTAGATTCGTAACATAATTCTATTGCAGATAGGAAACTCCGTGCACAGTTTCTTGGAATTTCTATCATTGGTAAAGGCTGTAGCCTTGTTCAAAAAATTAAAAACTTCTGTTGTTTTAATCTAGGGCCTCCGGGGTTGTAATATGACATGGTAATTTGACACCCTCTTTGCTCGTTGGTGCTCACTAAGAAACGGTTTTGCAAATATATTTTTCGAAGTTCTTTATTGCTTCGCCCCATAGGACTCCAAAATTACTTTAGGACCTCCGGTTTTGAAATTTGACATGGACGTTCCTCGTTGCTTATAGGTGCTCATTAAGAAATAATTTTTAAATTAAATTTAGTGTGGGTATTCCGTGTTGCTATTAGGTGTTCACTAAGAAATGGTTTTATAAATATAGTGTTTGGAGTTCTTTAGGCTCCACCCCACATGACTTGAAATCTAATCCAGGGCCTACGGGTTTAAAGTTTGACATGTACATTCCTCTTTGCTCATAGGTGTTCAATAAAAAACGATTTGTAAATTTCCTTTAGGGCTCCCCCCACTAATCCTCAACATTACTATTGATCCTAATGGGATGAAATTTAACGTTTACATTCCTTTTTGCTAATAGGTGATCACTAAGAAACAGTTTTGCAAAAATAGTTTTTGATGTTCTCTAGGGATCCACCCCACATGTATGATTCGAAATTACTGTAGGGCTTAAGGGGTTGAAATTTGACATGGTCGTTCCTATTCGCTCATAAGTTATCATTATGAAAAGGTTTTGCAAAATTCCTCCTGAGCTATACTGATACTACTTCATTGTGTCAATGTTATTCTTAAAAAAGAAGATTCCGTTGCTCTTAAAAAAAATTGTTACCTATAAAATAAATTCAATCACGGACGAAGCCGCGATGGGTAACAGCTAGTTTCATATAAAGACGAGATCACGATGAATTTACTTCGAAGTCTTAACGAAGTCAAGACATCCTTATTGTTGAGGATGTATTTATTACTTGTGGCAACTTTCGAATATGATAATTAGCTATTACGATTAAAAATCAAGAGGCCACATAACTCCATGCTTGGTATATTAGAGCGTTTTTGACGGCAAAGTGGTAAGAGTGTACCTTTGTGGTAAGAGTGTAAGATGTTAGAGTTAAGTCGATTTTTGTAAAAAGAGAGGCTAACAATAACGTGGTGTGAGTTAAGACGAGATGGCGAAAGGGTTGTGAGAGGGAAAGGATGTTATCATCACATGGTAGATTTTTATTTCAACACAATTTCAACAATCCAGTGATTAATAACTAGTACCAGGGGGACCGAGCTTAAGCTCGGTAAAATTATTACTTTTGTTCTCACACAAAGCTCAATTATCAGCTGATTTTTGTTCAATTTAAAAAATCTCCATAAGGATAACATGGAAACTTTGAAGGGCTCTAGCGCGAAAACCGGATTTTCCCTGGGGGCGAGACCCATCTCAATCGTATTTTTAAGGTAAAACTAAGTTTATTCCAAAATTTGAAGGAAATCGTCGGAGCCGTTTTTGAGATAATTGTGCAAGCAAGCAAACAAGCAAACATTGCTCGTATAAGAGTATAGGATAATTTCTTAAAATAATTATCAAAATTAGTTAGCTTGTTGTGAAATGTAAGCTGTAGTCTTGGAAAGGACCATCACAGAAAGATTTTCTGTAATATAGGAGATACAAGATATAGGAAGATAGGAGACTATCACATTTCCACAATTTTTTGGTGAGAGTGTGCGTGTACAAGTTAGTAAAATCGTTTGAAAATACTGATTTTAATAGCAAAACGAAGGGGGTTCTCCGGCTTGCAGGGTGATTGTTGGATGTAAGGTCGAGAGGGATGTGTGCTCGACGTGATGGAGCGATCTTCACTTCATACTCTAGCTGATTGATCGCTACAACCTGTCTCTTAATTTCGTCCCTTCTTGATGCGAGGTCGTCCATCACGAGGTGGTTTCCATTTCAACACAATTTCAACAATCCGGTGATTGACAACTTTAATTACTTGAAACAATTACATTTTCACTGCAGAAGTTTATTTGAACATAAGAGAATTATCAACAAAGTCTAGTTATCTTAATATTTGGAATTGTGGATATTAGGGGTTAAAGAGTAACTAAAAATTGAGATTGAGTCAGTGAAAATGTGATAAATTAATTTTGTTTTTACGCGTTGGTCCTAAGGTTACCAAGCAGTCCATAGTGTGTGTGACACGAGGATATATTTCTAATTCTCACTGCAAAAAGTTTATAAAATGTGAGATAGTTGTAATAAAAAGTTAAAATTCAGTTAAATTCAACACGTTCAGTAAGACCATTTAGTATAAACTATGTACTATTTGTGCAATTATTTTTGTCTTGCCAAGGCTCTTACTTTTGAAGCCCTGTTTGAGGTCTTACGTGTGATTATGTCTTATTTTAAAACTAAAAGATGCTCCAACAACCATTTATCAAGAATAAAAATAAAATAACTGCCTTTTATTAGCTAATATCATTATTGATTTATTATTCATGAAATTTTCAAGAAAGAAAAAATAATTATAGGCCATGGTAACCGGTAACCTAATATTCAGCCATCCGGTATGTGAATGAATAGGGAATGTATCAAACAAACATCATAACCGAAAGAAAATGAATAGGAATGTTTTTTTTACAATTTGTTAAATATATTAAACTTAAAGGTACGTAAAAGTGGGAAAGTTTAAGTAAACCGAGAAAAGTTACAACTGAGGTGAAGAGTTTTGAATTGTTCTAACTTCCTTGTTTGTTCTTCCACATCAACTTAAACTTGCTTCGAAGACAGGCAGGCTTCAAAGTTTATAAAACCACGTCAATTAATTTAATAGCTTTGAATACGTTTAACTAATCAAAACAATGTTATTGGTATTTGTACAACACATAATTTGAAAACTAAGTGTAAATTATAGCAATCGGTATACAAAAATTATAACGAAATGACACATAATCAAAACCCATAAATTAATTTTTTGTTCTATTTAAAAATCAATTTACTTTAACAATTTATCCCAGAAATTATTTCATATACAGACTACTTATTACGTGTGGCAACTTTCGAATATGATAATTATTTTTTTGCGATTACCATATTAACAGACCACATAACTCTTAACTTGTCATATTAGTTTCCGCTGGATAACAGATCTTTAATTTTCTTTAAATTCAAACGAACACAATCCTAGTGCTGCATCTAATTAGTTTTCTTTTTCTGGCCACAGTTCCTATAATATCTTAACGCAAATAATGGAGTGTACGAGTTTTGGTAAGGTACACAACACAGGTGACCATTTAACATTTTATGAACCAATAGAGAGGTTCAGTAATCAGATTATCTGATTAACATGATTGCCATTATGATGGCTACAACAGCCTCATCATATCATCACCCATATGAAATGCTGGTCATGTTTAAAGGTTATGAAATCAATTATATCATTAGAAAAGTGGTGTTAAAATAGCTATGGATTCAAAATAACAAAACAAGCCATACTTTACAATTTAGAAATTAAATAAAATTTTCCAAATAAATTTTTAACTCCAATTATGTGGAAAATATCCTAGCTATAAGTTTCTTCAACCTCAACTCATTTTAGGAAATGTTAAATGGTCTTTTTATGTCTAGAATAGTAAATCTTTTTGACAAATCTGTGCGTTACCCCCTTTTATTACTTAGGTTCATTTTGAATTACCTTTAAAATGAAGAACCTGAACAAAATTGAAAATTATAAAAATTCCAAATGCCAATTTTAATGCCATTATCAACGGCCAGAGTTAAATTTTAAAAATTAAACTTACATAATAACATATTATTAATCCCTCCAACTGATGAAAAACTTATTCAGCTTTGGTCTGGGCAACTAATAAACGACAAGAATGAATAATATTCGGGTAATGCAAAAATTAAAAAACTAGAAACATCTCTCCATTTTAAATCAAACGTCTTTTCTCCATATAAACTTCAGATATCATAATATATATATATATATATATATATATATATATATATATACATATACATATACACATATATCTGTTACTTCACCGTCCTTGGGAGGATTTTAACAACATTTTAATGTTTATGTATATATGCATATATACACATTTATATATATATATATATATACTATTTTCTTTATTAATTTTGACAAATTGGTCAAAATATTGATTATTAAAGCTATAAAACATACTTTAATTTGGGAAGAATGTGTCCAAAAACATACATGTGAATTTGGGAAGAACCATGCTTCTATAAGAGGCTAAGAGAGACTATAACTTTATAAGTTAGTTTAACAGGTCTGTTTATGGTCTGCATAAAAACCTTTTTTATTTAAATCATTTTTAAACTAAGTATGACGTTTAGACCATTTTATTTGCACTGTTCTTATTAACGTTATTTGATCCCTACTTTCAGTTAGAATAAAAATCGATAATCTCTTCCAGAGAAGTTCAAAGTCGCTTTGATGTTTAAAGAGGGCTGGAGCGATTCGGTAGAGAATGAAAGATCACCTATCAGCGGTTTGAAAGGATAAAGGGAAGACTTCCTATTCGATTTGATTCGATTTATTTAACATCTCCTTTGACCCTTCCTTATCTTTTGAAACCCTCGAAATCAGGTTCTGCTTGTAATTATATTTTCAACCGTGCGAGTATAGGGATAGGACATTATTAAAAGTTCAACGACACAATAAAAGTTTTAAATCTTGCAAAAAGGTCTCAAACTTGTAATATTATATTTGTCTTCGTAATATGCATCTTATTCTCTTATAAAAGTACAGGTTATCCTGTTTTTAAAATCATGAAGATTTTTTAAAATATTTGTCATGGACTAGAGTGGTGTGACGGTTCTTATCAAATTGAAACACCATTGTGACCTTAGGACGTTGTCCTACAATACGTCGAAGTAGCCAAGTTGTCCTAAGAAACCGATTTTTCAAGCTATGGTGATGTAAAAGCATGGCTCCACCTAACAATCCGAGTAAGTTTCGACGTAATGTTATGGGAATAGGCCTTTGTTGTTCGATGTTTTAATAGGCCTACTTTCTTTTCAATCAACTAGATTAGAGAGTTTGTCATGTTTGGCAGAGGTTGCAGCCACTTACATTCTTAAATAATAAAACACTTACATAATAAAGCACTTAAGTAGTGGGGAATGGGGGCTTCTGGGCCAGTTCAAGGTCACCCGAGCGATGACGTCATCGCTCGGGTGACCTTGAACTGGCCCAGAAGCCCCCATTCCCCACTACTCACTTATATTTTTGCTTGGATAAATCATTCAATTACTGGGTAGTTGAAAAGTCACTGACCGTTTAATTTTTCTGTCTTATGAAAACTGTTCATGTTATAAGGATGATCAAATTAGCTAAACATTACTTCATTACACAATCTTCATTATAATAAAATGGGATTTGCTATATTATAGCAAAAGCAAGACTTCCAATTTATATGATATTTTAATGTGTTTTTATAGTTTTTTTTCTTAATATCGTGTTTTTGTATTTATTTTTACCTATTTACTTACTTAAAAAATAATTAAATGCATATGTTTTGTACTCTCTTTGTAATCTTGTGTAAGGCCGCTTTCATACTTAGCATCGAGCGACCGTCGGTTGTCGAGTATAAGAGCTTCTATATTGTGCAGGTTGTTAGTGTGTTTATTTTACGGGCATCTTTGGTCGCGCAATACACTATTAAGCTCATTGTTGTATTAGATTTGAGTAATTCATTTTAATTTCTGAATTTAACAATTTAGTAAAATAATCTATTAAAAAGTACTGTATTACGCTTATTTTTGTAATATGATTTTTATAGAAGAAACTGTTTGTCTACGGTCATGCTAGAATTGAGATAAACCTGACGGACTGCTAGGGTTATCAGGTTTACCAGTGCAATGATATGAGCCACACAATAAAGTAAACCTAGACATACAGTGCAACACAAAGAAAGGAAAGTGTGCCCCATGTTGATTGGTGCCATTTTACCCACGATCCTTGTTTCCTTTGTAAACAGTCCTTTGTTTACACTTTCCTACCAGTGATTACCTGATTTACTCACACTTCTTCATCGTTTCTGTGGTAACCTCTTTGGTGCTACATTAATGATAACGTTTTGACATTTCAATTTTGCTTTCATTCGCATAAACATGTGTTTTTCAGTTTTACTATAAACAGCTCTTTGGTTTTGGTAATCCAGCATCAAAAAAATATGCCACATTTTATTAGTATGGACAAACTATAGGACTTTAAAGGGCTGCCCTTTAAAGTTAATGTCATGTTCAAAGTCTAAAAACCTATTGCAAAACTATAAAATTCGTCAAGAATGAGGGAAGGGCCACGAATGAGAAGGTAAATACAATAATGGAAAAGTTCAAAAGTTCAAAAGTAAAAAAGTTTGATTTACTCTATTTTAGTTAATACTAAATATGGAACACCCTTATCTTGTTTAACACTGTGCCTCAAGCGTAACGAAGGCCATGCAATATGTTAAATAAATGGTTAGAGCAAATAAAAAGTCTCCGTCACCGTTTGCGAAGCGAGTTAGGCTGCATTTTAATGTTGAAAGTAACTTTCTATCTTAAGTGTAAGTTCATAGAATTATTTTCATACTTTTTTTAATTTTCTATAGAAATTGACCCCATAACAAGGTAACAAGATATTACTTTATAAATAAATAAATATGAGTTGTGAGTTGTAAATATGTGTATAGGCTATGTACATTTCGCACTTAGCCCATAGGGCAATAGAAAAATCAGATATAAATATTAGCACACAGACATCATCGGTTCATTCGAAAAAATTAAATTTTATGTAATAAAATGTTACGCATTAATGAACTAACAGGATATACAACAAATGACTCGCCTACGGCTCGATGGGGGCTCCGCCCCCATGCCCCCTTAGGAGTTGCCCCCTAGTTTGAATTGATAAAAAGTCAAGTTTGAAATAGTTTAGTTCCACACAAGATCTGAACAGCCAAGACAGTAACAAAACCATCTAATACTCTAAATTCACAATCAATAGTAAAAAAGCTTTAATAATCTCCTATTAGTAGGTTTTAATACCCCTCCTTAGTAAATAGTTTTAAAAGTTTTAAAACTATTAAAAATTTATTTATTAGCTGTGAAATAAATATTATTTATGTAAATATTCTAGGTGTTAAGCTTGATGGAGGGTCCAACCCAATAATTGGTTGCCCCAATTCCGTATTCCGTAAATTACTGTCAAAACCTCATACACTGAACAGGCTAGTTGAGGGCTCAACTCCAACTACAGTAACAGAAGCCGCCAATACACACTACTCACAATAAATAATAATAAGCTTTGAAATTTGCCCACGGCTCATGGTTTAATCCCACTCCCTAGTTCCCCTTAATTCGTTAAAAAATATAATGGAGTTGTGAAATATTAATGAACTATGTCATGCATGGCATAGTCATGCTCAAAAGTTGTTGTGTAAAAATTTGGAGTGCGATTATGATTGCACATGATTGAGATAATAGCTGTATTCTGAAAAGATAAAAGTGGAATAAAATTATAAATTTATATAGAGGATCGTTGTGTGTAATAGAAGAAAAAAGGGTTCAAAATCAAGATATTTGGAATAAAAAAAATATATGGTATAGGCTAAGATTCTTCAGTTCCGCCACGGGGTGGCCAAGAAACGCAGGAATCATATATGTACCATATAGAGAAACGATAACAATTTTATCATTAAAAAATCAGCAATTATTAATTTAACAATTAATTTTAAATGTTATACATATTAGTTCAGAAAATTAATAAAAATAGAGTCCTAGTAGTATGTAATAGATCGCAGGGTATTAGGTACTATAATCACTTAAAATGAAGAAAGTTGCAACTTAAGAACCATAAAATCGGGGTACATTATGCATTTTCAACCAATGGTAGTAAAAAAAACAAATTGTGAAATAATAGCCAAAAAAGGATTATTGGTTAAATTAAAATATACTGAAAAAGTTACAATAATTGATAAGCATAGAATAGTTTTCAATTACAACAATAAGAGGGTTAATCTAGACTTAAGGTGAGAGCACTGCATTGAGGAAGTTTGACGGACAAAGTGGCAGCGAGAAAATTACTATTGAGTTTAATTCAATTGGTTATTATAATATTTCTCAGCCTGATGGGTCATCTGATATGTAGATGGTCTTAAAAAAACGTCGGAAGTAGGTAACCGTTAGCGAAGGTAAGAATGGAAAGTTCAATCGTTCTAAAACTTAATATGTTCAATCGTTTTCTAAACTAAAATCTAAGCCTGATTGGACAGCAGCAAATAGGTCAAAGACTGGATGTCAAACGTGTTGGGACACGTTCAACTCTTCAAAGTAAAACTGCATCAGAACTATCAACTGAAGCGCTATATTCAATCTAGGGATTCATATACAGAGACGGCATATAAATAGTAGAAAATTAAGTTATAATTACTGTATAAGGTAATTTTTTGTGCGAAAACCTACAAGAAATTTTCCAGCATGAGAAAACTAAAGTCTAGAAAATGTAATAAGACCTAAAATATTTTTATCAATTAATATAGAAATCAAAGCGGACATCACCTGAATGTATAGATACGCTTTCGATTCAGTAAACTTCATTATCAATAATAACACAGCAATCAGAGGGAAAACCATAGGCAAACAACTATGCTTCCAATTGAGAATAAATATAGGCAAGAGGTGTAGTTAAAAGATATCATTTAAATACAAGCGAGAACTAAGCGACTATAATAGCGCTCCAAGCGACATCTTTAAGAACCAACGTACTTCCCTACCGACACCTCGTCTTTTTAGAAATTTTTATAGTTAGAAAGTTGAAAATTTGTAGTTTTTTTGGCATTTATGCTGTTTTAATCAAAGCGAGTAATGCCCTGGTGAAATAAACCGCTCTCTATGCATCGAAACTCGGTGGTCTACACAAGACGTTTAAGTTTAACAGTATACAATATTCGTATCAAACACGGGTGTAGTTGAAAGAAATCATTTAAAAACGAGCGAGAACTAAACCTGCATGAACTACGTTACCGACAAATTTATATTTTTTAATTTTTTTTATAGTTTAAAAGTAAAAAAGTTGTAGTTTCATGATTTTTCCTAAATTGAAAAATCTCAAAGAATGCCCATGCCAAATTTCAAGTCTCTATCTTAAACGGTCGCTTCAGGACTTTAAGATCATCAGTGAGTGAGTGAGTGAGTCAGTCAGTTACACATGGGGCTGTATATATTATAGACTCGCCTACGGCTCGATGGGGGCTCCGCCCCCATGCCCCCTTAAGGGGGTTGCCCCGAATTATTTATTGCTCTAAGTCTCAAGTACCGAACAGGCTAGAACCGCCCCCCCTAGGGGTTGCCCTAAATCCGTAAATTAATAAAAAGTCAAGTTTAAAATACGTTAGTTCCACGGAAGAACTGCACAGTCAAGACAGTAACAAAGCCGTCAAATACACAAAATTCACAATAAATAGTAAACAAAGCTTTAAAAAACTCATATGAATCGGTTTTAATACACTTTCGTAATTAGAATTCGTTTAAAAGTTCTAAGATGTGAAATTATAATTATTTATGTAAATATTTTAGGTGTTGTACTGGTAAAAATATATACTTTAGATTAGATGATTGTTGCTGTGTTAGATGAAAAGAAATTTCAATTAAGAGTTATAGTTGTGGTTGTTGCTATCATTATATTTAATAGTAGTAGTTATGGTAACACATATTTCTCTGTTCTGTATCTAATTATAAAGTTTTAAATTTATATTCATTTTATATATATAAATAGATATACAATTATGGGAAAATTGACATAATCCCTTGCCTCACCCAACTCAAATAAAAACTTTTAAAATTCAGGAGATAGAAGAAAATGTTTAAATCACTGAAATAGCGAATATTATTCAAATCAATGAGCGAAAACGAGAATTAAATATGAAATGGGAAAATTGACATAATCCCCTGCCTCACCTAACTCAAATAAAAAATTGTAAATTTCAGTAAATAGAAGAAAAACGTTTAAATCACTGCAAGAGCGAATAACATTCAAATAAATGAGCGAAAACGAGAATTAAATACTATGAAAACAAAATAATAGGAAAGAATAAAAACGGGGTGGATCCGTAAAAACCCCCTACTATTTCAAACTACTAATTATAAGAATATAAAATCGAGACCTGTGAAGTAATAATTTTATTCATTTAAACTTGTTAGTTTGGTTCAATAGTCATTTAAAAATTCTCAAAAACATATTTTTAAGTTTGTATTAAAATATAATATAAAACACTGAACATAAATAAAACAGAAAGATAATAATTAACTGTCTATTAAGTATTGTACAAAGTAATAGAAGTATATTACGTTAAGATCACGGTACGAGCTACACAGTAAATGTGTTGAATGCAAAATTCGTCCGAAAGCGTAACCCTGGGATGAATTTGAATAAGTAATCTAAAATAAATTGAAAATGAAACGAGAACCTAACATTTAATTCTGTTTCATTTCTTTAATACTTATTTAAACATTCACAAAAAAATATTTTGTGTAAAAAATCTAATGTAAGACACTGAATACAAAAAAAATTTGTAAATTACTCATAAAATTAAATATAGTTGCCATTATCAAGTTTGAAATAAATTTTACTCAGATAAATATATGAATGTTGTAGAGGTTTATTTTTAATAAATTGTAATATTAAAAATAAAATAAATATTTTAACTTTTCGGTATTAAATTAAATTTTAAAAAGTTGTAAAATTTTAAAAGTTCCAGTTAGAAGAGTTATAATTGTGGTTATTGTTATAGTTAGGAGTAGCCTAGTAAGTTAAAATTATGTGTCAAAACGTTGTTTAAGTGAGGCTGTATCTAGAAAAAAATCATAGTAATACTGGAGTTTTGAATGGTGTGACGAAATCAATATGATGCAATCCCATTTTTTAAGATCAATATTTTGGTTTCTAGAAAAGAAACCTGCGATTGTGAAATGTTTGTAATACGCTACAAATTAGTTCCGAAAAGTTACTTGGAGGACAGAAAAAATCAGTACAAAGGGCAAATAAACCATACAAATGGAAAATTGATCAAGCAACTACAATATATAAATTAAATACATTAAAAATACTACATGAACTAAAAAGAAAATGCAAACAATATCAAAATAAACAATAATGGCCACAAAAAGATTTCTTGAATCAATTTTAGGGCTTTTTAATAATTACAGAAAATTAGTCTACCTAACTTTTAATTACAACTATTATTAAAGAAACAGAGAGATATTTTAAACGGGTTGTGTGCAAATAGAAGTCAAACTTTTGGGTCTGTGTTTAGT
This sequence comes from Neoaliturus tenellus, assembly GCA_030545055.2. Classification (NCBI taxonomy): domain Eukaryota; kingdom Metazoa; phylum Arthropoda; class Insecta; order Hemiptera; family Cicadellidae; genus Neoaliturus; species Neoaliturus tenellus. Next base: position 79,922,238 of record CM061534.1, on the reverse strand, counting down.
TATTATTATTGGTTATAATAAAATTACCCAGTCTGCTGATCTGGCCAAGCATGAAAATGTCTAAGAACCTTATTTTAAATAATATTCCATTACAAAACATCAATTATCACGTCATTAGTTTAACAATTCCATACATTTACAACAATCTCCAATTTGTTGTTAATTCTATGAAAAAAAGTATGACAAAACTAAAAATTTGTATTGGAAACATTTAAAAGAGTGTCTAAGATAAGTTTGAGCTGGGACATGTTTGTTCAACCAAAAATAATCGGAGAAGATTTCCAAATTTGTCCATGTTATTCTTAGGAAAAATCTAAATTTCAACCGCCAATGTTCCCTAAACCGTTAAAAATATTCGTGCAAGAAAATAAATTGTAAAGTTGTTTTAAATTACATTTTAAATTTTAAAAGTCATTACAAGCGGGGGTTTGTATTTTAAATTAGTGACTTCCGACAAACCGTGAACAGTAACTGAAACTTACTGGAGTGTAGTTAAATTTGTTCAATAATATAAGTACGAGAACTAAACCTGTTAACTGAACATCACTAAAACAGTAAATGAAAATGTCTGTGTAAACTGTCACCCGAAATGGAGATTTCATCCAAGGTAGAAGAAAATTCTCCATTGGTAATCTTAGCTAGCGCACATGTTGCATTAGTTACAATTTGGGCATTATTGCTGTATGAATCAAAGCGAATATTCCCATGGTTAAATAGCCGCTCTCAATACAGCAACATACTAAGCTAAATTGATGAATATCTTTCAGGGAATACGATGTTGGTATCAAGCACGGGTGTAGTTGAAAGAAATCATTTAAAAACGAGCGAGAACTAAACCTGCAAAGTGATCTACGATACCACGCGGTGATGTACGCTGATACGGATGAACTACGTTACCGACAAATCTATATTTTTTAGCTTTTTATAGTTTTAAAGTAGAAAAAATTGTAGTTTTATAATTTTCCCTAAATTGAAACATCTCAAAGAATGTCCATGCCAAATTTCAAGTCTCTAGCTTAAACGGTGGCTTCAGGACTTTAATATCATAAGTGAGTGAGTCAGTTACACATGCGGCTGTATATATTATAGACTCGCCTACGGCTCGATGGGGGCTCCGCCCCCATGCCCCCTTAGGAGTTGCCCCCTAGTTTGAATTAATAAAAAGTCAAGTTTGAAATAGTTTAGTTCCACACAAGTCTGAACTGCCAAGACAGTAACAAAACCATCTAATACTCTAAATTCACAATCAAATGTAAAAAAAGCTTTAATAATCTCCTATTAGTAGGTTTTAATACACCTCCTTTGTAAATAGTTAAAAAAATCGAGCTGTGAAATAAATATTATTTATGTAAATATTCTAGGCGTTATGCTTGATGGAAGGTCCAACCCAATAATTGGTTGTTCCAATTCCGTAAATTACTGTCAAAACCTCATACAATGAACAGGCTAGTTGAGGGCTCAACTCCAACGACAGTAACAGAAGCTGCCAATACACACTACTCACAATAAATAATAATAAGCTTTGAAATTTGCCCACGGCTCATGGTTTAATCCCGCTTCCTAGTTCCACTTAATTCGTTAAAAAATATAATGGAGTTTTTGAAATATTAATGAACTATGTAAATAGTAATGCTCAAAAGTTGTTGTGTAAAAATTTGGGAGATACGATTATGATTGCACATGATTGAGGTAAAAGCTGTATTCTGAAAAGATAAAAAAGAATAAAATTATAAGTTTATATAGAGGATCGTTGTATGTAATAGAAGAAAAAAGGGACAAAATCAACATATTTGAAATTTTAAAAAATATATGGTATAGGCTAAGATGCTTCAGTTCCGCCACCGGGTGGCCAAGAAACGCAGGAATCATATATGTACCATATAGAGGAACGATACAATTTTATAATTCAAAATCAGCAATTATTAATTTAACAATTTTAAATGTTATATATATATTAGTTCAGAAAATTAATAAAAATAGAGCCCTAGTAGTATGTAATAGATCACAGGGTATTAGGTAATAGTCTTAAAATGAAGAAAGTTGCAACTTAAGCACTATAAAATCGACGTAGATTATGCATTTTCAGCCAATGGTAGTAATCCAATGGTAGTAAACCAATGGTAGTATAGAATACCAATTGTGAAATAATAGCCAAAAAAGAATTATTGGTTAAATTAAAATATACTGAAAGAGTTACAATAATTGATAAGCATAGAATAGTTTTCAATTACAACAATAATAGGGTTAATCGAGACTTTGGGTGAGAGCACTGCATTGAGGAAGTTTGACGGACAAAGTGGCAGCGAGAAAAATTACTATTGAGTTTAATTCAATTGGTTATTATAATATTTCTCAGCCTGATGGGTCATCAGATATGTAGATGGTCTTAAAAAAACGTCGGAAGTAGGTAAACGTTAGCGAAGGTAAGAATGGAAAGTCCAATCGTTCTATAACATAATATGTTCAATCGTTTCCTAAACTAAAATCTGGACAGCAGCAAATAGGTCAAAGACCGGATGTCAAACGTGTTGGGACACGTTCAACTCTTCAAAGTAAAACTGCACCAGAACTATCAACTGAAGCGCTATATTCAATCTGGGGATTCATATAGAGAGACAGCAAACGAATAGTAGAAAATTAAGTTATAATTACTGTACTAGGTAATTTTTTGTGCGAAAACCTACAAGAAATTTTCCAGCATGAGAAAACTAAAGTCTAGAAAATATAATAAGACCTAAAATATTTTTAGCAATTAATATAGAAAACAAAGCGGACAACACCTGAATGTAAAGATACGCTTTCGATTCAGTAAACTTCACTTTTAACAATAACATAGCAACCAGAGGGAAAACCATACGCAAACAACTATGCGCCCAAATGAGAATAATTATCGGGAAGAGGTGTAGTTAAAGGATATGATTTAAATACAAGCGAGAACTAAGCGACTATAATAGCCCTCCAAGCGACATCTTTAAGAACCAACGTACTTCCTTACTAAAACCTCGCCTTTTTAGAATGTTTTATAATTTGAAAGTTGAAAACTTGTAGTTTTTGGACATAAATACTGTATAAATCGAAGCGAGTATTACCCTAGTGACATAACCCGCTCTCGATGAATCGGAACACCGTCGTCTACTCAACACGTGCATGTCTATATAGGTTGCAATATTTGTATCAAACACGGGTGTAGTTGAAAGAGATCATTTAAACACGAGCGAGAACTAAACCTGCAAAGTGATCTACGATACCACGCGGTGATATACGCTGATACGGCTGAACTACGTTACCGACAAACTATAATTTTTACTTTTTTTTATAGTTTAAAAGTTGGAAATTGGTAGTTTGATGATTTTTCCTAAATTGAAACATCTCAAAGAATGTTCATGCTAAATTTCAAGTCTCTAGCTTAAACGGTCGCTTCAGGACTTTACTATCATCAGTGAGTCAGTTACACATGGGGCTGTATATATTATAGATTAAGTAAATAAATACCAGATAAATTTTGAAAATAACTAATTTGATGATTTTTCTTAATTAAGGTTATTACGTGAATGAAAATAAATATATGATTTATAATATGAATTAATTGTTGTTACATAATTACAATGTTTTTTTACCATTAACTCTTTCGAAGATTTAATGAAATTTAAATATTTATAATGGTAAATTATAGTAAAACCTCCCGAGATTATTATAATAACTGTTTCCGTGTTTCAATAAAAACCAAGTAGTTCTATCTCAATTATTATTTTTAAAGAAAATGCACTTGCCTTTTTAGCTTTATAAAAAGAAATTATCAGTTTAATCGTAGAGTTTAGTTTTACATAGTTTTAGGTGCTCTTCCACAGCAGTTTTTTTCTTAAAACTTAGCTAAAGAGTCACGTGATGTCTTCAAGTGATTTTTTATAATTTTTTGTTTCGTTTTTTTATGTAAATTTCAATTAATCACTCCATTTGCCTCCATTATTTTTAAGTTGTATCTAGTCTCCGCCAGTGGGCGGATAGTGGCAGCCGGACGGACGAGGGTTGGACGTGACGAGATTTATACGAGGTGAGATTGATGGGCTAGGAAACCGCTCTTCAATACATAAACATTAAAGGTGGGACTTGAAGGCTCGGGGTCGAGTGGTGATGCTGTGCAGTTCAAGGCGGTAACAAAACTTAATGTGACGGGAGTTAAAGTAGAATAATAAACGCCTAAGTATGAAGGCTAATCAAAGTAGAGAATGGAGAGTGCTCCCCACTCACGGGAGTCGTAAACTATTAATCATCCCCGCGGAGGATTTCATCACCTGATCAAGTATTTACCTCCCAACGTGAGTCTTGAGTGCCTTTCGCCAAGTATTACTATGCGAGCTGAGATTTTTCTACCTTCTATTTAGCGAGCAGAGTAATTTATCGAGCTTCTTTATTAGCAACTATTTTTTAAAGTTTTTTTTCACATATAATGAATTTAAGAGGGATTTTCCACATTTTAAAACTGGATTTACTCAGAGCCACCTAGTATGGATTTTATTTGTCATAGTGGATATTTCGATTTGTTTAACCTAATTAATATATAGTGTAATAATATGGTCGATTTTAATTTATTACGTAATATTTCTTTCGATTTTATCGATTAATAAATTTATGAAATGAACATTAAAACTTCAGTTCTATTGGTGTATTCTTGATTAATTGACTTAAATAACCATAAAAAGTTTTCCGTGGGGGTTTGACTTGGCTTGAATCTTGTTTTACAAATTTAGTGATTGTAAATTGTTTTTAAATATAAAATTTAAGTTTAAATAATTATTTACTGTTAACTAGTGAGAATAATATTTTGAAATTTATATTGTATTACAGATATTTTATTCTAGTATATATTAATAACGTTCATGTTTTTATAATCTTAATAACAACTATTTTTAAAAATCTCTCCCACTACAAGCTTATTTGAGCTTATGAGAATTAAACATTTTCGTTAGTTTATGTTTAGTTGCAACATGTTTTAAATGAAGCATACTTTGATTTTTACTTTGGTCATTACGAGGAGGACTTCATATTGAATTTATTAGTTTTCAATCATTCTAATACATAATCTATAGGCATCTAAGTTTAATCCCTACATTTTACTTTAAATGTTTGCCCAATTAACATCAAATAATACACATATTTACCCGGTCGTACCTCATATTGCATCCATATTCCAACATAAAGTAATTACTCGCACAGTATAATATTCTAATGGGGAATACATAAATCACAATATCACGCACAAAACTTGCTGAGCAGAGCAGGTTTGCTTTGACGTGGAGGTATTAAGTCTAATATTTATTGTTCTAAGCCGATTAAGATACACTACTCCTAAAACAATTTAAATAAACCTTTCAATTCGACATTAATAGTCTATTTATAGAAATGTATAAAATAAAGCCATTAACTTTACATAAGATGACTCAGCTAGAGTTCAATGGAGTTTTTCTGTATATATTTATTTAACCTATCGTCTCAGCTTAAGAGGGCGTTGGAGTCAATCCAAATTCCGCCTTTCTCCCATAAGAGCAATGTTAAACGGGATGTCAAATAACTCTTTTATTTATAATCAGAAAATAATGGTTTATAGCTCTAAATAAAGGGTTCATCAAGGCGGATTTTGTTTGCGAGAGGAAATATTTATAAAAATTAGTGTTTTTTACTAACTTGAAATAACAAAGCAAGTTTTTTACTACTTTTAAAACATTTTCTACAGAATTTTATAGATTATTTACAAAGAATCGATCTCGCAAAAGGAACGGGGAATTTAATTGTGATTCAAACGCTATTTATTCTGAACCAATCGGACAAAAAATAAAGAAATTATATGACAAATGCCGGGGACAAGTTTAGCATTGCTCTTATGGGAAATAAATCCAACATGGCGGCACTCCAACGCCCTCTTAATAGTTTGTGCACAGTGTGTACATATAAGCTGTACATGTGCAATTAATAAAGGAGAATAAACGCTCGAGGATAAAATGTTGACATTTCCTTTGTGAAAAACGAAAGGGATTATCGCGTAATTACAGTCATCAACATGCCTCGAATAATTTATCTTACATGTTTCCTCTCCCTTGCCTAACATGGTCTACTTCAAAACATTTGTAGATGTTGTAATGTTGTAGATATCAGCACAGTCGCAGTCTATATAATGCAAAACGCCCATAACCTTCTTCAATTCTCTCAGATATATATTCATAAATAAATTTTCGTCGCACTACGTTTAATGTGTTTTCTTATTTAATCATAATTGGCTATGGTTTGGTTCTTAAAAAAATAAATGAAGCTGAATATATGTTTTTTAATGTTATCACTTAAAACTTAAGGTTTAAATTACCTGTTGATGCCAAGTGATCCTTAAATTAGTGTTTTAATTCATTTTTTGTGTGTGTTTGTAACTTGATACCACACACTTGAAAATGGTTGTTATAACATAGGTCGTTTTCGACTAATTTAAGGATCACTTGGCAACAAAAGGTAATTTAAACATTTTCGTTAGTTTATGTTTAGTTGCAACATGTTTTTATGTGCCCGGAAGCATAAATGGATACAATACTTTTAAATCTAGTAACAGTTTAAATCAGAGCGATGGAATTGTTGTTTATTTAGACAACTCGTTATCAGTGTCCTGTAATCAGCTGCTCCTGGGCGGTGTGGCTACGGCACTGTCATTGACCTTTGCCTGGGCCGGTATGTCATGCCAACTTTTAACAATTTGTAAACTGTTTGTCTACGGTCATGCTAGAATTGAGATAAACCTGACGGACTGCTAGGGTTATCAGGTTTACCAGTGCAATGATATGAGCCACGCAATAAAGTAAACCTAGACATACAGTGCAACACAAAGAAAGGAAAGTGTGCCCCATGTTGATTGGTGCCATTTTACCCACGATCCTTGTTTCCTTTGTAACCAGTCCTTTGTTTACACTTTCCTACCAGTGATTACCTGATTTACACACACTTCTTCATCGTTTCTGTGGTAACCTCTTTGGTGCTACATTAATGATAACGTTTTGACATTTTAATTTTGCTTTCATTCGCATAAACATGTGTTTTTCAGCTTTACTATAAACAGCTCTTTGGTTTTGGTAATCCAGCATCAAAAAAATATGCCCCATTTTATTAGTATGGACAAACTATAGGACTTCAAAGGGCTGCCCTTTAAAGTTAATGTCATGTTCAAAGTCTAAAAACCTTTTGCAAAACTATAAAATTCGTCAAGAATGAGGGAAGGGCCACGAATGAGAAGGTAAATACAATAATGGAAAAGTTCAAAAGTTCAAAAGTAAAAAAGTTTGATTTACTCTTTCTTAGTTAATACTAATTATGAAACACCCTTATCTTGTTTAACACTGTGCCTTAACTTAAGCGTAACGAAGGCCATGCAATATGTTAAATAAATTGTTAGAGCAAATAAAAAGTCTCCGTCACCGTTTGCGAAGCGAGTTAGGCTGCATTTTAATGTTGAAAGCAACTTTCTACCTTAAGTGTAAGTTCATAAAATTATTTTCATACTTTTTTTTTATTTTCTATAGAAATTGACCTTATAACAAGGTAACAAGATATTACTTTATAAATAAATAAATATGAGTTGTGAGTTGTAAATATGTGTATAGGCTATGTACATTTCGCACTTAGCCTATAGGGCAATAGAAAAAGCAGATATAAATATTAGCACACAGACATCATCGGTTCATTCGAAAAAATTAAATTTTATGTAATAAAATTTTACGCATTAATGAACTAACAGGATATACAACAAATGATTAAGTAAATAAATACCAGATAGATTTTGAAAATAAATAATTTGATGATTTTACTTAATTAAGGTTATTACGTGAATGAAAATAAATATATGATTTATAATATGAATTAATTGTTGTTACATAATTACAATGTTTTTTTACCATTAACTCTTTCGAAGATTTAATAAAAATTTAAATATTTATAATGGTAAATTATAGTAAAACCTCCCGAGCTTATTATAATAACTGTTTCCGCGTTTCAATAACAACCAAGGAGTTCTATCCCAATTATTATTTTTAAAGAAAATGCACTTGCCTTTTTAGCTTTATAAAAAGGAATTATCAGTTTAATCTTAGATTTTAGTTTTACATACATTGATTTAAAAATCAAAAATTATTGCTTATTCTTAAAATTTGGCTAAGACTTGCGATATAATCATGATTATTTTATAGTTATATACGTATGTTAATATACGTAAATTTCAATTAATCACTCCATTTGCCTCCATTATTTTTAAGTTGTACCTAGTCTCCGCCGGTGGGCGGATAGTGGCAGCCGGGCGGACGTGACGAGATTTATACGAGGTGAGATTGATGTGCTAGGAAACCGCTCTTCAATACATAAACATTAAAGGTGGGACTTGAAGGCTCGGGGTCGAGTGGTGATGCTGTGCAGTTCAAGGCGGTAACAAAACTTAATGTGACGGGAGTTAAAGTAGAATAATAAACGCCTAAGTATGAAGGCTAATTAAAGTAGAGAATGGAGAGTGCTCCCCACTCACGAGAGTCGTAAACTATTAATCATCCCCGCGGAGGATTTCATCACCTGATTAAGTATTTACCTCCCAACGTGAGTCTTGAGTGCCTTTCGCCAAGTATCACTATGCGAGCTGAGATTTTTTCCAGCTTCTATTTAGCGAGCAGAGTAATTTATCGAGCTTCTCTATTAGCAACTATTTTTTAAAGTTTTTTTTCACATATAATGAATTTAAGAGGGATTTTCCACATTTTAAAACTGGATTTACTCAGAGCCACCTAGTATGGATTTTATTCTCATAGTGGATATTTCGATTTGTTTAACCTAATTAATATATAGTGTAATAATATGGTCGATTTTAATTTATTACGTAATATTTCTTTCGATTTTATCGATTAATAAATTTATGAAATGAACATTAAAACTTCAGTTCTATTGGTGTATTCTTGATTAATTGACTTAAATAACCATAACAAAGTTTTCCGTGGGGGTTTGACTTGGCTTGAATCTTGTTTTACAAATTTAGTGATTGTAAATTGTTTTTAAATATAAAATTTAAGTTTAAATAATTATTTACTGTTAACTAGTGAGAATAATATTTTGAAATTTATATTGTATTACAGATATTTTATTCTAGTATATATTAATAACGTTCATGTTTTGATAATCTTAATAACAACTATTTTTAAAAATCTCTCCCACTACAAGCTTATTTGAGCTTATGAGAATTAAACATTTTCGTTAGTTTATGTTTAGTTGCAACATGTTTTAAATGAAGCATACTTTGGTTTTTACTTTGGTCATTACGAGGAGGACTTCATATTGAATTTATTAGTTTTCAATCATTCTAATACATAATCTATATGCATCTAAGTTTAATCACTACATTTTACTTTAAATGTTTGCCCAATTAACATCAAATAATACACGTATTTACCCGATCGTACTTCATATTGCATCCATATTCCAACATAAAGTAATTACTCGCACAGTATAATATTCTAATGGGGAATACATAAATCACAATATCACGCACAAAACTTGCTGAGCAGAGCAGGTTTGCTTTGACGTGGAGGTATTAAGTCTAATATTTATTGTTCTAAGCCGATTAAGATACACTACTCCTAAAACAATTTAAATAAACCTTTCAATTCGACATTAATAGTCTATTTATAGAAATGTATAAAATAAAGCCCTTAACTTTACATAAGATGACTCAGCTAGAGTTCAATGGAGTTTTTCTGTATATATTTATTTAACCTATCGTCTCAGCTTAATAGTTTGTGCACAGTGTGTACATATAAGCTGTACATGTGCAATTAATAAAGGAGAATAAACGCTCGAGGATAAAATGTTGACATTTCCTTTGTGAAAAACGAAAGGGATTATCGCGTAATTACAGTCATCAACATGCCTCGAATAATTTATCTTACATGTTTCCTCTCCCATGCCTAACATGGTCTACTTCAAAACATTTGTAGATTTTGTAATGTTGTAGATATCAGCACAGTCGCAGTCTATATAATGCAAAACGGCCATAACCTTCTTCAATTCTCTCAGATATATATTCATAAATAAATTTTGTCGCACTACGTTTAATGTGTTTTCTTATTTAATCATAATTGGCTATGGTTTGGTTCTTAAAAAATTAAATGAAGCTGAATATATGTTTTTTAATGTTATCACTTAAAACTTAAGGTTTAAATTACCTGTTGATGCCAAGTGATCCTTAAATTAGTGTTTTAATTCATTTTTTTTGTGTGTGTTTGTAACTTGATACCACACACTTGAAAGTGAACACCTGTTGTTATAACCTAGGTCGTTTTCAACTAATTTAAGGATCACTTAACAGCAAAAGGTAATTTAAACATTTTCGTTAGTTTATGTTTAGTTGCAACATGTTTTAAATGAAGCATACATTGGTTTTTAAAATCCTCGAAAGAGTCAGTAAAATGATTCATTTCACCTTACTCTTAGTACGGAACAAGAATTTACATAAAATAAATTTAAAATAGATAAAGAATAACATGATGGAGGGACACTAAGTTGGCGTGGATTTTGGTAGGAAAAGAGAAACGCCTTAAGATGGGCGATGGTGGAAGTTAACGATATGATTGAAGGCGGGTTTCGATTCAATATTGGCAAATTATTTGGTCTTCTGCGGTATGCATTTTACCACCCACATTGCTTATAAGTAAATAGAAAACATTATTCTTTAAAAACCGTATTAGTTTGTGTATAGAAGAATTGGTAAAACATAAAAATCGTTTAAAATGGCTTAGAAATCTAACTGTTACTGCTGGTTTCACAGACACATCCCCCAGTTTTGCTTCTGCTACAAGTGTACTGATGACAACCATAATGACGCCATCAATCATTTCCTCTGCTAACGTTTGCCCCGGACGTCAATCATTACAATTCCTTTTCAACCTATGACGTATTTCACTATGAAACATTCGTAAATCAATTTAGGAGTACAATTTAATTTTATTGAATAAATAAATAAATAAAACTATACCCTCATTCTGAAAAGAGTAATCCCTATGCTGTTAGACTCTTATGTTTATCTAGGTTTTGTAATTGAATTGGTACAAAATAATCAAGATATATAACAAGTAAAATATTAATATTACTAAGATTGGTATGGCTTTATATAGTTTCTACATTATGATAAAATATGCCAAGCCTGTCTGGGTAAACACAGGAGCTGAGGACGGTATGGGGAGATAGATCTCTCTATATTCACAACGTATTGATTGAAGCCAGTCACCTCTCAATCTACCCGCTCTCCACAGTCAGTCATTCTTCACAAGTTCAGGCCTATACCACCTATATGACTCAATCAAAAGATCTTATAAAAGCTCAACATTTTTGTAAACTATAGGATTTTAGAGTAAAAGGTAGAAAGTAGTCCGAAAATTTTAAACTTATGTCACGAAGTTAAATATAGTCGAGTTAACTGATTATTATAATGTACTAAACAGCCTACCATGGAATAAAATGCATTAGTGAAAAATTTTAATATTCAAAATTCTTTTTCGATTTTTACACTAAATAGATTAAAAGAAAACCAGAAACTGTATGGAAGTAATTAAATAATACAGTAATTTATTAAAATGGATAGAGGTTAAGGAATATTGCACTGAACATCTCTTTTAAATGTTAATTTTTACCAGTTTAATAGACTAACCCCATGTTTGCTTACTTTGGTTATAATGAGGACTTCATCCCTAGTAGCACGGATATATATAAATATAATATTTAATATATATCAATACATATTTGATACATGCCTGTATTTAATATTTTTTAAATATATATTTTGTAACTATTTTATATGTATTGAAATATATCGCATGAACATATTTTGAGGTTATATAAATATTAGTTAAATATATATTTATTATATATTAAATTTATGTTTAATATGTTCAAATCATAAAAACAGAACACTTAATATAAATATATATAATATATATTTTATACATATGTTATATGTATTGAAATATATCGGATGGACATATTTTGAGGTTATAAAAATATCAGTTAAATATATATTAATTATATATGAAATATATATTTAATATGTTCAAATTATAAAGTCGCTCACTTTGTACAGATATATAAAATACATATTTAATATAAATTACATACATACTTATATATATGTGGTTAATGCTTCTGGAACTAAAAAATATGTATGTAATATATATTAAATTCATTACCCACAAACATTAACCACGTATATATACAGGGTGTCAGAAAATCGTTTCAAGATTTGGGAGATGTTTACTATTACAGGAACAAAAGTTTCTGTCAACATGACCTAATATGCTTTGTTAGGCCGCTGGCCGTCACACATTTTTTTATTTGATAATTTTTTTCTGTAACAGATCATTGTATGAAGTTCATATTTGGCATGGATCTTAACTACATCAATGATAATTTCCAGGAAACAAATTTATTTTTTATTTATTTATTTATTTATACACGGCAACGCCATTTTACAAAGAGAATGAACATAATCATTACATTTATATGCAACATAATATCACACTACAGGATAGTGGCATAGTGGATAAATATACATATTATTTTCATATGTATATTTTCAAAATGGAGATCATTTTAGACTTTAAAACTGAAATATCTCAAAACTGGTAAATTTCGTCATCATTTTAAAAGAGACAAAAAAGTTGATGAATTAAATTATCGTGACAAATTCCAGACACTTTATTTATTAGTGGGATTTGTCACGTGGCAGGCAAAAATGTAAACAAACCTCATTGCGGTAAATGCGGTGGATGCTTATGAACGGGCTGAATGATCCGTTACTGAAATAAAAATCATTATGAAGTGTAAAAGACAAAATCGTGGCTAGCTTGCTTTAAGAAAACATTTTAGGACTTATTTTTTAAGGATTTTTTTTTCTTTTAGGCTCTAAAATAACACCTCGATCTTACAAATCTGTTAGGTAGGTCAAGAGAAAGCAACAGACAATACCCTTATAGAATTAAGAAGAAAGATTTGTATATGCGCTTACATATTTTTTTAATAAAATATTTAAGAAAAAAACCATACAAATTAGATAATCCCGTTCAAGATATTCATTTCCGTAATTTGGTAGTTATTGAACAATATGTTTAAAAAAATTACTTAAATTTGGTTAGTTTGTTCCAAGTTCCAAGTAAGTTAAAGTGAAAACAGTACAGTTTTACATACAGTAAAACAGCAATTAACGGTAGTTTGTTTGTTGAAGATATAATGAACTAATTAAATGAATAAAATACATTATTTTTTAAATATACCAATAATAATTTGACCTTTTTTGCACATTTTAATTTAATTTTTTAATTTAAATTAATTCAAAGTTTACATCAAATAAAAAAAAATAAAAAATTCTAGTTTTTACATTATTTTGTGTTACATTCGAATTAAAAACTTTTGTGGTAACGTTTTGTCACAATTTCTTTGCTTTAATTAACAGTTCAGCGTATTGGTTCAATTAATACAGCTGGTGTTCTCTTGGACGAATCACAAACTACGAAATATTGCATCTTGCAGCGAGGAAGAAGAAGAAAATTACAAGGTCGGAGGAACGGCGGTTCGGCGGTTGGGCGTTGCGTTCATGCGTTGGGAGGTTATGTGTCGTCTGTCAAATTAATATTGCAATCACCGGCGTCGATGACATTCTGTTTCTGTTACCTTATTTTGTTATCTTCGAGTTTTAACGTTTAAAAAGTTAGTTTTGATGTTGTATACAGTTCTTATAATATCCAAAGTATCTGTAGACAAAAGAAAGTTGCTTGTAGTGTTTGTTTTCGTTTTGGCTACACATTTGATGCCAGGATTTTCCATGTTCAGGTGAGTATCAATAAAATACATAAAATATATGTTAGTTTAGAGAGTGAAGTTTATCATATCCTTGATTCTCACAGTAATTCTTTATGAACATCAGCAAGTAAAACTAATAAAGACTTTGAGGTTAGTTTTTAGTACAAACTTCTTCAGAGAACAGCTCAAAACTTGCTTAGGTTATATTGTAGGCTAGTCCTATGTTTAGATAGATACATTCTGAATTCATGGTACGACTGGTTTTCTTTGAGTTAATGTACATAGCCTTAGTTACATAGCCTTAGGAAGGCTAGATAAAGACCCTCTCTTGAATAACTAAATAACTCTTGAATAAACTCTTGAGTCCAATGCCTAGTTCAAATAGAAAGTGGTTCATCCGCCCTAAACATTTAAACCGGTCGATTTAACCATCAGCCTTAATTATCTGGGAATCGAGAGACTTTTGGACGTACAGTTTCACAACTGAGCTACGTTACTAAGTTATCGAATGAAAATATCGATCAATCAGATCGATATCGTAATTTGCTCTAATCCTAATCTAACTATCATAACATAACATAACATAAACTAATCTCCATTAATATAAGGTACCAACCTATGCCCTGGAAAGTTAAAATGTGAGAGTAGGCCTAGACCACACATAAGTACGATAACTTATACATTGGAAACTGTTTTTGTTATATGTTATTTTGTCAAAGTTAGGCCTGAGTTGTCATTATCATTATTAGGGTTTAGATTTTGATGCGATAATTGTAGGCTTATAGAGCCTATGTCAGGTTATTCTTGTTTTTAAATGTGAATATTAAAATAAAAAGCTAAACAAAACAGGGGTAGTTAGTTACAGCGATTGGCTTTGTTATTTAGGTCTAGATTGAATCAATAGTTAATACAAAAGATATGTCAATCGGATCGATGGATATTTTCATTCGATAGTATCGTAGCCCAGTTATGAAACTACACTCGAAATAATTAAGGAAAAATACCCAAATTCTGAGATCCTACCAAATATCGTAATTTTTTCACCAATAATAAGACAACCGGCATTCATAGACGTCCATTTCATCATTTATAACCTAAATTCGATGTTTTGAGATTAATTTTGAACGAATCAGGCAGTCTGAACAAAAGGTACCTTATTATTGTGGATTATGATGAAATGGTATTCATAATTTAGGTTACTCCGATACCCCAATATCGGTTTAACCTATTAAATCGTTGTAATTGTACCCCAACACTTTTATCAATGGATTTATTATTGGGGAGATAATAAAATATGGTAGTTTAGAGGTTAGCGTATTCTGGGACAAACGTTTTTTCAGTTATTTTTTTGGATGTCATTTAACATTCATTGCCTCTGAAACTAAGAGTCACGGATTTTAGCAGCACAATCACGGACATTTGGTCACTTGAGTCACGTACTTACGTCAGAATGGCAAAACAATGTAACGGCATTATTTAGGGCGATAGTAAAATTAATTTCACGTAATGTTACAAACAAAAACCATGGATTTGCCACGAATTTAATAGCAAAAAACTAGTAGACCCTAATATGATATAAATTGTGAAGTAGCCTATTATTTATTTTTTCATGTAGCCTACAGAAAAAGAGATGGGCTTCCCTTAAGGTCACGGTATTTGGGTGATTTAGCCTACCTTAAACGTCTTTGAACACTACTCGATATATTTACACTTACACTGTAACTATATAACTTACAAGATGGTAAGTATATATGAAAGTAGTTTTTGTTAAATGGGTATTAACATATTTTAATTGTAATGTTTCAGAAAAAAGAACTTGTATCACATGCAGAAACCAGCAACTTTTAAAATGTGCAAGAAGCACCTATCTCAGAAGCGCATTATCTCAGAAGAGATTTGTAATAAATTTAGTCTCAAGGGCCAGAGGCGCAAGGATCAAAATGATAGAAATCTTTTATTTTTGAACACTAATGCATAAACATTATTAAGAAGTAAGTATGGCAAGTGTTTGCAAATAAAATTTTTACTAACAACTCAGGACAGCTTTTAAATACAAAGCTGTAAATTAAATTTCAAAGTAGTACTCATGCGATACCTAACTAAGCCCTTGACCATGTTCCTATTTAGGTTTTCTCTAGAAGTTTATTTAAATTCAATACAGTAGAACCTCGATAGTTCGACACTTTGTGGACTTAGAGAGTGTCGAACTATCGAAATGTCGAACTATAGGGAGTATATGGGAAATTTTAACACTGGGAGTATAAAAATCATAATTTGAATTTAGGAAACACTAAATTTTAGTGAAACCATAACCTAATTGAACTTTAACATAAACAACATTCAAATCATTCGCTAATTTGTTTACATTTTCAACTTTGTTTGGCTCCAACATGGACACTATCGGTCATTATTAACATGTTAAGTTGTCATGGACCATGTCGAACTATCAGGAGTGTCGAACTATCGAGAGTCGAACTATCGAGGTTCTACTGTATAAGTTAAATATATATTATTTATATTGTTAAACAGGATGGTAAAAAGTCTGGAAACGATATAATATCTTATAAAGTATTTGAGTAATAAAACTAAAATTTTTGCAAAATTGTTTTTGAATACTGTAGGCCAATGAAGTTTTTACTCAAGGCTTCCTTAATAGGGAAATCTCTAGTTAAAGTTGTGAGGGAAACTGCATTGAATCAGAATCAGAATCATTTTATTGTAATTTTCTTTGCAGATTGGACAAAGTCAATAAATAGATAGATAAAACATGTTGTTTAACCCAATACATTAAACATATTAATAATACAGATATACGAGCACAGTCTGTACATTCATAACCACAAAAAAGTAACTTTGGTCTACGTCACATGATACCTAATTTCAAAAAGCTTTTCATTAAGTAATAAATTTTAATTTTTGATTTGGCTCAAATGTTTATGAAGAAAATTTAAAAAAATGTTTAGTATATTACAGTAGACTCCCTCTTAACCGGCCACCTCGGGACCAGACCGCGGCTGGATAATGAATTCTGTTAAATTGATGTACGGTACATTGAAAAACGCCAACCTACAATTGTAAATGACCTAAATGCAATTAATTTTGACTTGAAAAACAACTCTATATATATTACTGTATACAATTTATAGCTAATATCCATGAAACTCATGACTAAACAAAGTTAATAATAATTGTTTTATTTTATTTTATTGTATAGTCTATTGGATAGCACGTCCATATGCACTCCCTTCTGGTGGCATTCACTTCTGTCCAGGACAGTACATTTTAATTGGTCTGAGAACATCAATACGATTAACATCAAAAATTGTACAGATAAAAAAACAACGTTTCCGACAAAACACAACCGGTTAAAGCGATGTTGAGATAAAAAATGGCCGGTTAAAAAGATGTTTTTTTTTTATGTCAGGTTAGGCCGGTTAAGAGGGAGTCTACTGTATTCTTATAGAAAACCAATAAACCCTGCAATTTCAAGCTTGAAATATTTGGTACGTACGTTCACTATAGGAAGGGTATAACTTTCATTTGCATACAAAACCCATGTGGCGGCAAATCTACATACTCACTCCCATGGTGTTTATGGAGAAAATATAAAAATAACAAATAGGCTATATCAAATTTGGTATGTACATTCACTCAAGGTTTAATTTATACTTGCTTATAAAAATCCATATTGGCACAAACATACACGTACCACCATGGTGTTTATGGGGAAATAAAAAACGATTTATGCCAAATTTCCGTTGAAAATTCATTGAGTACGCAGGTATGCTGCGAGGTATTATTCCTATTTCTGTGGGACAGGACATAGCCCCAGGTCGCCATCATACTCATGTAAGGTTTTCTTAGAGTTTTTTATTTGAGATGTTTATATGATCACAACATATGGCAAAACAATGTTTCTTTATAATTAATTCCATAAACAGCTGTTCTCATTTTTAGTATCGAGGACACAAAAAGTCTAACAAATGCTCCTTTTACTAAACAGGAACTCACCAAACGGTGTACCCAGTGCTTCCTATTCTTTATAGTTATATAGGATATAATTATAAACTAAGAATGCAAAGACTACAGTTCTCTTTTATATTCCTCCATTATTTACCTGAGAACTGATCGATATTTCGATAGCATAACTATACGGAAATTCAAAAAAAATCCACATGACTATTATGGCAATTCATAAACATATGTTGCTTAAATTCAAGTCAACGTCAAACTAACGCTACGTGTGAACTGAATATTTGCAGCACAGCCGCGTCGACGCAGCGTGCACGCAGAGTGTTTTGACGCTCGTGTGAACCGGGCCTTATAGACTTGAATGAGCTGAACCTGACGGCAGTGAACTATCCAAGGCTGACGGCGAGTGAGGCACAAAATTACTGAGATGGCATTGTAAAGTATGCCGGGTAACAGCTATTAGTTTAATATAGAATTATCTTTCCTTTTGACAAAAAAGTTAATTATTAAATGAATTTTTTAGCATTTTCACTGTTTTGACTACGCCTACATAAAGAAAAATCTACATCTTTTTTTTACATAACTGATACCTATTATTGTTTTACTTAAATAAATAATTGTTTTCTAGGGGAACGAGTCTGCCTAATGTACTAAACTCATTTACTGATGAAGTTGAAGATTGTCAAGAAAAATATTGTCAAAAAAATTTATTGAAGATTGTCAACATAATTTACGGATTAAAGTTACCACTAAACTAAGTACAGTGCCTAACATTTTGGGGTATACAGGGTACCTGTAAAGTAAGTTTGATAAAATGTCAGCACCAGGTGGGAAAACTTGGATTGTTGTGAAATATACTGGAATTTCATGGACAACTGGCTAATAATAATAATATAATATTTTTGTCATACTTGACTTACTTGAATTTTATTGTTTATTTGTATGTTGAATGTTTTAAGGACAGTTTATTACTTTAACTTATGTTTTTATAGTTTTTCTTTGTCATACTTGAATTTTATTGTTTATTTGTATGTTTAATGTTAAGGACAGTAGACTTTAACATGTGAATTCATAGTTTAATTTAACTTTTGGTAAACTAAAACTTAGGCATATATACAGGTTGTTTGTTAAGTATGTCACAAAACTTAAGTATGTCTAATCCACTGAATATATTTCACAAACCTTTATCTCATTAGACGTAAACAAATACTATTGCTGAATGCGCAAAACAATTACACGAGGATGACTCAGCCGGCCGGTAGAACAGATGTTTCGAGATCAATGATGCCAACCCACAAAACAGAAATTTACCAAAAGAAATAAAAAAGATATAATAACAATAATACTTATTAATGGCCTAAGGTAACTATAGGCAGCCAAGAAGCAATTAAAATACCTAACGTTTTAATGTTTTGACATATATGTACGTCAAACGCTCAGATTGACTTGCGTATATATATGGCAAACACCTGCAAGTGATGAGCGTCAATGGCGTATATATACGTCAAATGCTCGGAAAAGGTTAAAAAATATTAAAAATTTTAAACGTAACAAAATTTTATGACACAAAAACTACAAATTTCTAATCTAAATAATGACTTAAGTTTGTAAAGATCGAACAACAAATAATGGAGTTTTTAGGATATGCGGTTTTTAATATTTGCATTGTCCGAGATCTTAAAAATACAAGGAAAACCTCTTTTTATCCATTTAAAATATGAACTTCCTTCAACAATCTGTCACAGAGTTAAAATTTTACTCATTAAGTATGCAGAAAACAATATTGTGAACATCTGGGTAAATATGCATTTAAGGATATACTTTTAAGTGAAATTTGTCGCTATTCTGACACAACTTTAGTGACATACTTTACAAACCATGTTTATAATTTAAAAATGTTAACTGTTTTAAAGTATAAAATATAATTTTATGCCTTACTTTAGTGTATAATATGTGAAGTTAAAGAGATATGTTAAGACATGTTTAACCTTTTTAGAAAATACAGTTATTATTTTGTATATTTGGGATTAATTTTAATTTCCTTTTGAAATTACCTTTTAAGGTGGTATTGCATATATTTAATGTATTTTATATCCATCAAATAATTATTAAAAACATTATTTCTCACATTAAATACATATCAAATATATTAGAAGTGAATATTTATTATTTATTAAAATTCTTTTAAATATATATTTTACCAGGAAAAGTGTTTCACAAGAATATATTTAAAAACAAATCAATACATTCTGAATACATTTAATTATGTTATTTTAACTTATTTTATATATTTAAAATAACTATTAGACATATTTTTTCACCCCAAAAAATACATTTAAAATACATTATAAATATGTATAATTTTCCTAATAAATTTCTTTTCAATATATAGTTTAACAGGCAATTTGTTTCACGAGAATATATTTAATATAAGCTAAATACATTCCGTATACATTTAAATATGTTATTTTAACTTATTTTATATCTTTGAAATAATTATTAAATATAATATTTCACACTCTAAATACATATAAAATATATTATAAAATAAGTATTTATTACTTATTAAATTTATTTTAGATATATATTTTACCAGGCTTTTTGTTTCACGAGAATATATTTAATACATATTAAAATTTTATCCCATATATTTCAAATACTAATTTTGATATATATTTTATATATATCTGTGCTACTAGGGATATTGAATTTATTAGTATTGAATTATTAGTAATCAATGTAATTCGCTACATAAATCCATATGTATCTTAGTAATCACTGTACTGTACTTGAAATGTTTAGTTTAATTAACATCAAAATATTTTCAAAATACAAATAAAACCTGCACATTTAGGACCGTTAACCTTCGTTTAGGTACAGCCCAAAAGTAAATCGAGCCAGTCGTAAGGTCAGTATTTTGTAATTAGATTTACAGTTTATTTATTTATTTTTATTTAATGAAAATAAGAACAATATAAATAAACAACAGTGTATCTTTTACGTTTCAATCGGACGTTTATTAAAATAATTCAAAATATTGTTGCCGCCCAGCAAGAGTCTTTGACACACAGACGCCCTCATTATGACGTGTGTTGATGGGAACACTTGATAACGTTGAAGTGGGAGACTAAATCAACAAGTGGAGATTGCTGATGAGAGCCTGGGTGAGGGGGGGGAATCAATCAGGGGATACATTTACACCTTGTCGTGCTGGTTGTTGCACTATTCTGCTGGTTCCACTGTAACCTCTTATTAATTTTACTTACCTTTATAAAACCTGACAATTGATAAAATTAATTCGGATATAAATTAGTGCCAATCGATAGGGTTAGAGACATAACTCCTTGGGTGGAGCTTGGTGTGAAGATAATAAAATACGAAGTACGAAAAGTAGTGAAAATAATCAACCACGGTATTGATTAGGAGCAAAATTTTAAATTTATTTTTCTTTTAAATATAGGCCTGACAAAAAAATTTAAATGACATAAATATGTATTTTTTATTGAAAACAGTCCTTAAATCTAAGTAAAAAGACTTGAAAACCTAACTTTAAAATCGCAAGTTTTGTAAAAATATGTAAAAAATCTGTAAAAAGAGACAGGCCAAAACATCAAGACGGCACGGAACCTTTATTTCCTTTGTTGGGATCGGTTACGGACCGCTGACCATCACTTCAGAGCCTTTGTCTCCTTTTACGACTTTATTGACTCTTGATATACTGGGGTAACTGCATTAGCTATTGTGAATTCCACCAAAAGAATAAAAAAAGGTGTCACGATAATACAGCTGTGTGCATATCCTATACTCTTATACGAGCAATGTTTGCTTGTTTGCTTGTTTGCTTGCTTGCACAATTATCTCAAAAACGGCTCCGACGATTTCCTTCAAATTTTGGAATAAACTTAGTTTTACCTTAAAAATACGATTGAGATGGGTCTCGCCCCCAGGGAAAATCCGGTTTTCGCGCTAGAGCCCTTCAAAGTTTTCATGTTATCCTTATGGAGATTTTTTAAATTGAACAAAAATCAGCTGATAATTGAGCTTTGTGTGAGAACAAAAGTAATAATTTTACCGAGCTTAAGCTCGGTCCCCCTGGTACTCTTATCTTATACTCTAAAACAAGCTCCGTTTGTCCGGGCAAAGTTTTTTTTTGCTCCAATGATTTTTTATTTTTTTATTGAATATGGGGGTTTTGGCCACCAGAAACCGATTGGAACTGGTCCCATAGCTGGGAAAAATCCGGTTTTCGCGCTAGAGCCCTTCAAAGTTTCCATGTTATCCTTATGGAGATTTTATTAATTGAACAAAAATCAGCTGATAACTGTAGATATAAACCAATGTGTTACATCTTTAACCTGTAGTTTAAGACAATTATACCAAAGTGCAGCACCCGTCGGCTTGGCGAGTGAGCGAAGCGAACAAGCTTTGTGTGGGAACGAAAGTAATAATTTTACCGAGCTTAAGCTCGGTCAACCTGGTACTTAAAATAATTGATAAACCCCTACAAAAGCTTGTTGGGATCCTAGGGTTTACAAATGATGGCTGAGCTAGCGTAAAATGTGTACAAGATGTACAAATTTGCAATAGAACTTATTTAAATCAGAAGGCTTTTGATATTATTAAAACAAAATAGTTTGTAATATAACTCTTAAAATTTAATATTTAATAACACTAGTATACGTGTTGCTCGAAATCGAGCAATTTATTTAAATACAGTACAAATGTTACTTTAGCTCTAAATCAATGACATCCGATCAATCCAATAATGTGAATATCTTTAATCGCCAATAACTACACGTATTTACAGCTGATTATTAACAGATGTTTCAAATGCTTTATTCACTCCCCAATGTTATTTAAATGGGAAATTTTGAGATGTCAATGTTGGATATCGCCTTTATTTTCAGTCAGATTCTCATCAATTTTTGGCGGAAACAACTACAGACCAAGCCCTATCCAACGACACCAAAAACTTGAAAATCGGTTGAAAATTGTAGGAGGAGTTCTCAAGAAAAAAAACCCTTAGCGTATTAAATAAGTATAGATTTAGCTCTTCATTGGTGGGATATGTAAACAAAGATATTACAACTGAAAAATAAAAACTAATTCCAAGGTAAATGAATATTTCAAGGTAAAGGAAAAAGTTATCGAATATGCTGAAGAAAAAATCCATGGAAGCTTTATTTAATGAATATAAAATTTAATTTCCCAAATAGATTGTAAATCTCTCAGCGGATGAACACCCGGGGAGGCAGCATGGGCGGAGAGGTTTATTTGCATAAGGCTCGGGAATAAAAACATTGGGAGCCAGCGAGAGAGATTTCGACGTATTTCAAACAGTAAAATATATCGTAAATGAACTGTTATTACACTCATTTACAATTACAAGATTTTATATAATATTATTGGAAATAAAAATGTATTGTTTTAATATTTTTCATTAATGAGTGATACAGCAATATATTTGTTCAAAACAAAATCCTCACCGTAAAAACAATTTATAATTTAAAAAATACCCTCCAGTGAATATTTTCACTTCAAACCCTGAAGTAGAGTATCCAATTATCAAATCATTGGCAGTCTCCTACGTGCTTATATTATTCCTCTGTAAGATTACTATCCAGAAAACCTTAACTTGTTTATAAATTGGTGAACAAAACAATATGAATCGAAATTACTCGTACAATATGAGGTTTCATCTGACATTAAAGTTAAAAATTAGAATGATCCTACCAAAAGTTAATAATAAACTATTGAAATTACATATTATGGTTTATACTTATTGAATAACACGTTCAATTCAACTCGATTTATTACTTAGTTTCAATTTCATTCTATGCATTATTCATGTAAATATGATAAAACTACAAAAAATTTTCAAATACATTCAGATTGCTTATTTTTGATCAGAAATGAAGTAGTTAGGTAAATTAAAGGTTTTTTTCATCGGTAAAAACGTTTTTCATTAATGTGTCCATATCAAAGGAATAATACATTACCATGTGTAACTGAGGAATATCATTCATGTTTAGTTTCAAAATACTACTCAAGGACTGAGTGAGTACCGAGCACGACAAGGTGTAAATGTATCCCTTGATTGATTTCTCCCCCTCCCCCCCCCCCCACCCACGAGGCTCTCACCAGCGATCTCTACTTGTTGATTTAGTCTCCCACTTGAACATTATCAAGTGTTCTCATCAACACACGCAGCAATCGCGTCTGTGTGTCAAGGGTTGAGGGATCCCTTTGGAGTGCAACAACATTTGTATTGATCTCGTATGCCACCAATTAATTAACATACAGATGAATATACGAGGCTAGTCGATAAACCATAGTAAAAACTTTTAGTATACACATTCAAAACTTTGTGTCGAAAATTTGAATAATCTGCAATAAGTTAATCACGTAAGGTCTTAATTAATTGTACTTAAGTTTTTTTTTTATGATCGAGAATGTATTACTTTGGTTACAGTTTGCTCTCCAGTTCGTATAGAAAAACACTATAATTAGTAAAACGTGTAGAACAATTTCTGGATGCTTCATTATTCCTTTTAAACAAGACGAAAAGAGAATTTTTAACACAACAATTTATCAAAATACATTTAATTAGAGTTAGTTAGAGTTAGTTCATATTGGTTGTGTATTAAAATAAAAATAGTTTCATTTGAATTTAACTACTAAATGTTAATACAATAATGTAATAAAACTAACAATAAAATAATAGGTTTCCTCTGGCAGTATTTTGAGATCATTTGGTATAGGTTTAGAGGGTAAAATCCAGTTGATAATTGGCTAGAGTGTGAACAGTAGTGCAGGTGATCAACTGATTGGTCCAGAACACACATGCAGCGTTCCGATTAGGATGTCCGGCTGATTGGTTAGGTCAATCTCTATCTGATTGTCGGAACGAATCCTTAGCTCCTCAGCAACTGATTTTCACTACTTATATGATATGCCTACATTTCCATATATTAAGAATGGATTGGTAAATGTATCCATCTTTATAAGTTATCCTTATAATGAACAAATTTAAAATGGTTAGAATTAACAAGAAATGCTGTACTTTTATTGACTGGTGAAAAATGTAATCGTCTTACTTTATTAAACTAATAAAAATCAGAAAAATCAATAACATTGTGTTTTCTTTAGATTACATTAAATGTACATTACATTTCATTTTCATTCTTATGTTGCCTTGTAACATTGTCTATTCCTGCAACCAGTAGGCCTACCTAATCATGGGTTTTGAGTATCATTACGTAAATAATTCCTTGAACGTAACAATACATATCTTACAATATATTTTAAGGTGTGTAATGTTTTAATAGGTATCGCTATGGTATATAGGCCTACAGTGTGAAGGATGACGGGCTGTGTCGAGAGCTATGTGATTGAGAGGTGTCTGGCATCAATCGATAAGTTGTGTGTATATAGAGGCATCACTTCATACCGTCACAGGCCTCTCCTTTTCACCGGATACTATTTCGCTCCCAACCACCTCAGCGGAATCCCGAGACAATCGTGACCGACTAATTAACAAAGTAATTATTTGATATAACACTGTTCAAACTTATTAGTGTTTTATTTTTGTATGTACATGAAGGCCACATTGTATACTCATGTGACAAACGCAGGTTTTGCAAAATTTCGGATCATTATCTATTATAATGAGTGAATCAAAAAGATATCAACCTTTATTTATTAACACTAGTTACAAGTCCCGAAAAGATTTGGCTGTTTTTCACTCTCCCTAAAACTATGTATTGTTCTCTAAAACTATATCAATCTAATTTTTCCGCTGTAACGAATGAATACTGTCCCAAATAGTTCCACCTTCATATTAATAGCCAAGCAAAAAAACTTGTCATGATTTTTTTCTAGTTTTTTTTATCTTCTTTTTATAGGAACTTAGGACAACGTCTCTGAGACTTAGATTTTCAATCTTAATCTTATAGAACGATAATAATTTATTGAACCATTATTTATTTAATATGTTATAATAACAAATGCTAGGAAAACTAAAAGACCGATATTACAGTTAAAAACTATTTTAAATTAATCGGGTTTAGATTAACATAATTTTTTGTCAAATTTCAATCAGTGGAAGATGAGTAGTCCATATTATATAGAGTGATGTACGTCACCGGTGGGAGAGGAACAGCCTGTAACGAGTGGCATCCGGGGGAAACGTTGACGGAGGAAATGACTGATGACGTCATTACGTTTGTCATCAGTAGACTGGCAGCAGCTGGGCATCTCGGAGCCGGTAGAATACTAACTACATCTTGCGAAACTTACAGTTGAGTTTCACAAGTTATTTTCCACAAAAATTACCTTAGACAAATGAAATGTGGGTTTGTGTTTCAATTTTTAGGAATTTCAAAAGACAAAAGTATTCACCTCCTAGAATACAATGACTTTCGAATGTATTTACCTTTTTATGACATTTTTTAATATGAAAATTTGTTGGAGAATATTATTAAGTTATGTTCAAAATATAACCTAGTTGGATTTTGAGAACTGCATTCAATAGGATTTGAAATTCATTGAATTATAAAGAAATAAGCCGGAAGTACGGTAGTAAAACAAAGTCGGTTCTAAAAAAGGTATACCTTCCCCTAAAAACGTTAACTTAAAAGTTGGTTTTATATAATACAAAAGTGATAAAAAAATTAACTTAACAACTTATATTTAGTTTTTAATAGTCATTTAATGAGCCAGTAATGATTATGTAATAAAAATATGCTAATACTCTAGCGTTTGGATAGAAACAGAAATCCTGCTGAAATATCATCAAAGTGTAAATTATTAACACTATCAAAGTAGGAATCCTGTATGATAAAAGAATGCATTTATGTTTGAGAGAAAGCTACTGAACTGATCGTATACATTTTGAGGTTAATAGATTTATCAGGGCCCTTTAATTGTATGAAAAATATGGAGTAGCTGAAAAAATTCTCTATAAAATATGAGTCAATTATATTATTTATTTGTAAACTTAAAATTAAATTACACTTATGTAGTTTAGAATTGATTTTAAATATGCACATTCAGTAATTTTTAAAACTACATAATGAACAAAAAAGTTTGATAATTCCTTTCTTTTAACTTGTCTGTGAAATAACACCGTTTGTTGTCGCCACTGAAGGCTCCCGGGAGCTGCCCCACTAATAGGCTTAGGGACCCGAATCACCGGACATTTGCCTGGGCTAAAAAGGCCTTTTGAATCCTTCTTTCTTCCAAAAATAATACTTAAGAACACTATAAAATGTCCTAGTACTAATGTAGGTTTTGAAAATAAAAAATGAGTTGATAATTACATGAAAATGAGATACAACGTGTTATTTTTTATTGTCAGATCTCTTCAATGTGGTAATATATATAAACTCTATAATGTTAAACAACAAATAGTACTTCAACTTCAGTTTTTATACTTAAGGGAGAGCAAAATCACGGCTTACGACAGCTCAGTGGTATAGCTTTGGCCTCACAACCCAGCGCTCCCCGGTTCGATCCCTGGCGACGACATTACACGCATAAACATGAGCGGTCGGTCACATCTAGCTAGCCTATGGGACTTAATGCCTTGACGGCGTGACGGTACCTTGCTGTCTTTAGATCAGCACAGGCCGATGGGCCCATAATGACGGGCAGTGGAGGTAAAAAAAAAAAATGCTTCAGACCCAAGACTCAGGTAGATGGTGTTGAGGAAGTAGATTTTGCCGATGTAAGTAGGTTTTTAATTAATACATGCTATTCATTGGATACGTTCATAGCCAGCACTCCCAGCAGTTTCAGCGGCTGCCTACAGAGGCGGTCAGTAGGCTATCGGGGGTCGCGTTTATCAAAAATTCATCGTGCAGTGTTTCACCTGCTCCAATTTTTCAGCTTTATTTTAGGTAGGCCTACGATAAGGGTGGGAGTAATTTTAAGTGAAAGATAAAGACTTGGGCTATTTTACCATCTTTTAGATTTTGCATATTTCGAATTCGTATCAAGATTAGATCCAACATTGATCAACTTTCATCTATTACAGTTTATATGGATTCAAAATAGAAAAAATCTAAGATGGTCAAATAGCCCAAGTCTTGTTCTTTCATTTCATCCCCTCCCACTTTTATCAGACTTAAAATAAAATCAGAAAATTGGAGCAGGCGAAGAATTGAATGACGTACTGAGGGCGGTCCTTTAGCCCACTCTTAAACTCAAAAGAAGACTCTGTAGCCAACGGAAACATTTGTCATTGACGTCGGGACAAACCACGAATGATTGATGGCCAAACTATAGCAAAAGTCCTGTCTAACTATAACAGTTATGTAACAACAATAACTTGTAACTCTATCCGTTGATCTGGTCCACCTCGGTTCAATAGCTAATAATTAGAATGCTTATTTTACCTAATAAGTGTACAAATGTTGGTTTCTAAGTTTTCTTGTTTCACTTTCTCTGCTGGCAGGCTGTATTATTTATGCTCCAAACGGAGTGTAGAGTGTGAGGAATGGGAAATTAGTTTTCCGGATACAGAGTTGAGGGCTCCACAAAATCTCTTTTTTGTACAAACCTACGTAAACTTTTTACAAACATTACCTGGTCATTTCAAGGATTATTTATTCCTAAGAACAATAAACTCATCACTGTTCAGAATTATTGTAGTTCCACTCCGCATCCTGGAATACAAAGTGTGTACGTTTTTGTCTCTCCTGAGAAATGCTGGTCCGGAACCACGGACTGACGTCGCTTTATCTTATCACTAGGGGTTGGAATGGTACCCGCATTGTTGTCGTTCCTACACATCCATTCCTCTTTCATTAGTTTAACAGAGAGAGAAAAAGTTTTGTTATACCTTTTCCCTCTAACAAAACCAAGACAGAGTTTTAATCGGCTATAAATTAGCATAATAACCATAATAAGGTAAAAATACAGTATATATCTCTCGGTTAATATCCTACTAATATTATAAATGGGTAAATGGGAGCAGAGCATTTTATCGGCAAACTTATATGTCCTTCGTCGTAATAATAATATCAGTTACAAACTTTGCGGTAAAATGCCAAATGTAAAAATTATTGTTTCTATTTAAGACGAGCTCGTTCACTCCGCTCAGCCGAATATTGGCTGTGAATGAAGATGATAAATGTTGAAGAAATGTGTTCTATTTTGGTGACGCTAAAAATAAACAAATTTAAAAGTGAGGAGCGAAAATATTTGTTTAACTTACATGGACCAACAAGATAGCAAAACCGTTTAAAATATCATGAATTTGGTGCTGACACAAAGAAAAGAACCTTCTAAGGTTCTTTCCTCTGTGCTCTGTGGTGCTGAGCGTCCGTCACGTTTTTCCTTATTTATCGCTTTACCAAGTTAAGTCAATTTTTCGTCCTAACCCTAGGTCGATGAGGTCTTTGATTTCTTAAAAAAATATATATTTTTATAACATTTGTCCAGTTTTTACTACATTTATAACGAGTGTATTAATAGTATAAGATTGCAGAGTGCTTTGGTAGTGAATGGTCCATCTATGCAAACGATATTGCTAAAATATTATAAATAAAAATTTAATGTTTTGGAAACTTTCTTAGTGAAGTACTGATAAGCCGCTATACGCTATACTATTTAATTTTATGGTAAAGGATTTTGCCCGCATAAGCCACTAGTCTCTACAGATAAATAGCCTGAAACGATCAGTGACAGCCGTTCTCAGTGTATTTCTTTTCTTGACTTTT
This sequence comes from Neoaliturus tenellus, assembly GCA_030545055.2. Lineage (NCBI taxonomy): Eukaryota > Metazoa > Arthropoda > Insecta > Hemiptera > Cicadellidae > Neoaliturus > Neoaliturus tenellus. Next base: position 79,892,689 of record CM061534.1, on the reverse strand, counting down.
TTACATGACACACTTAGAATTTTACACCTCTATTTGAATAAATCCCCCTAAAAAATTAATAACAATAATAGTAGTGTCTTTTGGTTACTCCTGGCTCAGGTCAAGGTCATTGGTTGGAAGTGGCAGGTGTGGGGTTGGAAGTGTGGGGTGACAGTGATGGATGGGTTTGGGAAGTGGGTCAAGGTCATTTGGAGGGGGTTTTAAAAAAGTGGGAGAAGCAGGGGCTCGGTGGGAATGGGGAGGGGTGGGGCGGCGCCGGGCCGCGGGAGGTTTTAGTCTATTTTTAAAATTGAATCAAAGTCGTGTTCTTGTGCAGAGAGGTGTTGGGGTGTCGTCCACTCGTGAGGGAGTGGTAGACGCCGAAGGTAGTGGCGAAGAGAAGGTAGACGCACAACATGCACAGTACGCATTTGAACAGTTGCAGCAGGCGAACCATCCCTTGTTGATTTTCCGTTTCTAATTGCAGCCTGTTGATCTCTAGTTTGAGTCTGTCCTCTTCCAATCGTGTTGTAAGTGAAAAATCATCCATCATGTTTGTGCGCTTGTTTTAATTTCTGTTGGTGAAATGGGAGCGGTGTTGACGGTCGGAAAGTTGGCGATGAAATGAGAAACGAAGATGAGGACAGGGCATATTTACTGGAAAGTGGTGGGGGGTTAAGAAAAACAGTTGTGTGTCCGATCAAACGTCATCGTCAGCTGTTGGTGTAGGTTTGGAGGATGCAGGAGTGAGTTCTAGCAAACCATCTTCATCTTCACTCTTAACTCTATCGCAAGTTGGACAACCGTAAACAAGTTCCAAATTCATAGTGATGCAGTGGAATTTGTCTATAATATCTTCTAAAGTTTCCATTAAATGTTTTAAATCATGTCTTGTTCTAATTATAAAAGTAGATTTCATATGTGGTAGCGGATCGTTGTTCATCGTACGGGAGTCGGGAAACAAATGGCGAGCGTCAGTCAGCGGCTCGCTTATATGCGGGCAAGGGCGGTGGAGGGGAAGTGGAGGGGTGGTGGCGTGGTGGGGGAAGTGGAGGGGTAGTGGCGTGGTGGGGGAAAGGCGATATACCCCCATGCGAACCGTTGGCCAGCGCATTTCGCAGCGAAACGGCGCCGTTCGGGTAGGTAGTAGGAGGTGTACTAAGATAAGCATTAGTTGCATTTTTAAGTTAGGAATACTAATAATGTTTGTAAATTAAATATTAAATTTATATTTAACCAGAGCTTGCATTTCTTGTTCCTCGTTGTTTAATTCAATAATTTTAACACCATTAGTTGTCTGTTCCTCTTCCTCTGCACTTTGCGACGATGAAGACGTGGAGGTGCCTGAAGAAGATGATGACGATGAAAATATTTTGGTAAAATTGACATATTGCACTGTGATGTTGATCCATCTTAAAGGATAGTTATCCATAAGTGTGAGTAAGTTTTGGAATAGGGTTTCCATCTCTTCTCTGTCGGTAATTAAATGTTGAAAGGAAATGAATTTATCATCCATGTTGTTGTCAGTGCAAGTAATGAAATAAGAATGAGAAGCGTATCGAATGATCCGTAGAATATATGTTGTAAAAAATAAGTGGTGGGGGTAATCTCAAGGTCAATCAAATGGAGTTTTAAAAAAGGGCTGCAGTCAGTGACTACAGCTATACATCTGAAGCTTCAACAGGATCAGTAGACCAATCTGATCTGTACTTGCACGCACTTATGATACATGTACAAAAGTCGTCTTTATAATATGCATTGCACTCTCGACAATTGACAAGTTTTTCCGGATGAAATTTGATACACCTCTGGGGACAGCAAGTGTGGAAGTATCGTGATTTATAAATCTTGAAGGTTCGCAATTCCGGTGGCGGTAGTTGCTTTGTCTTGCATTTGCAGTAACAGGATCCGAAGAATTCGCACTTTGTACAAGCTAATCCGTCTACCATCCATCTTCCTAAATTGGTGCATTTCTGTTCAAAACAGTAGCGCGGTGCGTCCTCGTTTTTCTTCTCTTCCATGTTGGCGCTTCTAAGTGTTGGCAAGAAATGAAGTTGTATAGTGTAGGATAGCGTGTTTTATAGACTAGGAAAAGTGGTGGGGGTAATCTCAAGGTCATCCAAATGGAGTTTTAAAAAAGATCATCTTACAAGTGTAAGATGTATTTATTTAAGGTACTGAGTTTTCATCTTCTTTTTCTTTCTTTACATCTTGTTTGTATTTTTCTTTTTCTTCTTTAGCCATGGCGATGAGATCTTCAGTGGAGAGTGGATGTACTTCAGGAAATTTTAGAATTAATTTTGGTTGGAATCCCTCTTTAGTCAATACTTGAAGATCGGACGTCATTTGTTCTACACTTTGATAGTCTTTTCCGTAGATTTTTCCATTGAATTCAATCATCATTCTGTACAAAATAGTATTAGTAGTTGTTTTCGCTGCGTCAGTTGGAGAGCAAATGATGATTCTGTTAGGTTACACGGTCCTTTTATAGAAGCTACAGCGACCACTTGATATTATTTAACATTAGTAATATTTCTGGAACTTAACATTACTTTGAGTAGATGGTGTTGTAGTTGAATGTTGTGTGGAAACGAATACTTCTTCGTTGCAGAACTTCTGTTTAGGAAACATCCTCATGTTGTTAGCGTAAACATCAATATTTAAACGATAACCACCGGCAAGTAACACTCGCAGTTCATTAGTGAAATCATCGAGTTCTTCAAAAGTTGTGATGGTGGTGGTATCATATGATGCACACTTAACCTTAAGAGACATGTTGTTATTCGTAATAACTCTCCAGTTATTACGAATAACAACATGTCTCTTAAGGTTAAGTGTTGGTGTTGGTTGGCTCTCCAGCCAACAGAGATGTGTAAAGCACGAAAGGTAGTCGTAGACTGATGAGATCCTCAAGAAAATTACGGCCTTTATATACCTTCGAAACTAGGTCAAGGTCATCCAAACGTGTTTTTAAAAAAGCAACATATCGATAGTGCAGAAACACTATCGATATGTTGCCTTTTCTTATTTTTTTCATTTTTATTTATTTAAAATCAGTTACACACATGTACAACAGTATATATATAAATTACAGACTAGTTGCTAATAGGCATAACATGAAGTGTAAGTTCAGTAGAGTTTGTTCCGCTTGGACCGTGGGATGCTAAATAGAGTGCGCCGGGGTGAATCAGTCGTAAATCTTCATTCTGCAGCAGTTGAACGAAGCGTTTGGGAAGAAATACTTGAAATTTCGGTTCATCACCAGGTGTGTAGGGTGCTTCACTCAATGTGCAATTGATGGCGTCTCCAATTGATGTTTCCATCTTCTTAATAGTGTGAATAATGTAATGTTTTTCTTCCTTCATTTCTGAACATTTCTTTGTCGGTAGTATAGTAGATTTAGAATGTTAGTTGAATTGATCAACAAGTTATTGTAGAAAAGTTTGCTATGCCATTATTTTCTTCTTACTATTGTTCGTCTTCTTCTTCTTGTGTTTGCACGTCAGAGGTGTTGACTCCTCGGAGGTTAGAGTAATACTGATGCATTGTCATAGTGCCGCTCTCGCTTTTATACCCATCGCTTCCCCCACCACTTTGCTGGAGATAGACATTCAAACGATATGCGTTCTTTAAAGCACATTGTGACTGTCGATGTTTAAAGTTTTTAGATGAAATACAGATGTTAGCAAAGTAGCAATAAAAATCTTTCTCCATTTGCACATTTATCACTTCATGGTTTGTATATGCTTGTATCCAATTTGCTTTTTCCAATCCTCTTGTAAAAATAGTTTTGAACTCTTTGCAGAAATGATTCATAATGTGTGGCATCATATTGTAGGTTATAAAACCTTCATCCCAACTTAGATTGTGAAAATGTTTCATCAACCATTTGTTTGTTACTTTAGCTTTGGTTGTTAATCTGTTGAACGGCAAAGGAGGCATGAATAAAAAATGATAAACAACAGATGTTATCATATCTAGTACCACTAACTCTTTGATTATAAAATTTCCATCATTACCACGGAATGCCTGAAACTCTATGATACCTCGCTTTACTTCCATTATTTCCGTCTTCTTAGAGAATGAAACTCGTTTATCCATGATGACGTTCAGTACACAACTCGTATGTCAATGCAGATTGCCAGCCTTTTATACTCCAACATTCTTCTTCTTCTTACTTACAATATTCTTTGTCTGTTTAATTTGTTGTTGATTGTTGATTGGTGAAACGTGATTCGTTTTCCTTGTTTTCTTGCTTTTCTTCTTCATCTAAATTAAAGTTGGTTTGATTGTGGTGTAACTGTCTCCACATCTCTACTTCATGCGGTATCCTATTGAAGATTGAAGTATCTACTGGACCGTATAGGATTGGAACATATGGTTGTCTATCCAATGCATCAATTAAATAGTCTTTGATAATTGTATTTGAGAATATCAGCTGTTTTAAATATCTTGTTATAGGGCCAGTAGCACAAGTTAAAGCGTAAAACTCTTCTTTTGTCAAATGTATATTTAGTTAAATCTCTAAATCGAACTAGTTGTTGACCACGTTGTTTAACAATATCGATTTCAATATTCGATTCGAACAAACCTAGTTCTGTTTTTCTTCCAAATGTATTGTTACTCAAATAGCATTCCAAAAGATGTATATGTTTCATAAAAGATTCCCAAGAAGTTTCAGTGAAGGTTACCATTTTAGATCCGTGATTCAAAATAACAGTTGGAGAGTAATCCAATGATTTCATTACTCCAGCAGACACAGTCTTTGTCATACAAGAAGAAATAGGATAAAATATTCGAAGAAATACTTCCGTTAAGATGTTAGTGGGAATGTTATTTTCAATTTTCCTTTTCTTTGTTTCTTTTTCAACTTCCTCTTCTTCTTCTGTCTTCTTATGTTTAAACTTGAGGAACTCTTCCATTTCCTGTTCAACTTGTCTTTCTATATCCAAACTATTGTCAGCCATAAGAGGTGTAGTTTCTTCATTAGCACTTGATGTAGTAGAACTCATCTTGCGCACGATGTTACCCATACGACAATCAAAGATGAAATGAATTTCCAGCTCTTCTTTCTCGCTTTTATACTCGCAGATGACCTAGATATTATTGATCTTTTGTAAAAACCTTACAAATCGTGCAGATGTTGTATTAATCCTTCTTAAAGTACATTCTTCACGATTCCTGTCAGCGGTGTGTAAGTAACTATTTTGTCATGTAGAACTAGGAGTACGCTTATTCTGCGCGTATGGGGATGAACGGACAATAAAGATAAGGCATAACTAAATTTAAGAATGAAAAAACAAATAAAACACAACTAAATCCCCACACATTCTAAAATTTACTTTATAAGTTCTTGTACTCTTTCATTAAACCTTAGAAGTAGTTTATAAAAATAAATAGCTTTATATTTCTGGGAGTAAGAAGAAGGATTCTAAAATTTTTGCATTTCTGTTACGTCCATTTGATCCCACTTTGTGGTTAAAAAAAACTGATATAATTCATAATTCGAAATTCACTTGCCTTACATACATGCAATACATTGTTTTAAAATACTTTTAGTTAAATGGATTTCTATCATATAATATAAAATGTTTTTTTTTATATACCACTTCATGTGTTGGGTCCTAAACATTTCTGCCAACTTTACAATTAACTTGGTTTATTATAATTATTTAAAAGATCAGTACAAATCAGCTTGCTTGCTCCACGTAGTCTACTAAAAAAAGGCATTTATTTTGATTATTACTGTGTCCTTACCCCCATATTGGGTGATTCACGACGAAGTGCAGAAATTTCGGGAGCTGATTCAAAACATGAAAAATAAACAAAAAAAGTCATGTCAACATATATGTCCTAAAATCCTCCGTTTAGCCGCTAGCCACCATTTTGTTTTATACATGTAATCATTTTTCAATGTATTTAGTTGATCATTTTTATTTCCGTAACGGATTGATGGATTTACTTCATATTTGGCGTGGACCTTAATTACAACAATGTTAGTTTTCAGAAAAAAATTATTATTTCCTTAAGTGTATTTTTAAAATGACGGCCATTTAAAAACTTATTTGTAGAAACCTAACATTTCTCAAAAACGGAAAGTTTCATAAAAGACAAAAAAATTGACAAATTAAATCATTTAAACAATGATACCAAGTTTGTAAAGATCTGACAATAAATAAGGGATTTATTGTGATTTCCCTGTAGCTAAATATCGATTTTGCATTACAATCAATACAAATTGAATAAAATTTCTTTTAAAAAGCTCAAGAACTCTGTTATTTGCTCTCAGATTTTCACAAACTTGTTATCATTGCTTAGATAATTTAATTTATCATTGGTTAGATGATTTAATTTGTCAACTTTTTTGCCTTTTTAAAAATTTTGTTGGAATTTGCCATTTTTGTGAAATTTGAGTTCAAAATTTTAAAATGGCCGCCATTTTGAAAATACACATGGGAAAATAATATTTTTTTTCTGACAACAAATTGATGTGATATGGGTCCACACCAAATATGAAGTAAATCCATCGATCCGTTACGGAAATAAAAATGATTACGTGTAAAAACAAAATGGCGGCTAGCGGCTAAAAGAAAGATATTCAGACATATGTTGACATGACCTTTTTGCTTATTTTTATGTGTAGAATTAGATCCCAAAATTTCTGCACTTTGTCTTGAATCACTCTGTAAAATGGCTAATTATTTTTTTATACAAAAATATGATAAGGCTATTTTGAGAAAACTATAATAATTAAGAGTCATATCTGTTTGTCAATAGGCCTACTACACAAGAGAACAATTCAAGTATGTCTACAAACTTACCAAAATTATTTAGTTTAGCTTAAAGATGTCAATCTTTTTGCTGCTTGTGAGTGGTTTCAGGTCATTAATAAAACATCCTCAGTCACTAAATCACAATCTTTTATAATTTATCTATATTTATGTCCACCTGCAGTTGTTTAGTATGCACTGTTTGTGTAGTGTCAATATTATTACTTAATACGTAAACCAATTAGGGAACAGAAGTGAAGTGAACTTAAATGTGTCCTGGGCCGATTCGTGTTCAATTCTTGGGTCCTCTCACGTTGTTTGATTCGTGCGATGAAGCACTGGCGATGCGAACCATGGCGAACTGAGTCGAGCACACCCAGTACACTATTGTGCTACACCCTGCTTGCCTTGATTCAGTAGTCCTAATATTGTATCCAGGTAATATGGAATAATTCAAGGTGTAAGATTGTGATATAAAGCAAATCAAGTATATATTTGTATTGTATCCAAAACGCTGGAAATCTAAAGAAATGCATGTATTGCAAGGTTATTTAGTAATTATTTATAGTCCCACAGATATGTAGTAATTATTGAAAAATTGTGCATTTGGTTATGTATAGAGATTTTAAATTTGGGACACTAATTCTACAATACAAAAGCTTAAATTTAGAGAAGAGGCAATCTTAGATTTTGCATATGGGGTTTCAACAGGCGTTTTCCCATTTTTTACTATAAAGTTTCTTCATTACCTACATGAATTTGATTTACAAGTCTTGCTGGAGCTAGGCCTAAAAAAAATGTAGAATTTTTAAGTTTTATGTAATCTTGAATTAATGCAGAGACAATTCAAAAGAAAATCTGATACGATATATCAATAGTCTATATGATGTGATATAAATCAAATCGATTGTATTGTTCTATAGTATTTTAGGCTCTATACGAACAAAAAAATTGATCAATGTATTTCTTTGTATCGAATTTCGATATATCGGATCACATCAGATTATTAAATTATTTTCTCCGCAACAACTCAAGATAATTTAATGGTAATTGATAGTTAAATTGTTTATTTTATGTGTTCTTGCAAAATACTTAACTCACAATTATGTAATTTTTAAATTAAATGGTGAAAAATTGGAAAACCCTATTTATGGAAAATCTAAGCTGGCCTTCTATCTAAATTAACGCCTTTGTTCATGAGGTATGTGTATTCAAAATTTGAGATCTCTATCATGAAACGCACAATCGGTCCATATAACTGCCAGACTATTAATCTTTAAAACGCATGGAACACCTACATTATAAAAAACTGCTTAAATATTATATTTGAAATTAATTTCTTTATAAAAAACTTATTTTATTTTGGAGCACTGATTTCATGGAAACATTATGAAAGCAAAATACCCCCGTTGCAGCATACCTGCGTACTCAGCGAATTTTCAACAGCATTCAATTTTTTTTAACTTCCCCCATAAACACCATAGGAACGAGAATGTTTGCTGCCTTAGGGTTATTGCAAGTAGATATAGGAAAATTCCCAGTGCATGTAACCATAGAAAACTATTGGTTAGTTTTTCTATGATGTAACTAAATTGCATCAAATTCTGATATTTTTAATTTTCCCATATATCCCATAGGGGTCTTGGGGTTGAGTAGGTAGGTTTTCCGCAATATAGGTGCTGTAAGTAAATATAAGTTACACCCTACCTAGTGAATGGACATATCAAATTTGATCAAGTTATGTCAACAAATAAGTAAGATACAGGATTTTGTTAATTCCCCATAAGAATAACATTGATAACCTATTTTTGGATTTTCTCCATAACCTATTAAGCCATGTTAAAAATTCAAAATAATGATTTTTTTGTTTTTTTAGGCTCTTTTAAATAGTTTTGGTGAAAATTGTTTAATTTTTAAAACGTATGTCCAAAAATACCAAAAACCCATTTTTGAGCCTTTTGAAACCTCATAAAACCCTATTCCAATAGCCGGATAATGCTGGTTTGCAATTAAAATTATTCGCTGGTTAATTATTTTTCAATAATATTTGGTGTATACCTTTATTAGATGTGAGTAACTAATATTTGCTCAAAACCCCCCATGGAAAGACGCCTACATATTAAATCCAATATCGTTTTAATAGAAAACGAGTCGTTGCCAGTAGATACTCGACAAATACATCTCCAGTCTAAAGCTAGGCAGATGGTATGAAACTTGTATAAATTGAAAATAACATACAATCACATAATTAAATAAACTAATTGTCACTCCCTGAAACTCCGAATAAAAACTGCATGTTAATAAACACCATCCCATTTCCTAAGTCATCGATGTATTTGAATTTGAAAGTTAACTGAAAAGTAAACAGAAAAAGTAAATTAATTCAATTGACAGAAGGGAGACAGGTTTGTTTTTATGAAGACAGCTATTTGTTTCATGAAATGAACCATATGTTATAGGTAAACTTACTAAATTTTGTCTTATATTTAATATACATGGAAACTTTAAAGTCCAATGGGGCGAAACACATTTAAATGAGGGTGACAAAAAATATTCAATGACGTCTACAGAGAATTCCATTTAATTTGACACCTCAATCATCAAAATCGGTTCAAAAATAAGGTAGTTTTGCTGCTCACAAGAAATTCCTTACGGAATTAGTAAGATAGATAACTGTATAGTGGCAGAAACAATAGCGAGAAGTGTTTGAACATAATCAGCTGATAAATTGACTTTCAGCATTTGTTTAATGCCACCTAGTAGCAGGTGTTGATTCGTCATATTAATGTTTAAGCTACATTTGAGGATTTAGCATACAACCCCCATTGTACGCTTGGAAAATGTTAACATCTTCATGTTGTTTATCCGATTGTAAGGAATTTTACATTCTTTAGGAAAATTTCCAAATGTCAGGAAGTTTTTATGATCAATATTTGTGTATTTTAAGCTCTCGCTATGCATTTTTATTGTTCTTAAAACTATATATATTTTGAATAATATCTGTAATTATATTTAATTAACTTATGTATAATAAATGGCAATAATATTTGGAATAAAATGGAATATTTTATATTTTATTGTATGTATTAATAGTTGTATTTTTACATAACTTCATCACTCACTCATAAAACCAAATATTTTGTTGATTAAACATAACAACCATTGGAAATTAACTAAGTATGCAGGTCTGCTGCGACGGTGGTATTGTTGATTGTAAAGTTTTGAAAAAATTTTCCAGTTTTGAAAAATTTGAGTTAAAAATATTTTAAAATCGCCGCCATGTTTAAAGTAAACATAGGTAAAATAAAAAATTAACTAAAGGAAATTTAAAATTTCTGTTTCATGCCAAATATGAATCTAATACAACCATCCGTAGCTCAAATTATGAGTGTAAAAAATAATTTGTATTAGCGGCTTAAAGCATTTTAGGACAAATATTCACATTAACTTTTTTGTATGTTTTGGATTGCTGAATAACCTCGTAAAGTTTGGGACAGTTGAAGCTGGACACCCAGTATAAGTTTTAACAACCTTCAATACAATTTACATAGGTTTGCCTTGTACAGTAAAAATTTCCATTTATGACTCATTGATATACTGTGAAGGCTTATACCACATTCACATATAGACTGTTAGGCCGCTTTCACATTGGGTCGCTTGGACCGAGTGGCAGCCACTAACCCGTAAAAGTCGCAGCCACGCTTGTCATTTCACATATACGGTGGCTGCGACTGAGTTCTCAAGTTGCGAAAGTGACAGACACAGGGAAGGAGGCAGGCAGATGACGAAAACAAGCTGCGCGTGCATCCCAAAAGTGTGGTGGCAGGTTGAGTGGCAGTCACCGAGTGTGAAAGGCTCCGTATGTTTCAATGCCCCGCTAGCGACTTGAGTCGCTAAAGAGCAGGGTTGCTGCCACCGCCCAGCGACGCAGTTTTCTCGCGACCGAGTCGCTACCACCAAGGTGGGTCGCTGCGACGCACTAATGTGAAAGGCTCCATAAGGCTCAATGCATTTTCAACAGGTCAAGTGGCCGACGAGTAGCTGCCACTAGGTCGCAGCGACCCAATGTGAAAGCGGCCTTAATATGTATAAAAAATTACACATTATTTATTATATAGGACCTATTCATGCCCTATTATGTATACCTGGTGTCCAGACCACCCGTACACCCCTTTTAAAATCTACAAAATTCATTTTTCACTAAAACAAATTGTTCCATTGTAGGTAAACCAGTTGCGCTTTATCCATTGATGATAATTTCAATGTACAGGGTGTACCAGAAGTAATCTATTCAGACCAGAGGTCATTAATTTTAAATATAAACCCCCACTTTTTATGATATTTTGGATTCTAGACATAATTTTAAGACTATTTTGTGAGGCCTCAAATTAGTGATTTAGTGATTTAGATTTAATGTATACCCGTAATCCTGACAATTTGGGAGATAATGGCAGTGGAAGTTTTGTTTTTCTCCATAAGAATAACATAGAGCAAATTTTCATATTCATTAACACTGAAACTTTTACCTTTAACATAACTGTACAAACATAAAGATATTTTATAAGCTCATTTTAAATAATTTCATCATAAAATACCGATTATCACATAATTAATTTTAATTTTCTATGATACCTTTAAAGTAATCTCCGCCATATTGAAAAATTTATGGAAAAATAGAAGTATTTACGACAAAACTAATAATTTATGATGCTAAAGTGTTTAAAGAAGAAACTAAGGCATTCTTACGCTAGGCCTTTTTAGTTTAACAGGAAATTTACAGAGAAAATGGATAAGAAATTTAGCCCCATGTTATTATTATGGAAAAAATTAAAATTCTACCTCCATTATCTCCCAAGCAATTAGGATTAGAAGTTGTAAAGTTGTCTTAGAATTATGTGTAGAATCAAAAATACCATAAAAAATGGGGGTTCGTATTTAAAATTAATGACTTCCGGTCTGGGTAGGTTACTTCTAGTACACACTGTACATTGAAATTATCATCAATGGATAGAGCGCAACCGGTTTACCAATAATGGCATAGTTTGATTTTATGAATAATTAATTGGGTTAATTTTAAAAAGGGTGTACGGGTGGTCTGGGACACCCGGTATAGTTCCTCTACATATAGGTGTAGCGTTGGAAGGGGGTTGTGCCTCAACTTTTAGAAAAGTTTTAGCAAAAGGGGTAAAAGTTTAATACTGATAGTACTTCATGCCCTTCAATCCAAAAAAATGTACGTCACACTACACCTATTGATAAATTTTTATACATGATATTTAACTGGCAAAGGCGTAGCAAGGTGGAAGGAGGGAGTTTTGATGGGGCTTCAGCTTTCCTCGAAATCCTTAAAAATGACCTTCTCATATAGGAATTTTACATCCTTATGACCCTTCTGCCTATTTCTGCATCCTCCAAAATCAAACTATAGCTACGCCCTTGAAAACTTTCTTTAAAGATGATCACCATAAAATAAAAGTAGAGGTGGAAATTAAAAACATTATTAAAACATTTACAATTTCCTGACAACGTAGGCCTACTTAAAATTAAATTTTCTCCATTGAATATAGGTTTCATGCATTTATACCTGCTGTTTTAGTTATAAACAGGTCAATTTATAAGCATATTTTGATGCTATGACACAAGTAGGAACATTTTTATTAATAGGTCAGAAACGAACTTTCAGCGAGAAAGTTGTGGTGAGGTGAATTTCATCACATTATCAAGAAGTTGACGATAATATGAGTTGATTGTTGGCAATAATATTAATATTAATGAATAGAAATTACGGGGTGAGATGAGTCTCAGACTGAGATAACAGATCTAGTTGATCATTCTATAATTTCCTAGGAAAAAAATGTTGTACCCTATACATAACATTAAGATTTATATTGAAATTTGTGAGTAAATGCAAAACAATGACAAATTAACAAACAGCTTTGTCCACCACCAATTAAAATGGGTCTGTGTGAATGGTCGAGATTTTGTGTTGACCAATTTTTTGTCGGCCGATAGTTATCGGTGTATGTGGAAGAGACCTTAAAATGAAATTGTTTTTGTGACATTGGAGGCCTGTTAAAGCGGAAGCCGGTTAAGAGGAAGCCTAATGTATTTATATTTTCTGATCCAGTTCAAAGAATATTCTTTCCATATAATTAAGTTATTGAGGAAATAATCTTTGAACTGGATCTGATAGGGTCAAATATAAATACATCAGGATTTCTTTTAACTGGCTTTAATAGGCCTTCTATGTCATTAAAAGAAATTTTTGTAACCAAGTAGACCTAAATCCATTATTATAATAGAAGGCCTCTAGTCCAGGGTCAAATGGTTGGTTGCCAAGTAATCCAGCTGCAGCACTCCGGGAATTGAACAATTAATCAGCCATGGACATTTCCCATCTAGCCGACATGTGTCAACTGGTTTTCATGTTCACTATCACTAAAATATCCCAATTCAATTGCCAATTTCATGACGACGCAGTACTAAATGTACTGTTTTGGATAGTGATCTTTCTGCTCATTTTGCCCTGTTCCTCAATGTCACACCCTCAATGTTACGGTCAACAGACCATTCCTCCACCATAGTGTCCCATTTCCGCCCTATCACCTTTTGTGAGAGCCAATTTTAGGCTAAAACATTAAATCAGTGATATCATCCATTAAATGTATTTTCATTGCTACCAGCGGTGTATCTGTTGTCTCAACTTCATTCAATTCCAGACCTTTGACAAAGGCTATTGCAATACGGAGTATGAACTTCGATAGTTCGACACTTTGTGGACTTAGAAAGTGGCGAACTATCGAAAATTCGAAACTATCGGGAGTTTGTGGGAAATGTTAATACAGGGAGCATAAAAATCTGTTGAATTTAAGAAACACTAAATAAATATTTAAAAAACATGACTTAATTAAACTATAATAGGACTATAGCCAAAATTAAAATCATTCACCATTTTGTTTACATTTTGAAAGTCCCCAACATTGACATTAAATCAATTGTAATGACATGCTAAGTTGTCATTTATACCTTTACAAGATGACTTGTCGAAATATTTATAAGGAGTGTCGAACTATCGAGAGTCGAACTATCAAGGTTCCTCCAACTCTCAAGATAAATTTTTGTGATATCTTTTTAAGCAATTTTTATTATACGTTTTCTGATTTTTAGCAATAGCGCCAAAACAATAGGTATATTTAGTTAACCCATATACAATTAGTCTTCAGTTTTGGTCCTTCTGGTCTTTGCTCTAAGTTCCTTTTAAACATCAAAACAAATTTTCATGTTTTTTTATATTGAGTTTTTATTTTTAAGTTGAGGTCCAGTGACTGAGTGGTTGGTACCGTATACATTTTGTTTAGACTTTTATGTAGGCTAGAAGAAGAAAATAACTATTACAGTTCTACTTCTACCGATCCAATCGAAATTAGGGCTGAACCTTAATTGGTTTGGCTAATTTTAAAAATAGACGGAACTTTCAAATAATGACAGTTAGAGAATAGCTTACTCCTGCAGTTTACTCAAACAGGGTGTACAATCAGGGTGTACAAACTCAATGACAATCGATTGCATTAAATAGTAGAAAATACTCCTAGAACATGGTTGGCCTAAATAAGTTTCAAAAAAAGGAACAAACCACAGAAAAGCGACACAGGAACAAACCACAGTGATGAATCATGGCCAATAATCATAAATATTCTGGAAAATCAACAATCAGGATTCCCTCACTTTTAAGAACCTCAGGAACAGTCGGTTTTTATTTAATTTTTTTTAGTGTTTTTTGTTACAAAAGGTTTTAAATATGGTAGATTTACAAAATAGCAGGACTTTCCTATCCACGCAATAAGCATTGGATAAAATATTATCGGACGGAACTAAACAAAATATGTGCATAGCTCCCTCTAACCTGACCGATCCTAAATGCTTTTCAGGCCTACAAAATGAGTGACAAAACGTTAAAGGCAGTTTGTAACCAACTAAATAACGAATATTTTTTCTAAATGTAGTGTTGTTTACTACTTATTATTGCATAGGCCATAGAAAACTGTAATTTGACATATTTAAACGTACTTCAGTTAACCAACCAATTCGTTATCCAGTCGGGGTCTGGTCCTGAAATGGCCGTTTAAGTGAGGGTCCACTGTACTGTAAATCAAGTTCCAATATAGTATAGTTTGGTTATTTGGAGGGCTCGACAATACTGGTAACCCTCAATTTTAATACCTTGTAAAAAATAAAACGGTTGGGCCAAGCATGAGTTTTAAGTACAACCATGATGTATTAGTGGTGGGCTACACTTCCGTATACGCCCAGTGGAAATATCAATGAACCCGATATTTGATGGAAATAAAAAAATCAAATTGTAAAAGAGTATCATTGTAAGTATCAAATGAAAAATATTGATTTCATAAGAATATTTATATTCAGGATTACCGACTTTTTTTAAAATGTTACTTCATAAACAAAACCATTTAACCTGATCCAAAATAAAATAATTGAAACAGACCCAATACAAATCATGATAACAGCATATATAGATGACAACTTAACTGAAAACGTTTCCTAAATAACAAATACAATCACTGTGGGCTTAGCGGTAACTAATTTTTCCTATTATTTATATTTTTTATTTTCAAATTTATACATTCAACATCAAGTATAATGTAACATGACTTAAATTTAAAAATTAAAAAGCTACTAATCATACAGTATAAACTAAAAATTTTACAAAATAAAATATAGACCACCTGACTAAGCGTCAGATATGGCTCAATGTTGGAAGGTTAATGATACCAGGTAAAAAGTAAAAATTTCCATTTATGAACTTATAATAAGAAATTTTACATCCTTGTAATTTCAGCATCCTCCGGAATCAAATTGTAATTAAGCACCGTTTGTAGTGTGGGTCTACGTGTATGGCTTTAAAAGTATATCGATTTTGTCGCAAAGTATGATAAAAGTACTTTTACAGTTACGGTACGGTATATAGTTTATATTTTTGTTAATGTTCCTGCCCTATTGGCTAAGGAAAAAATTACCATGTCATACCTATAGCTTATAATAGCCTACTTAATTTTGTTTGTTGCCTATTCTCACATTTACTTTCCTTTAAGCCTACATAGTTCTTCTTAGTGGAGTTTATCTTTACAATAGGTTAGATTAGTGTAAATTTTGTTGAGGTCAATCCATTTGATATAATTTTGGATACTATACGGGCGAAACTTCATTATCCTACACCACAGTTATTATTGATGTTAAAATTTCGAATTTTCAATAATATTTTATCGATGATACAATAAGTTAGGCCTACTACACGATACGAATGTGACTTTATTAACTGATTTAGTTTTGTTCTAAGATACCGTACTCAAAAATACCTTTTGACAATAAAACAAATAAATTGCAAACAAGTACAAATTTTGAACTAATGTAGCCTTTAACATTATCAAAGAACAATAAAAAATACACTAACTTAAGTTATTTAACCAAGTTTATTTTGTAGCCTAAGTAATTGTATCTTAATTGTGAGAAGATGCACACTTCATTAGATCTAAAATTGTGTCACACAAATGATGCCAAATATGAATTAGAGAGGTATTTTTCTCTTTTGTACTAAGGGAATTCTAGGCCTATGCATTTTAAAATTTTTAAAAAACTATTGATTTTGATAAAAATTGCTGTCCATAAAAGTGACGGAGGTTTATGGTTAGATTATTATTACGGTTAGGTTTGATTATTATTACAATTATTTCAAATACTTCTTACCTACCTCAATATCGTTGTTGATTCGATTGTTTTCATCACACAATTTTAATCGCAAACTCAAAATGTTAACAACTGTAATAACGGTGGAGTAGCTTAACGAAGTTTTGTTTTTTTAATTTGATTCAATATTTATACCGATTTGATGCAATGAATATATTTTCATTTGATAGTTCCACCGGGCGTATACAGAAGTGCAGCCTAAAGGTGTGATAACACCAGAGGTTGACAACCTAAGTTGTCAACCTAAGTCATATAGCCTAGCCCTAGATATGCTACATTTAAGTCAACAACTCTTTTTAGTTCTTTGGCAAAAGTTAACATCTTTTGATTGTCTACCTACCTCTGGGCTAAACACATTTTAAGGTAGGCCTAGCTAGGACATGTTTCTTGAGACAAACTTTTGGTCTAGCTTAAGGTAGCATAGGCCTACCTATCTGTAATAGCCTGTCCTGTTGTAATAATTCTGTAATTGATGATGATGAAATGGGCACTTAACAAGTATAATCAGACACTTCTAGGCCTAAGCCAACCAATAAATTATGCGATTATGCCCTATACAACAAATATAGCCTACCTAAAAGCCTACTCACTCTATAAATTAATATTAAGTTATATCACAAGACTTTTTGAAAAGCAGGAGGGGCCTAGGCCTATTGATATTTTGAAGAGTTACTCTGTAAGTTAGTGCTAATCACAACTTCGTGTGGGGACATACATTGAATTAGCCTAATTTGAAAACTGGAGAGTAATTTTACTGATGCTTTGACATATTCATAGAATAATCTGAGGTAATTCTAGACCTACCATGAGTACAAAATTTGTATGGAACTCTGCACTCCTAAGTGAAAATTGAGACATAAACAATTTACGTACAGTACAAAGGGGTGTCATGAATTTACTTATTCAACTTATTATACGATTCAACTTATTCAAACGTTAAAAACTTATTATACGAACTAACTGCCGAATTGGCGATGATACATAACTAACCTACACACACACCGACCAGACTGTAAATAAATAAATTGAACTTTTGACTCTTGTTTACACTGTTGTGTAGCCGCTGCCATCTCTATATTAATCGGACGGACATCTGACAGACACAAACTGTTTTATTTTTATTTTTTTATTTATTAGTGTTTTTATGTGTGAGTTTAAATTGTTAACCGCTTTTTTTGTAAAATTTTCTTTTTATAATTGTTTGTTAACATCAAATTTATCTTTGCAGCATTCATAACCTTTTTTTAAAATATTTTTTAAATAACAAATTGTATTATACACTTTCGACAACAAAACAACAATGCCACCGTTTAACGTACCCTAAACAGCTAAACACCGCTTATTACGGCCTCCAATGCATTTCTTATGGGAAATTAAATTACGTCTCATTAGTTTATTACTTAACAGAATAGCTTCAAAAAAGAAAGGGAATCTACAAATTACGCCTAAAATCTACTGTGAAAGTTTGAAGTCGATCTGAGGCTTCCTGCGAACGTAATCGTTGGACATTGAAATCGGGATTTATCACTACAGTGAGGTTGTCAACAGTCATGTATGAGGATTCTCTCCTCTTCGATCCGTTCATCCAATTAAACAGTATGCTGAAGTTCCATCTGGTATTTTATCTTCAAATTCCATTTCAATTTTTATATCTACACTTGAAGATTTCACAGATTCATTTTGTTTTGAACAATCGATTACATTAATTGGAGCTTTTGAATAAAATTGTTCTGGTGATAAAAGTGGTGTATTCGTCTTACCATAATATGACGATTGAAATCTTGCATACATGTCATATAGAATGGAATAACGTTTCTTGTCAAATGAAACATTTAAACTGTCATATGGAAAGAACTGAGAGTTTAGAAAAACTTTGTAATTCTTTATCTTGCAATGGTCAAATTGACCAGCGTGCGCAGTTATAACATCTTTTCGTTTAGTCTGAAAACCGACTACTAGGAGTACGCTCGTACCTCCCGTAAGCGTCTATTCGAAGAAGAAATTTAAAATTTTGCATTAGGGATTGTCACATTCAAAAAGTTTGATCCCACTTTGTAATAATTTCAAAAACAACTAAAATCACTCGTAATAAAAAAATATATACCGTATCTAAATAAAAAAAACTCACTTTTCTTATAATTGAGCGGAGCGAGCAAAGCTCCTATACCACACTCTGGCTTTTTATTTACACGTACTCCTCCTGAACGACTGAAGTGATCCTCACAAAATTTTGCTCGTAATAACCATCTATGGGAAGGTATAAATTTGAAATGGTCCAAATCGGACATAAGGGTTCTGCCCTACGGCCCTTTAAAGTTACCATGTTATTTTAATAAGAGATATATTTTATTTGGTTTGTTTACTGTGTGTTGATTATACAGTTGTTATAAGGATCAAATTTAACTGCAGACTGTTACTATCAGCTGTTTGTCAATACAGTAGTTTTGTGAAATTGTTGTTTTGTTTATTTTAGTGGTTTGTTTATACCTTCCACACAATATTTTGGACGACGCACCATTTAATATCTTGTAAACATGTAATACCACGTCGCACCAAACCTGCGTAGTCAAAAATTTTAGAGTATTGCAGACTTGTGGTGAGCAAGCGCAGCGAACAACCTAAATCTGGCGAAGAGTGTGTGCAGCGACCCAATGAGCCGACCCAAAAGGTGAGTGAGCGCAGCAAACGAACCAAATTGACGGCGAGTGAGCGTAGCGAACGAAGTGACCCAAATGGAGAGTGAGCGCAGCGAACGAGCTAAACAATGACAGCGAGTGAGCGTAGCAAACGAGCTCACTTGAATTACCTATAAAACATTTGATATTATTGATTTAAAAAATAGTCGCTCCGCTCAATATTGCAAGCAGATAACTGCATTGTATACCTAGTTAGGCAGTACTTAGTTCATAGTTGCTTTCAATTTAATGGATTTGTGTCATACACATTGTTTTATATGCATTTACTACGATTAGTCTTAAACATTTTTTACAGTATTTTAATTATTTAGGATAGTACAAATAAGTTTGCTTGCCCCATGTACACAAAACAATTTTTTTTTATAATTAGGCCTATCACCCCAGAGAACATTCAAGAATATTCACACACTTAAGCCTACCAAAATTGTTTTGTTTATCCTACAGATGTAAATTTTCACTACTTGTGACTAGTTTGAGGTCTTCCATAACCCATCTTTAGTCACAAAATCCTATCTTTTATACAGTATTATAATTTATGAATATTTACGCCCACTTGCACAATTATTGTACATACGGTTGATGCGGTGACGATATTACAAATGTAGCAACAGACCAGCAACCTCAGTAATTTTCGATCAGAGTTCAGTTTTTCTCCCAATAGACACCATAGGCAAAAGGATGTAGGTTTGCTACTATGGGCGTGTTGTACATAAATATACTATATATTTGTCAAATATCACCCTCTCATGAGTCAGAGAATCTCAATAACCAAAGGGTATAGAGGGATGAAATTTGGCATGAACTTCTTTACTCAAAGGTGCTCACTAAGAAATGGTTTTGCAACATTCCATCAGGGCTCCCCAGCACAGAATTTTGATTTTGATCTAACGTTATTCATAAGGCCAATTTTTAATATATTGTATACAATATATATATATATATATAAATCTAGGAAACAATTAATCTGAAAAACTTGATGATGTAAGGGGTTGACATTTAATGTGAGATCCACTTGGCCCAAAGGTGCTCACTAAGAAACGCTTTTGAAAAGCTTTTTAAGGGCTCCACCCCAAAGGACTTCAAAATTACTTTGAGGCCTATGGGGTTGAAATTTGAAATGACACTCTCTTTTGTTCATAGGTCCTCACTAAGAAACACTTTTGCAAAATTCCTTCAGGGCTCCGCCCCACAGGCCTTCAAAATTTATGTCATAATTACTATAGTTTACTCAGTTGAAATTTGGCATGGGCCAAATAGTGTTCTTTTGTAATAGTCACTCTTTGCTGATAGGTGTTCACTAAGAAAAGATTTTTAAAATATATTTTTTTAAGTTCTTTATGATTCTATCCCAAAAGGCTTAAAAAATATGATGTTATACTTGTGGCCAATTTTTAAATGTGAATCAAGGAAACAATGGATCTCAAAGATTGTAGGGCCTACAGCACTGCAGGGTTACCATTTGTAACGGACTTTCATTTTTCTCATTGGTGCTTTTTATGAAACGGTTTTGCAAATTTTGTTAACTTCTCCGCCCCACGGAACCTCAAAATTGTAATAGATCCTAGCAGGTTGAAATTTAAAGTGGACAGTGCTCTTTAATAATAGGTGCTAGCAAGGAATCTAGAATTCCTTGGGTGCTAGCTAAGGTTTTGCAAAATCCCTTCAGGGCTTCGCTAACACGACGTCAATGTTTCAATAGAATTCTTAAGAAGAAGACTTTGTTACCCTTTAAAGATATTTTGTTATCTATAAAATTAAATTTCAAAGCCATGATGGGCCACAGATAGTAAAGGAACCCCTTCCCATTTAGAGGTACATACTGAATTAGATAAAGTTTTGGTATTTATTTTATTTTTCCCATAACAGCGTGCAGGTAGGTAGGTAAATTCGCCAACATATGAGTGTTGTAAGCAAATATAGGTTACCCCAGATAACCTACAGATATCTATCGGTTATCTGTGGTTTAACCCTTCCTAGTTTAACCACCGGATAGTACATCCGGTACTAAATTTTGAGAGGTTATGTTACCAATAAGAAAGTGAGTTACAGTTTTGAGTTGAGTTTCCATAAGAATAACATGGTAAATGTATTTAGGGGTTTCTCTGTAACCAACTATGGCAAGTTTTAAAAATTCAAAATAATTATTTTTTTAATTTTCAAGTTCTTTCAAATAGTTTAATGGTTACTTGTTAAAACTGATGGTTTTGTGATGCCTTAAGTACACTATCGCCAAATTGTTTGGGCAAATGCTGGAGCAAAAGTTGGGTTTAACTCGCTCAGCGAACTCATGAAATACACTATCGCTGTCATTGTATGAGCTGATCTCGAAACACTTAGGCAAACAGTAAAGCAGTGAAGTTAGGCATTACCAAATCCTTTTTCAATTTAATTTCAGTAACAGCATGATTATGTTTACCTCTCATACAACCCCTCACATCTGCCAGATTGCGTATATCTTAGATGTGCTCATGTGTCGGGCCCCACAACACAGACTCTGGATGATAATAGGCCTACTCAAGAAACTCTAGGTTTCATTTCACCACTCCCTTTATAACAAGCAGGTATAAAATAACACCAAAGAAATTAATACAAACCAACATACTCCAACTTTGGACCAGAATAGAAGAAACTCATGGCAGTATGTACTGGGTCACTGGGTGGATTTGTGCTGAATGCTTGGGTCTGCTCGCGTCCTTTGATTTGTGCAAAAACCGACCGCAGATGGAGCAAGCAGGCGAGCACGACACTGGAGAAGCGAACCATGGTGAACTAAGTCAACCAGAGTCAAGCTCACTTAGAACACTATCTGCTTGACCTTGCTTGCCTTGCTTAAAGGATAGTGTACTGCAAGAATTTAAGTAAATTAAAGGACGATTAAGTGTTTTACTTTTATAACCACGTACCTACCACTTTGAATTCATCTTCAAACAGGTGTTAATGTGTGGACTCAACTATGTATGATAATACTCAAGGAACTCAACAAGATTTCATTTGACCACTTCATTAATAACAAGCAGTTATAAATTACAGTAACACCAAAGAGATCGATATACACAGAATAAACAACGAGACAAACCCCAACTCGATACCAGAACAAAAGCAAACTTAAGAGAGAGTGTACTGGGTCGATTCTTTCACGATGCTTGGGTTCGTGCAAAGAACCGACTCCAGATATAGCACAGGCAAGTACAAACCAACAATGGCGATGCGAACCATAGCGAACTTAGTTGAGCGGAGTTAAGCACACTCAGCACACTTAAGTGCTCGACTTTGCTTGTCTTTATTCGACAATAGAGTACTGCAGGTTACAAACACTGTTACTGCAGACTATTTGCTATATTTCTCACCTCTAACTCTCGATATATATTTTTGTGATATTTAAAGCATTTTTAATTATGCATTTTCCTGATTTTGAGCGTTTAGTGTAAAAACAACAGATCTTAAAAAATCTAAATAGTGTTTTTAGAAAATATTTATACAAACTTACAGTTTTGGTCATATGACTCTGCCTTATGTTCGCTTGTTAAACCTCAAAACCAAATTTAATTGCATAAAAAAATATTTAGTTTTTATTATTTTTTAAGTTAAGGTCCAGTGACTATGTGGTTGGTCCAACTGAACAATCTGTGAGATGTTTTTTGAAGATCTTCAAAAGAGCTACAGTTCCTATTGGGAAATTTGCTAAAAGTAAATACCCTCATCGCAGCAGACCTGCTAAACTCAGTGATTTTGGAAAGAAATTTGATATTTTGTATTTTAACCATAAACACCATACGAATGAGTATATGTAAGTTTACTGCCATGGGATGTTGTTGAAAATAAAAAATGTTGACCATCTGAAGCCATATACCAAGTTTCATCAATACAGTAGAAGCCCTCAAATCCGGCCACCTTGGGACAGGACCACCGGCCGGATTTAAAAATGGCCAGATTAACTGGCGGTTTATTAAACGTGTTAAATAGAGTAAACGTGTTAAATAGAGACCTGTGTTATATGTGTATTCCAACTATGAACTATTAGGATGTATTTAACAATGAAGGATAGCACACTTGCCCAATCAATGTAATGTATCAACTTTTTAACCATCATGATTTGCTCCTTCTCAGAAGTTGTACCGCCGAAATGACGATAAGAAATGGACAAGGGGTCGCTAGCGATGAACCTGCGCTTAACAGACAATAATACTGGTCTTCTGTCAACGAAGGCCCTAACAATGGGACCGTAAAAGCTACAGAATTTGTCTAGTTACCTAACCACAACGATCGGACCGCGTAACACCCAACAAAAAGATAAAAATCACAGATACAACACTAACAAAACGTTTTAGAAGATAGTCGTAGCCAAAGAGTCCAGAAAATGCCAATTGAACTGATATATTTTAGTGACATATCATGGGAAAAGTTTTTTTGTGGGAACGTCCGGGGCTGAATATTTCATTTCGGAATACCGCGGCCGGATTATCCGGCAGCCGAACCATCCGAGGCCGGGCTAGAGGGCTTCTACTGTATAAGTTAATAAATAAAGGAGTTTGCCTATTCGCCATATGATTGACATGGAAAAAGAGTATGCAGGTTTGCGGCCATGATAATAACAAATACTTCCGTCGCAGCAGACCTGCGTACTGAGAGAATTTCCTACAGATTTTGATATTTTTATTTTACCCACAAATACCATGGGGGTGAGTATGTTGGTTTTGGAAGCATGTGTAAGTTGTACCTTTCCTAGTGAATTTACATACCAAATTTTATCAAGCTATGCCAATAAATAAGAAAGATAGAGAGTTTTGTTTATTTCCCTAAGAATAACATGGGAAACTTATTTTTGGATTTTCTGCATAACCATTTGAGCTTTTAACCAGATCAAAAATTCAAAATACTAAATTGTTTGTTTTTTAGCTGTTTTAAATGGTTCAGGTTAAATTTGTGGAATTTGATAAATTAAGGCCAAAAAAGCCAAAAACCTATTTTTTACGATTTAGAAAACCCTTAAAACCCCGTTAAGAGCTTGCACTACCTGCGTCATCTTGGATTTTTAGTCCCATAAGAACAATGTTAAATTCAAAAAATTACTGTTGTCTTTGAAACACCATATTTCAATAATCTTACATCGGATTTGCATGAAACTTGAAAATGTTCACCAAAAGGGAATAGCGGAGCGCATAGCGTGGATAGATTTTCAATAAACCTACTAAAAATTGTTTAAAAGTGTTTTAAAAATGGTGTAAAATATGTTTATTTTTATTCTTTATTCGAGTGGATAATTTTTTTAAATTAAATTTCTATCACGTCAAGCACTAGATACTATGGTAACATTTAAAATGACATTAAGTTTGAAATTTTCCTGAAAAACAAACTCACAGTAATGTTTCAAATTTAACATTGTTCTTATGGGACAAACTGCCGAGATGGCGAAGGTAGTGCAGACTCTTAACACCGCCTGATCATTCTGGTTTGTGAACTCGATAAAGTAAATGCTGCCTTACACCCCAGTATCAAATTTGATCAAAATCTGAGGTTTCGTTCCAAAGTTATCATGTTCACGGACACATTTAACTTATATTCATAAAAGAGGGAATATGTATGTATGTATGTTGCCTATGGACTCCAAAACCGCTCGACAGATTGCAATGAAACTTTCAGGCATTAATCAGCATTATTCAAGGATGGTTTGTGTGTAGTTAAGGTGCAAATCTGTCCAAAGGGCTCTGACCCAGAGGGCATACAATAGTTTGAAAAAATCTGAAAATCTATATTTTGTCTTTTTTTATTGGTTGTTAAGAAACAAATTCAATGAAAAATTATAATTCCAGCGATTTCTTATATATAAGGTGAGAGTAACAGCGAGTAAGAGTAGCGGATGAGATAAACCTGATGGCCTGAGTGAACGTAGCGAACGAGCTTAATTACCAATCAAATGAATTCAATCACGGGTCAAAGCCGTAATGGGAAACAGCTTGTATAGATATATATATTCATTCCACTCACAAAAATGGTCAGTTAAGCATAAACAAACTTATTCCCAATATGGCGGACAAATAATAAAATTTTCTTTAAATTGATGTTATTACGTAAAATATGATCTTAAAACAATATTTTTAAGACATTTTTATTCATAAGATTATTTTATTTTACTAAATGGTTTAGGAGAAATAATGAATTAAAGTTAGCCCCATGTTATATTCTTATGGGACTAAAATTTAACTTCAACTGCCTGTAGCTCCCTAACCATTAAGTTTAGAGAAAGATGTCAATGAATGAAAAAATCTTCAAATTGCGTGGTAAATCCAAAAATGACATTATAATTGGGGGTTCATATTTAAAAATTTTTATTTGACTGCCATATTGAAAAATGGCAGCCATTTACAAAATATTTATTTACTTAATTTTAAACTTCTTTAAAAACAAGGGAGTGTTCCCCTTTTAAAATTTACTGTAAGATGTATATTTTACAAAATCCCAATAGTGGCACAGTTAAAAAACACCCTGAATAAACAGATATATGAATTTAAACGAACGGAGTTTATGGCTTCTGGGAACCTCAAAACAAAAAAGTAACATGGTCCCAGGCGTAGGTCTTACCGTGACTACTACCGTAATAGCGTATTCCCTACAGGAAAATTCGCTAAAAACCAAGATTTTTTTAAACATAAATAGATTGATCTCAATCAAATGAAGGTAAATACCATGTAGGTCCTACCAAGCTAAATACCCAGACATTTTAATATCTCGGTAACCAATGGATATATAGAAAAGTTTTAATGTACTATATCGTGTGTTTTTTCAAGCTAATTCCTGTGGTAGAGATAAAAATTTAAAATTTTGCAAAATTACAAATGAAAAAAACCTTTTTTTGAGGTAAAAACTACCCTTTCCGGTAGGTCAATAACTGCGATGAACTCATCTTAATAATGGTAGGATTACACATCTCTACCAAATTTGGTCCTGATCGGGCTGTTTTTATCATCGTTTTTATCAATGGATGAAATTTTGATTTTGCAATTAAAATTGTGCGATGAAATCAATAGAATCAACAAGTTTCATTAAGCCACACTTCTATTGAATGGAAATATCTAGATCTGATGGATATATCTATCATATCAACAAACTTACCAAATCAATCAATACCTAGCCTAAATAATAACTTTATACGATAACAATTAGTAACTACCGTACCCCTATTTTGTTTAGATTTGTATTCCCACATTTAGGCTTTAATAAAAAACAAACCATTTAACCTAACATAATCAATATCAACAAAACCAAAACACAACTAATCATAATGACATAACAAACATAGAACATAAGAACAATTAGGCCTACCTATGTATCTTACTTAAATGTGGACTTTCCTGGGCTTAGGATGGTTCCTCATGTTAATAGATTTTAGTTGAGGTTAATGTTAGTTTTTGTTAGAGTAAATTTTGTCATGCTAAGTTAAATTTTGTATTTTACGCAGTAATTTTCAGTCCTATTCAATTGAAATATCGATATATATTTTCATTCAATAGTAGTGTAGGCGCTGTATGAAACTGTACCCACAACAACGATATTGAGGTAAGATATAGGCCTACGAACAATCAAACCTAACAATCTAACCGTAAGCCTCCTTCACTTTAATGGAAAGCAATATTTATAACAACAAAATCAATTGTTTTTGGAAACATTTAAAAGCCATATTCCCTTAATACAATTTGGTAAAAAATACACCTTGCTGATTCGTATTTAGCAGCATATTTGTGTGACGACGCTATATTATGAAGTCTGCATCTCTTGACAACTAAGACCTACAAATAAAAACTTATAGGTAGTTTGTTTTGTGTTTTCCTTTAATGTAATTAGGCTATATTACTTAAAATTTGGGCGAAACTTCGTTATCCGACTCCACCATTAGGCCTATAATCGATGTGGAAATTTCAATATTGCGATGATATTGCTATTTTATACGATACAATTACACGATACGTTTAGGATTTTATCACCTGATAGTTTTGTTATAATATAATTAAACATACCATTTGACAATAAAACAAATTTAGGCCTAAGTTATTAAAAACAAGTAATTGAAAAAAACCAGTAAATATTGTAACTAATGTACGGTAACTTGTAACATTATCAAAGAACAACAAAAAATAAACTAACCAAGTTTATTGTGTAGGTGTATCTTAATTGTGAAAAGAAGGAGACTTCGTTAGACCTAAAGAGGCGTCACACAAATGCTGCCAAATACGAATCATAAAGGTATTTTTTTGGCTAATGTAATCGAGGTAATAAGCCTATGCGTTTGAAATGTTTCCAATAACCATTGATTTTGTTGTTATAAACATCGCTGTCAATAAAAGTGACGGAGGTTTATGGTTAGACTGTTAGGTTATATTATTATTATGATACATTTCTTAATTCAATATTATTGTTTTGTTGATTTGTTTTCATCGCACAATTTTAATCGCAATAGGCCTATAAAAATTTCCACATTGATAAAAACGGTGGACTTGGATAATGAAGCTTCGCCATAATTTGTACTTGTTTTAGTTATTTTCGGTTACTTATGTGCAGTATATTTGATTTATTGTCGCAGGACATTTTTAGAACAACACTGAATCAGGGTAGGCCTATCTAATAAAATCGTAACTGTATCATGTGATTGCATTATCGATAAAATAGCAATATTTTTGCAATTTTTAAATTTCAACCATTGATAAAAACTATGGAGTAGGATATCAAACTTTTACCGATCTATCTAGGCCTGTCTCTAATTATCCACTAAAAACATATGTTAACATTCTCAATTACTCTTAAAATAACCTATGGTAAATGGCAGAGATCCTCATTAAGTTGTATTCGACTACTGTACATGTCAAGTAAGCTCTGCTTTTTACACCAAACATTAGCCTAGTAACTTAAGCCTCAAGTCCTTCACATAACACCCACAACAAGTCGTCTTCCGTATTAAGTTACTTACCCAACCGGGACTTTTTTTGGTTTATTTGAAAAGCAAAATATGTTCCATTAGATTAATTTTAATAGGGTCTATATGAATATAATTGTTACAGTTAATTGGTTTGGTTAACATATTGGCAGATTCACAATTTGCCAATTAGCGCTTCTGAGTTAGGCCTACTTCAAAAAGTGAATTAGCCTAATTAGTCTACACTATGAAAGTAACAGGAATGATACAAACATAGTCTTTGTGGTATTCTTCTGTAATTCATGATTTATACTGCTTTTCAAGGTGTAAGGTACCCACTAAAATCCAAAATGTAATGAATACACATTGATACACAACACAACCTGCACAAAGAAATAAAACAAGTGACCCCCTGGCCCTACAAAGGCTTTGCCTACCAAAAGTTGTCAACGTCAAGAAATAAAACAATCTAGAACTTACTGTTCAATTTACTTCATAAAACACTTTTTTAAGAAAAGACATTAATTAGTTGTGTATACAATGTAGTTGATTTTCGTTACTCAAATTAAATTTAAACCTAATTGGAGCCGTCAATATGACATTTCACATAACCTCAACTTTGTTTACGTTTTCTATGCGACTACTTCACTCCGCTCATTCGCTCCGTTCTGAATCCAATAATTTGGACTGGCCTGGAATATAGTCGGTCAATAGACCAATCAGAAGGTCTCAGTCTTGATTGTTAAGACTCGCAAAGACGTTGCTAAAAAGTAAACACCGCACCGACCACTAAAAATGTCTCCAATGCATTTCTTATGGAAAAAATTAAAAAGTCACATTTTAAGATTATTTTATTAATATCCAACCAAATACTTTCAACAACGAAAGGGTTCTTAACAGTTGCATAAAGAATATACGACTGAAATTTGAGGTCAATCTGTTACTTCTATCGAGCGTAATCGTCGGACAAAGAATTAGCACTATGAGTCACTCTAGGTCTATTCTTCGAATAGACAATTATGTACCTTGCCCGTTCTAAATAAGTGGAGGTTTTTACAGTCCATGTTTGTCTTTCTGTTTGAGGCAATATGGGGTATTCATGAAATTCCCAACTTCTAAATGGTATCACAATATCACGGTCAGATTTTAATTTTTTCAATAATAATACTCGATGTTCATCCGCCAATCTGACATGAGGTACTCTCCATACAACTTTATTAAATTGAAGTTGCCATTCCAAATCGGCATCTTTAGTTCCACTTGGCGCTTGTATTACATCCTTATTCGTTGAAGATCTGAGCAGTACCAGTTCTTGCTTTACGTTTATTATTATTCTTTCGTAATCTTCTGCGAATCCCAAAAGCAATCGTAAAGGTACATTAAAATCAAAGTAACCTTTTGAATTAGGAGTAATAGTGTCTTTATCAGGAGTCACCAATCCAGCCGAGATTAAAGTATTCTTTTCATGAGGTGTTATTGAAGTCAATCCTTTTAAAGTTGTTGATATACCAACTTTTTTTGTTGAATCAACTGTTACTCCAGATATTTCATATCTAACTTCATCAAACAGATATGCCATAGGGTTATTTATAAAAGGAACAGTTGAACCAGATTTTCCATCCAATGTTGTTACTCTTCCTTCGATATATAAATAACTTTCACATGGTAATGTGTAGATATCTTGTTGTTGAATGGGAATTCTTATTTCATCATTATTATTTAATTTTGATGAAGTGTAAGGGTTGTGAGTGTGATATTCCTTCTCCCATAGGGTTTCGTCGAATGTCGGTCCTTGCGCTATATCCAGTATATCCATGGTTGGCAAGTTTTAGTCCGATCTTCTGTAGGAAGCGTATGTTGTCCGGTGTTAACTCGTCGAATGTTGAGGAGCTACTGAGCTCCCGACTCTTCCGTTGTGGTTTAAATGATAATCCCATGTTGACTTTATGTTGCCGCTCTGATATGTAACCGTATAGTTATTGTTTCTCCTCTAAAGTCAACACTAATGCCGTCTTGATCCAATATGTTCAGTACGATGTCTGAAATGAAACTGGTGTTTAACGGTAGGTATATCAGGTTTTGTGGCTTCTCAACTATTTTAAAACCAGGAGCTACTGTTGGGTAAAATGTGTGTAATATATGTTGATTTACTCCATCTCTACATGATCCGTGTATAATATTACACGTTACATCAATAATGTTCACCTTTAATATTGTTACTTTTGTATCGCCAGTATAATCATTTCCAGGAGCTAAAATTCCTTTCTTCTTTGAAAATCCGAGCAAATTGCCGATTGAGTGGTCTAAGCTAAAATCTATATAATACTTTGAAGTTATTTCTGCTTTTAATGTATTATTATTACCTTTTATAGAAATGTTTTCTTCTCCAAGTTTCTTTTGTAATACTTGGTTTATATCGTCTATTTCATATGCTCCTGTAGATAATAAAATTATTTTTAATTGTGAATAATTTCCTTTTTCATCTTTACTCTCATAATAATGTAGTAAATTATTTTTTCCTTCTGTAACATTGGGAATTTAATTGTATGTAGTCAAATCCAATAATGCTGCTTCCCATAGTTTGTCCGTAGATAAACGTAACGCTGGGAAAAGTGTACTTTTCAATGTTGACGAATTTCCACTCAGCGACACTGTATACGATGACATCTTAAAGCTGACTGACGCTCTTCGCTAGGAACTCCAAACATAATTGTCCGCATATTTCCGTATTGCTAGGTTGCTCTCTTTTGTAGTTGTAGAATATATTATTGCAGTTCCGAAAATAATGTTGAAGTTCTTTTGGTGGCGGTAAATTTCCAAAACTATCAAAGTAGTAAACATTTTCTCCAAGTTTTTTATAACATACCCAATGGGTACCTGGTCCATAATTAGAGTCTAAATTTACTATTCCAGTTTCATTTTTCCACACTCTATTTGGTAATGTATCTTTCATAAAAACTCCTCTGAAGAATGGTATTCTTAAACATTTCACATATTTTGACAATTGATAGTTTGTTAATGCTTCATTTGGAATTATCAATTTATTCTTCTCATTTAATACACACGGTACGGTCTTAAGTAAAGACCCGATCCGTTTTTTACCATTGACCATATGGATGTTTTCTTGACTTTCCTTTTAGGGTTAGTGCGACATCTTCTTTTGATGTTCCCGCCTCTTTTTGCAGCTTCTTTTTTACTAGGTTTTCTCCCGCGTCGTCTTCCACCACCAAACTTAGCTTTCGTCTTCATGGATGTTGTCACTGCCCAAGCTGCTGCTTTTTCCGCAATACTGGCGTCACTTGATTTAACCCTTTGCCAAGCTTTTTCCGCTAGCGCTCTATCCGCTATTGATCTATTTGTTGAATCTGCAAACTTGGAATACGCTATATTGTGTTCTTTGCAAGCTTGATCTAATTTATTAATTCCAGGATCTCGTCTTGCTAAACGTTTTACCAACTTAGTTCCGGGTCCACAATATTGATAGCCTCCGGGCAGATGAAATTCGTATGGTAAAGCGTCTATTGCTCGATTTAGAACAGCACCAACAGGAATCCGTCTGAGCAGGGAAAACGCAGCTGATGTTATACCACGTCCTTTCTTGCCGCTGTCTTGACGACGACTGAGCGGTGGGGTCTTCATTATGTCGTCTTATATAACCAGCGCGTTTACTCCACGAGCTGCTTTACATAAATGAATAACTCGTGCACAATGTTTTATATTTAAATATTTAATTATTCAAATTAATTATATACTGATTTATGATTCTATTTTTAATCCAAGCTTCTCGTTCATCGGGTTGAATCATCACATGACTCGTTGTACTAGCTATATGATTGTGGGTATCGATAAGTAAATTGCCCACTATTCTTATTAAACAATCTAAAGTTACAGCATCTTTCGGATGTTGAGGATCGTGTAGCTGCATAATACGTTTATCATTACACGTGTAAGCGGTCGAATCACTTTTCGACGTTGTTATAACTTGTCCAATAGTAGCAGCATCATTTAAATCTTCTCCTGGTAAAATATTAATTATTTTCTTCATCTTTGCATCATATTTGGTCCCAAAGTGTTTATCCCAAGTTATTGTTTGTCTCAATGTAACACAATCATCATCTTCATAACCAGGATAAATATTTTTTATTCTTCTATTACGACCATCGTATGTACCTAATGTACCACCACTCGCAATTAATGCTTGCACCATTAGAGGTACATCTGTATCTTTTATACCAAATCTTCCATTTGTTATTGTTTTATGTCCAGCATCCCATTCATCATTATTTCCTTGCATTAAATCAAACTTTTCATTTCCATGTATAAATGTATCTCCTCGCTTTAGCACGGCATCTTCATGTTTTACAAAATTCGATGTTCCCCTTTTTAATTCTTTAGATAGTTGTTCCATAGTAACAGCGTCTTTTGGTTGAGAACCGAACTTTACATTTGACAACACTTTCCCATGACAATCGATTTCATCACCATCTTGTAAAATACAGTTGTCCTTGATGTATTTCAGGTTTACAGCATCCCCGTCTTCCTTTGGGTATCCAATGTCATTTATTATAAATTTATAAAAAGAAAATCCGCGTTGAGTCTGTTCCGGTATTATAGAATGTAAATATTCTTTATTAACTGAATCTTTATCATTTTTTGGATTTGCCACGTTGGATATTCTATGATTTCCAGCATCATATTTTTAATTATTAGTCCATCTTTTAAATTATTACCCCATTGCAATTTTAAAGTATTTGAAAGTTCAGATGATAAATACTCTTTAGTAATTGCATCAGAACTGTCAGTTGGTTTACCAAAATTAATTATTCTATGTGATTTAACATCGTAAGTATTCTTGTCTAATTTCAATGATGTTGAAGTAGCCTCTTTTACCGTCTTTAAATTCGCTCCATCAGTATCTTCTCCTGGGTCTTTAACAAATTTTAAACGTTTGTTACTAATATCATAGTCACCTTATTCAGGTGTTTGCGGCAATCCACTTCTTTTTCTGTTTTCTCCTCCTTGTACTCCTAGCCCGGAGTACCGTCCGAACTTGTCGACGCTCATGATTGAACTGATCCACTGTATGCTCACAGCTCTCTTATATATCCGTGATGATTTATACAACTATTCCAAGATTTCGAAGTTCGTCAACTAAAGCCACCCATTCATTATTTAAATCTGTATGACCAGCTTCCATGGCTTCATGTAATAGTCTCATTCTATCAACCAATTTGTTTATATCATTATAGTAAATCATATTTGTATTATATAGGTTTTTCATTAAACCTTTACCAGATGTCGAAGTTTCTCCTTTTTTCTTTTTACCATATTCATCAATAAGTGATAAGTCCATAAGTGATAATGACTTCCTCTTAAGCGGTTTCTTCACAGCAGGTGCAGTTCGTAATGTTGGTAGTTTTTTCAGGGGAAGCAATCTTTTTATTACAACCGTATATTTAGTTGCACGTGGTCTATTTATCATTGAATCTTTGGAGTATTTCTTCTTATGAGCATTAGTATTTTGCAAAATTTCTTTAAAAGTATTTAAATCTTGAAGCGTATATCTTATAGGTATATTTTTGAAAATCAGTTCAAATAATCCTTTTGTTCCTTTATATTTATGCTCACCAATAACAATATCATCATCTTCAGTCAAATGTACTTTTGAATCTCCTATTTTTAATTCATTTCCATCAATTCTCACACCATATACATGTGACTTGTGTAATTTTTGGTTATCTTTTATTTCATGTAACATCTTCATGATATACTTTCTTCCAAGAGGTCCTTGTTGCAATATATCACTACTTAATTTTGTTAGATTTGGAATTGATTGTTCTGCTTCAGGTATATGTTGTTCTTGTTCTTCTTCTTTTTCAACATTTATTTCTGGTTCTTCTTGTCGTGTTTCTTCTTCTTTTTGAGAAACTTCACTATCACTTGTGTAAGAATCATCATCTTCTTCCTTTTTCAAACTTTTTACTTCGAATTTAGAAACAGGTAGCAAAACATCTCCTTCATAATGAGGTTTACCAATAGTTTCTGTTATCTGTTTTAAAGGTTCTGTAATAGGCTTAAATGTAGTCTCCAGAAATTCTTCTCTTTCATTCAAACCCATTCTTAATGCTCGATTTTTAAGTCTAATCGAGTCACTCAGTGATTTTATTTCTTTTAATAGTTTTTCTTGGTTCACCATGTTTACGCTGCGAAGACCAATATATTACTAAACGTATCATCAATCGTTCAATGGATTAATACAAATTTATCCAACCCTATACGATATCTTCCATTTTTTATAGCTTCTTCTTTCATAATAACTAGAAATCCATATTTTTCAGCCCATGCTTTGCCACACATTTCTTTAAATTTATCAAATGACATGTCTGCATTTACATGATCATTATATGTGTGCTTTAAATTTGTTTCATCCTGCTTGAAGATAATAAGTAGATTTGCATTATCTCTTATTAGTTGTTTTGGAATTTTACTGTAAGTTTGACCAATATAAATGCTATTAATATTGTAATGTCTCCCCATGGCAAAATAACTTCTAATAGTGTCATGATTTTCACAAGATACATCATCAAATATAAATATAGAAAATGGTTTAGCCTCGTTTGGCTCCATTATAGTTTCACTAGCATTAAACTTGTAGAAATTAACTTCAGGCACACTTGCGAGTACCTTATCCAATAATTGGTATTTGGGTTGTTGTAAAGATTTGGAAAAGATGTAAATGTTGTTGAAACGTAATCCTTTAGGATTTGTTATTAAGTTAAAAACCACATTCGTCTTTCCACAATTTGACGGTCCAGTTATTAAACATCTTATTGTGTTTGGCAGTAGTTCACCATGTTTTCCATGATTTAACTTGTCGTTGTCAACTGTTAATTCATCAATATTATTAATAAAAAATCGATCCCTTTGTTGCACAATCACCATCTTGTGTAAAGGTTAAACACGTAATGAGTTCACAAATTGCTACACCAAGTCTTTTGTAGGGATCCAAGAGTCTTCACTTTTATCAAATCCCAACCAACGTACTTTAACCTTATCCTTTTTTCTTTGTAAAATTTTTTCAACAAGATATACATCGCCAACTGATGATTTTAACAGCTCGTGTCCGTAGAATCCACCTTCAAGTAATTCATCCTTGTTGTCCTTTAAGATGTAAGTTTCAGGTATTGTCGGTTGCACTTTATAGATTGTAAACACTTCATTAGTCCAGTTTGGCAGATACCTTTTACTAAATACTCCTTTATAC
This sequence comes from Neoaliturus tenellus, assembly GCA_030545055.2. NCBI lineage: Eukaryota > Metazoa > Arthropoda > Insecta > Hemiptera > Cicadellidae > Neoaliturus > Neoaliturus tenellus. The sequence continues at coordinate 79,857,313 of CM061534.1, read as the reverse complement.
TTACTTATACGAACTTTATCATCAACTTTAAATGTTTTAGGCTGCATTTTTTCACGTTTAGGAGTTGTATTATTCCTAATACGTTTTAATACCATCTTAGCATTACCGCTATTTACTTGGTTAGGCTTCATACCAATGGTTCGATGATACTTGTTGTTATATTCTTTTATAAGTTGCGGTAAGATATCATACCAAACATATGATCCTCGTTTGGAAAATGTTTTATACATTGCTCCTTTTAATGTTCTATTGAATCTTTCTATTATTGAAGCTTTAACTTCAGAATTTGTAGAATAATGATTTATTTTATACTTCTTCATTAAAGCTGCAAAGTCTTTGTTAAAATACTCTTTCCCATCATCAGTTTGTAGATGTTTGATGTTGAATTTATTTTTTTGTATAGCCGTTTCCATAGCTTTCATAACACTTTTACCAGTCTTGTCCTTTAGCGGTAAGGCATCAGCCACTTTAGTAAAACAGTCTATAATCGCTAAAATGTATTTGAATCCTTTATTCAACTTACTATGTGGTATCATTTCAATGAGATCGGCTTGGAAAAGATCATTCATTCCTTTTATAACTGTACTTCTTCTAGGAAATTTTCTTCTTGCTGGCTTATGAAGTTCATTTACAATTTTATTTTTTAAGTCTTCCATCTTCAGTTGTGTCTTCCACATCGCTTGTAAAGGTACTGATCTCTACAATGGTTTATCCTCTTTTATATACGGTTAGGATATAGGTCAAGGCCATTTTACGTTGGTGTAAAAAAAGGGAACATGACATTGGGCTTGTCATGTCCCCTCTTCTTTACGAAAGGAAAAAGGAAGAAGGTAAAGGACGAAGAAAAGGTTAACTGATCAATTAGGATTAGGGAATAGTGGCCGAATGGCAATGTGTTGATGTTATTTTCAAGAATGTGGCGTTTATCATCCTTATAACTTAATGTCCACTTTGTTTGCTTTACACTATACAGTATATGGTTGTAGCTTCTGATGGTGTTGAATGTTGCGGTTGTTTCCACATTTTCAAATAAACATCTTTTATAATGTTCAAACTGCACTTTCTTCTTTAGATATGAAGTCTTGATGCCTTTGGCTTTCTTCACCACTTGATGTTCATCCTTTTCACTGATGTACAGTTGGAATGAGTACAGTTTGGACATTAAAGCGACAACTTCTTCCATTGGTACACCATTTGTTTCGTCTTTAAACTTGCCCAACACCTTTTTATTTCTATCGTAGTCATAGTTGGGATGATATTTAGGATAATTTGAAAAGTCAAAGTCAGTAGTATATACAAAAGTACGTAGATCTTCATACATGTCTTCTGTTCTTATCCAATAAATGAAAGCATCTGTATCCATATATGCTATCCCGATGTTTTCTCTTCCATAAAGATTCACCATCTTGTTGTAGTGAAAGTCATACATGTGGGTTTTAGAAATATCCAAAATAGACATTCCCACATATAGAGTACGATCCATTGTTATTGAGATTTTGTTCATGGTAACAGCTACAAGATTCTCGTTAATAATTACACTCGTTCCAAAGTTTGGTTTTTGTACTAACTTTTGCAACTTCTCCGGATCGCTTACTAATTTTACATCTTTATGTTTTCTTTTGTTTTCCAACGTTTTGCCAAATATTGAATTATTCATTAATTTGAAAAAGTCCTTTTGAAAAGCGGATGTTGCTGCAGTCCTTCTTCTTGTGTTGTTGTCGATGTATGGTTTTAACCAACAAGATTGATTAAATTGTATTGCTCTATTGATTCTTGTTATTTTCAATCCTAGTTCTATTGCTTGCTGTATTGTCCAATAATGAGCTACATATCTCGACTTGTTGGTTAACGTCATCAGTAATTTGGGCCATCTACCAGTTGGAGATATTTCCGTCTTTGGCAATAGTGGTAAATCGTAGTGGTGATCATGCAGTTGTTCAGGATATTCGAAGTCAACGTCCAAAATGTATCCAGTATCGCCGTATTTGGGTATGTCCATTATATTGCCGATCGAATCTGGGTTCGCCCACGTGAAATTACCATATGGAAGGGGATTCGACATAGCCCATCCATATATCATGCATCAAAATAACCTAAAAATGTTGTTGGTTGTGACGCATTGAAGTTTGGGAGATATTTGTTGTTAGCTTTTACATGTCTAGTTACACTTTGCGTCAATCCTTCACGAACGCCTGACTCTATCATTAAAACCATATCGATATCTGTAATAAGTTCAAGTCTACACTTTGTTTCTTTCAGCATAGCTTGCCATGCTAGTCCAGGCGATGTATAAGAATGAAGTGGATCCAATCCATATGCTTCAAAACAGGTATCTCTAAATTCTTCCATTATATCACAAAGTAAAGTCACATCTAATTTAACATAAAAGTCGGAATATTCTCCCAATGTTGTCATTCCTAGTTCGTTCCATACTTTACAAGCGTGTTGATAATCCTCTTCACTGATGTCCTCTTCATACAACTTACTCTTGAAGGCTTCTCTTGGCGGAAGTGATGTTTCTTCAAATTTTTCCAAACAATCGATGTAATGACAGCTGTGATCTGAAAACATTGAAATCAACAAATTTATCTCTTTACTTAAAATTATTATAAAATATTGTAAGTACTTTAATTTAAATCAAATTCCATTATATTTTTCAAGATTAACAATTCAGAATTGCCTATCAGTATGAATTAACAGTAATTTCAACATTATTATAGTGAAAAGTTATAATAACATTTTATTAACCTCAAAATTAGTCTATAAATGTTTACTAATTGTTTTGTTTTTAATATTCATCATGCAATTTAGAACATATTTAACTCTTCTTAAACTCCTAACGTTCTTGAAGATAATTTTAATAGCCGCATCTATAGATCAAAGTGTTATAATGTATGTTTGGAGCACGAGGAACTTTAACCTCAAACTATGTGCAATTTAGAAAACAATTCAAAATTCCAAAATCAACAGACAAAATTTTAGTTATTACGATTCTGAAAAATTCCGTCTATATCTTAAGAAATCATTTGTATAACAAAAATACTTTGTAAATTATGAAATAAAGTAAAAGAAGCTATAGACCATACATGTAATGGTCAAATAATTAATTATAACAAAATTTTATATTCAACAACATTACCAAATTTATCTGTATTACACTGTGTCATTTGGCAAACCATTACATGTATGGTCAGTTAACAGTTTCTGTTTTTAATAATAATAGGGAAAACACCTTTGCGGAGAACCAAATCCAATTTATCTTTACTAACAATCTTCATTGTTTCTATTAAATTTTCTTTCTTTAAGTTTTCAGTGAGTTTACTTAAGCTAGATGGCATAAAACGGTAAGAGTCTAAAAACGTAACTTAATATTTCCAACCGTTTTACTAAAACTAATAAACTTTTCACTAGTTTCCGCTATCACATAGATTTTTCCATCATCTCGTCCCAATTCCGGTATGATAAAATGTGCATCATAACCACTAAGGTTATGCAAAATTACAGGTATAAAGTTGCGAATTTGATAGTTAATATTACATCTGTTACACGCGGCACCTCTATAATAACCTGTTAGATGGTCATGATCACGTACCTTGTGATTTTCCAAAGTATATTCATTTTTACATAAATAACAATGGGTTGAATTTTCATACTGAATCTCTTCTTCTTCATCCATCGGTATCATTGGTACAATATTACTATACAATTTTTGTACATTTTCTGCTATCGAATATAAGTGGTCAAGGAAAATTTTAGAAGCATTTTCACCGCGATATATGACAGGTTTTGAAGTTAGATCATATTTATTTAAATGATCTTCTGACAGTGTAGATTTAATTAATAAACAAAAACTGTTTGGATCATGCATTTGATACTTAACACTTTTCTTGGCTTCATCATCATTATTTTCAATAGGAACAAGTGTAGATTCAAAATCCGCATATACAACAATGGGAATACGGTACTGATGAGATATCTTCTCAAATTTTAGCTCGGCCTTATCTGGTGATGGTAACATTATTTTGGCTTCATAGTTGTTGTTACACAATCGTTTATGCTCTTCTAACCACTGTCTTCCTAGTCTTCCTTCTCGTTGAAAATTAAAACATCTTTTGCAAATTACCTTCTTATTTTTATTTTTAGATAATTGATTACTAACAAGAGTTTCAAATTTTTTGATCCATACATAGTGGGAAACATCACCTCTTGTAAGTAATAGTAAGTCCCTATGACCTGGTAGTTCATTCTTCACCACAAGCAAAGGGTACACTTTATTCGAACTGTCCAAACCGAAAACATTAACAGATGTTCCAGGGTTTTGTTTTTCGAACTTTGGGATGTCCTTTAAAGCCACTGGGTAAGTCAATCCTTGGAAATTATATCTATATCTGTAAGTTTCATATTCTTCACTGGGTCTTTCCGAATTTTGAGGAGGTACAAATTTTGTCGTCATTGCATATCTAAAACATTCCATATCTTGGTTCTTAACATTTATACACGATTTGGTGTCTAAAATTTTCTTTGGGAGCAGAATATAACTGCTACCCCTTAATCCGTAGCCATGTTTATGAGTTCTAATATCCATACCTTCAATACTAACCAAACTCCAACCAGATCCTCTGCCTTCATGTTCTTGAATTTTCGTTAGTATTTCTTCTAAACAATCTTCAACTATTGAATTAATATCTGAACTTGCCATGATGGTTTTGTTTTTTGTTATGAATCCTCTTGGTGACATTTCTCCTTCTACATTAGTAAACATAGCATTTAGTAATATGCTAAATTTAATGAAGTTCAGTCTTCTTAATTCTTCTGTGAGTGTTCTCCTTGCAATTGTACTCACTTCTTTAAAAAACTGCTCCAATTCCAATTTTTCATTTTGAATTTTGTGGTGCATTACTACTTTACCTTCTAAAGCATATACTTTTAAACTTGGTATAGCATTCGAGGGTCCTGCTAATGATTCTTCTTGTTGTTCTTCCTGTTGTTCTTCTTGTTGTTCTTCTTGTTGTTCTTCTTGTTGTTCTTCTTGTTGTTCTTCTCCATATAGTTTTAAATCTTCACATTCGGTTTCTGTTACATCTTCATTATTATTATGGAATAACTCTTTGTGTATTTCTAGTAGAATATTATCATGAAAGGTTTCTAAGCAAATTTCACATTGATGCATCTTGTTGATGTTTACTCTTTGAAATTTAGCAGCGAAATGAAATGCTTCTCTACTGCTCCCTTTTTATAACCTCCCAGTTGTAGTGGGGAGGGGGGACGGTAAGATTTTTAGTGAGATGTTAAAAATAGTAGGTTAAGACTAAAGCTGAAAAGTAATGATTAAAGCCTATATTTTCTTCCAATTGCAAATACTCCACATATGCCTCCGCCCATAGCCATAACAGATCACTGTTACGCCAATATACACCAAAGGTGGGTCTATCATCAACTAAAATTGGTGATGCTATGTTTACTAATCTTTCATTTTCTATCCATGTCATAACTTCAATTACAAACCTTCCTATAATATCCATTGGAGAATTTGGATCCACAAATATTCTTGTTACAACATTTTCACTTAACAAAGGCACTTCAATTTGTTCATTGTTTTCTTCATTGTTTTCTACATTGTTTTCTACATTGTTTTCTTCATCGTTTTCTTCATCCACCTCCAATACTTCTTCAACTTTTGTACATTTGTTATAAAATATTGGAGCATCTCGGGGAGACATGTTCACTCTAGCAATTATTGTCAATGAATGTCCCAACGCAAACCACGACACTCTTATATAGGCAAGTCAATGAGTGGGGGTTTCTTTTAATAATAAATTTTTATTAAAAGAAAATAATTTAATTCCGTCTTTACCACAATATTACTCTTAATTAGAGCTTTCCAATGATTCGCTTGGCCTATTCCGGCAAACCGTTCTCAAGTTATAAGTAAATTTGTTAGCAGTTGGCTGGCGGAAGGGGGGGGGCGGGGGAGGGGGAGAGGGCGGGGGAGGGGGAGGGGTCGGGGGAGGGGGCGGGGGTGGGGGCGGTGGCGGGGAGGGGGCGGGGGAGGGGGCGGGGGCGGGGGGGGGTTATGCATGAATGGATTGAGGTCAAGGTCACCAAAAAATAATAATGATCCAAGGTGATGGAGGCGGCCATAACCGTCTCCACCACCCTGTGTTCCTCAAACACTCCCAATCCCAACCCAAAAAGTTACGTCTTGCGAGGGATCCCAATTTTTTTTGCCCGCACGCACTTTGGCGATCCAGTTTGGTGAGCTGTGATACGGGCGGCCAGTCTCGGGCCATTTGGCACTAGGCTTGACCATGTGGTAGTTAGGGACACTGGAACAGCTAGTGCAAGACGCAAATCTAACCTCCCACCCTTAATCTAAACCCACCCAAACATATTTTTGCCTGACCAAAATTAAAAACAAAAATCAAAAACAATAAAAATATGCGCTACCTACGGCACAACGCGCATGTCCCACCCATATTTAATGAAGTTCAATCGAACTTCTTCAATTTACATTTACATTTTAATTTATTCTACCCATCCTAACAGCTAGCTGTGGAATATAAAAAATTATTAGTACACAGATAAACACAGACATAAACTTACACACACACACACACACACACACACACACACACACACACACACACACACACACACACACACACACACACACACACACACACACACACACACACACACACACACACACACACACGCACACACACACACACACCATAATCCAATACTTAAAATTAAAAACACATTTCTTAAACATAAATAATACCATAACACACATTAATACTAACATCGCAATGCGCAAGTTAAACCTTAAAACTAACACATCTTAAGACTAAAACCATAGACACACACACACGCACAACAAATATTAATAGCCTAACAACAAGAGTAACTCAAATATATATCGGCCGCTTATACATTTGAGTTGCCCTTTGAGTCGGGTCGGAGCGCCGCGTCCGGAGTTCCGAGCCCGACTGCACAGTCGTCGGGGTGGTTCTCGGCTCCCAGAGTGGTGGGGGGCCCGGTAGGGGTTTAAGGGGGTATGGAACCTTCCAGCAACGTCAGTGGAAAATTCCAAACGGATGTGCTTTGTTACATGAGGGTCGGCCAAAACGCAGGTGGAGCCTTGTACCTCTCAATTTGCATTAGATAGCATCAAATTACATCCGCTGACAAGTAGAACCCTTGTACCTCTCAATTTGCATTAGATAGCATCAAATTACATCCGCCGACAAGTACATCCACAGCTTTCCCCGTCGCGCGACAGCATAATTATCGTCGATTGTTATCCACCCTCTTCCGCCGCTTAATTATAGTTCCAACGGAAATAGGGCGCCGGTACACGCAGGTTGTTTTTAACATACAATAGACTATTGTTTGGAAATGCATTACTTATGCTCATAATCCTTGGCCTGGTCGGTACTTCTTACACGCTACACCCAAGACGTTGTGACGTCGGGAGGGGGGGGCGGTTGAGGGGGAGGGGGTGGGGGAGTGGGCGGGGGCGGTGGCGGGGGAGGGGGCGGGGGTGGGGGCAGGGGAGGGGGCAGGGGCGGGGGGGGGTCATGCATGAGTAACCATCCGCATGTATATAAACGACGGGAAGCTCGCGCGCCTCCCATTAAGGGAGCTGACACCCCAGCGGTAAACAACCAATCCGTGAGTTCATACCACATAGTACTATAACACACGATTTATTTTAACATTTTAATTATTTTTACACTATTTCTTAACACTACACCAGTTATTTTATAGATCTCAATTTTACTTTCGTGTCGAGTTTCCATTTTTTTTTTTTTTTTTTTTTTTTTTTTAACTAAATATGCTAATTAACATTGTTTGCAGGAAACTCACACTGATTAATTGCAGGTTCCATTCTTACACACCTGTTTTCTCCTTAATATGCAAATTACTCTAACAACACTTACTTTATCTTACTTTAACAACACTTAAACTCTAACCGCTACTTCTCGGTCATATTAATATAATTAGTGCTACACTACTGGATTTACCTGTGCAATAGTGCACGCTATGTTTCCTGCACGTCTGCAGGTAATACACCTTACAATCATATACTTATTGCTACATTACACAAGACATTTCTTGCACACCTGCAGGTAATACACTTGCTGACCGTCTACTATTATAATTATTGCTACAGTACGAGAGACATCTTTTGCACACCTGCAGCTTATACAATTTACAACCGTTTAATATTAAAATTATTGCTATACTACAATAGTTACCTGTTCAATCACAGTTGTGGTCCCCCACTTGATTATCCACAGATCAATACTTGCAATCCTACAACTGAATAATTAATTAATTAACTTCCGCGATTACCGGTACTTTTTTTAAACTATCCGTCTCTTCCTCTGACTCTTGTGACCGTAGCCACAGCCGACTGACAAATAACCAAGCTCTCCCGAACCTCGCTCTTTTATGCGGTTTTCTTGGGGAGGGGGTTGGAGGGGCGTCGCACGTGACTCATCGATCGCATAAAAAGGGGTGTTGCTGCCACGCGCGCGCCATTTCGGTGGCGGAATCGGTCGGGTGAGGTACTATCCGTTAGTCTCTGGCGCTTTTATAACTAACGCTTGTTACTCTAAAATGTGTTTGCACTTAATATGCTAATTAGTCTCTATATTTGTGCACGGGACATTTCCTGCACACCTGCAGGTGATACACCTTACAACGGTCTACTATTATACTTGTTGCTACAATACAAGATTTACCAGTCCAATTGGCAATTGTAATCCCACTTAGTCGTGCACAGGATATTTCTTCACAACAGCAGGTCGTACACTTTACAACCGTCTAATATTATAGTTATTGCTACAGTACAAGATTTACCTGTACAATTGACAATTGTATTCCTACTTATTCGTGCACGGAACATTACTTGCAATCCTGCACCTGAATAATTAATTAACTTCTGCGGCTACCAATACTTTTTTTCGCCTATATGTTTCCCCCTGCTACAACCTTTCGCGGCGCCGCCCGACAAATAACTGAGCTCTCCGAAGTTCTGTTCTTTTATGTCATCCTCTCAGGGGGAGGGGTTGGGGAAGGGGAAGGGGGGGGGGTTGGGAGGTGCCGCACAACCCCCATAAAACGGGCATCGGTACCGCGCGCGCGTCATTATAGTGGCGATAGGGCAACAGTGAACAACTATCCGCAAGTCTCTAACACCTAGTCTAACACTTTTTTACTTACACTTTTTTACTCTAACATATGTTTGCACTTATTATGCTAATTAGTCTCTATATATTCAGACACACTCGCGGGCGCCGGTCATATACTCGCCGATTGTCGGAGAGTACACATCTCCCCTTCGTGTATTATCATGACTTCGCACTCTTTACAACTAAAACTTTTACGCACAAAACATATTTTACAGAAACAATCTAACTCCACAGTTTCTAAACCGCGTACTACATTGGCTAAGCTTAAGAAATACTACAGTTTTCACCCGTTGTACTTTGCAAAACCTAGCCTGTGCAACACTCCATACTGTACTGATACTGTTTTGCACGCTGTCTTAACTGACATGCTGCAGTATCAACATTTCAATCTTGTTACACCTATTGACGACGCTATCCAATTATTCTTATTCACTATATTACCAGGTTTATATGATCGTTCTTCCTTGGACACATGTCTCATTCTACTGTATCGACTCGCACTGTAAACACCTAGGAGCTCTCCTATCATGCAACTATTATTTTAATTTAATTTTAAAAATAAACGAAAACCTCCCGCGGCCCGGCGCCGCCCCACCCCTCCCCATTTCCACCGAGCCCCTGCGGCTCCCACTTTTTTAAAACCCCCTCCAAATGACCTTGACCCACTTCCCAAAACCCATCCATCACTGTCACCCCACACTTCCAACCCCACACCTGCCACTTCCAACCAATGACCTTGACCTGAGCCAGGAGTAACCAAAAGACACTACTAATAATTATTTTTCGTTTTAGCTGGGGAGACGGAACTTCACTGCACAAACATCGACTACTTCTCAAAGGAAGAGTACAGCCCAGATCCCAACGACTCCACCATGGCTATACCATGTAAGTTATAATAATTACCATGTAAGTTTGGATCATTATTACATAGTTGCTACTCGTACAACAAACATAGTACCTACCTCATACTGGAATACTCCATTAAATAAACCATTCATTTTCGTAAAACAGTCATTATTTTGTTTTGTACCACAGGGATGGCAGAATAAAAGGTAGAAATTACAAGGTTGTGTATCTTTATTATATCACACAGTTTAGTTCTCTGAACGGAGTACTTGACGATGGTAAGGAGTAAATGATACTCGTGAGCAGACCGAGCACCGAGTAATGTTGTGTGTAATGTGAGACTCAGCCTAGCTGAAGTACACACTCCAGAGAAGTGGCAACCCCTCTAATTTGCTGTCATAGAGTCTCAGCATATAAGCGGGTTTGCAAGCTCAACGTCAAGTTACCCTACACCTGGTCCAGCCCGCGCGACGGCTGGGGAACCTCATCCAAACTAAATGTAAGGATTGTGAAAACAGTCTTGTTGTTTCTCTCATATCATCTCATTGAAAATGAGTGCTGCTAGCAATACTAATCTTTAAAACTCACGCCCTTCACTTACAAGCATAACATATTTTATATTTTTCCGTAGAGTACAAAAACTAATAAAAAATTTGCATAGTATTAAATTAAAATCAAATTACCGTTATCCTCTATATAATCCTTTATTTAGGATTCAAATAGATAAATTGATTCATTTGGATTTAACATATAGAATAGAGACCTGGTTATTTTATTGACAGTGATGGAAAAAATCATTTTACAAGCAAAAAAAGTTTACTCTTGTAGCATTTACATTCTGATAGAAAACCAAGTGAAAGTGCACTACAAATCTCAGTGCCTCAGCCAGGACCCTCAATCCCTCCTGAGATTCCCAATCCTGTTGGGGAGAGGATCAAGCCTTGTTTATGGACACGGCTCAGTGCTCAGATGTCTTCGCAGCTTTTTTCGTTTTGCGATTTGTTTTCTAAAACAGATTAGTTTTGAAAAAATAATAGATATATCTGCCAGTTTCCTTATTTTTCACTATGAATGATGGTCACAATGTCGGTATACACACTCTAATAAAATATCACACTTTATGCACGTTTACCCTGCCCCTTCAAATTTCAGTAAATTTTAGAAATAGTAGCGTAAGAGTGGATTTTAACTTTGAAAGAAAATTTTCATTTTGCACCTCCCAATTTATGGAATGTAACCCTGAACTATACCCTGTACTGATTTAATTTTTAATCACTTGCCATTTCAATTGTGTGTCCAAATTGTGACACAATGTACTTTTAAATAAAATTTTCATTTTGTATCTCCCAATTTATGGAATGTAACCCTGAACTATACCATGTACTGATTTCATTTCACTTGCCATTCCAATTGTGTACCCAAATTGTGACACAAAGTATTCAAAACATTTTGAAAAATTAAAAACATGTATAGAGAAGTGTCTGTGTAAAGTTCCCCTTTTCCAGATTTTTAAGGTGTTTTAAAAAGGTGTTTAGGCCATCTTTGTGGTTGAAAATGTTGGCCTCTACACTTGTATTCTTGAATTTCTATGTTATTTCAAAAAATACCTTCAGTATTGAATATAATTAGATAAACAAAACAATGAAGTTTATTTTGATACTATTTATGTTGTTTTGCTGTTTTAATATACAATCCAATTGTAAAATTGTAAAAATGTACCTTTTTGTGGGTCAGATTTTATTCATATCAATACGTTATCTAGTACAATAAAACCAGCAATAGAGGATAAATATTGGAGAAAACATTGTAGAGGTACTTCCCTCACCGAGCTGGAATTTAGTTAGAGAAATAAGATTTCAGGACGTTCCCTAAACCGTAGTAACGGGGGGAGTAACCCAATTGAGTTGTCATACTTGTAGTAGGAATTTGGGAGAGGATAACAGAAACACGATTGTGATTTTACCTTATGCTCTATCTAGTAACGAATTATTGTAGAAAAGGAATTTACTTTCTTGAGATTCTGTAATAAAATAGGTATTCAAAATTTATTATTTTTTATCAATTTTAGAGAGATTTATCGACATTATATACAACATGTTTTGCAACGTTTTGTTAAGATTTATCCAACCCAATATTATATCGACTCACCAAACCTGCAACATTTTAAATTAAAATATCAAGCTTGAGCTGAAAACGTTATACTCTCTTAAATAACACATCTTTTCCTCAAACTGGGGTATCCTTCAAATCTCGTATAAAAACATTTTCAACTTACTGTACTAAGTTTAAACAAACATTTCATCTTGAGTAGTTAGCCATTGCCTCTGAAAATCCTGTAATCAAATCGACTTTCAGGTTAAGTGATATTTATGTTCACGTAACTTTACTCCGGATACTTAGGTGTCCTTCAACTGATATGCTTTACATTTACATGCTATTTTGAAATATTTTGTACGTTAACTTTGATACGTTACATTTTATGAATAGTGCTTTCTACAAAATTTCATATCGTTACAATTAGTTAAAATATTATAGATGGCAATTAAATGCTTTAAAGCTTATCGTAAAAAAAATCTAGCACATACGTATGCGAGGTGAAGAGCCCAGAAAGTAAATATTTTGGGAATTCGGGGGTTATCCTTTAATAAATCATTATGTAATTTGAGTCAAGTATTTATCAACCGAAATAATTTTAATCCTTATCCATAAAAAAATTCCGTGATATTTTCCGTGATAGATTCCGTTTTTTATTTTTAAATAAAAAAATAATAAAAATAATAATAAAAATAATAAAATAATTCCTTTCATAAAAATTTCCGTGCTACATGCACGGAATTAAACAACTGATTTGAAAATCATATACATATATTTTAAATCAGTAGCCGGTGCAGATGTATAAAAAGTGTTATCATTTAGGGCTACCCAGAGAGCAACGATCACTCTGTCGTCTGACAAGAGTGCCACTAAGCCAGTCAGGCGCAACTCGTTTACGCAAACCGTGTTACAGAGGTAATCGCATTCCCCACCTTCCTTTTCTACGTAACTCAACTGCAACTGAAGAGCGCTTCGCTATTTTTCTGATGCGGTTCCGATTTGTTTATAAATATAACAATATGACGTTTTCAATCATAATCTATGTTTATATGTCTGTGTTTAAATTTGTCAATTTGTTTGTGTATTTAAGATCCATTATATTATATTTTTTAGTTTCGTGGTTTCATTAAATAAATTTTTGTGTGAATTAAATGGAACATATTTTATGGTTTACGATAGGGCTAATGCTTCATAGGAATTGTTCATTGGTAATTTATTTAAGATGCTTGAAAAATAAACCGAAAAGTCGTGGAGTTGGAGTTATTCATACAGGAACCAAATTCTGGAGGCAGATTCCATTCATAACTGAAATTTTCATGGTCTTTAGATATCAGGATGTATAGATAAATCCACTCAAATATCTTACGCTCGTTAGACCCAATGACCAAGGCGGCGGTGATCTTCGTCTCCGCCAGTCTACTCCTCGTCTGTGGAGAGCTGTTCTGCCGGTGCGTCCACCTCTCCCGGACTCACCGCATCGTCACCTTCGTCTCCGGAGCCATCTTCATTGTAACTCTAATTTCACAGACCCAATGACCAAGGCGGCGGTGATCTTCGTCTCCGCCAGTCTACTCCTCGACTGTGGAGAGCTGTTCTGCCGATGCGTCCACCTCTCCCGGACTCACCGCATCGTCACCTTCGTCTCCGGAGTCATCTTCATTGTAACTCTAATTTCACAGACCCAATGACCAAGGCGGCGGTGATCTTCGTCTCCGCCAGTCTACTCCTCGACTGTGGAGAGCTGTTCTGCCGATGCGTCCACCTCTCCCGGACTCACCGCATCGTCACCTTCGTCTCCGGAGTCATCTTCATTGTAACTCTAATTTCACAGACCCAATGACCAAGGCGGCGGTGTTCTTCGTCTCCGCCAGTCTACTCCTCGTCTGTGGAGAGCTGTTCTGCCGGTGCGTCCACCTCTCCCGGACTCACCGCATCCTCACCTTCGTCTCCGGAGCCATCTTCATTGTAACTCTAATTTCACAGACCCAATGACCAAGGCGGCGGTGTTCTTCGTCTCCGCCAGTCTACTCCTCGTCTGTGGAGAGCTGTTCTGCCGGTGCGTCCATCTCTCCCGGACTCACCGCATCCTCACCTTCGTCTCCGGAGCCATCTTCATTGTAACTCTAATTTCACAGACCCAATGATCAAGGCGGCGGTGTTCTTCGTCTCCGCCAGTCTACTCCTCGTCTGTGGAGAGCTGTTCTGCCGGTGCGTCCACCTCTCCCGGACTCACCGCATCCTCACCTTCGTCTCCGGAGCCATCTTCATTGTAACTCTAATTTCACAGACGCGGTGACCAGGGCGGCGGTGTTCTTCGTCTCCGCCAGTCTGCTCCTCGTCTATGGAGAGCTGTTCTGCCGGTGCGTCCACCTCTCCCGGACTCACCGCATCCTCACCTTCGTCTCCGGAGCCATCTTCATTGTAACTCTAATTTCACAGACGCGGTGACCAAGGCGGCGGTGTTCTTCGTCTCCGCCAGTCTGCTCCTCGTCTGTGGAGAGCTGTTCTGCCGGTGCGTCCACCTCTCCCGGACTCACCGCATCCTCACCTTCGTCTCCGGAGCCATCTTCATTGTAACTCTAATTTCACAGACGCGGTGACCAGGGCGGCGGTGTTCTTCGTCTCTGCCAGCCTGCTCCTCGTCTGCGGAGAGCTGTGCTGCCTGTGCGGACACCTCTCTCGAACCCGCCGCCTCCTCACCTTCGTCTCAGGAGTCATCTTCATTATATCCGGTAGGTATCCATGTCCAACGATACTTTGTTCATAAAAACATAGTACAATCGACAAAAATCAAACTCTAGTTTATAAATAAAGTATGCTGGCATACCTTTATATCTGTTGTAAATTGCGTAACATGTAAAATCCCAAAAATAAAAGAACGCCAAGACAACGGTACGGTCCTTGCGCTGTCTTCCAACAACTCCAAGTGATCGTTGTCTGTCGGGGCTCGCAAATCTTTAGAGTAGCAAAAGCTCTTTTAGCTGTTTGCAACAAATTGTACACAGCTAAGTTTACTGAGTAGCAGTGGACAATAAAAAGCCACCGAAGGAGGTTCAGCAACCTGAAAAGAATTATGCCTGACGGTAAACGTTCTCTCATATCAAACTATTCAAGCTGTTGAATAAAGTTACACTAAGTTTTGCTAACGGCTAAGTGTTAACATGGTGGTCTACAAGTAGAATGTAGAAGTATGAAATTCAAGGTATGTCAAACTATTTCATGTTGATAATCAAATTTGAAAAACTTCAAAAGAAGTCAATGTTATACTTGCTATCAATCCGAACTCTACCTCTACCTGATCGTGTAGTCCTACTATCCTGAGCCTCCACACATCTGTCTGACGTCACCCTGCCGCAGGGCTGCTGATGCTGATGGGCCTGGTGATGTACATATCAGTGTTCAAGGCGGAGGTGGGCAGTAAGCTGAGGCCACGGTCGCAGCTCCAGCCACCCATGTTCACCTTCAGGTACGGATACAGGTCAGTATCCCCTTACATCCTGCACAAATACTCACAATGTTCCTGTACAGACTGGCCGTCGTTACTGAGAGTAATATTTCTCCTAAATACTACCAAATTGAAAATAAATTTACATATAGAAAAAAAACAATCTTTAAAAACAAATAGCGTATCCAGTTTGCCCCCGCAATTTCAGGGCCATTTCAAAGCAGGTCATTTGCTCCGATGGGTTAACTGGTAGAAAAAATAATTGCTAAGTACAGGTCAATTGCCCCAATAGAAAGAGGAAGCTATAACAGTCCCCCCCAATGTCATGTTATCTCGCCTAACATAAAAGTAAGTGAGAGTGCAAAGCGGTTTCTCTCATAAGACTTCATGTTAAAGTAAACCTCTTTCTGCATCACAAAAATGATGATTTTAGGATTAATGCACTTTTGGAACTATCTTATTACCCTGCTTGGTGTTATTTTTTGTATCAAACACAAGAATGATTAATTTCCACTACTTTTATATATATATATATATATATATATATATATATATATATATGTGTATCTATATATATATATATATATATATATATATATATTATACACATATGTAATACATACATAATACATATTATATACATATACATTATGTATATTATATACTTATGTATATCGAATACATTTTATCGCAAACGCTTAATCAAAATGATATATCAATTTCAAATAAACGCAATAACTATATTAAATAATTAACCTAAGATGATGTTTTAACCAAAAAAGACTTTCTTGTTCTAATAAAGATGAACTGTAACACTATAATTTACTTACATAATGAAGCCTTGCAATAATATGCTGACTGACAAAAAAAAAATTTACTATGAAATAGTATATACTATATAGTAAATCTTAATGTTAACATCTCTCGTCTTCACCAGGGGAATGAAGACTAAAAATAGTTCTATCACTCCTAAAAAATATAATAATACACATATACATATCAAAAAATAGTTTACTAAAACATATGGAACACGTAACACGTAAACATGTAATCAATCCTATTTCCAACTAATACAATCGATAATTTCAAGGCTTGCTTGTTGGTTGTTTTCGCACTTTTCTTAAAAGTGAGGCGATAGAGCAGGCTGTTGGGAGGATCTTCCCTCTCTTCTGTTGGGGCAGGTGAGAGGTCCTGCCTGAGGGGGGCTGCGGGTACTGTTCTTAGCCTCCATATTTTTACCGGTCAAACATTTGGAACAAATAACCCGTTTTAAGAAAGCCCCGAAACATCGGGGCAAGTGGAACACAAGCAAACAGTAACCCTTAATACTGTTAAATAACCCTTTTTGACTAGCAAACTTATTTTTAAAGGCCAATTTTCTATGTTAAATACACCATGAGAGTTAAAAGTGGTATATGAATACTGATAAACATTGAATAAGATTTCAGTAAACTAACCGTAACCAACAGTAAAATAAATAACACTGTCGTGAATATTTTTTTAAAATTCTCTACTAACTTTTCAACCCAATTTTAAGTTTTTCTTCATTCGCCTTATTAAATATTATTAATTTAATTATTTTTAACGGTCACAAAATATTACATGATGTCTTTCTGAATCTCTGACAATTATTGTTGGTTGTTCGCTTGACAGTTTCCTGCTGTACGTGTCCGGGTTCGTGGCCAGCGAGGTGGCGGGCACGTGCGCCGTGTTCCTCTACATCTACTGGACCCAGAGGGACTACGCCAGGAAGAGACTGGAGCTGGCGACCACCAACCACCGCAGGAAGAGTAACGCCTCCACCACAGACTACGACCACCAGCCACCGGTCTATGTTGGAGGTACAGCCCATTTATATATCGACATTTAGGATTTCGTACATAACGTCAAACATATTGTTAAAATACATTCCTAGAGGTGTTTCATCTAGAGCTTTGCTTGTAAACTCCATGTAAATTATGAGTTTAATTACATACAGGGTGGAAAAAATTCTGGGGACGATGTAATATCTACTAAAGCATTTGATTTATAAAACTAAAACTTTGCAAAGTGATTTTTAGTGACAAAATCTACTTCCTAAAGTACTGATTGACCTTGGACCTCCAAGGTTGTACGGTCCACAAGGAGTCAGAAGAAAATCTTAAATAAAATCATAGGTCAATATGTACATAAAATTAAAGGACTCCAAGAATAGGGAACAATGGCAGGCCATCAAACTTTGTATTAAAATCATTTTGCTGAAAACAAAAAATGCAATAACTCCCGAAACACTGAACCTTTTGAGTTCGGGTTTGTGGCAAATTGCTAAGATTGCAACGCCCTTTATAATTAATTATGACATAGTCCAATGTTTTATATATGACGTAGTCCAATGAGTTATTTCTTAAGACTTCCTCGAGGGACGTCCCTGGTGGAAGTCGTCAGGGAAACTGCACTGGCCTACATCATATGATACATCATTTTAAAGGGCTTTGCATTCAGAACAATTTGTCACAAACCCGAACTCAAAAGGTTCAGTTTATCGGGAGTTATTGCATTTTTTGTTTTCAGCAAAATGATTTTAATGCAAAGTTTGATCGCCTGCCCTTTTTGACTCGGTCATGATATTGAGGTCTGGTTTGTGGCATTGTTCTCTATTCTTAGAGACCTTTAATTTGATGTACATATTTACCTATGCTTAAATTTAGGACTTTCTTCTGGCTCCTTGTGGACCGCCCCACATAGAAAAAGTCCAATGAAAATGAGTAGCCCACTTTAGAAAGTAGACTTCGTCACTATAAATCAGTTTGCAAAGTTTTCGTTTTACAACTTAAATAATTTAAAAGATATTACATCGTTTCCAGACTTTTTTCTATCCTGTAAAAGATAAGTTAAATTTAAGGTAGCCTACCTTTCATCCGTTCACCTCCATACGTGCAAAATAAGCAGGATATTAATTAATTATTATTTCGCTGAATGAGGACAATATCGTGTTTTAATATAAACAGAAAGATAACTACCCAATTATCCAAGGACAACTTTAAAACTGGTTTATACTAGTTGCGAAGTTGACATTGGGTACAGCAAACGAAGTTGTCATAACACTGTGGTAAGTCTTTTGGCTGTCCACTATGACAATTTCCCTTCCTTCAAACCCCATTCATGTTCAAGACAGCGAAGGGTTAATGCGAACTGCATGGTTAATCCCTAGCTGGAATATATGTAGACGGCAGGGGGTGAGTAGAAATGCTATGGGCATGGAAACCCCTAGCTGAAACATATGTTCAAGACAGCAGGGGGAGAGGAGTGCGACGGGCATAGAAACCCCTAGCTGGAACATGAGTGGACAGTCTGTCCCGTGCCTCACCCTTTCTCTTACTTCAATATCCCATCCTTCCGGGGGCTTGCGCAAAATGCCCATTAGAGGCAGACGTGCTCAACGGTTCGGCCGGGGTCTCCTTATCCACTAATAACAACAACAACGACAACAAACAACAACTACCCAATTATAAAAGTAGAGAAGATTCTACTCTACATGTCAATCATCGAAGGATCTATTCCAACCAGACACTCCAACTGCCATAAGGTTGCAGAATAGGAATGAAAAATTATAAATGGCACCACAGCACTTAAATTTTCAAATGGCTCAAGTTAAGTTGGCAGCCAAAGTATACGAAACATAGGATGCACATGATCATATCTGGAATGCTAACTTAATTGCTATACTAGCCTTTATTTCAATGAGTAAATTTATCTTCAAATAAATGAATATAAAATATATTTTTTATATTTTTATAGTGTTTATTTCTTTTAAAAAGCGCTCAACATTTATTGTTAGTGTAAAGTTTTTTTTTTTAAATACAAACAAAAACCATACCACGATGTTTTTTTAGATAGCAATACAACTTTGTCAATTCAAAAGTAAATAATAGGATAATAAGTAAATTTTAATTTAAGTTAACAACGGTAGGTACCAAAAATAAACAGTTCTTAAACTCATTGCACAGCAGCGCAACAAGAATAAAATTAGATCAAGTGTATTTTACCCAAGTTTTACCGGCAGGTTTGGAAAAACTACAACATTTGAGGGAAGTCTGTGTAAACAGGAACTGCCCAGATTACTGCAATGGAAAAAATTTTAAAAACAGACGGCTTTAGATGGTGCTCCATGATAAACAGCCCATATTTTGAAACTTCGTATGATAAGGAGCAACAACTTTTACAACACAATACCAAATAATCTGCATTGCATGTCGTAATGTTGCACTGAACCGTCAAACAAAAACAATTCCTCTTATGTCATGCTAAAGCTAATTGAACTATGCAAATCAAATCCTTGCAAATACTGTACATAAATTAAAGTGGGCTATCCTTTGAGAACGAACGTTTTGGTTTGTTATTTAAATTGTAAATAGTCTTTAAAAAACTGAATATTTTAACATAAATATTACTGGTAATATATTTAATTAAAATGTCATTTATTTTAATATATTCCGAGAATACAAATGGTAATAATTTCGAATAAAGGATTATTATAGTTGGGTATTAGTAATAACCCTAAAGGCAAGGCAATTAATTAGGTACGGAATGTAAAACCCACTGAAATGCGTAGATCAAAGGTAGCATGTATTTTACCAAAAGAATCCTTTAACATAAAATTTGAAAAAAAAACATTATAATGAGCTTATAATGAGCTAAGTTGATATATGTATGTATGTAATGTGTTGTTTATACGTATGAAATGTTATACCTATAGTGTATAGTGAAAACATATGACCATTGAAGTCTTACTTGTGTAACAATTTCGTTTTTATTATACTGTTTTTATTTTTTCAGTTTTTAACAAAATTCAGTTTTTTTTCTTTACCAACCAGATTTTGGGACCCTTAGTGTATTTACCATAAAAAAAACTTTATAAACAAGAAAGACTACACACTTTACACTTATTACAGTGATGTATAAGTTGGCGTGTAAAAAGTTCAATTGCAATATGTGGAACCACATGTATTCGTAGAAATTTCATTCTTTACAAATCGCACTTGTACAGATACAAACTATAAAAACCAAATAAATTGTGTTGTATTGTAGATTCTAGGTTATTTGCCAACCCATTCTGAAGTTAATTGCCTCACTCAAGCATCCTCTCCGAAAACAGGAACACTTAAGCCCTCGAGCGTTTATGTAGGCCTCTTAGAGCTTCAGGATCATATTTAGAAGTTTCCACTGACCCTATATGTAATTTAATTATTACTTAAGACCTGGACATGCTTATTGGCGGCTGCCTCGATCAGATGTTCCATTTAATATCTCCCATTTTAAATGGAAAAGCTGATCTCAGCACCCGCCAATAAAACTGTTCTGGACTATAGTATAATTCAAAAGTATTTCTTACCTTTAATTTTAAACCTACCTTCTCAACACTTTTATCATTGCCAAGTTATTTTATGCCAAGTATTTTGAATTTTTATCTTAGCGTAACTAGTTACGGGCAAAGTCCAAAAATGTGCTTTTTATGTTATTCTTATGGGAAATCAAGACAACCCTATATCTTGCTTATTTATTGACATAACTTAATCAAATTTGGTATGTACATTATCTAGATCTATTTTTACTTATACTTGCTTACAAAACACATATGACGGCAAACCTACACACTCACCCCCTTGGGGTTTATGGGGAAAATAAAAAAAAATGCATTGATTTACTTAGATTTTCTAACAACATCCCATGGCAGCAAACCTACATACTCGATCCAATGGTGTTTTAATGGGAAAGTAAATAATCTGAAATTCCATTGGAAAATCGCTGAGTACGCAGGTCTGCTGCGACGGGGGTATTTTATTAAGTTTATAACTACATGATGTAACAGATTCATCGCACAGTGTCGAGATATTGAACGACTGAAAGCCTCCGAAATCAAAGTTCCTTTATTAAATCTAAGAGAGTTGACTAACGTCAAAGGAGGTAATTAATCACAATATTCATTAGTATGATTTGTTGACTTTATGGTTGGCGTTATTCTACAACAAAATAAAAAATAATAAATATGGCCTTATGTATTGAAACCAATTATTTAAATGTTAATACCATCAACGGTAATGCTGTGGTAATATTTAGCACTGATAAGTATAAGTGACATAAGAACCTATGGTTGTTTGGCTTTTTAATGAATGGGCAGTTACATGCAATGACTGAGTACTATAGAGCGCTTCATATAATAGTATGTTCTATTGGATGGACCTTAATTTTTATATTTATTTATAAACATATTCTTGTGTTGGTATTATGGAAACAACCTTTCCTTAGGCAAAACATTGGTGAAAATATATCTTTGATGTTTTAATGTGTTGAGGTAAACCACTGAGGTAGACTAGATCATCAAAATGTAGGCTATATGAAAATTCATCTAATAAACCTTATATTAAAACTAAATATTAATAAAAAAAATGTAAACACCACTCAAGTTATACAGTTTTTATTAAGAGTACAAAAATAACAAAAATCATATTTCATGGAGGAAAAAACGTAAACTTAGTTGTAGCCCATTTGCATGGTAAACATTGTCTTCTTAAATTTGTATTTTGTACAACAATTAAGTTTGTAAAATCTATTGTGATTTTTTAATGTAATTGATCATAATTAGCTTTATTATACTGTATTTACCTTGTTGTATGCCTTTCGTTCTTGTAGAGATTACATGACCCAATGTACATTTCGCCACGTTTGTAGCATCATCAGTTGTTCACAAAACTACATTACCACACTATTTACAATTATTTACACTTTGAGTTTTAATTATTCCACACACGTTCCATATCGTGGCGTGGCACGGCGGCGAACCCCTTGTGAACCCCTGATGATGCTACAAACGTGGCGAAATGTACATTGGGTCATGTAATCTCTACAAGAACGAAAGGCATACAACAAGGTAAATATAATACTTAAACGTTCTCGTCACTGGGCGAACATAAATAATTAGCTTTAGCTTTATTACATTAAAACACATACCCATAATACCAATGTTGACTCTTGAATAAAACTATTTCTCCTGAACTGTCACAAAAAATCAGTAAAAAAATTGGATAATTATACTAACCGATGATTGTTTTGATTTAACTTTCATAATTATTCCCCGTGATCTCATCCCATTATGAAGTGTACTTAAATATTAAAAACACCAACTCAGTAAGTCTCTTGAGTCGGCTCACTTTCGGAACAGTGAGCGCTTTATGGCCAATTAGCATTTGAGTGCCCTACTTCCGTGGAGTGATGTCACACAAAGATGAAGAGGCATTTTAATGTCGTGTTTTTTTTTTTTTTTTTTTTTTTTTTTTAATCCATTAATTACCATTATGGTTTTATGGCTTTAAAATTTGATGAATTTTATGTTATTGGCAGCAACATCTAACATGCTGTTTAAAAACTATTATTTATATTTGTGATACGTCCGTGTAAAATGTTTTAACCACGCAACACAGTTATTAAATCAAAAAGTCAAAAGAGTTTATTAAAACTTTTCATCGAAACAAATACAAAATTACATTAGTAAAACTGTTTTAGAAAATATGAACGATCGAACATTTTATGTACATCATTAAAAAACAATTTATTACACAAGTACATGTTTTGTGGAAAATATTTCTACAAATAATTTTGCAGTGTAACTTTTTAAACTAGCTATATACATTTTGATGAAGAATTCCAATGAAATGGGATTAAGTCACTGAGTTGAACGTGCCAAATTAAGAATTCATAGCCGGAAGTACTGGATTACCACCCCAAAAATGTTGTTTAAACACAGTCAGATATGGTGGGTTTTTGGGAGGTCGGGTTTCATCAAAGGTGTATTGTGTTGAAGACTCGTTTTTTAACTCTCCCCGTCCAACTGGAATGATGTAGTTACCAACCAGTCTCGCAATACGACTTGATAGCTCATTATCATTTCGCTGTTGTTGTGCCACAGGGGTGTACCAGTGTCGGCAACACCCCTACTGCCCGCCGCCCCTGCTGGTGTCTCTAAATGTTATCTAGTGTTGTATGTTGTGCCGCAGGGGTGTACCAGTGTCGGCGACACCCCTACTGCCCGCCGCCCCTGCTGGTGTCTCTAGATGTTATCTGGTGTTGTATGTTGTGCCGCAGGGGTGTACCAGTGTCGGCGTCACCCCTACTGCCCGCCGCCCCTGCTGGTGTCTCTAAATGTTATCTAGTGTTGTATGTTGTGCCGCAGGGGTGTACCAGTGTCGGCGACACCCCTACTGCCCGCCGCCCCTGCTGGTGTCTCTAGATGTTATCTAGTGTTGTATGTTGTGCCACAGGGGTGTACCAGTGTCGGCGACACGCCTACTGCCCGCCGCCCCTGCTGGTGTCTCTAGATGTTATCTAGTGTTGTATGTTGTGCCACAGGGGTGTACCAGTGTCGGCAACACCCCTATTGCCCGCCGCCCCTGCTTGTGTCTCTAGATGTTATCTAGTATTGTATGTTGTGCCACAGGGGTGTACCAGTGTCGGCGACACCCCTACTGCCCGCCGCCCCTGCTGGTGTCTCTAGATGTTATCTAGTGTTGTATGTTGTGCCACAGGGGTGTACCGGTGTCGGCGACACCCCTACTGCCCGCCGCCCCTGCTGGTGTCTCTAGATGTTATCTAGTGTTGTATGTTGTGCCACAGGGGTGTACCAGTGTCGGCGTCACCCCTACTGCCCGCCGCCCCTGCTGGTGTCTCTAGATGTTATCTAGTGTTGTATGTTGTGCCGCAGGGGTGTACCAGTGTCGGCGACACCCCTGCTGCCCGCCACCCCTGCTGGTGTCTCTAGATGTTATCTAGTGTTGTATGTTGTGCCACAGGGGTGTACCAGTGTCGGCAACACCCCTACTGCCCGCCGCCCCTGCTGGTGTCTCTAGATGTTATCTAGTGTTGTATGTTGTGCCACAGGGGTGTACCAGTGTCGGCAACACCCCTACTGCCCGCCGCCCCTGCTGGTGTCTCTATATGTTATCTAGTGTTGTATGTTGTGCCACAGGGGTGTACCAGTGTCGGCGACACCCCTACTGCCCGCCGCCCCTGCTGGTGTCTCTAGATGTTATCTAGTGTTGTATGTTGTGCCACAGGGGTGTACCAGTGTCGGCAACACCCCTACTGCCCGCCGCCCCTGCTGGTGTCTCTAGATGTTATCTGGTGTTGTATGTTGTGCTGCAGGGGTGTACCAGTGTCGTCGACACCCCTACTGCCCGCCGCCCCTGCTGGTGTCTCTAGATGTTATCTAGTGTTGTATGTTGTGCCGCAGGGGTGTACCAGTGTCGGCAACACCCCTACTGCCCGCCGCCCCTGCTGGTGTCTCTAGATTTTATCTAGTGTTGTATGTTGTGCCGCAGGGGTGTACCAGTGTCGGCAACACCCCTACTGCCCGCCGCCCCTGCTGGTGTCTCTAGATGTTATCTGGTGTTGTATGTTGTGCCACAGGGGTGTACCAGTGTCGGCGACACCCCTACTGCCCGCCGCCCCTGCTGGTGTCTCTAGATGTTATCTAGTGTTGTATGTTGTGCCGCAGGGGTGTACCAGTGTCGGCGACACCCCTACTGCCCGCCGCCCCTGCTGGTGTCTCTAAATGTTATCTAGTGTTGTATGTTGTGCCGCAGGGGTGTACCAGTGTCGGCGACACCCCTACTGCCCGCCGCCCCTGCTGGTGTCTCTAGATGTTATCTAGTGTTGTATGTTGTGCATCATGGGTGTACCAGTGTCGGCAACACCCCTACTGCCCGCCGCCCCTGCTGGTGTCTCTAGATGTTATCTAGTGTTGTATGTTGTGCCGCAGGGGTGTACCAGTGTCGGCGACACCCTACTGCCCGCCGCCCCTGCTGGTGTCTCTAGATGTTATCTGATGTTGTATGTTGTGCCACAGGGGTGTACCAGTGTCGGCGACACCCCTACTGCCCGCCGCCCCTGCTGGTGTCTCTAGATGTTATCTAGTGTTGTATGTTGTGCCACAGGGGTGTACCAGTGTCGGCAACACCCCTGCTGCCCGCCGCCCCTGCTGGTGTCTCTAGATGTTATCTGGTGTTGTATGTTGTGCCACAGGGGTGTACCAGTGTCGGCGACACCCCTGCTGCCCGCCACCCCTGCTGGTGTCTCTAGATGTTATCTAGTGTTGTATGTTGTGCCGCAGGGGTGTACCAGTGTCGGCGACACCCCTACTGCCCGCCGCCCCTGATGGTGTCTCTAGATGTTATCTAGTGTTGTATGTTGTGCCACAGGGGTGTACCAGTGTCGGCGACACCCCTACTGCCCGCCGCCCCTTCTGGTGTCTCTAGATGTTATCTAGTGTTGTATGTTGTGCCGCAGGGGTGTACCAGTGTCGGCCACACCCCTACTGCCCGCCGCCCCTGCTGGTGTCTCTAGATGTTATCTAGTGTTGTATGTTGTGCCACAGGGGTGTACCAGTGTCGGCGACACCCCTACTGCCCGCCGCCCCTGATGGTGTCTCTAGATGTTATCTAGTGTTGTATGTTGTGCCACAGGGGTGTACCAGTGTCGGCAACACCCCTACTGCCCGCCGGCCCTGCTGGTGTCTCTAGATGTTATCTAGTGTTGTATGTTGTGCCGCAGGGGTGTACCAGTGTCGGCGACACCCCTACTGCCCGCCGCCCCTGCTGGTGTCTCTAGATGTTATCTGGTGTTGTATGTTGTGCCACAGGGGTGTACCAGTGTCGGCGACACCCCTACTGCCCGCCGCCCCTGCTGGTGTCTCTAGATGTTATCTAGTGTTGTATGTTGTGCCACAGGGGTGTACCAGTGTCGGCGACACCCCTACTGCCCGCCGAACCTGCTGGTGTCTCTAGATGTTATCTAGTGTTGTATGTTGTGCCGCAGGGGTGTACCAGTGTCGGCGACACCCCTACTGCCCGCCGCCCCTGCTGGTGTCTCTAGATGTTATCTGGTGTTGTATGTTGTGCCACAGGGGTGTACCAGTGTCGGCGACACCCCCACTGCCCGCCGAACCTGCTGGTGTCTCTAGATGTTATCTAGTGTTGTATGTTGTGCCGCAGGGGTGTACCAGTGTCGGCGACACCCCTACTGCCCGCCGCCCCTGCTGGACAACCACCTGGACGCTGTGACGCCCGCCAACCACGCCAGGAGGGTCTACCTGGACAGCGACCGTGACAGTCCGCAACTCAGCCTACACGCGGTCAGTACAATACCGCCGCCTATCATAAATATGTATTATGTTTACTTACCTGGTCTCTTTCATAAATCTCATTGGCTGAGCACTCGGTTCGGGTTCAATTCCCCGGTCGGGAACATAAAGATCGTTCAGTCGCTCCTGTGGTTTTGAAAGTCACGTTAAGGTTGATTACCTTCATAGAAAACAAAAATTTGCAGGCTGTCAGACGAAGAGAACTGTCAATTAATTGCTGATCTTCCTTCACTAATTGCCTTATTATATTTATCAACACTGCGCCTAATCCTTGTCGTTTACTCTGGTAAAGTTTAACTTGACGGTAATGTCCTATCCCTCTATACGGCTCCTGGGGCATTACCTCTGTATACCTATACGACGCTCTGGGGCCGCTTATCGCCCCTTTATGTTAATGTGGGCTCTTATCGGGTCCCTTTATAACAACTATTACTGTACCTGGATCATTTGATTATTCGCGGGTCTATTGTATTATGCTCGGATTATCGCGTTTATGTGGATTACAGAGAATTTAATTTGAATAATTATAATGACGGAGATTACGTTATTTAATAAAACTATGTGATTTTTTTCTTGTGAGAGATCAAATTTCATACTACATTTTCAATCCTTCAAAAGATATTAAAACATGAATTTTTAAATAATGTATAGACTATAAGGCGGATGTGTTTACTTGCCGATCCTTACTTAAGTAATATAAATGTTTATGAACTACAGTAAATAATTTCAAATAACTTATCTGCATTTCATTTTAATTCCTTTTTGTAACACATTTAAAACAGCAACAGTATTTATCAAACTACCGTACCTAAATATGATAAAACAATTGTTTACATCATATACTATTGTGAATATAAATCCTTTTATTTACTTAATTTTATAGATTTTCACAGATATTAGTTGTTTAAATACATCTGTTCTGTTTAAAATCAAACTTTACCAACCATCGAGATATTGGGAAGATGGCAAACTGTGTATCGCATGTGTTCAGGGACCGCTTATCTCTACTCTCTCCGTATTATGCTAATATTACATGTAATTAAGCTTATCAGGCCTTTCCTACAGAGTCGATTATTGTTAACACATATGTGGGATCTTAGAGCTACACACTTCTATGTTTAAAACAGTCAGTTAGTTTGAATGTTCAAAATAGTGAAATTGATGTTTTATGTTGAGAAGAGTACGATGTTTCGGTTGTATTCATATTGTTTATACTTCTAAGCATAAATGGTTAATTTTTTTAAAGCTGTGATCAAAATGTATGGCCTTGAGCTTGACTTTAAAATTTTCTTTAGGAACAAACGTGTTTAAATAGTAAAATATATATTTGCACAAGTCTTTTGATCTAAAAAATATTATTACACTTTCCACTATAACCCCGACCACCCTCACCATAATTCCGCAACGACCGCACACCAAAACCCCACCCCCACTGCATCAGGCACATCGTTCAGCGCTCCTCTGTCACCAAAAGTCCTATTCGTAGTGGCTTCTCTCTGTCATGAAAGTAAGCAATGAAATAAAAAATATAAAAAAACCCTACCGTAGTGACAGAACTCCTCCCCTCCGGCATAAAAGTAGGCAACCAAAGAAAAAAACAAAGAAGTCCTTCCGTAATGTCGGAGTGAACCGCTACGCCTACCCCCACCCCGGTACGAAAGCAGTCCCGCTGTCGTGTTGACCCACATCCGTAAACCCTAGAAAAGACTGAAGGGGGCAAAGCCTAAAACAGCCGTAGTGGGCTTTTCCAGCAGACTTGTACTTCACGAAAAGCAACTTCCCAATCCCTCTCACTTATACCCTCTTATCACCCAAGATAATTCAAGTTTGTGTTGCAGGGTGTCAGCACGGTGTCGACTGGATGTTACTCTTACACCCCCGCGCCCTGCGGCTACCCCCCGGCCATGCTGGGACCCTGGGACAGCCACTGTGACGGCTGCCTCCCCCCTCCACCACCGTCCGACCTCTGTGACGAGCACCCGGACTACGTCACCTTCGACCTGGACGACGTTCCACCCCTCAGACCTCCCCAGCGGCACTCGGAGGTCGACACACTCCGTAGAACCACGCCCGTCTAGCGCCGAGCCAAAGTGGTCGTGTTTTGTTAGCTAAACAAGGCTGAGAACTATTAACTGAAATGGAGTTTTTTTTTTTTAAGTTTAGACGTGTACAAAACTGGAAGGTGGTTCAGTAGAATATTGAAAATTTGCAAATGCTGTAACAGATTTGTAAGATACAGTATAAGTTATTTTTTTATGATTTAAAACAAAAAATTGTTTTAAAAAAATGGTGATTTTGTATACAAATAGTATTCGAATCAAAGTGTAAACATTTTTGTTTTTGTGGTTTTATATTCCCAGTTGTTCTTTTGAGTTATACAGTAAATTTACGTAAACTATTGACATTTCACTGTGAGGATAACTGTTTTAAGTCTACCTCATATCAAACCCATAATGGAAAATTAGCATATTCACTATAGGGAAATGCGATAAAAACCTCATATTTCTACGATTTGCATATTATTTTATGTACAGAGAACGCAGAATAGCTTGGCCTATGACATACTCCACTTCTGGATTCAAATTGGTAAACATATGACACTAAAAACAGTCTGCGACAATCTGCAACTTTGTCGCTCTGCTCCAATATTGTTTGAACTGCTAACGGTCATCACAGGCCAAGATATTCCGTGTTATCTGTAATTGATGTGTAAGTTGACATTTTTTATGTTTAACTCTACGATCTTTACCATTTATCTTTGATAAAGTTATGTACTGTTCAAAGATCTTGGTTCATCTAGAGAAAACATGTTTGTAAAATCAGTGTAATTGTAATATAGACATAAATACCCATGTATAATTGCTCATCTTTGTATAAGGTACAAAAAGTAGTTCGAAGTAAGTTTCACAATTTCCTGTAAAACTTCAAATTTTCAAAGCGTCTTGTAATCAGGTCAGGCAATCAACTAAGCAAAGTAACTTCTTGTTTAAACTATGTTGGTAACTTGTTGTGGACTTTTCATCTTATAAACCATTTAAATGCTTTTTTTCGTACTAGGTTATTTCCATAAATTGTTAAATTAAATTAAATTTAACTCCTGAGCTTAAATGTGAAAATACTCTATAGGATTGCAAAAACTCAGGAACACTTATCAGAACTTTGGCTATTGTTCTACCTCATTTGGGAGTTTAACCTTATGTTGCCTTTAAGTATTTTCTCATTTCATCTAAACCAAAAATTAATCTTGTGTGGTAAAACTACTGCCCTTGTATTAAGGACGCCCACTGCAGTGTTTTAACGGATATTTTTTGTTATGGCAGACTAGGATTTCAAGGTAATTTTTATTGCAAACACTACCTCTAGTGGAGTTAATTGTGCCTGTAGTAATGGGTGTTCATTTTTTTAATATGAAGATTTGAGGAAGCATGTCTGCGCTACTTGACAAAAAATTACTTATATCACGTCTTTATTTATAGTTCAATGATATTTAATGTTTGAAAAAAATTATGTCAATAATTAATTTATTACACAACAAACATATTTTATTTTGAAATAATTATTATTGATAATTTATCGCTGTGACACATGTATTTATAAGTCAGTTTTCTTGAGACGAACTGGATATCTAGAGTAAACAGAATATTCTAAAAAAGCAATTAAAGTGTTGCTAAATATTTAGCCTTAACACAAATTAATTAACTGTTTAATAAACATCATAAACGTTTTAATAAATGTACTAGGGTTATTTTTGAGAACGCCATTAGGTAATATGGTAAGTTTTTTATCGTGTATTTTTGTATAAATTTAGATATTTAGTAACAGTGTTTAATGAAAAAGTTAGGAATTTAATATAAATTAGATAAAAAAAACACACCTTTTAAGGCACAGTTCAAACGATACGATTTTTGCCGTACGCCGTAGACGGCGTCACTTCAGAGAGTAAGAATAATTACTTCGCATCATTATCTTTCCTATTGACAAAGTTATTTTTCTTACTCTTTAACGTCGAAGTGTAAATTAACGTCATACATATTTTATGAATGGATATAAAGATGTAAGAAGTTAAGACATGGTACGGAAGATTTTAAAACGCACACCTTTGTTAGGGGTCTACCAGCTACCAAAGAATATAGAAAAAATTATAGTATTCTTTGGTTACTGATTGTTACAAGTCAGTACTGTAATGTTTATAAATGCAGATAACAACTTGTATAAAAGGAATTCGTACAAAATGAATGCGGTATCTCAGTATAATCTATGAAACAATAAAGATATTCTAAGATATGAATTGGTTCATAAAAGGGTAAGATAACTGAAATAAAACGAAAATATATGAAAAGGGATTTTGAGGTCTTTAATGTGGCAACCTACCTCCAAATAGAAGAGTGTAGTAAAGACAGGTGTTATTAAAGACAGAATAATAACTATCAATCAATGACCAATTTCTGTATGGGAGGACCCATTGAAATTTCTTATTTTTGAGATGAATAGGCCCTACTGTTGGTTCTTGTTGCCCTAGCAACACTACCCACAGTTTTTTATAGGTAAAAGAATCAGACATTTTAATTGCAATAAAAAAATTTACATCCATCAATAAGGTCGTTTAACATGCCACGTTGCATGTATGTACATAAACAATAGGTTGTTAGGCACTGTAAATGTTGATTTTATCGAATGTTATCGGCCATACTGTATTCGTGTTAAGCCTTTGTATTGACAATGTTTTAATAAAATATTCACATCACTTGTTTGTTATACTTTTGACTTTTACCATTCTATATAAATTAAATCATGTTTTAAATGGGGTCCTACAGGCCATAGTTAAAACTGTGTTGGCAAGAACTGTTGGTAACTAGTAAGGTGGTTGATACTAGGGAACCACTCAGTTTGTGAACCGTGGTTTTTGCATTTTGGTAATTAAAAATAACACGTATATGGTACTAGGCATGTACTAATCACTACGCAGTTCTTCGTAAATAATTTAAATAAGCTTGAAAATTTTTAACTTCATAATATTTTTTCAAATAGATTTTGAAAGCGATAAAACCAGACTCAAACATTACGAATAATAACAAAAACTAGCATAGTTATGAATATGTTATTTAATAATATAAAATATGATCCAACAAATTGATAGTTTGAAAGTTGATGTCTGAACATACGTGGAATAAGAGAAGCGCAATCCCAACGCCTCTTCAGTGCCATTTCATAATTTGTTTGGGTTGTATTCTGATATAAAAAGCAATAATCGTGCATGGCTTTGTTGCAAAATGAATAAGTTCAATTAGGTATATAAAATAATAATAAAGACAAAGCCAAGTGGAAGGATGATTTTCACTTTCAATTAAATTATAAATCGAATAAATAGGCATTAAGTCTTCGCAGCTATAATACTAAAATCGACTCTTAAACAGCATCAAGTCATCAGTGCACTGCCCCACTACCCATATAATCATCATAAGGCAATAAATCATAAGACAAGTTGAACATAGATGCAGTGGAAGATATCAGTTATTCAGATGAGCCTGTCCCGATCGAACTCAAATTTAATTGTTCATGGATAGGATTTACTTACATTTACATGAAATGCCCCATAACTAAGTTTCGTATAGTGATAAGCGCAAATAGTATAACAATCATTAGTTATTTTTACCACCTAGTGGTTTAAACATTTGGCACAGACTGCGTTTCCAACAAGATACTTTATCATTTTATTTCCTGTCAGAGGGCTCATATCAAAAAGTAATTTCCCATAAATCCGCAGCTCAAAAGACGACTCATATGAAGGATTTGCGACACTCTCATTGATATGGGATATTGCACTACTCCTTATGGAAGATGATGTAATCCTTTTATTACAACGAAATGCATTAAATTATAAAGAAATTGTAAAATAGTTAATATATTAAAAAGCATTTTTTATACAGTCGAAAAAATTAAGTTATGCCACAAATTTGTGTTTGCTACCATGAAATCATGAAATTAATTACGAAAATTGAATATAATTATTCTAGTCCTAAAATCTAAATTAATAGTGTGATTCTTTTATAGTTTACACACCATAGTGTACCCGAACAAATAATTGTTGACGAACTATGTGAAACCAATGACCTGCCTTAACTTAAGATAAAGAACTATTTTACTTATTGAAAACACTAATTGCAAATATTTTATCATTGTGTTGGTTGTAAAAACGATTAAAAGAATCAATTAATTTCCGGTAAAGCATCGGCGACGCTTGATATTTTGATTGATATTGTCCAAGATTTCTCTCACTAGGAGGTGATGAGAATAAAGCAAGGATACACAGAACTTTACTACAATAGCGTTTAACAGGTCCTTACTCGCTTGCTTCGCTTGCTATACATCGCTCAGCAATGTTATCGGTTATGGGGCAGGCATTGCACCACCCCAATAGTCCCCCCCACCAATACCCCTGCCGAAGCACCCCTCATCCAGCACAATCCCGTCAACGTCATCGGAGTCACGTAGGAGTGAAAATTGCTTTGTTAATGCCATCACATCGATGAAATGATGTGACTCATTTTTCAGGGTATTAATTTAAACTAGAGATCGCCTCCTGGTCGAAATTCGACCAAAACTTTGGTTGATCTTGACCCAAGAAGTTTAGAAACATATTATAACGGTAAAAAATGTTTAGCAGTTGTTTTTACAACAGCTGTTTATAAATGGTTCAATAATTCTCTTATCCCCATAAGATTAACATAGGAATTTTGAAAGCCTGTGGGGCGTAGCCCTGTAGTCCGATGTGAATTAGAATGGGATTCTGCTCATCTACAGGACTATATCTTTCTAACGGTATCTACGGATTTCTCCTACGATGCCCACGAGCTGAGAAAAAAGGAGGAAAAGAAACATGCTTGCCTATTAATATATAGAGATTGTATTCTAAATCATGTGGTAAATACAGGGTGTCCCTGAACTCTCTACCCTTCTTGTCAGTTATTATTTATGGGCCAAAGACAAGCCAAACTACATATTACAAATTTCCAAGTTTGCATAGTTGCTCGTGCCTACAGCAGCCATTTTGTATTTGTTACGCAATAATTTTTTCATCACACTACATCGATATCACCTGTTTTCGACCCTCGTTTCTACCGTCGAAATACCTGTTTTGCCGGCCTGGGCCTGCAAAATCAGCTGGCCTAGACCTTACATAAAAACAATACGTTGTATCAAGGCGATTCTAATTGCCTTGCGTTGTATCAAAAAAACATGTGACTCCACAATGAAATGAATTGGTTGCCTAGCAACCGGAAACTCAAGCAGTACATCTCGCTAGGTTAGTTGATGTTATGTTTTGTTTGATATGAACGAAAAAGTAATGTTTTCACTTGTTTAGAATTTATTGAATTGTGTAGTGTGATGAAAATATCGTTCGTAACTCGGGCCGAAAGCGTTTTGCCAACCCTCGATCGTTTCAAGTTCTCGACTTCGTCTCGAACTTGAAACACGATCTCGGGGCCGGCAAAACGCCACTTTCGGCCCTTGTGACGAAATATACTATTAATTTAAGAACAGCTTGACGTAATAAGTTTGAATTTGGTACATTTTTGAAGTAAAGACCTAGCTGGGAAAAATAATGAACCTTTTATCATTCATATTTTCAAAATGGCAACTGTTTAAAATCTGTAACCTTAAATTTCATAAAACTACATAAATAAATAAAATAAAATAAAATAAATAAGTCATTATTTTCTGAACAGTGTATGGTTTTACAACGTTTTAATACAAAACATAGGTTAATTTAAAATAAACCAGGCTGACCTACAACATAATATAAAATTATAGTTTAGAAGAATAGGGCCCCTAAGACGAAATGTCCGTTTAGAGTTCTTTAGAAAAATCTATACCTATTTAATTCGCTGAGGGTTTTTTTGTGTAGAGAAACTCCTCCTACAATTCTCAATTGATTTTAATGTTTTTTGGTATCGTTGGATAGTGCTTGGTCTGTAGTTGTTTCCGCCAAAAATTATCAGAATCGGACATAAAATAAGGTTGCTATACACAAATTAAATTTGAAAATTTCCCATTAAAATAACATTGAGAATGGTTTGAGCATTTTAAACATCTGTTAACGTGCGACTGTAGTTTTTGTTGATAACTGATATTCACAATATTGGATTGGTCGGATATCATTGATTTAGAACTAAATGTAAATCAAAATTTACATCATTTTAATACATACAAATATTGTATTAAAAAAAAATTGCTCGATGTCAAGCAAAACGTGCACTAGTAATTAATAAATTTCATAAAGATTTCTGGAGCTACTAATTAAAAACGTTCCGTGAACAAAATTATATAAATAAGAAAAAAATTATGCGCTCCATATAATATATAAAACGAATATAAATATATAAACAATTAATAACTATAATTTATTAATTTGTTTATTTTCAACAGTACAATTACGTTAATTTATTTGTAACAATATATCTTATTTAAGATGGCTACAATTGAAAAACAATAATATAATGTCTCCATTGAAGATTCACAACTAATAGCAATAACAATCTCATAAACTAAGCATAGCATGAACAATAACAAGAAGAATAGAGATCGTAAAAAACAATAACAGTCTCGTAACAATTACAAAAAAAAAATAATAAATAAATAAATAAATAAATAAATAAAATGCAAAAATGATTTGAATCTTATAACTATAGAGACAATTCGGTTCATTCATGAGATCAATAAATAATGAATCAGAAAAAGGTAATAGTAAACAACAATAACAGAAACAGATAAAAACTTAACAATTGCATAACAGGGAAACAATCAACCAACAACAAATTCAACAGGATAATACTAAGGATAGTACAAATAGGTCTTAATCTATATTAGTTTCAAGACTTCAGTTGCAAAAGGCAACACTCTTCCGGAAAGAAGAGAGGGGCTCAAAGAAGAAGTCTCTATTTGAAGCAGCTCTATTCGCAATCCTCATGAGCCTCGTCAAACCACTGTTGAGGGCGTAGTTGGTAGGCTGGAACCTGCTGTTGAAAATGTTCGTACATCTGGTTCTCCCCGAGACGCAGAAATCAACGTGGCTCAGCATCCAGCAGACCGTTGACCAGTTTGTTTAGGAAGACCAGATCAGCCACCTCACGTCTTGATTGCAAAGACTGCAGAAGAAATTGCTTCTCAACCCCCCTGATTGGTGTTTGTTGATAAGGGTAGCCGAGTCGAACACCAAGGAGTCTGATGAAACGAGTCTAAACTTGTTCAACATATCAAGGTGTCCCAGTTGGTAAGGCGACCAAATCACAGAGCAGTACTCTTAACA
Organism: Neoaliturus tenellus; assembly: GCA_030545055.2. Taxonomy (NCBI): domain Eukaryota; kingdom Metazoa; phylum Arthropoda; class Insecta; order Hemiptera; family Cicadellidae; genus Neoaliturus; species Neoaliturus tenellus. The sequence continues at coordinate 79,821,248 of CM061534.1, read as the reverse complement.
CAGGTAGGACAATAGATTTGGAGAGAAGGACGACTGAGTAAGGTGATCTAAAGTCCCTTGTAGCTATAAAGATGAACCCCAGAAGGGAGTGGGGTTATATTTGAGATGTGTGCCTGGGGACTCATAGTGGCAGAGAATGTCACCCCCAAGTCTCTCACGTGGTCCACTCGGTCCAGAATAAAATTTCCAGTCCTGTAGTCGAAACATATATGGATATGAAGATCTTGAAAAGGAAATAGTCTGGCACTTTGACACATTCAGTTCCATAGCATTGTCGGCACACCACACCAAGATGTTATCAAGAGAACGTTGTAGATTTAGCTGGTCTGAAGTTGAGAGAACTCTATCAAAACTCTTGATATCATCTGCGATCATGAGTCAGTTGGATAATGATAATATGATGTTGCAGATATCGTTGATGAATACATTAAATAACAGTGGTCCTAGATGAGACCCTTGCGGTACTCCTGATAGGACGGGGAAAGGAGAAGAAAAAGTCCCGTCATACTTAACAATTAATTCTCTGTCCGTCAGGTAGCTCTCCAACCACTTGAGCAATTTGCCCCCCACTCCATAACCAGCCAATTTGGCAATTAATAGACCATGATGCACCTAGTCGAAGGACTTAGAAAAGTCCAGATATAGGCAATCAACTTGACAAGAATTAACAAAGGCTGACGTAATATATTCAGTAAAGTCTAGTAAGTTTGTGACGGTGGACCTCCCACGAAGAATACCGTGTTGGCTCTGAGTGATAATGCTTTGGAAGTAAGAATACAAACTGTCAAGCACTAAAGATTCAAACACTTTTGCAATAGAGAGGAGTATCACAATGGGCCTATAATTTTTTATGTTGACACGGTCGTCAGTCTTGAAGATTGGCATGACGAACCCTGTCTTGAGAACTGAGGGAAAACTCCCGATTTTAGAAGGGCATTGAAGAATATAGCTATTAAGTGTATCGCCAGTACAGGAGGGCAGAACTTGAAGACTACAGGGGGAACATTATCAGGTCCAGCCCCTTTGTTTGAGTCAATCGCTTCAAGCTTAGTCTGCACATCTGTTGCAGAAACGTGAATCTGGGTAATTGAACTATTCCATCCATAGTCAAACTCAGGGGTTAGTGAAATTAGCTCGACTGAAGACGGATGAGAAATAGCAGGGAAATAGTTCACATTTTCCTTCAGAATCTTGGGCCTCAGCATCATCAAGGGACATTTTTGAAGGTGCCCCAGAAGTATTCCTGAGGTTGCCAACATGAGACCAGAAGGACTTGATGTCTTGAGAAATAGAGTTTTCTATTTTAATTATTATGTAGTTTATGTGACTTTCGGACACAAGAGCTTTACATCTCTTCCTGAGTCTGATAAATAAATCCCGATCAAGGGGAACCAGTAACCTACACCAGGGGATAATAAATTACCGTACACCCTATGTAAAAATAGTACCTAATTATAAAATAGCCTTCCTGTGTTGTACAAAAAAGTGACAAGTTGACTGTGATTAAAAATGCTTAGACACTGACAGTACGATAATGAGATTAACAACAGAATCTCATATATATATATGAAGGAGGGAATCAAAAGATTCTTGTATAACTATAAGGAAACTGTAGAGACGAGAATTGAGGCCACGACATTTCTTCATTAGAAATGCAAATAGATTTTGTAATTTTCTCCTCGTCGCAGTACAACAATAGTTCGTCATCTCCTCACCAGAGCGCTTCTCGGTCTGGCAGACTACAGCGTACTTCTTAATAACTTCCAAATTATGTTATGTAAATTATGTTGTAGATAATGCAGTTAGCTTGTTTTCCAAAATGCTCATTAACCTCTGACACTTGCTATTTGGCAATGGCAATGTTAAATTACAATACAAAAACAAAATGATCAATGTAATTCTGTGCTGCATGTCAATTCTATAAAATATTAATAAATCAGGGGTTGTATTAGTTATCCTGGCCTGAACGACCTTGACAGTTGGTGTCAGGTGAAACAATTTTTTATAGGGCAGCTTAACAGGGGGCGAGTGTAGGAGTAAAAATAAAATGTTTGTTGAATGAAAAATTTAAGTAAACCTTCATGCCAAATTAATAAAGTAACGAATGTCTGATGATTTGCAGTTGCTTAAAAACAAGTTTTATTGTGATATCAGTCCAAACATACACCTGCAGTTAATTTTGGTTGTATTAGCGAATTTCCATATAGGGAATACGCTATTATTGTAGTAGCCATGGTAAGACCTAAGCCCGGGACCACTTTACTTTTTCATTTTGAGGTCCCCAGAAGCCGAAAACACCAATCGTTCATTTTCATATATATGTATATATATATATATATATATATATATATATATATATATATATATATATATATCTATATATATATATGTGTGTCCGTGGTACTGATAACTTTTAAAGGGGACCTCCGATTTTGATGAAATTTGGTATGAAGGTGTAAGACCAGATCTATTTTCATGAGTTCGCGAACCAGCATTGTCGGGTTATGTGAACGGGGTTTTATGGGGTTTTTAATGGGTTTTTGGCATTTTTGGACCTAAATTTTCAAAATTCATCAAATTTAACGAAAACCATTTAAAAGAGCTTAAAAAAACAAACAATTTAGTATTTTGAATCTTTAAAATAGCTTAACTGGTTACAGAGAAAATTCAAATCAAGTTTCCCATGTTATTCTTATGGGTAAATCTTTAAAAAGTTATATATCGCTTATTTATCAACATATCTTTATAAAAAAATTTTATGAACCTTCACTAGGTGGTGAGTAATTAATATTTGATCAAAAACCTCATGGCAGCAAACCTACATGCTAAATCTCATGGTATTCCCATGGAAAATAAGTGTATAATGGGAGCAAGAGAGATGGAGGTAATAAAGTATCTGTTCCTAATCAGCTGATCAGCTATCTTCTGCATATTTGTCAAATTTGAAATGTTTATGTTTTGTTATTTGTAAACAAATCATTCCTTTTGCATGAAAGCTTTGGATGTGCACTTTTATTACAGTTAAAAAAGTCATTTATTGCAGTATAAATATTAATATATAAATTATTAAATAAAAATAATTTACTCAGAAATATAATGCTAATAAATATATTTTATTTTCTTGTAAAGATTATTAATTATATAAGATAGCCAAAAAGTTCTTTGATGTTGAAACAATAATTCTTTGAAAATTCGCTGAGTACGCAGGTCTGCTGCGACGGGGGTATTTTTATTTTTATTAGCGAATTTCCCTATAGGGAATACGCTATTACGGTTGTAGCCATGGTAAGACGTAAGCCCGGGACCACTTTACTTTTTCATTTTGAGGTCCCCAAAAGCCAAAAACACTGTTCGTTCATTTTCATATATATGTGTATATATATATCTTTCTATCTATATATATATATATATATATATATATATATATATATATATATATATATATATTTATATATATATATATGTGTGTGTCCGTGGTACCGATAACTTTTGAAGCGGACCTCCGATTTTGATCAAATTTGGTATGAAGGTGTAAGACCAGGTCTATTTTCATGAGTTCGCGAACCAGCATTGTCGGGTTATGGTAACGGGGTTTTATGGGGTTTCAAAGGGGTCAAATTGGGTTTTTGGCATTTTTGGACCTTAATTTTCAAAATTCATGAATTTGAACTAAAACCATTCAAAAGAGCATAAAAAAACAAACAATTTAGTATTTTGAATTTTTAACTTAGCTTAAATGGTTACAGAGAAAATCCAAAAATGTGATTTTCTAACAACACCCCATGGCAGCAAACCTACATACTCAATCCTATGGTGTTTTTATGGGGAAAGTAAACAATCTGAAATTCCATTGGAAATTCGCTGAGTACGCAGGTCTGCTGCGACAGGAGTATTTGACTTTTAAAGTGGAATGCAATCATCTCCCTACACAATCTGTTCATATGCCTACAGTTAAATATTTGTTAAACGGAAACATATAAAGGGAGTTTAAGATATAGTACACACAGTTACTAATCACAATAATTAAGGTATTAGCCCTGCACACCCATATAGTTCATTCCACGCAGTGACTGTACACACATTGCCCCAAATGTGTTCCTGTTGATTGTACTGATTGTACGCTAATGATTCTAGTGCTGGCTTCCAAACCTTCATTTGCAATTCTAATTCCTTGATTTAACACCTTTGTACAATGGTTGGTATAATTTCAAGACATAATTTATTCATGATGGTGTTTTCAATAACTATAATTAAATACAGTATAATATCTATTTTATAAGACAATTTATTCATTAATTTGTGAGTGTTAATTATCAGTTGTAATTTACCTGCTTTTGTCCTGTTGTAATTGAACAAAATTAAAAAAATAAATAACAAACACCTGTTAGCAAAGAGGAACGACCCAGACAAATTTTGACCCTGATGTCCGTTTAGTTTTCGAAATGCGTGGTTTTATTGGTTTGTATTGAAATTGTCCATAAGAATGGCTTTATAACATATTGAAATTTGGTAGTTCTGTTCGGCGGAGCCATGAAGGATTTTTTTAAAGCCGTTTTTTAGTGAGCATAGCAGCCACAATAATGTGGAGCAAAGAGGAATGTCCAAAAGACAAATTTTAACCCATGAGCTCGAATTTATTATTATTACTTACTTCATGAGCTTAATTTTCTTGGCCAAATTTAACGTTTGTTTTGTCAAAAGATTTATCTAAATTTTTAGTTTTGCAATGAGCTTTTAGAGTATTGATATTTGAATTTTGAGGGCCTGAATTCCCCGATTTTTTTACAATCAGATATATGTTATTACAATTTGTACCTGAAAAGATGTAAGTAAGCTTTTAAGATTAGTTGTTTCCTTGATTTGTATTTAAAATTATTGGTATAGGTAAAACATTATATTGACATTTTGAAGTACTGTGGTGCGAGCCCTGAAGGAAATTTGCAGAACCGTTTCTAAGCAAGCAAACCTATGAGCAAAGATAAACGGCCATGCCAAATTCCAATCATTTAAGCTTAAAAACTATTATAATTTAGAAGATTCTCTAATACGTAGGTGAGTGGTATACTTGACAAACATGTAGTAGATTCTAGTAGTAGAATCTAGTTAGTATGTAGTAGAAATCTATAAATTTCAGAGAAACACAGGACTTATTTAATATAGACTACTAAGAACATTCCATAAAAAATTTTAAATATCCCGTAATTTTCTCACTTTCTAAGGAGTGAAAATAACATTGGCTACCCCAGTTTTAATTGTTTACATCAGAAGCAACAAAAACTATGTGTTGAAACAAAGAGACAAACATATTTTACAATATAACCATGGATCTCCATCAGGAGCAAGGCGTATACCTGAAGGAGACTTCGTGACGACATTGACTTCGACCCGTGGGGCCTGGGTTACAAACTTGTAACACAGAAACTCGGCGCCCGCTCTCCACCTTCCATCATGGAGGGCGCCACCATGGGGAGGATCGTCGCTGAGTTGTCGCTGAGGATCGTCGTAAGAGTTCTTTAAGAAAAATTTAAAGAACTTCAGATTCTCACCGTTCCCTCTCTCTTCATTTTTGAAGTTATTATGTATGTAAAGTTAAATAATCTGATACAGCCTCACAACCATAGATATAATACTATAGTAGGATTCACGAAAATAGTCCGATGAGAGTTGATGCATTGTTGCCAGATTTATTCTAAAACACATTTTCATACTGTATTACACATGGTAAACATAACCACAAATGACAACGTTGCAAGGCGAGAGGGGGTGAGGGGGGACACAGCTGTTAAAATTTCCATCGGACTATTTTCGTGAATCTTACTATAGAAATCACAATGTAAATCCTTCTATTCAGCATAATTTGAAACTTTTCGAGACAAAACCTAGTTATGTAGGAATTAAGTATTTCTCTAAACTCCCATCAGTGATTAGAGAGACTCAGGACATAACAAAATTTAGAGACAAACTGAAAGTTCATCTGATTGAAGAATGTTGCTATGGGCTGCCTGAACTAGTTTAAGTCCATCTTCCCATCCTTATCTTCCTTATCTTTCTTATCTTTTTTTCACTTTGGCACTGCCTTACCTAAACCCTTCCTTTATAACCTGATTGGACGATGCCACCCGGCGGAATTATTTGGACGGGTCCCATGCCAAGGAGGTCAACGGGACATACAACGGAGGTAACAGGTAACAGGTTGTTTATTGAACATCCGCAGCGACCGCCGGTTGACTTCGGACGGGTAGAGGACGTTCCACTCTACACATTCGAGGAGCTGGAATCCTCCGTTCTCTCCCTGAAGAGCAACAAGGCTCCTGGCCCGGACGGGATTCCCAGTGAGGCTTTAAAGAAAGCATTTTCAATTAACGCTGACTTGTTGTTGAGAATTCAATTCAATTAAATTCAATTCAAACTTTCTTTATTCATCATCAGTATATACAAAATATACAAGAATGGTGTCAAATAGTAAATTATCTTTATTCCTAATTAGGCTAAAACATAATGTGACGTTGACAGGCTGATGTTACTCATTTCATCAAAGCTCATCCAGTGAATATAAAGCCTTGTTGATGAGAAACATTTTTAGTCTAGTATATATAATTCTGTAAGCGATATTTTTTGAGCAAAATTGTGAGCCTCATACAGATCGTAAAAAGATGGGAGGGGTCTCAAATTAAAGGTCTCGGTCCCATGCACGAGGGAAAACTATCGGCGTGTCCATAATGTTAACAGGAAATGAGAAATCACGTAAAACGTCCTCCATAAGAATAGCAAGGGGATTTAAAAAACGTCTGCTTTGAATACATTAAAACATGTGTTATGGTTTAATTTCAAAATGAGACACAGATGATAACATTGAGAGAAGATAACAAAATAATTCACACACCAAGAGAAGCAATATACATATATAATTCTGTAAGCGAAATTTCTTGGGCAAAATTGTGAGTGTTTTACAAATCGCAGGAAGATGGTAGGAGTCTCAAATTAAAGGTTTCGGTCCCATAAAGCGTATCCATAAAGTTACGAGGAAATAAGAAATATAGTAAAACGTCCTCCTTAACAATAGCATGGGGATTCAAAAAATGTACTTCTTTGTGTACATTGATACATATGTTTTGGTTTTATTTTAAAACGAGAGACAGATGATAAAATTCAGTAGAGAACTATTCATAGCCAAATGACAAAAATTAACCCTAGAGTGGTAATACTATAAAAAGACGTTTTGTTGCTTTGAGCGACTAAAAATTCTACTAGGAGAGTTAACCTTACATATTACAAATTGACTGCTGATTTTACTGTTGTTACTATAGTTTAAATTGTAATAAAAAACTGAGCGTGTACGCAAATCATAAAATGTTTTCTGATCGTTGATAGAGATGCAATGGGCGATGAATTGCGGTTTGAGATATTTCTAAATTATTTCCACTGTTTTGGTTTTATTTTAAGACGAAAAGTGTCAAATGATCATATTGAATGACGATGACACATTAATTGATACTTAAAGTGTATCAGTCGGTGAAGTTTTGGTATTCTGTTAGCTGAATTTTCCGAGAAACCTTTTAGTCATTTCATTGATTGTAGGATTATAGAAGACGAGTTAAAATCAAAGACGTTTGTCCTACATACTAGAGGAAAATGCAGAAGGTAAAAAACTTAACAACAAAATGGGAAATATATAAGAATGATTATTTTATGAAAGGTTCTCCTTAAATATTCGACATGTAGTGATTTAAAAAAAAATCTCCTTTGTTTACACAAAATCAAGAGTTTTGATTAGGAGGGATGAATATTCACAGTAAGTGAAGATGCACTTTGGGGTGCTGTGTTTAAATTTTGTGACTAAAACATAAAAAATAAAAATAAACTGACAGGAGCTAAAAAATCGATGTTTTTTTTTCATTGCCGCTTTTCTATGTTATATTAAAAAGCCGTCACATCTCAATTAAGGGACTACGATTTCTTTCAAAACTTATTTTCCATAGATCAATATGAGTTTAACAACAGACAAAATAGAGCATTTACAAACGGGTTACCTAATAGTACAGGATTGATAAGAGTACTTGGGGGCGAATGGTCTGTTCAAACGGTATTGTTAAAATATTATATAACGCAAATTAAAATTAAATTTTCTGGAAACCTTCGTTGTGGAAGAAATTTTTATATGCCATGGTTCATGCTATTTTAATTTTATGATTAGGGGCTTTTGCCCCTATGAGCCACTAGTTTTTTCCTAAATGCAGATTGACTGTCAGAGGACTTTATATCTTGTGGGAGTTTATTATAAAATTTGGAACCTGCATATGTTGGTTGTTTTTTATATAATTCCAATCTATGAGAATTTAGGGCAATTTCCCCACAGGTCCTTGTGTTTTTTTCGAGAGCAATGTACAATGCTTGTTTGATAGAAGGGGTATTTAACCATAATATAAATCCCACATCAAATAAAAAATAACATCAACATAAGATGTACATTTTTATTTCTTTATTTAAAATAAATATTTATTTTTCTTCGGTGCTCATATATGATGTACCTGAGACGGACTATCTGAATCCAATATCTGTAAATTTATTCCAAATATTATAGAAGTTAGGCAAATGCCCACAGACCTGACGGCATAAGAACCATCTCGTAGCAAAAGATAATTTGTATCTTAAAATATCCACCACTTATTTCAACACTCTATTTCAGTTGAAACTTGTAGAATTACTTATTTAACTATGCATTTATTTTATTTACAACCATAAAGGTTTTGACACAAACACAACTATACCCTGTGCGGTTGTAAGACAAAATTTTATTTTTTATGTTTTACACAAAACAGTTGCGCCCTCCCTGCGGCTATACTGGTCACGAAATATCAATAAGAAGGTCATACATCATAATTGTTAGAAGTGTCATTTCAATACCTTAAGAGTCATATTCACCCCTGGGCCAGTAGCCCATTGTTGCGCAGTCGGCAATGTTAATCATACAGCTTTTATGCTAAAACATGGTATTGTATTCCCCTGTTTCCGACGCCGTTTTTCAACCGATTTTCTTGAAACTTAGTGTACGAGTCAGGTAGAAAAGTTTTTAACTGAGGGTTTTAGATACAAAATTCTTTATTTCTACAATAGACAAGTACTTCCCAAATTAAACACAGAAACAAATTGAATTAATGAGAATAAGGTAAAAAGATGAGGTATAAGAGGTGTAAAAGTTCATACGTGTTATAGATGAGTTGAGGTGAGTCCCTTTTTAGTATAAGAAAATAACTACATCTTGAGGCACTATATAAGTTTGAGTCTATTTTCAATGGTGGCTGGATGAAGACTGACTCCACTTGGTTCACCACTGGTGGGGGTAACAGGGGAGGGGTAGAGGAGGGAGGGAGGGGGTGTTTCTGTGTGACTTTCATTGCCATTATTATTGTACCAATACCTTATATTATTATTATAAAACCAAACATACCGCCCACCCAAAATTGATAAATTTTGAGAAATTAAAGTTCAATGGAAAACACTCACAACAAAATCAAACCAAGAAAGCTGTACATTATTTTCACTTAACTATGTTCTATTTACAAGATTATAGTTTGTTCTTAAACTTATTGAAGTGGCAAAGATACAAGTTTATTGACAGGTCTAACTAGACTACCTGATGAGGTCCGGACTTTGGCTACTCTTACAGTTCCATCTTTGCCGGGATACAGCTGTTCTACTCTTGCAAGGGGCCAGTTGAGAGGAGATGTTGACTGTCCTGTGATGTACACCAAGTCACCTTCAGAGATATTTTTCTCTTCCTTGGTCCACTTTGAGCGCTGAATGACTGTATGTAGGTATTCATTGGACCATTGTTTCCAAAAGGATTGAACTGTTTGCTTGAGTAGCTGCCAACGATTGAGTCGATTTTCAGGAACTTCTTGGACGTTGTATTCTGGAACAGCTAGAAGATTTCCTCCAATCAAAAAATGGCCCGGAGTCAAGTAGTCGATGTCATCATGTGGGTCATTCGAGATTGCACACAGAGGTCGAGAGTTGAGAATGGATTCTACTTTTACCAAAACAGTTGTGAGTTCTTCGAAGGTCATAACTTTGAGCCCAACGCTTCGTTTCAAGTGGTACTTCACAGATTTCACACCTGCTTCCCATATCCCACCGAAGTTAGGTGCCGCAGGAGGGTTGAATCGCCATTGGATCTCTCGTTTAGCCAAGTTGTTGAAAATATCATCATTCTGAGAACGTAGGAATTGATATACTTCTTTAAGTTGATTGACTGCGCCTTGAAAATTGGTCCCTAGATCGCTGTGTATAACAACTGGAAGTCCTCTTCTCCCGATGAATCGATCTAGAGCTGCTAAAAATGCTGGGGTAGAGAGATCTGTAATTAGTTCCAGGTGTAGAGCCTTAGTAGACATACACACGAACAAGCAGAGGTAAGATTTGTAGGTTTTTGCGTTTCTCCTGTTGCTTTCCTTCACGATGAAAGGGCCTGCCATGTCCAATCCAACATTGAGAAAGGCTCGTTGGGATGAAACTCTTGAGGGAGGCAGATTAGACATTATTGGTTGTCTAGGAGAAGCAGTAAGTTTATGACATTTTATGCATTTGTGGATTCGATGTCTCAATACACTCCGTAGAGAAATGATCCAGAATCGTTTCTGAATCAGCATCTGTACCAGCCTTGGACCCCCATGAAGAGTGTTGATGTGATAGAAATCACAGATGAGTGTAGAGAGATGACATTTTTTGGGGAGAAGTAGTGGATGTTTAGCTGACACTGGAATATTGGCATGTCTCAGACGGCCGCCCACCCTGAGGAAACCATCCTGGTCATGAAATGGAGTCAGTGACCTTAAAGATCGAGTTGGTTCTGCCTTGCCTTTTAAGAGTTTGATGTCTTGGGAGAAATATTCCTTTTGGGTGAGTTTGACACACACTAAAAGAGATTGTTTTAGTTCTGAGAGAGTGAGTGGTCCTAAAACCTTTGCACCTTTTGTTTGCCTTGTATTATTGACAAACCTTAGTATGTAAGCCATAACTCGTTGAAGTTTCACGAGGGAAGAAAATTTGTTTATAGTTTCCATAAGATTGTTGGAAGTTTGAGTAAGCGATATGTTAACAGGTTGTTTTCTCATTTCTGGAATTTCAGATAGGGTTTCATTGTGCTTGGAAGTAGGCCAGAGTTCAACTGGCTGTTTTAGAAATTGTGGACCATTCCACCACATAGAACAGTTTATTAATTCAGATGGGTACAGTCCTCTGGAGGTATAGTCAGCCGGATTCTCATTAGTTGAAATATGAAACCACGAAGAGAGAGAGGTAAATTCCAGAATTTCTACAACTCTATTTGCTATAAACACTTGGAGTAAATGTGGTTGAGTGTGAAGCCATGCCAGCACAATAGTTGAATCAGTAAAAAGGTACATGTCAGTAACTTTAGCCCTGATTATAAAATCTTGAATAGAGTGTACGAGGCGGGCTAGGAGTAGTGCTGCGCATAGTTCCAGCCGTGGAACGCTTTGGGCCTTAAGAGGTGCTACTTTGCTTTTAGCTTTCAGCAGGATGACTGAACTATTACCAGCTGGGGACGTTGAAACCAAATATGTAACAGCTCCATATCCTTTCTCACTAGCATCTGCAAATCCGACCAAAATAAAAGATGTGTCTGCTGTATGGATGGCAAAACGAGGAATGCGTACTGATGTTAAATCTGGCAGCTGAGTAACAAACTTATCCCACATTAAATGCAGATTGTGTGGCAACTCGTCATCCCATCCGATGTCACTCTGCCATAGTAGTTGAATAAAGTGTTTTGCGAGGAAAACAGTTGGAGTTAACCACCCAAGAGGATCAAACATTCGAGCAATGTGGGAGAGAATTGTTCGTTTGGTATATGGTGATGACGAAATGGAGATGGTATATAAGAACTGATCACTCATTGGTTCCCACTGCAAACCTAATACTTTCATTATGTGGTCGGTATCTGAGTCAAGCATTACAGGGTTTTGAAGATATTCTGAGGGGAGTGAATGCAAAACACTGTGTTTATTACTTGCCCATTTTCGTAGTGTAAAACCACCAGAATCAAGTAGTTTTATCAACTCAGTTTTCAGTTCTAATGCCTCATTTTCATCATTAACGCTAGTGACTATGTCATCTACATAAGTGAAGTTGAGAACGGTTTCAGATGCTTTCGGATAGTGATGTCCCTCATCTTTGACTAGCTGCTGAAGTACCCTTAGGGCGAGGTAAGGGGATGAAGTTAGGCCATAGGTAACAGTATTTAGTTCATATTCTCCCACGGGATTTGAAAGACTATCCCTCCAAAAAATATGTTGATATTGCCTATGGTCAGGGTGTATTAAGATTTGACGGTACATCATTTTGATGTCTGCACAAAGAGCGACAGGTTTAAGCCTGAAATTGAGGATAATATCAGAGATATCTCTTTGTAGCTTAGGGCCTTTGAGCAATTGATCATTTAGAGAAATGCCATTAGAACCTTTCATGGAACCATCAAACACCACTCTGAGTTTAGTCGAGGAACTGTTACTGTTAGTTACACAGTGATGAGGTAAGACGTATGAGGATGCAGTGGTTGCTTTTTTCATGTGACCCAATTCTTCATATTCAGAAATGAAGTTATGATACTGCTGCTTGAGATGGAGGTTGTTTTCTAGGCGATGTTCCAACCGATGAAATCTTTTCAATACAGGCTGGATGGAAGATCCTAGTTTTGGAGGATTTTCTTTGAATGGATATGAGACAACATATCTCCCTGAGGAGTCTCGATAAGTAGTGTTTTCAAAGTTTGATTCACAGAGTAAATCTTCCGGATTTTCACATTTAGGCTTAGAAATGTCTTCGATTTCCCAGAACTTTTGCATCAAATGATCTAGGTTAGGGGAGGCTACAAAGAGGGTAGTTTTTGTTGAAGTGTGAGTATTGGCCTGAGCTTTCCCAAAAATAACCCAGCCAAAAATAGTTGAGATTGCAGTTGGATCACCCTTGAACAATCCGTCAGAGAGAATGTGACCGTACATGTCTGCGCCTAGCAGAAAGTCGATTTTTGAGGGTTTATCAAATGCTGGATCTGCGAGGTTCAAGTTAAGAAATCTCTTCTTTACTTCGAAGGAGATAGGGCATGAGGGTAAGTCTGAACTTATTTGAGGAAGTATTACAGCTTCCGCTGAGATACGTTTATTCTTATCGAGGTGAGATATGAGGGTACACGATACAGAACCTTTAGAGGGAACAACTGGAGTATTGCCTATACCTGTCAGTTGTGTCGATGAGGATTTTCGAGGTAGATTCAAGCGCTGGGCACATGAACTAGTAATGCAGCTAACCTGCGAACCTGGGTCTACGACGAGGCGGACAGGTTGCAGATCACCCAAGGAATCTTCGATGAGGACTTGAGCAGTGCCTAAGATAATAGTTTGGTAACTATCATTCTGTTGAAAGACTTTACATGAGAGAGCGGGTGTAGAGTTCTGATTACTATCAGGAGGATTTACGATTTGAGTAGCAGTTGCATTTTTACTCGGAAAATGCAATAGAGTATGGTGTGAGGTTTTATTACATACTTTGCACTGAGATGTTGATGTGCAAACAGGAATCTGATGATTGCCTAAACAGTTAAAACACCTTTTCATTGATTTTATCAAACCATGACGTTCATTTACTGTTTTTGAGGCAAACTGAGGGCAATGTTGAATCTTGTGAGCGTCATTGCACACAGGACATACAACTTTGGTATCAAGAGCTTTGTTCATTGAGGTATTAGAAACAAGGACCTGTTTCTTGGGAGTATAGGATGTTGAGGGCTTTGATTTGCTTTGTCCGCTTAGAGGTTTTGTAGTAGTTTTATTGCCCTGGAATTTTGACAATTCCCAAATTTTACATTGGTCTTGAATAAAGTCCATGAGGTTAGTGAAGGTCGGCATGTCAGTGGAAGTATATTTCTCCTCGAACTTACTTCTAGTCTGACTATCTAATGCCTGAAGGGCAATATGTAGCAGGATAACTTCACTCTCATTTTCTAGTTTTAGAGACTTCAAGGCAGTGAAGTTAGTTTTGAAGGTGTCAAGATATTTACTAAGACCTGAAGGATTGTCATTTGAGAGAGGTTTGAAGCTAGTTATTTGACTTAGATAAAAAGAGGCAAGAATTCTTTTATTCTGATATCTAGCTAACAATGCATTATATGCTATGTTATAGTTTTCGTGAGTGATCGGCAAATGTTCTATTATAGCTAATGCAGAACCCTTAAGATTAGTTCTAAGAAACTGAAGTTTTTCAGCATTGAGTAGAGAGGGGTTGTTATGAACAAGAGATTCAAACAGAGCATGAAAATTAGTCCATTCTTTGATATCTCCACTAAAAGTAGGAATAACAACCTTAGGTAACTTAGCTTGAGCAGGATTACTAGCTATCTTTTCTGCTTCTTTAATATACTGCTGGCCTAATGCCTTAATTGCATAGTACACTTCATCAAAACTAGTTGTGGGCGCCTTAGTATCTATTACATCGTCCTCTCCTACTTTAGTATTTAATAAAATTATTTCATCCTGAATTTCATCAAAAGTAGAATAAAGCTCATCTATTTTTTCATATCTAGCCTTGAAAGTTTGAAAATTACTCTTAGACAAATTCTTTGCGAGATCGTATAACACCTGAAGTCGAGAAAAGGCTTTTTCTCGTTTAGTAACAAGAGAAGCAAGTTTATCTTTAGCTGTTACTGACATTATGTAAGCTTAATAACTAGAATATGAATATATGAACACACAAAAACCCTTTTCACATGTATTACTAGATATTTTGTTATTTCAAACAAATTATAAAAATTGAATAAACATTTGATTCATCTCAGAATTAAAGGACATTATGATAAATGTAGAGTGAAGAGATAAACATATGTAAATAAAATCCCAAATTTAAAGAGGTCTGGAAAGAGGAGGACAAAGCTCGAGGTAGATAAGATAACAATACAATCAGATAACAATAGATTAAAAATTCCTAGGTCTGCTACCTGCTGATTATTGTTACATCATGTCACAAACTGAATAAACTATTTAAAAAGAAAGTATTATTTTACTACTTTATAGAAATATCTCATTAATAAATAATATATTTATTACCCTTAAATATATGTATTCTTGTAAATGCTATAATTTAATTTGAGTGTTTTCTATTGAATGAATACCCAAAAAATTCAATTACAAGAATGAAATAGTTAGAAAAACCTTTTGAAATTTATAATTATTATTATTTTTTTTAAACTTATTAATAAAACCAACCTATCCTCGGCTCGAAGGACCATACATGTTATAGATGAGTTGAGGTGAGTCCCTTTTTGGTATAAGAAAATAACTACATCTTGAGGCACTATATAAGTTTGAGTCTATTTTCAATGGTGGCTGGATGAAGACTGACTCCACTTGGTTCACCACTGGTGGGGGTAACAGGGGAGGGGTAGAGGAGGGAGGGAGGGGGTGTTTCTGTGTGACTTTCATTGCCATTATTATTGTACCAATACCTTATATTATTATTATAAAACCAAACACTTAGTAAGTGTTTAGTTGAATAGTTATATTAAGTTTCTCATACCTCGAAATTTTGAAAATTTTACTAAATTTTGAAATATTACTAAGGAAAATCGAGTTACCTTGCGACGTCACAGAAAGTAATATTTGTTAAATTTTCAAAATTTCGAGGTATGAGAAATCTATTATAACTATTCAACTAAACACTTACCAAGTTTCAAGAAAAACGGTTGAAAAACGGCGTTCGAAACAGGGGAATACAAGACCATGTTTTAGCATAAAAGCCGTATGATTAACATTGCCGACTGCGCAACAATGGGCTACTGGCCCAGGGGTGAAGATGACTCTTAAGTGTTTTAATTGTCACAAACCAAACAAAAATTTTATTATTTGGAAGGGCAGTTAAAAACATGTTATAAAATATGTGTTGTCTTGATGTAAGGAACAAATGCCCTACAGAGTGTTTAGTGACACACTTATCTAGAATGAATAATCTATTTAATTAATTGCAAAGGCTTAGATAAAATTGTGGGCACCATTTTTAATCAAACAATAATTATTACATGTTTTATAAATGAAGATTTTAATAAAAATACAAAGCAATTTTAACAGATAAATCAGAGTGCCTTTATCCTTACATTTTTTAATTAGACATTTAATGTTAATTTAAAATAAAAAAATATAAAAAAACCACTATGATTTTCTTTTTAATTTCCTTCCAAAATTCGTAACTGAGTAAAAGTAACTAAGCAAGGTTCAATCAAGTACTAAAAACCAATAAAAGAATAAATTCAAGTTAACGTTATTGTTTCGAATAAATCTAGTGAAATAGGTTCATTCCAAAGTGTTTTGCAAAAATATAATTATTGCCTGGTGCGTTATATTTTTAGTTAAAAGATGGATCATTATTTAAAATCCACCCCCTGGACTAACCCTTTATGAGACGAGTTTTACAGAAGAATGGGTTTCACGGGTCATGTATCTTAAAAACAGTGACTTCTTTGAAATACTCCTTTTATTGGAGTGGATTTTCTAGTAGATTAGTTTCATGTGCACTCATCACACTAGAAGGGATAAAAACTAGGTCTATTTTTAGTTGTACACAGTCTTCCTCATATTAGCTGGGTCAAATTGGAGCTAATAAAAACTATCATGATTGTGTTAAGTAACAAGTACTAAATACAACCAAAACATCAGTTGGGGAAGATTGTATGTATAACAATTCATTTTGTAAATAAATGACGAGATGTACTCAATCCAGTTTTATTTTAAGGCCGATAAAGGTGGGAGAGGTTTTAAATGAGAGATAGACTAGGTTTGATTCGCTTTTTAATATTTTATATATTTTAAATCCATATTAAGCTAAATGGTTCAAAGTTGATCAACTTAGCTTAGTAAGGATTCAAAATATGAAAAAAATCAAAAAGTGAATCACATAGCCCAAGTTTTTATCCTTCATTAAAAACCCTTGCAACCTTTATTGGACTTAAAATAAAAACGCAAAATGGGAGCAGGTGAAACACTGCACGATAAATTATTTATCTGCCAGACCCCCCATACTGACCGCCTCTTTGAGCAGCTGTTGAAACTGCTGGGTGCGCTGGCCATGACTGTAGCCAATGAATAGTATGTATTTAATTAAAAGGTCTACTTTCCGCGGCCAAACATCCTCCCTCAACTTTATCTACCTGAGTCTTGAGTCTCACACGTGCTGAAGTGCAGCAGAATTTCTTTAGCCACAGTTTTACACCGAATACTGGATATTGTTTCTCACTCTCAGTATCGTTATGACCAATGTGAAAAGCATTCAGGTAGTTTCCGTAATGGCCACTTGACTGCACAGGCAAAAGAGTCGCTCTGTCCCTTTAGTTTAGTCTTAATGAAATAGAGAAGTTACATATGATGGCATCAGTGCAAAATTACGGTACAATCATTTCATGAAATTTATTTTGACACATGACTTAAAATAGACAATAATTCTCTGAAGCTTGGTCTTCAATATCAGGTTTATTTCAAGTACACAACTTTTTTGCTTTTAATAAAAGAACAAAATAATTATTAGACACCATTTTATAAGCAATATAAATATATTTTATGATTTTAAGTTTTTGAGGACTTAGATATTTAAATAAGTGTGTACTATGTGATGGATTCTAAAAGTACAAATATTATACTATGAAAGAGGAGATAATACAAAGACACTGTAAAATAGATTTTTTAATACAATATGTTTCTCAGTTTTAAACAAAATGTGTACGATAAAGATAAACATTCAAGATAAAAGCAACAATGATCAAACAAACACCTAAATTAGTAAACATGTATAAAATAATTAAAGATAAAATATTCGGAAGAATAAAAAGGTGACATCCATAATGGTTTTTCAAATTCCTGGAATAAATGCATAGGTTTTATATTAACAAAAATAGAAAAACAAAATGTGGAACAGAATATCAACTCCAAAACCTTTAATATAATGGTAAAACATGACATAGATCAATGAAGTTTTACCCAAGACTTCCGTTTGGGAACGTGAATTAAAGAAAGTCTAATAATTTAAAAGATTAGAGTGAATTTAATTTAGATTTTCCATTTTGAATTCAACTTTTCATATTCTTGGGAGAAAGTATGTGTCAGTTATCTGATACCGTTTATTTTAAGTTTCGATTCCAGACCCAGTTGCCATTGGTCATTGGGCTATTAATTAACGATGCTTTCTAACAACTGGTCGATGTTAGATAGTAAAAACACTGGGGTTTGGACCGTTCCCCATCAAAACGTTAAAAAAATACCACTGGCGTATATACACCCAAAATAAAAAAAATTAAATGTATTATAATTGTATTTATATCCATGAACTAGGATACAAGTTTTTCTGATCTATCTCTAAAGCTGCCAGGGGACTTTTTGAACAACCAGTTTATGTAACTAACATATTTGAGAAGTATTTGGCTTACATTACATGCTTTCATAACACAATGGTATTCAAAAGCATTTATTTATTTATTGGAAAAACCATGTTCATTGTAAAGGAATTTAAGTAAAAGTAAAGTAAAATAATTGGGGATTCCAAATTGATAAACAATGGTATCGCCATACTACTTTCATCTAAAAGGGGTTGCCTTAGGGCAGATTAATTATTTATCACAGATACATTTAGTCAATTTTTACGTCCAGGTTGATTCTTCTTGTTTGACATTACAGTATTCTCTACATTATCCTGATCCACCAAATCTGCACTTCAGATATTACAGATTCATGGCCTTCGATAAAATTTATGTCATCATGCTATGATAGCAAAATGAGTTTTGTTTATGAACCAAAAATTTATCTTGGTTCATTTCAATTAAAATTTCTAAATTGTTTTAACTCACAAACACATAAATGTTCAAAAACGTAAACGAATACAAACAAAGTTATACCACTTAAATATGAAAATAATGACTAAAAATCAACTTGACAAAGATTTTTAAAAATCAGACAGGCCTCTGATCTGAATAATATAGTCTACTGTAGTCAAAAGGGACAACATGGACATGGATGCAGCTTGTGTTCAGTGTGTGTGGCCCACGTACTTGTCTGGAAGCCACATGAACTGCCTGACCTCCTCCAGGCTGGAGGGACAGCAGTGCTGAGGACGCGTCTCCATCAGGGAGTCTCTGATCTTCATCATGACCTGTGGACAAACACACTGTTATATTCACCAGTTCAGTGTGTGTGGCCCACGTACTTGTCTGGAAGCCACATGAACTGCCTGACCTCCTCCAGGCTGGAGGGACAGCAGTGCTGAGGACGCGTCTCCATCAGGGAGTCTGTGATCTTCATCATGACCTGTGGACAAACACACTGTTATATTCACCAGTTCAGTGTGTGTGGCCCACGGTACACTCTGTGTACTTGTCTGGCAGCCACATGAACTGCCTGACCTCCTCCAGGCTGGAGGGACAGCAGTGCTGAGGACGCGTCTCCATCAGGGAGTCTGTGATCTTCATCATGACCTGTGGACAAACACACTGTTATATTCACCAGTTCAGTGTGTGTGGCCCACGGTACACTCGGTGTACTTGTCTGGCAGCCACATGAACTGCCTGACCTCCTCCAGGCTGGAGGGACAGCAGTGCTGAGGACGCGTCTCCATCAGGGAGTCTGTGATCTTCATCATGACCTGTGGACAAACACACTGTTATATTCACCAGTTCAGTGTGTGTGGCCCACGGTACACTCGGTGTACTTGTTTGGCAGCTACATGCTGGAGGGACAGCAGTTGGTAGCGGTTGACAGGGTTGTCTCATGACTAGAGATCACCCACTTGTCAAAATTAAAACCAAAATTTCAGTTGATTAAAAATATAACTGACACATCTGTTCTTCAATTTTGTAGACTTTCTTATTATTACCCCTGTTGAAATATTATGAGAAAATCAATTACCACACAGGTCCTTGGGTCTTGGGTCTCTTCCTAGTTAACATAAATGACTTGCCATAAAGTATATCTGCTCCTAATAATTTTGTTATTTTTGCTGATGATTTCATGTTCTTCTCAAGCAATACTAAAGATGACAGTCTTTCAATTCAAATCACAAATTGTCTCTCTGATTGTTCTGAATGGTTTAAAAGGAATCGCTTGCTGTTAAAAATGTCAAGGTTCAGTCCATCCTGTTCACTCTTAATAATCATGAACCTAGCTTGATCCCATCTAATTTGAACAATATAGTCAAACTGCTAGGTATTCATTTAGATCCCAAGCTCAACTGGAGCGCCCACGCCCACATCCAAAATGTTTGTTAGGCTTTATGAAGTTATATATCTTTTACATAGTTAAAAAAAAAAAAAAAAAAAAAAAATTGTTCTTAGATAATACTTGTGAATGGATTATTTTCCTTTTTTTAACAGCATTATTTGTTATGGCATTTTACTCTTGGGCTGTGGGCATGGTGAACAGTCCTTTTGTTGCAAAAGAGAGTTATTAGAGTAATTTCTTTCTCCAGCTACAGGGCTCATTGTAAACCCCTTTGTAAACAGAAAAAGATTCTTACTGTTTTTAACTAGGATATTTTTACTTGCTTGGTGTACGAAAAATCTTGTTGTATATGTTCTTGGCAATTTTAGAAGAGGCTTAATGGTCAACTTTTGTATTTTTATTAAACACATAGGCCATTTCTATTGTTTGTAAATTCAACAAATTACATATTTGGATGCATTTGTTATAGCCTAATATGTAACTAAGCCTACTCCTTGGCGTTAACTATACAGGCTGCACAGATTGTTATTTGCTGAAATAAATTCTTGATCCTCTCTTGCATGAGATTGACATTGAACCTTCAAAAGCCTGTAAGACCCGAAGAATATTAAAATGGGTTTCTGCTAATCTACAGGACACAACCTTTCTAAGGGTGTGTGTGGAATTCTCCTATGATACACACAAGCTGGGGAAAAAGGAGGACAAGTTTTGTGCTCGCCTATTAAAACATGGATCAACATCTTAATACGCTGCTGGCAAGAAAGCTCAATATCCCACAGTAAAATAAATTAGGAAAGGAGACTGTTGTATTTTATTTTATTCTTTCAATGCCAAAAGCCTTCAGACAGTTGCCAACTACTCCCCATGCTTTGACTCATAAGACCATGAATATAGGAGAAGCCGTCTTGTTATAAAAAATTTATCACATTTTAATGCAATTTATGCCATTGCAACTGAAAGGAATTGAACTTTTACAATAGACATGTTAGCAGTTTGTTAGGTTAGCAGTCCGTACCTGTCTGTTGGTCTGGGACGCCTGCTGATGGTTCACCACCCTCTCCGGGTAGTCCCTGCCGATCACACAGTTGGCTTTCTCCTGCTCCTCCAATGATGCTTTCCACGGCTCGTAGATGTACTTCACAGGCAGGTGCTCCACCTCTGGTACATATCGCCTGCAAATCATACAATGGATAATGTAACTAAATTAGTAAAGGTACCGATAGTAAGTTGTAATATTTCTTCTAAATGAGAATTTTTAATCAGTAAATTTATACAATTTTTTTAAGGCTGCCACAAAAACTTCTGTGGCTGTCTATGTATAATCAAATTAAAAAGATATGTTAAGTGAATTTATTAAATTTTAAGTTTGCTCTGGTGTTGTATAACTTTTTGATTTAAACATTTAACATTTTTGTTCCAAAATGGATTGGAGTGTTAATTTTAATATTGTTGAAACTTGAGTAACTTGTAGTTAGTGAAAAATTTACTTTTCCTCTATGTGCATTTTTAAAACGTACATACCACAAAAAGAAAATTTTAACAAAACTTTGCATGGTGTCTTAAATTATAGTTTGTGTAAAAAGTTGACAAATTTGATTAAATACACAACAATCAATACCAAGTTTGTAAATATCAGACAACTAATTACTGAGTGGACACTTTGAGGATCCATGCTGTGACTATTGCAGAACGGCTGTAGCTTAAATTGAAATGGTTATAATCACTGTAGCCTCGACTTTTGGAGATGAATGTAAGCATTTTTAGGCATTGAGACTAGAGCTGTAGTTCATAGCACAGCTGACCGCTGTTTCCTCTCTAAACTTTCATCCAGGTCAGGGGGGAGTCCTGGGTTATTTTCAGACGGGTTCTTTAAAATACCTTACCCAATTTTTTACCATACTGAACGTTTTAATATGATTTATCATCTAAAATTTAAATAATTGCAATTGTTAGGCTATGAAACACGAGTTTTGAACAAAAAAGCCACATTACACTATTGGACAGTTACTTCACTCACTTGACATAGTGGCCCCAAGGATCCAGCCTTCTGCCGTAATTGACTGGGCACACACACTGCTCGCAGTCCAAAAGCTGTTCAAACGCACTGCTGCTAACCTGTACGGGTAAGACCAAGAAACTCAGTGAGCTAAATACATAAAATATGAATACTTAACAACTAATATGAATAAATAAAGTATCATCCTCCTTAGTTTGTGTATCATACATTATGTGTAGAGAGGAAAGTATGAAAGAACACGTTTATTAGACACTGCATCTTTTTTTATTTGGTCTTTCATACTACTAAATGGTGGAATTGGGTTTACGGATAGTTCTTACTCTGGACATTTGTGGGATGATAAAATATGATTGGAATAATTTTAAGACTGAATATTTTTGTGTCTATGGGTAGCTTTTGGTATTTACTCTGTTTGTAGTAACAATAGATATTTTGTCTCGGTGCTATTTTCAGGATAAATCTGCAAAACTCGTACCCAGAGCCAGTTCCCGGCACAGATGCTCCAGTCAGCGTCAATGAGCTGCTCCAAGAAGAACTGCAAACCTTCCGTCCAGCTGATCCACAGATCACCACGGGTCAGGAAACAGGCGATGGCGTTGCGTGCCACATGGTGAATCCAGCCCTCCTGTCAACAAATCACCAACTCCATAAACCAATTTATTTATTATAAAATGTTTGTTTTGAAATCTTTACCGGGCTGTTAATTAAGATTTTAACAATTATCTACATTGGTTTTACTACGGGAACGGTTGACTTAATTCAAAGGATAATACAAAAGAATTTCAGTTCCCTGTTAACACATGAATTTGTTATCTAAAAAATTACCAGGAAATTCCTAAGAATAAAATATAAACCTTATAGTGCGGCATATTTATGGAAATATTGTGACTTTGATGATAGAGGTCTAAAAATTGGAACACAAATACTACATATACAATGGCTTAAATTTAGATAGGGAGCCATCTTAAATTTTTTGTGAACGGGTTTTTCTAAAGTTTTTACACTTTTACCAGAAATATTTAAAGTGACATAAATTTTGAGTTACAATTGTGGCTATTCCTCTGCTATATACCATTATGAAATTATAATAACCAGGAACTACAAATCAAAAGGTGTATTTGACTTTAAATTACAAAAACGTTAAAACAACATTAAGAAAGAATTGAATCTAGAAAAGTAAACATTGGGTAAACATATGAACAAAATAAACAAATTGTAATAACAGATGTTGAAAACATGTGAGGCAGGCACATACTCCCCTCCCAGTAACAACGTGCTTCATGTATTGTATCTGGAAGGAAAACGCACTGTGCGTCCACTGCGTGTCTTCTTTTCCGGTTCTTTGGATTGATTTTTGTTGATTTCTGTTTTGTCCTTATCATCAGTGCACTCGTTCTCTTCATTTTTCATGAAATCCTCTCTTTGTTCATCCGTCTTTGGGTAAAAATCTTGTAAAAGGAATGCCGGTTTCAAGCGGTCTATAGAAACCGAGTCTTCTCCCCGCGGCAGTTCGACCTTAAAAACTTTGTCATTTCTTGAAATTACTCGGAACGGTCCCTCGTAAGTTGGTTGTAAAGATTTCTTGTGAGCATCCTGTCTGATAAAGACATGTGAAGAGTTCATTAGTTTAGGGTGAATAAAAATCGATTTCTTGTTACGATGATGAAAAGGTGCAGGGCGAACAGATTGTGTATGTTCCCGCAGTTGGTGCAGCAGTGTGGGGACGTCTTTTGAACATTTTGTATCTTCAAAAAAATCCACAGGAAGTATGATGGGTTCCCCGAAGACAAGTTGGGCAGGTGAAACTCCTACTTCAGGAATTATATGAGAATGTAGTCCCAGTAAAACTGTAGGAAGTTTGGATACCCAGTCTGTGTTCATCTGAGCTTTTAGGGCAGACTTTAGGGAACGGTGCCATCTCTCTATAACTCCATTTGCGGCCGGATGGTAAGATGTGGTCTTGATGTGTTTGATCCCAAGCATACTTGTCAAACTTGAAAATAGTTCACAGTCAAACTGTCTGCCTCTGTCAGTTGTTATAAAACGAGGAACCCCAAAGCGAGAGATCCATGACTGTAGGATGGAATGAGCTACTTCCTCCGCAGTTATATTTGTGATAGGAATTGCTTCTGTCCACCTGGAGAATCTATCTATGATCGTTAGAAGGTAGCGATATCCTTTAGAAGGGGGTAAAGGACCTACGATGTCCACATTGATATGGGTAAATCGTTTTTGGGTAGGAGGATATAAACCGATTTCACTTGAAGTGTGTCGCCATATTTTACAACGTTGACAAGGAATGCAAGTTTTGGCCCACAAGGTAACATCACGTTTCAGTGAAGGCCAGCAGAACCTCTCTTGAAGCAATTTCACTGAACTGGCAATACCAGGATGGGACAAGTTGTGAATTGAATCGTAGAGAGCTCTACGATAGCGCAGAGGTATGAATGGACGTAGTTTACCAGTCGATGAATCGCAAACTAACTCCAAACCGTTGTCAAGATTCATTGTCTTAAACGAATACGCTGCTGATCTTGACTCTTGAAGATGCTTAAGTTCATTACATTCGTTCTGCGCCTGAGCAATGTCACTAAGAGAGACAGTAGATGAGAAAGAAATTTCTGAAATCCTAGAACAGGCATCCGCGGAATGATTTTGTTTTCCAGGTATGTATCGAATATCTGTTGTGAATTGACCAATATAGTCCAGATGTCTTAGTTGCCTAGGAGTAGCTTTCTCTGTACGCTGCTCAAAAGCATAGCTTAAGGGTTTGTGGTCAGTTAAAATTGTAAAATGACGACCTTCTAGATAATGTTTAAAATACTTAACAGCTTCATATGCGGCCAGAAGTTCACGGTCGTATGTACTGTAGTTTTGTTGGGTTTTACTAAGTATTTTAGAAAAGAAACCTATGGGTTCTGGTACATTTTCTCTCATTTGCTGAAGAGATGCGCCAATCGCAAAATCTGAAGCATCAACAGTGAGAATAAGGGAAAGATGAAAAAGTAGTGTTGCGTTTGCTAGTTCTTTCTTTAAAGTATTAAAAGAATCTTTTGCACTGTCGTTCCAAACTATCTTCCGTTTATCCCTACGTATCGGTTCCGGACAAAGGTCATAAAGAGCTTTTTGTGTTGAAGCTGAATTAGGCAACGATCTCCTATAGAAGTTGACAATGCCTAAAAAACGCCTAAGTTGATCAAATGTTTCTGGGAGTGGAAAATCGAGAATGGCTTGAACTCTTTCTGGAAGTGGAAATATTCCAGACTCGTTGATGCAGTAACCTAAGAAAGAGATTTCAGGAACGGCAAATTCGCATTTAGATGCATTTATGCAGAGGCCGTGATTGGACAGACAATCCAAAAGTAAATGAATATGTTCTTCATGTTCCTCATCCGAATTAGAAGCAATTAGGATGTCATCAAGATAAGAATATGCAAATGGAAGATCCCGTAAAACTTGGTGAATAAACCGTTGAAAGGTTTGACCTGCATTTTTTAACCCAAATGGCATGCGTACAAACTCGAATAGCCCAAATGGAGTGATTACAGCTGTCTTAGGTACATCATCAGGATGCACAGGTATGTGATGATAGGCTTTGACAAGGTCTATTTTGGAAAATATAGTCTTACCTTCGAGCTGTGAGTTGAAGTCTTGTACGTTGGGTATTGGGTACTTATCTGGAATGGTTATGTTGTTCAGTGCACGGTAGTCGCCACAGGGGCGCCAGGATCCGTCCTTCTTAGGTACCATGTGTAACGGGCTAGACCAAGGACTCTTCGATGGTCTACAAATACCCATATTTATCATCTGTTGAAATTCTAATTTTGCCTGTGATAGTTTATCTGGTGCTAGACGTCTAGGTTTGGAAGTAACGGGTGGCTTGTTAGTGCTGATGGTATGAAAAAAATCAATGGGTGGTGTTTTATGGCCAGGCGTACTCTTTAATAAATCAGGGTATTGCTGCAAAATGTGAAAATACTTGCTATTTGGGTCAATAACATGAATGCCAGACCGAATTGTTTCACTAGGCGTTGTACCATGTTGAAAAAGGTAAGTTTTACTATCTAATAATCGTTTATTTTTTATATCGATAAGCAGTCCAAACTCGGCTAAAAAGTCTGCGCCAATAATTGGCTGTTGAACGTCGGCTATGGTAAAAGGCCAACAAAAAGATCTGCGAAGACCGAGGTCGAGCTTTAAGAGCTTCTCACCGTAAGTAGCGATTCTGGATCCATTAGCAGCATACAGTAATCGAACGGACGGCTTGGGCTTCGATTTATTGAGTGGAGGAATAACAGAAATATCAGCTCCCGAATTAATTAAGAACTTAATATTGGTCGAACGATCGTAAATGAAGAGACGGCGAGGTTGTGCTTTTGCGCTGTCTTCCGCCGTATCAAGACAGTGCCGGACTAGTTTTCCGAAAGTTCAGATGGAGAGGAATAGTTGCAAGGGGTTATGCACCTTTTGGCATTTTTCCCAAAATTCTTGTGATACCAGCAAATTTGTTTTTGGTTGTTACTGATTGAATTCCGTGACTGGCGGGATCGCGGTTGGGATCTTGATCGTACGTGCAAGGAAGTGATTTCGTTAGTTAACTTAGAAATTTGTTCCTCTAGTCTAGACAATCGGTCAGAGTCAGACACAGTTGATGATTGATTCTTAACGGCATAAATGTGAGACTGAGAAGGTGAATATTCCATAATTCTGTCAGCCATGGTTGCCAAATTATCAAGGGAGTCCGAGCTGGACGCTAAAATTGTACTAACATGATTAGGAAGACGTTTTAGAAAGATAGTTTTAAGAAAATCGTCCTTGACATGTGTACTCGCGAGGGTTCGCATCTCCCTAAGAAACTGAGTGGGTTTCTTAGAACCGAGTTCGAGTTCATCCATCAATTTATTGACCTTCCTGGTTTCAGATTCCTCGAATTCGGAAACCAAGCGTCGGCATAGATCCTGATAAGGAGTTTTGCTCAATGGTTTCTCGAGGAAGTCTGAGATCAATTCTGCTACATCAGTATCTAGGTTACCTAGAACGTGGTAATATTTTGTTTTTTCTTGAGTGATTCCTTTCGTAAAGAATTGTGCGTCAACTTGACGTAGCCATACCCTAACATTTTTCCTCCAAAACGGTGGAATTTTAACTGTTAATTGGGTAACATTGGAATTTCGTTCATCAATGACGGTATCATCGGAATCAGACATGATATTCCACTTCTATTCAAAAGTGATGTTGATTCTAGGTAGTTGAAAATTAAGTTGAGACTTACGACATCAAACACCTTGTAGATACTTGTAGTGTCCAAGATAGTGGCTTGGAAGGCGCGTATTTAGGGGTCACCAGTGTGGCTATTCCTCTGCTATATACCATTATGAAATTATAATAACCAGGAACTACAAATCAAAAGGTGTATTTGACTTTAAATTACAAAAACGTTAAAACAACATTAAGAAAGAATTGAATCTAGAAAAGTAAACATTGGGTAAACATATGAACAAAATAAACAAATTGTAATAACAGATGTTGAAAACATGTGAGGCAGGCACACAATCATGCAAGAGCTCACAAAACTAAACAATGTAGTATTTTCAACTGTTAAATTATCTTGAGTGGTTGCAGAGAAAATTCAAAAATGAAATCTAATCTGATCCAATACAGAGTCCTGGTCTTCGTAGAGTCCTGTACTTTAAATGAACTAAATAAAAAGTCCATCTGAAATTTAAGAGTTGGTGTTGCAAAACACTGTAAAACCACGCAAACTCGACTCCTGATCGCTTGATACTTTTGTACACTTTTACAGTGCTTGACAGTGCACCATGTGGGGTTTTTGGGTAGCCCATCATCAACAATACTTTTAATTTAGGGTTGTTGGATCCGATCTTGTTTTGTAAACTCAGCCTCTTTCCTGCTATGTCGTCTTTGACGGATGAATTTACAATGTTCGACTAGTATTTACAGCCACTAAAATACAGTTTAATTGCTATATCCACTGCATCACTGTGTTGCAACTATAATTTAGAGCTGATATCAATCTCTGATCGAATCAACGGGAGTAATATCAGCTCCGGCAAATTGAACATTCGCTAAACTTGACAAGGTTCATGAAAACACAGAGTAAAGTTTGTGGGGTATTACCACTGTCTTACCCACAACTGCGGGAGTCTGTTACCTGCTTGAGCTGCCTGATGGCGGCATCCACGAAGGGGTAGCCGGTCTTGCCTTGCTTCCACCTGGCCAGCAGCTCCTGTGTCGCCGGGTCCCTACTGTCCCTCCACGGCACCGCCAGGCAGATCGGGTTACCTGCAAACAGTCACCTAACAGTGGCGGATATCGGTGCTTTGTGAAGATCCAAGAATTTAAAAGAATCAAGGGGTGGATTAGTGTTATTTATAATGGAGTTACGTTCCTGGTTTTGTTCATCCATCTTAGTTGTAAAAATATATTATTAAGCTACTAGTTGTTGCCCGTCGATACTCGACAAATATAGCTCTATTAGTGGTAAATGAAACGCTATAATAGTGTAAACATGTAAGGTAGACTATAAAATGTACTTCTTTGAACTGCCATACCAAGAACATTAATATATTTTACAGAAAATACTACGATTTTAGTTGGAGCGTCATAAAAGTAGGCCTATTCCTTAAAACCAATAATGTTTCATTCTTGTACTTAGGTCCTACTCTTAAATATTTTACAAAACATGTCAATTTGATTGTTTAGGTAGGCGCAAAACCTAAGTAGCCTAAGGAAACCGTTCTATTAGGTTCAAAAACATCAGAAATAAGTAGACCAATATCCACTTGTAGGCCTATTGGATAATTTTTTTTTTTTCAAGAATTAAGTTAGGAAAGGCTTACAGTGTTGTAACTTATGGTTGGCTTTAACAAATATTGGTATTAGGGTAGGATAGAACGTAGAGAAACCATTTATAACCACTTTCATATCGCAATATTTATGCTGTAGTGTGCAATTATCAACTATAAAAAATTTAAAGAATACAAATTTATTTCACAGAAAATTACATAATTTTACTTGGAGTGTCTGTCAAAGTAGGCCTATAGGCATATTCCTTAAAAACAATAATGCTGCACCCTTACTATGTAACACAGACACTCTTAAATATTTTATAAACATAACAAATCCATTGTTTACTTAGGCCTAAACCTTAGTAGCCTAATCAAAACATCAGAAATAAGCAAACCTAAACTATCAAGTTGTATGTAATAAATTGTTTAGTTTAGTAAATAAGTTTTTTGGGGAGTTTGAAAAGGCCTATAAATATTTTAATGTCTCTATTTTGCTTAAAATAAATATCGGTAAAATCAGTAAAACATTTATTAGTGACACCGTTGTTAAACACATTACAAAAAGTATACTTGAGGAGGTCGGTTTGGAAGCCGGGCAGTCTAGTTGATTAAAAGTTACGCTACCGACTGTGCCACAAATTCTGTTAATATGTGAGGGAAATGTAAAGCATTACAACCTGGCAACCGACAAATTGATTGCACAACGAATTCCGATACATCCGTTTCTTTTAGTACAAATGTAAACAATTTATTTAAACTGAACCTTTACAATTCAGTCTTAATTTCATAGCAATCAGCTATTTTACATAATTAAGGAACTTTCTTTCCATTTAAAGGATAATACATCATAATAATTGTAAACGTTTTTAGGTACTGGCAATAATAAACCAAATCCTTCATGAGCTTTTGTTCATCCACTCTGTATTTAGACAAAATACCTCGTGTGTTTACAATCAGCTGATTGAAATCGTGTAAAATAAATAAATTGTAAAGGTTTGAAAATGTCGACATTTTAAATTTAAGGGAATAAGATAATGTTAATTACATGATTAAGCAACTTTCTTTTCATAAATGACAATACATCATAATAATTGTAAACGTTTTTAGGTACTGGCCATAATAAACCAAATCCTTCGTGAGCTTTTGTTCATCCACTCTGTATTTAGACAAAATACCTCGTGTGTTTACAATTAGCTGATTGAAATCGTGTAAAATAAATAAATTGTAAAGGTTTGAAAATGTCGATATTTTTAATTTAAGGAAGTAAGATAATGTTAAAGTAAATAAAGTCTGCTAATATACAAAGGTTTACGTTTTATTTGGTACAAACCGCGTGTAAATTGGTCCAGTGGAAGTCTCAGACGAACTGTCTAAAGGATTGGAAATGTTGGCTTTTTTCCCCATGTTAATTCCATAAGAAAAGTTTATTTTTCATTTTTGACCGATTTAATGTAACTATTTTTGAAATACGAATAAAACCTGCTAATATAGAACCGAAAACGTTTATTTTGGTACAACCCGCATGTAAATCGGTCCAGTGGGAGTCTCAGACAAACTGTCCAAAGGATTGGAAATGTTGGCTTTTTTCCCCATGTTAAATCTCCATAAGAAAAGTTTATTTTTCATTTTTGACCGATTTAACGTAAATATTTTTGAAATACGAATAAAACCTGATAATATAGAACCGAAAACGTTTATTTCGGTACAACCCGCATGTAAATCGGTCCAGTAGAAGTCACAGACAAACTGTCCAAAGGTTTTTTACCTTTGTGTTTTAAATATATAGATAAAGTGACTTAAATACTTGTAGTCAGGTTTGAGATTAAACAATAATAACATGGATTGAAATCCATTTACCTATATTTATCAACAATCAAATTTTCTTTATTTAGCTTTTAAGAAATCCTTAGAAATGTACACCAACCGTACAATTTCCTCCACAAAATTAACTACAACTACAGTTGCCACTACTTTACAGCGTGGTGCAATGGTTAGGTTTAACGATGAGTCATATTTTCCGGCCGTCTAGACACCTACAAATAGGCCAATGTCAAGTCAGGTCTTTGGCAGGAACATTTTTCTACCACTCTGTAACCATTGTTGATTTGAAATTGATTAAGCCAAAGTGTTTGTCTTTTTTCCCGCTGCGAATAATCTTAGAAAGAATTTTTGACATGTTAGATAATAAAACTCAACCATCGCAGAGCACTATGAACTGTGACTGAGAACAAGTAACAAATCGACGTCGCGGCCATGGGCAAAGATGCATCACAGAAATCCTTGCGGACATGGCTACCTCTTGAAAGTAAAAACTCAAAAACTATTTGATATGGTAATGTAATTTTTCCATGGTGTTTATCAAATACTCCCGTTTTATGTGTTTTTTTCCAGTTAAAAATAACTTTTAAAACTAGTGGCATTCATATAATAAAAAAGTATCTAAAAATGTAACAGACTTTTTTAAATACAACATAAATAATAACAACATAAAGTAAATTTAAGCAATTAATTTAATAATCAGTCTACATAATCACCATGTAAGTTGAGGCATTTGTCATAGTGTAATACAAGCTGTTTTAATCATTGCCACTACGCCAGGCGAAAACGTCTAGTTACTTTCTGTGCAGCCCTTGTACTTTAGCCCCTAGAGAAACACTACCCTCCCCTTCCCCCCACCCACTAGAAAAACTTGTAGCAAAAAGTTGCTTGTTGGGTATTACAGCTATCCTTCGTGTCTTCAGTGTTCTAACCGTCACTCCAATTGGCTGCCTGAAACCAAGCTAAGACAATTGATTTTTGGGCGGGATGCAGCCATTTTTTTGCATCAGTTTGAGAAACACAGAGTTTGTCGAATGCGTCTGGTTCCTGGTCCTGCCAGATGAAATATGTCATGCAGGCTACATCACCCACAGTATGGCCAGTTTTATTTTTTTATGAATAAAAGGATACAGGATTAAAATAAAAAATAATTTAAAATTTTTCCAGGCTTTACTGATTTTATAATCAGAAGTTGATAAGTACAGAATGCTCAGTCAATTAACTAAAGTTGATAGTTGGATTTACAAATTGGTTTTAGAAACACATTTCGCTGAATACAGTATAGGTCCATTCAGAATGTGGTCCACACAGGCGGAACTGATCTGACTGTAGAACAGCTTATATTTTCTGTATGTATCAGTCATAAAATGAAAACTCCACAAACCCTACCCTAGGTAACCCTACACTCCAAGATGACTCAACAAATCCATACGCTCCTATAGTATTCGACCACCAATTCCACTAATTTCCACTAATTCCACAAACCGATTGTCAACATTACACAGAATTTACAGCCATAGGATGCAATTTATTTGCTGATTCATCGGCTTTTCTGCAATCCAATTGTCATTAATTGCCAAACAGTCTAAATAAGTAAACGGCAGTAGTAGTATCCAGAAAACTTTCACCTTCACCAAACTCGACGCCTAAATCCACATTGAGTCGTGATTATGGGGTTTACTATGATTTGTTAAAGCCCTAGACAAGTAAGAGGATTCTGCTAGTTGAGGGTGGCTTATAATCAACGTCTATACTTCTCAACTATGGCAAAATGTATGAAAATAGTCTGATGGGAGTTCATACATTGTTGCCAAATCAACCCAGAAACGATTTGTGTACTGTATTACATATAGTAAACATAACCATAAATGACAGCAGAGGGTGAAATGGGACTCAGCTGTTACAATTTTCTATTACTATTTTCTTCCTCTTAATTAAAGTATGCAAGTTGCTGTATTTAAATGCTTTTTTAAGGCTGTAAGAATAAAATAATCAAAAGCACGAGACCCATAAAGATTATAAGGTAGTTCATAAACAATATTTTAGTATTTTTGTTTGCTCACCTTCTACCTTGTCGTAGTTTGGGTTACCCAGGCTCATAGTATAGAAGTATTCCCTCCATATGAGCTGGCCCGTGATGTTTTCACAAGTGGCTTCATGTCCCTGGATGGCCAGGTGGAGATCATGAATACGCCAGTAGAAGCTGAAAAGGATGATAAATTGTACAAAAAGGCCAAAGTACCAACAACCACTTTCATTTAATTTTAATTAATGAAACGTTTTAGTTTTTATTTCCTACAGATAAAGGAACGCTTAAAAGTGTTCATAAGTGAAAAAGTTTTTTTACTGGTAATGGAATGCTATGTGAAAAAGTTAACAGATAAGATAATAAATTAGAAATAAGGGCTCTCTAATCTAGAACATCATCAATCTGGCCCCGTAGTAGTCCAGTACTTTTCAACCAGTGAATTTTTTTAGTAGTAAGCGCTAATCTCTTTTATAATTTTCACAGCTTTATTTTTTATATTACATAAAATTTTAGTCTTTTGACACAATTTTAACGCTATTACGAATTCTTTTTTTACTCCAATGTAATGGTTGTTTAGCAGTATCACTGTTTAATCGCTAGCGCTTATTTTTCCGCAGGACAATCGTTGTCCAAAACAGATATGACAGTCTGGCCAAGTAGGCCTTAACCACCAGGAGCAAAATTGGCCAGGTATTTTATAATGATTTTTTTCCTCCAGTCCAGTGTATTGACTACACCTTGGCTACCTTGGGTTGATATTTGTAATGTTAACAGAATATTTATTACGGTGCAACTTGTCAAATTGATGCTTGTGGCTCTAATGTTACTGAGAGGGTGAATAAACATTTATATTTAGGAGTAATAATGGACTCCAAGTTATCATGAGTGAATCATATAAATATCTAAAATAAACATTAAGAAAACTATTCTGCTTTTTAACAGTTAAAAAATAAGCTTTAGAATTTAATCAAATTAGAAATGCCTCTTTTGCAAGTGTTCAATTCCCCAAACTATGTACATTCCCATACAATGTAAATTATTGTCGGCGGAATAAATGTTATTATTATTATTATTACTTATCACACAAAGGACCTCATCAAAGCCCTAGTGACATATTGTCGTTACCCTTCGGCCTCGAATGATATTATTCAAGAAAAACCTGGGGAGCCAAGCATTTGCATGTTAAACCTATAAAAAATACAATCCATTTGCATTAATGATCTCAGTCACATAAGACCATCCTGAAATTCCAAGTCCAAAAAGGCTTATATCTTTTCAAGAAGAGCTCGTTCACCCCACATTTTTGCCCCACAGCAAGCTCGTTCGCTTTCGCTCACTGCCTTCCACAATTTTTTGATATAGTACACCTATGAATACATACTTAATATACTGTGGTGTTTTTCTAAACCAAATGTTGAAACTGTAAGATATGAGTTCGGTTATTAGGTGACTTTCAAAAACTACTGTTAAACATTCTTTTGTTTTACAATAAACTGCACTTTTAAAATTACGTAGTTCTCTTGTTCTTTTACTTTATTTATGTAAAAAACTATAATCATTAGTATAAAATACGTTTTAAATATGGTAATAGTATTTCTATTGTAATATCATTCTGTAATTCAGTAACAGACTTCAAAGCAAAATCCACATGTTTCTCAACGTTATTCAAACTTTGACTTTCACAGTTATAGGCCTAGTCGGCTGTTTTCAGCAATACTTTTTTTATATTTTTTAACCAGAAATAAGTGTTTTTGCAAATGTTTTGAGAAAAAAGTGCTGCTTTTGAGATCAATGTGCATATACACATGTTTATACTTTACTCATTTTAGAGTGTAGGATTAAACCCCCCAATTCAACAGAATCGCGGTACCTTCGCACGCTGAGGCAGCCGGTGCTGAGGGCGGCGCTCATGCTGGTCGGGGGCCCCAGCAGGTCTGGCTGGGCCTGGTTCGGCAGGTATGACCTGCAACAGGCAAACCGTCAAACATCTGTCATGTCTGTTGGTTCTTTATAAATGTTGCTTTTTGAGTCATTTTGAAAAAAAACTTCCAAAACATAAAACTGTTGAAAAATGTCTACACAACGACTTGTATTATCACAGCACACAGCATTAAGGTCAACCTTAGAAAGTTAGTTTTAAGTCTTGATAGCATTATGATTCATTCATAGTGGAGAATTCTCCTTAGATTCATAGTGGTGAATCCTCCTAAGTTGATGAGATGTCTGTTAACTTACTTACACTACCTTATAATCTGCTCTTAATTTTACATTTATTAAAAAAATACTATAGATTCTGGAATTAAAAACACAATCATGTTCACTTATTTACAGTTATACTTATAAAAAAATAGCATTTGATTAAGTGAATATGAATGTGGGACTTTAATCCAGATGCAGCAGTTTAAACATAGATTTGTGACCTTACATACTTGTTGGTCCTCTGTTCGATCTCAGGCAAAGACATTACATGCACAAACATGAACCTTTGGCATGCCCATGTGACTAAATACTATTACAGTGCCTTACTTACTTGAGATGCACAGGCTTATTGGCCCATAATGACGGGCATTGAAGATTAATTTAATAAACAAATTAAATAATAACATTCATAATATAACAGTCATTTAAGGCATCATTATGGAAACATAATATAGTTTATGACTCATTCACAAGGAATGTGAAAAAAGTAAGTCTGTGGCGTAAAGGTTACCACGCTGAACTGCAAGACCATGACTGCGATGTCATGGGTTCCCATCCACATTCTGCCAGGAAATTTTTTCAGTATGATTCGCCAGTACTCTAGCGGCTCACCCCCTTACTTTGTCTAATATGTTCCACGCACAGACCAAGAGTCTATGTGGATGGAGCAAAGCAAAGCAAAAATAGGCCTGCCATTTTCTTAAAGTATAACACCTCCATGTAACAAATTTTAGAAAACTTAAACAAGTTTAACACAAACAGCATGTTGATGTGTTGGCAGAATCAAATTTTACATTACAGATTTTCTGATGAACTTTTGCCCTCATTTATAGTTATAAAACTAAATGTTTACAAAATACTGCAATGTGTTTATAATGGTTTCACAAAGTACCAAATCATGGTATAAAATACTAAAAACTTTCATGGTTTGCAAGAAGAGAACTTTTAGATGTTATATTCTTGAAAGTCATACAATCTTTGAAGTTTAATTTTTCAGGAAATATAACCGGCTTGCTTTCCTTAGGAAGTTTTAAAATTTGTATCCAAATTGCCGGACAGTTTAAGATTGTTTAGGACTCGCATTCAGAACTACGGCTTGACAAAGACGTCAATAACAATGCAGAGTGTTTACCCGCGCTGGAACGCGGCCGCCTCCACCTCGGCTCGTTCCTCCAGCTGGCGCAGGGCCTTGGTCTCCCCCCCCTCCCACCGCACCATCCGCTCCCCCAGCCCCACCTCCACGTGCACCCCCAGCTCCTCGGGACTGGGCACGCCCGGCAACAGCTGCAACACAAGAACACCGCCATCATCAATGATGGCAACCAGGATGGAACAGCACAATAAATATCAGCGCAACGTACTACCTTCTTTAAGCTTTTACTAGTTCAAGTTTCTTAAATAGTTTAATTTCCAGGCTGGGAGATGATTTCCCTGCTTTTGGAATATCATTTTTCATAGTATTGTACCTGGTGCTCAAATAAAAAAAGTTATATACGCTTACTTAATGTAGCTATTTTGGGTGAAAAGGTATATATGGTTGTTGGACTGCCTGTTTGAGCCTGCCAATCAGTTATCACCATCGAAGTATATAATCAACTGGAACGTGCCCTCAGGTCCCCTACCCGCCACTGAAAGTCCAGCTGCCATCTTTGAAGTTGGCGGAAACCAGCACTGACTACGATGTACCGTTTCACTAAAATCAATGTTTAGTCCACAAAACGCATCACAATCTATTATAAATTTATATGAGGATTTACAGCCGTAAATGGCAAACAGATGAGTATTGGTTACAGCTAAAAAGAAATACGAGGTGGCTCGTGCACAAATTGCGCATTTTATGATTCTGTATGAGTGAAACTCAAAATCACTACGTGAATTTCGATTATGAAGTGACAGAAATCTATTTTTGTTTACTATCTGGCTTTAAAATTCAACTGAAGATAATCAGCTGTTAAATTACAATTCACATTAAAGAACTTTCATTAAAAGTTTGTTAACATTTTAAAGCGCAATTTAGAAATAAATTAAAGACGAGGGGGGCGAAGCCCGAAACGATATGACCTTTTTAATTACGATTTGTCACTGTGGTATATCCTAGCTCAATGACACCTCAATCTTAAAAATCGGTTCAGTAAATCGAGAGAAAAAGGGACGTAACAGATGAAACCCTTATAGGAATAAGAAGATAGATTTTAAACTATAATAATTATTTTAATTGGCCAATATTTAAAAAAAATAATTATTTTAAGGTTTGTTTTATTTAAATTAATAATGTAGTAAAAATATAAAAAGGAAAAATTTTTTTTTACTCTTCGGTTAGGAAAAAAACTTTCAGCGAATAAAGTGTAGAGGACATTCTGAATTTATTTTGCATTAAAAATATATTCTGTAGGGAAATCGGTTTTTTTATTTTATTTTTTGTGAGCGTTTCCAGAATTGGCGAAATCATCAGGCAACCGGCATTTAACAATGCTGCCGATGCGATGGCCTGATACACTTCCAGTGTGGAGTGACGATTTTCGTTAGTATTTTTGGTGCCATTTGTTACACTAATATGACTATGTTTGGATTAACGGAAGCTTATATCTGTTTAGGTGAAATAATATGATGTTTGCAATCAAGTAACAACCTACCTACCAATTGCATGTGGTATAATTAATTGTGTACTATGTCGATGACGATAATTGTATTACAGTACTATACCGCAATTTTATTTAGCCCATTGTTTATACCTTTTTTTAACTAGTGTTCATAAGTTATCATAATAACTGGTAGACTTTTGTACTACCAACTTGAGTGAACATAAGTTAATTAGTGTACTGTAATTAGTGTAATAGTTAGTTAGTGTACTGAACTTGAGGTACACGTAGTTTTACGAAATGTTTTCTGTAGTACTATACAACACAATAGAGTCAGTTTAAAATTTTGTTGAATATTTTTTGATAGTTTTAGCTTTCTACTAAAAATCTAAAAAAAAATTTCAGAGTTATTGCGATTTTCCATCAAAATAACCTAAATTTGCACGAACCAAAACGCAGAATCAGTGTTTTTCTCTGGAAAATTGCAATAATTCTGTTTCTTAACAACTTAGTTTCATTGCTTAGATGATTTAATTTGCCAATTTTTTTTGTCTCTGGTAAAGTTTTTCTAAAATTTGCCGTATTAGAGATATTTGAGTTTGAACAATATTTTGTAAATACAAACTGGAAAAAATAATTTTTTTTTCTTTTAATCATCATTGTTGTAGTTACGGTCAATGCCAAATATGAACCCAATCCATCTATCGGTTACGGAAATAAAAATTATTTAATAATTTTTGCGGGTTAACGAAGCAATATAGGACATATATTTACTTGAACTTATTTGTTTCTTTTTGCTTGCCAGACAACATGGAAAAGTGTCGGACAGTTGAAACTGGATACCCTGTATACTGTTCAATTGAATGTGTATGTGTAATGTTAATCCAGAGTATGAATGTGTTTTTAACATGGAATCTTATATTTATCTATTTAGTCAGTCAGATAAAATATACAGAATGAAATATCTTAACCCTTTATAAAAATCAATTAAAGTTGCCGTAAACCATTTTTGCTTAAGGCAATTGAAGTTCATTTTCAGTTCCCTAAGATTAACATAGGATAAACTTTCATATTCTGTATCTCCAAAACCATTTGGTAACATTAAAAATATTAAAGAATAATATCCCTGTACAGCAGACCTGCGTACTCAGCGAATTTCGAAAGGAATTTGATATTTTGTATATCACCCATAAACACCGTAGGAATGAGTATGCAAGTTTACTGCCATGGGATGTTGTTAAAAAATTGCCTTAATTTATCTAATTTTATTTAGTATTTTCTTGCTTTTGTAATTCTTAATGCTGGGGCTTTTAAAAGCTTTCTGATTTAATATTACGAATAGTTTTCTATTTTATCTCCAACAGTAAGGCTCTATATTGTGGATAGTTAAGCATAAAGTAACAATTAATTGCTGTGTACATAGATATTATTTTGGTTGCTAGGCAATCTAAATAGAAATAAAATTTGTGTTACAAAATTCATTTTGCATGAACGGAAGATGACAACATCGAAGGTTTCGTGAGTAAATTTTGTAGTTTACATAATTTAATTTACTTTATTTGAAATAATTTAGATGTATTTTGTCAACTAATATTTCTTGAAAAATATTTGTGAAATACATGTGAGTTTTTTATTGAGTGTAAATATAATGTAGGGCCAATTGATGAATATATTGCAAACCACTCATGTTTATGTGAAACAAGAATAATTTACTGCAACCAAACAATTAAGTTCTTTCGTATATGATAAATGCCTTTTCATTTGAATAAAGTTATCGTTGAAAAATGAAATTTTGAAATACCCGTCATGAAAATGTTACCAGAAAATTTACAAACCCAGGGAGAACAATCCCCAATAAAAAAACCTAAATGAGATCTTTTACTGCAAAGGAAGTCATTAATTTTAAGTCAGTTTTCTGTGGAAATCATATTTAATGATGATGGTGGTGGCGGAACAATTTTATTTTTAATTCGTCTTCTGTATTCTAATGATTTGAAATATTTCCCTGAATCTCCAGTTTTTTTTTTTTTTTTTTTTTTTTTTTTTTTTTTAGGTTTGATCACATTCTTGCCTTATCATAATCAGTTCTAATGTCTTTAGGTCATCGTTTTCCAATCCCAAATAAAAATTTTCTCATAGAAGGTCACAGATCATCTTATAAGTACTAATATTCATCACCATTTTCATTCTGTGAATATTTCTTAGAGTAAATTTACTATGTGAATTTACATAAAATTACATTAATATATTCTGAAATAATAATCAAATACGTTATCTCTTTTGGACATGAAACAAAACACCCTATCTGAATTATTTTGCAAAAAGTTGGAGTCCTAACAAAATAATATCACATGATTGTTTTGAAATTGTCAATTGTAATCACGCCATACGGTATTGTGAAGTCAGATCACTTTGAACTTCCCTTACACCTTATGAGCTGTGAGGAAAAATATGTAGCATCGAATAGGTTGTTGGAAATTTATCTGTATACTAAATTTTATAATACCCTATAATTCACAAACATGTAACAATTGTGATAGTTTTTTTTATCTTTATTATAAATAGGCCTAGTGAAATCTTGCAAAATATAATATTTGAATACGTAACTTGTAGAACCAAGTAATAATATTTTTTAAATATGTCATTTTAATAGATGATTTTAATAATAACCAGTAATTTTTAATGACCTAGTTTTATTACGTATGTTAGATTAAGTTGTTTTTTAATTTTGTGTCTTTCTTCGTCTGAGGCCTTTTTTATAACGTTTTGAATGGGAATGGGTCCAAACCTCTTTAATTGATTGGGGGTATTGGTATTATTATCAGCATCTGTAATTGATTATTTATACATAATCGCTTATCTCTTGTAGATAGTTTTATACGTCACTATTAAATGAATCTTTACATATAAAATGCCATAGAGAAGACTTAAATAACTGTTTCACAAACTACATGTTCAACAAATTCTTGTTTAATGCTTCAACTATCTTTTTTTTGATTTTGTTTTAATAAGGGTTGTTCTTTTAAAACAACACAGTAATTTTGCTCAAATGTCGGGTAGAAGGGGGGCATAGCTCCTATGTGCTTGGCTGTGTATCTCTCTGTGATCGAACTAGTCTCTCCATAGATTACTCTCCACTTAACTAAATTAGGCCTAAGCTAAAGTACCAGGGGATCGATCGTATGCTCGGTAAAATTATTAATCGTCACTCTCCTTTCTTGGATAAAGTTTGTTTGCTCCGCTTACTCGCCCTTTCTTTTTAAACGAGCTCGTTCGCGCTTCACTCACTCGCCAGGCCAATAACTGCACTTAGGTATAAATTTGTTGAATCACGGGATAAATATGTAACACATATACATCTACAATTATCAGCTGATTTTTCTACTCAATTTAGTAGCTACAAAAAAATCTCTATAAAGATAACAAGGGACTTTTGAAGGGCTCTAGGACGAAATATGTACTTTTCCCAGCCGTGGGACTAACTTCAATTGATTCCTGGTGGCCAAAACCCCCCATATTCAACAAAAAAATAAAAATTCCTTGGACAGGAAATGAATAAATATCTCTAACATTTTAACCGGCAAAAAATTGCATATGCCTATTTATTTGGTGGACATTGATAAAACACGGGAAATGCAATATTACCATCTTTAATTTATTACAACCTTTAATTCATGTCAACTCAAATTACATCAAAATATCTGCGCTTCATCCCCGGTAGTTAAATGAAAGAACACTGATGGTTTTAATAGGTCGAGCAGGTTTGGCCGTTCATTCTAGGATTAGCTATTTCACCTCAA
This sequence comes from Neoaliturus tenellus, assembly GCA_030545055.2. Taxonomy (NCBI): domain Eukaryota; kingdom Metazoa; phylum Arthropoda; class Insecta; order Hemiptera; family Cicadellidae; genus Neoaliturus; species Neoaliturus tenellus. The sequence continues at coordinate 79,779,733 of CM061534.1, read as the reverse complement.
TTGTCCTTCATTACGGTCCATAATATCTGTCGGCAAAAAAGGTATTTTTTTCTATTTAACTGAAATAAAAATACTAATAGACAAATTAAATGTTTTAAAAATATTGAAGTGCATATTTTTTTATTGTATCCTACTATAATTGGTAAATTGAACAGGAAGGGGGAAGTCACTTAAGCATATTTACGCTTATTAGATGCCTTGTCAGTCTTGTAATCTCTATACTGTATTATACCAGAACAGTACAGTTACAGAAGTTTTACTTCATGAATTATAGTATCTAAACCAGTAAAACATCTTCTTAGGTTAAATTGGTGATAACAAACTACAGTAGTTGTTTTACTTACCAAGAGACATTAAGAAAAATAATAATGATAAAAAAAAACATTTATTATTTGAAGGAAACTTAAAATATAGTCTCCTCACATATTGATTTAAATATTATGACAATTTTTTTTAACATTGCTGCTGCATTGCAGGTTTGAATCAGAAGAAAAACTACAACATAACCTGTATAACGTATCTTTTTCATGCAATACACAGTTTACTGAACTATTGTTACTCTGTTTAATGATTATTTGTTTAACATTAGTTAAGATTATGAGTGTTTCCAACCAACTTCTAGAGTTAAATGATTTATAGCTGATCCGCCACACTGAACAAAAGGTAAGCTTAGCTATAAGTCTTGTGTACTTATTTTATTTATTTATTTGATAATAATTTTATAAACAACCTGAATCAAATGAAAACTGATTGTGCATACAAATTATTTATAACAATAATTACCTTAAATTTTTTATTTTCTTTTTTAGCCTAGTTGAAACTTGAAAAGAACCTATTATGTGCATTAAAATAGGCATAGGTGTTGTAAATAATCTAATAAAGATTATATTTTATACCAGTTAGCATTTAAAACCATCTTTAAATGCATGAGAATCAACACTTAATGTAGAACGTAAAATTTTGTATCTCATTCCAAACGTTTTCTTTTTAAAGATCCCATAAGCAATATCATAAATAATAAACACAAATATAAAGTAAATTAAAAGAAAAATTAGTTATTATTATTATATTCTAAAATAATTAATGCTTTCACAAAATTTAATACTAATGAAATGCATGATTGATCAGATTCAACGAGTAAACTTCAGAAAGAACTACTATCCACTGAAGATCCCCAACATGAAGATAGTCCGCGAGCCAAGCTGAGAGGCCCTCTACTCCGCCCCTGGCTAATATTGGGCTGGGGGCGTGACGAGCGTCCAAGGATCCCCTGCGTTTACTTCCCCATCCCCCAAGACAATGAAGATCCCCATGAAGATAGTCCGCGAGCCAAGCTGAGAGGCCCTCTACTCCGCCTCTGGCTCATATTGGGCTGGGGGCGTGACGAGCATCCAAGGATCCCCTGCGTTTACTTCCCCATCCCCCAAGACAATGAAGATCCCCATGAAGATAGTCCGCGAGCCAAGCTGAGAGGCCTTCTACTCCGCCTCTGGCTCATTGGGCTGGGGGCGTGACGAGCGTCCATGGATCCCCTGCGTTTACTTCCCCATCCCCCAAGACAATGAAGATCCCAATGAAGATAGTCCGCGAGCCAAGCTGAGAGGCCCTCTACTCCGCCTCTGGCTCATATTGGGCTGGGGGCGTGACGAGCGTCCAAGGATCCCCTGCGTTTACTTCCCCATCCCCCAAGACAATGAAGATCCCCATGAAGATAGTCCGCGAGCCAAGCTGAGAGGCCCTCTACTCCGCCTCTGGCTCATATTGGGCTGGGGGCGTGACGAGCATCCAAGGATCCCCTGCGTTTACTTCCCCATCCCCGGTCATAGTGTTCGAGGATCGACAAAGAAGACACGACCTGCAACCCTCTTGAGAAGATTCCAGGTGCGACTCCGATGGGCTAACATAAGAAGTGAGTTACAATTGTGCTTTTATATTGTGTCTGTATATTGATTAGTATACCATACGCCTGAAAAAAGAAGGTAGGTAATAGCTTAATCAAGTTACATAAGTTGGTTGGAAACACTTATACTAATATGTATAGTGGTGAATTATTTTAGGTACCGTAATAAATTTTACGACAAGTAATTATGCACTTTTCTAGTAAGCTGTTTTGCATGGTCAAAGTTATTGACAGTTAGTTAGTCTTTACTCAAACTCGCCTCTCTGTTAGGTCTGTCGACAAATTTCTCATTTCAAAATTTGAGGGAAAACTAGATTCTAACACAAAATAAACAAATGATTTTCCAATTAAAATACAAAAAAAAACCAATAGTAAACTTATTTCACTTTATTAAATAAAAAATTAACACTAATTAAACTCAAGAGTCCCCTAAAGATAAAATGCATTTTAACAAATGTATCAAGCTGAGTCGACAAAGTCATATGCATTCAAATGCCTTCTTAAGAAATGTTTTTTAAATATTTTTCAGAGTTAGTGAAAGTTGATCACTTCAAAATCTTGCTTATGCCAATTTCATTGTATAGCAGAGGTGTGACACCTAGATATAAGGTAAGGTTTTGACAGGCAAACAGTTCTTAAGGACCATGGACCTCAGTAACCCATCAAATGGGGGTATTCCATACCCCTCCCTAAGACCCCCTGGTGTGCCATAGCTCCAGAACTTTTATTTTAGAAACTAAGACCTTGTCTAAACTCTGAGTGATTTATTTATCAATTGAAAAAAATCTTTTATTTATCATTAATTCACAATTACCCCATAGTTTTAAAATAGTTGGGTTTTAATTGTGAATTACAAAAAGGGGTAGTTGTGAACGCTGGCGAGTTAGCAAAGCGAACAAGCTCATCTGTAAAATGGAAGAGGACGAGTGAGCGGAGCGATCGAGCTTTGTGTGAGAACAAAAGTAATAATTTTACTGAGCTTAAGCTCGGTGCCCCTGGTACAATACTCTAAAACATGCAATGTTTGTTCAGGCAATTTTTTTATCTCCAATGGTTTTATTTTTTTATTTTTTTGGTTGAATATGGAGGTTTGGGCCACCAGGAATCGATTGGAGTTGGTAACATGGCTGGGAAAAATCCGGTTTCGTCCTAGAGCCCTTCAAAGTTCCCACGTTATCCTTATGGAGATTTTTTGTAGCCACTAAATTAAACATAAAAATCAGCTAATAACTGTATACATACAACCGATATGTAACTTGAGTATATTGGTTTTTGACACGGACAGTCGAACCTCAAATATCAAACCTCAATATAACGAAATCCTTGATATAACAAAGTTTTCTCATTCCCCTGTGCATACTACCGTTATAGAGTTTTCCCTATTGGGAAATTTGCTAAAACCACTAAGTATCCAGAAAGTACATAAAAAGCTACAAATTGAATTGATATATAAAATTATGTAATCACAGAGGTTGATGTTATGAGACTAAAAATTATCTTCAATTGCCTCTAGCTCTCTAATTAGTTTTAGAAAAAACCAAAGAATCAAAATGTCATTATGTTAGAACATTATGCTTAGAATTAAAAATTAAATTTACTAGAGGCGGTGTTCATAACACGTATAAAATTTTAAATTCGCCGCCTTATTGGAAAAATAGCAAATAAAATAACAATTTACAAGATAATAACAGTTTCATAACCCTAAATATTCTAATAGAATTGAAAATGATTGTGAACATTTTACATTATGAACATTATGTGAATTATGAACATTTTTAAACACCAAGGCACTGTTCGCTCTTTGTTAAAAATACAGTGGAACCTTGATATATCGAACCTCAATATATGGAACTCCTTGATAACGATGTTTTCTCATTCCCCTTGAACCTGCCTATCAAACTAATGTTATTTCTACCTCTATATATCGACAGATTAGCCAGAATAACCTCAATATAACAAACTTTTGGAGAACCGATGCACAACCTGAACACCTCTGCATATCTAAGTCTTGACTACTAAACCTCAACATATCTAAGTTTAAAAAAGAACAAAAATTTTAATCATTGAGAGGATCTATTTTCTTTCCTGTTTTCTATTTTCTAACCTATCGCTCTATAGACGTTGCCTTTTGCCGTGCCATTGTGTTCGCAGCGCTGTTCTTGTTTCCCGTGTTTGCAGTTAACTTATTATGTTAGTGTTGTTCCTATCATTACCTTAAGTGTTAGTTAGGCGGCCGTTGGCATTTTGTTTGGATTTATTTTATTATACTCTAAAACAAGCTCCGTTTGTCCGGGCAAAGTTTTTTTTCGCTCCAAGGATTTTTGATTTTTTGATTGAATATGGGGGTTTTGGCCACCAGAACGCGATTGGAGTTGGTCCCATGTCTGGGAAAAATCTGGTTTTTGCGCTAGAGCCCTTCAAAGTTTCCATGTTATCCTTATGGAGATTTTATTAATTGAACAAAAAACAGCTGATAACTGTAGAAATAAACCAATTTGTTACATCTTAAACCTGCAGTTTAAGACAATTATACCAAAGTGCAGAACCCGTCGACTGGGCGAGTGAGCGAAGCGAATGAGCTTTGGGTGAGAACGAAAGTAATAATTTTTACCGAGCTTAAGCTCGGTCCCCCTGGTACTTTTACATTATTCTTGTGAATGCTCCCCCATGGGGTTGTTTCTTGTGAAACAACCCCATGTTTACTGTATGTATAACTGTATAAACGTCTTCTAGTCCCGATTGATGCTTATTTGCACAAAAAAATTTTGTGTATGCAGCACTGTTTAGTTTTCTGTGTCACCATTTATAGTCTTTGTCCTGATCAGTTTGGATAAAAATTCCATATAAGGGTTTATAAACATTAAACAACTTGTAATGTTACAGTGGAATGTTATATTCTCTTTGCAAAAGAATAATGTTGGTTATGTAATCACAATACACCCATATTTATTCCTCAATTTCTAGGCCAATTGGAAATAAGTAGTGATATTATAAGGTGGTCGTGAACCTCAGTATACCGAAGTTTGTAAAAAATAACCTTGATATAACTGACCTCAGTATATGGAAGACCTTGATAATACGAATTTTTTACATTTCCCTTCAGGTTCGATATATCGAGGTTCTACCGTATGATTAAAATATATATCTCAGAGCCAATAGTAATACTAACACCATTGACTATGTATACATTATTTAGAGTCAATGCTAAAACCATGTTTTGGGAACAATGAAAATTACAAGCATTTTGGTTTATTTACTAATTTTCAATATTAATGTAAATGGAACAACATAAAAAACATTATGTTACTAAAAATATGATAAATTATTTAATAAATTGTAATTATATCTATTTAATTGAGGTTCTGAATGACAAACAACGTGAAACACTATGCGGGTGCAATGTTGCGATGCTGAGTTTTCCCAACTGTAAAGATGGCCGTGTGGCCGGCAGACGTGTTTTCTCAACACGCAGCGCGCTTTCCAGTGTGTTATGTATTTCAATGGTTGTCACAGAAGCACTGGAGTTGGCCCTCCGAGTGGTCAATCCGCCATCTGCTCCATATCTCACATTTTCTCTACGTTCAGTATCTCGTCCTTCCAGGGGCTTGCGCAAAGTGCCCGTTAGAGAACCACTTAAATGCTGTTCCTTTTATTCCTAATCGTTACAACTTTAGTAGTAATTTTTTATGTCCAAGTCTAACTATGTGAAGTTTTTTTTATATAAAAACAGTTTATTAAACTGTATTAATTTAAATAAATAAATGATTCATTTTCTTCTCATCTTTTTACTGTTTTACATAACCTAGGGCCATTCATTTGCCGTCTGTTAAATATTATAAAACAATATTTTTACCTTAACGCTTTCATCGGAGAAGGCAGAATGGTTGAGTTTGCCAAACACTATGTTATGCAACGAGATATCTCCGACCGGCCGCAATGGAGGACCTATCACCTTCACTGTGTGCTGCAAAACAAGGAAAAAGAACTGTGAAACAAATTAATATAATCACTAATGTGTCAAGATGTCAAATGGATAATTTTACATCTTCGATAATAAATATTATTGTTTACAATTGTCGTGTTTTTACCATTTAAAATTTATTAAGCTGCAACCAATGAAAATAATTCTGGATAGGTCTTGTCAGTTTATAAACTTAAGGGTGCGCTCTACCCATCTGCCGCGCGCGGATGCAAGGGTTTAGAATCTCCGTGTTTGTCGTCCCAGTTGTAAACCGATTTAAAATATTTTGGTGTCATTCTTTTCGTAATATAATTTTGTACTCCGCTATCGTCTTAAAATTTTAATATTAATTTAAATTACTAAGCAGGGTGCTTGCTAATCATGTTGAAATAAGCGTTTTTGTATCAAGTTTTAACGTATTAAAAACAATTTATTGAGAAAAAATAAGACGATACGTGAGTACAATATCATCTTAAGAACAAGAATCTGCAATAAGATTGGTAAAAAGTTTATAGATAACGATGCAAGAAGGGAGATGCGAAAGGTCTGCAATTTCAAAAACATCGTTATTAGACCACCGATCGATTTCGCACTAAAACCAAAAAAGCATTAAAGTAACAAAATTTAAATTCACCCGTCATATATTTTTAAAAATATGAGATTCCGCTTATAGCGGCAGTTAACAGTCTCGCTCGACGATTTTGACGCCGAGGTAGAGCGCACCCTTAACTGTTCACTATAAGTTCAAAGTTAAAATATTTTAAACATGTAAAATATTTACATCTCTTATTGGTGGCCAGATTGAGACAACAATGAGCCTAACCGATGTCCAGTTCGAGAAGTGATTCAGTGTGATAATGTGTCTATCAAGTACTAAGCTATTTGTCAGGAGCCATTTCTTGATTTATTCTTAAAGATTCCTCATTTCTATCAAAAGTTAGTAAACAGTCTATGCCCCAGCACTGGTTAACTAACTAGCCTTCGTTTTATTCAGCCTACAATATAGTGGATTCAGATTTTGTTTGGACTTCAGGTTGTAGTAGTGACACTCTTCTCTGGTTATTAGCAGGGGGCTGTCCTTTATACTTGTTAGGGAGTTGAGAATGTATTGTTCATTAGCTATAAGGATAACCAGCTGTGTGAAATGGGGGTCTGCAGTGGTCTCGAATACCACTAATTTTATCATGCCTATAAGATTCCTCATTTCTATCAAAAGTTTAGTGAACAGTCTATGCCCCAGCACTGGATAACTAACTAGCCTTCGTTTTATTCAGCCAACACCATAGTGGATTCAGATTTTCTTTGGACCTCAGGTTGTAGTAGTGACACTCTTCTCTGGTTATTAGCAGGGGGCTGTCCTTAATACTCGTTAGGGAGTTGAGAATGTATTGTTCATTAGCTATAAGGATAACCAGCTGTGTGAAATGGGGGTCTGCAGTGGTCTCGAATAGCACTAATTTTATCATGCCTATAAGCCTCGTCACATAACGTAATGAATCTGCACTACTATTCAGTTAAAATGATTTGATAATCAGCTGTTTCATGAAAATTAGCATGTAACATAAGCTCGATATTTTTAGAAAAGTACCCCTCTCCCCCCTCGACCATCCCAGCTGTTTTTGGTTATTTGTCAACTTATGTGGCGAGACTTATAACAGCAATTTTCTGAAGTAGCATAATTCTTTTGGTGCTAAATGCATGGCTCCATTATATTGGCCCGTAGTCAAAGTGACAGTGAAACAAACTGAAATATTTTTGCCTGAGATGATGTGGAGTAACCTGAGTCCTAAGTTTTAACTTATGATAATATACTCTGGATAGTCTTTTACTTATCTTGTCAATATGCGATCACCATTCCAGACTGCTGTCAATGTGAACCCCAAGCAGTTTAACCGAGTCATTGCACGCCACTAGCCTAGTTCCTGGCCTACTCTGTAAGACTCTCTCTCGGTCAATCTACCCTTGAATATATATTAAATTTTCCCACTCGCTTAGACTAGTGAAAGGTTGGGATCAAATTGAGCAGGCACAATATTTGTGAACAAATAACAATTTATTGCTAGCTATATCTACTAAGCATTCTGATATGGAGGCCTCCGGTCCCTAATCTTCTCAACTATTTTGTACATGGTATACAACAGTCTTCTTACTTTGACATAAGAAGTGCTTTATAATATTATATATATTATATTAAGGTATATGTGGCCTCTGACCTCAAGTCCTTTCTTCTTCACAATTAAAACAAGTATATTTTTGTCATTCAGTAAGTAAATTCACTTAATCACTTCTTATCACAAGGGCAAGTCCTTGGTGAATCACTGTCCTTCCATTCACTTACATGTATCAAATATAATAAACGAATAAATATAATATGCAAAATGACAATGCAAGAATAAATGTAACGAGAATATTGACGACAAAATTAATTAGTTTACAGGATTAACAATTATTTACAAGGTTATTTACAATGAGCCAATGTGGACTAGGCTATATTAAACTTATTTATCAACTTAAATTAATTTTAACACAAGGTCTATTTATTTTTACTATTATTATTAATTTGTTATTTTATTATTAAAATATTCTTGAAAAATTGCTATTAAATTTACTTCTCCTGTTCTTACTTTTGAATTTTTTTTGTACTTTGGAATTATTTTGCACTAAATCCTCCTAATCATTTTCGGCCTCATCGCCCCTAACTTTGAAGGTGGTTGTGAAATACCGTTGTCGGGGAACCAAGTCGCGCGGAGTGGCTGAGGTCGGCTGTGACGGCGGCTCCTTGTCCTCTTCTTCGTTGGCCTCTCAAATCCTTCTCCTTCAGGTGCTTGGATGGTGGGTCCTCGGTGGATGGATAGCCCTCTTCCGGGCCTTGCTCGATCCCTTACAGCCCCGGTCTAGACTTCCCCCTTTTCCCTTGGCGGCCTCTTCCAGACTCACTTTTCTCTCCTTCCCTCTCAAAATTCCTAATTTTTGTTTTATCGATGTCTTCGCCTTCCGACTAATTGGTTCCCGTATACAAGATTATTTTTAGTTAGACTTTGTTCCTATTGGTTGCGGCATTTCGTCAGTGGTCCGCCCTCCCAGGTCGTTGACGTGTTGTAGAACAGCTGATCTATTCAGTTCTAGGTTATTTCCCAGCTTACAAACATCAAAATACATAAACATGTATTTTATATATACGTATGCAGTTTAAATGGCAATAAAAATCAGGTAGCCTATCTTATTTTATAAAAATCCAGAACATTGTATGAATAAACACTAAAAAATTATATTAGGCCTATGAGGTTTTCAATCAAATTTGAATAAAACAGTAATCCAACACACCAGGAACATCTGGTAGGTGAGCGGTGGGACGCCCCCGTTGGTCTCCACAACCGCCCTAGGGTCCCACAGGGTGTGGGAGCCCCGCTCTATAGTGATGATGCCTTCACGTTGGCAAAACTGACGGACTAAAGTGTCCCTCCGGTGCCATATTGGCTCGTAGTCCTGCAACATAACAGAAATACATGTTAAAACTCAAATAAGTCAAGTTTGAATTTTAGACTTATGCTAAGTTTTGCACTTTAAAAAGATACCTAGAGTATAAATAATCACAAAAAAATGACAGGTTTATGAGTACAGTGGGTCCTCTCCTGACACCTACACGCAAGGGTGGATAAAGGGTAATACAAAATAAAAAATCAGTTGCCTGTAAAAAATCCAACTATAAACATTTAGTTCCTATACACATACCTTTAGAGTTGTATATAAAAAAGTTTTAAAATCGTCACAAAAAGCAAAGGGTTACCTAACTTCAAAAGGCCCTGTGGCTAGTAAACAACACAATTGTCTTCACACCACTAAAATTATTAAGACAATAATGATCATTGATATCTAAAAAATTACTATCCTGACCAGAAAAGTTATTGTGGAACAAAATTGACAGTACAGTAGAGTCCCGCTAATCCAAGGGACCGGGCCCTGATTGGTTTAGTAAATTTTCGGATTAAGCGGATATTATGTATATTACTGTTAACAGATTATATAATACAAAAATTACTTATATTGAACGTAAATAATCGTATCATTTAGTTCACAGGCCTTTTTTTATTCTTTCATCAAGTTTTTGAAATGTAAAAACAGCATTTATTTTGACGATAAAGCATTTTCGCGGTACCTAAAATTAATCGTGAAAATATCTGCTAATGCCAAATCTCAGATCTTCAGTATTGTTCAATGAACAGGTACACAGCCGGTCAGCAGGAAGTCCATTATCTGTTGACCACAGACTCGAAGACAGTGTTATAAAAATAGACCCACCCGCGCGCTGTGTTGACATTGACAATCAGTGTTTTAGAGTAGGCTAGGATCGTGGGGTTCAATTTTGTTAGCTTTACAACTGTTGGTCCTGAATCATTATAATTTCTTGAGTGTTGACTGAACGAATTAACAACCCCTTGTTTAATTTGTGTTTATGTACTGAATGTACTGTGCTGCATACACAGGCAGACAACAGATAAATACTGGAGATGTCCAATAAACAAAGTCTTTGCTAGTTTATTCATTGTTTTTGTTTTAAATTAGAATAAATCAACATATTTAACTATATCTATACATATTTAATACGCAACAAATTTTTTTTAACAAGGAACTCCCCCTACCTTTAACAGATTTTAATGGTTTTGATGTCTTTGGATAGAGCTTGGCGTAAGTAGTTTCTAAAGTAAATTGGTAAATATCTATCCAAACGCAAGGGCCCTAGAAACCCTTAAAGTTCTGTATTTCCCCATTTGATTAAGATTGATAAGAAAATTAAAAAGATTTTCAACCTAAACAGCTGTACTAACACAGTACACCCAGTGGCGGATTTACTACTAGGCCGACTAGGCCCTGGCCTGGGGCCGCGGGCTGCAGGGGGGCCGCACGGAGTCCCAAATATAAATATATTTTTTTAAGGATGTATTTGAACGGTAAAGATGAACATCAGCTTTGAGCCCTGATTTTTTTGCAGACTATTTTAGTTGAAAAACCTAAATTCTCAACACAACAGAGAGACTTTGGTGAAGTCATTGTGATCAATAAGGACCCCATTGCACCAACACTATTAAATACAGTTTGGTAAAATTGAGTACGGATAGCCATCTTGACTCTTTTGATAGCCTCCCACCAACAGCAATTTGACCAAGTAAACGGACATAACATCCCTAAATACAGCAGCACGCTTTTCACAAACGTTTGAACAGAGAGTAGTGACTCCAGTTATAGCATATATATCCATTGACTATAAATATAGTTAATGATAAAGGATAATGGGTCCCATTCCCCACCCCATTTAATAGCTGGATATTCCAACATCTTTTCAAGACGAGCTCGTTCTCATGGATCAGAGTGTACACATACAATTACATTTTACTCGTACTAGAGCATAGGATAAAAAATTAAGGACGATTTTAGCTTAATTTGAGGATTTTAGTATTATACTTTGGTCAGTGATGAGGGGGGGGGGGGTCCCACAGAAAAGTTGGCCTAGGGCCCCAACCTTCGTAAATCCGCCACTGAGTACACCAGTGCGAGCATCTGTTTATTCATACCAAAGAAGTTATATTTTAAATCTTAAAGTATACATTGGTTAATGAACTGCATTAAAAACGTAAGCAGTAACAATTAGGCTACATAAACTAAATTGCTCGAAATCAAGCAACAAGTACACTATTTAATTATTAGACCCTATCTAAATTTCATCCAATTAACTTTTTGTGTAACAATAAATGATTGTTTTTTTTTTTTTTTTTTTTTTTTTAAAGACCACGTTACCTTAATTTTTAATCTTTAAAAGTAAAGAAAAAATATGTATTTTCCCGAAGGAATGTTTTTGGATTAATGGGATTTTCGGATTAGCGGGTTTGGATTAACAGGTCTCTACTGTATAGGAATGAAAATTGTTCAATTTGGGAAAGTCTTTAGTTTAACCCTATTTTCAATAAATAAACCTCACAAATCAGTCTAAACAGTCTCCCCAGGTTTGAAAATCAATTTTTTTTCTTTGGCGGGGCCAGGTAAAAAAAACGAAAAAAAAAATTGCTGGCACAAAGTTGCTTACATTGAAAAATACTGTTGGGCCATCGCCCAACCTGTGACGGCGCCCCACCTGGGTTTAAAGGGGGAGGGCTGTGGCCCTCTTAGCCCCCACTATAGATCCGCCACTGCCTACGAATATTATAAATTATTAAGAACCATCAATCTATTTTACTCATGCATTTAATTTCTAATTACTTTTAAAACAAACACCAACATTACCTCGTCAAAACTAAGCTTTTTGAGCCCGATGGTATCTTTGATCCATTTAAGAACTTCGGTTGGTTCTCCTTGAAAAATATAAAGCCGACCTCCACTTTTTGAAAACTTTGAATTCAAATCAGCCAAACATTCCAGCAGGAAGCGCATCCGATTGTATGAAACTTTAGGGGAACCTAAAAAAAGAAATAGATATTAGGAACGATAAGAACTAGTAATTTGCATATCTTAATTTCAAAACTTGAATTGTGATTTAGATTACTCAAATAGTTTTCATTAAATTTTATTACGGTAATCTAAGTGTAAGACATCAGTAGTAAGACACTTGCAATTTAGATTTACATAGCATGCAAAAAAAAGAATCTAAATTTAAAATATGAAATTTCAAAAAGAAATTCTTATATTAACCCTTAAAATACATTGGTAATGCAATTAATGGATAGTTTACTCCTGAAGTAACAATATGGTAGGTAACATAATCTTTTAAATACACCTTTTGAGTCATTCAGTAGACTCACTAATCCCACAAATATCAGACAAAGTTGGTACTGGGTTGATAAAAATGCAAGACTTGGGGAATAAGTCAATATAACACAATGGGGCCTTTGTCACTCACACCATTTAGGGTACTTGATCGAATGATGTTATAACGTCTTCAATGATGACTGGACTGCAGAAAAGCAGCTAAGAGCAATGGAACCGAGGTAAATGGCCTCAAATACAGATCAAACATTGTAATGTATGGTTTTCTATTAAGGACGATAAACTAGCAATAAAAAAGGTCACAACATTGATGGAACCTGAAATTTCTTATAGTAACCTCCATAGCATTGAAATTGGAAAGGAAAATAATCTAAAATAAAATTGTTGTTAAAGAAATGATTTCTCAAATAGCAAATACGAAACGTCCCAAAGCACCTGAAGGACCGGACTGACTATGTGCTCGATTAGAGAAGGTGTACTGTTTGGTGCCAAAAATATATAATTTTACCTTAACTGACAATTTTATAAAATAAAAAGCCTGGTAATATTATCAAAATTTTATTTTGTATAGCCCCAGAACTGCATTATGAAAATATGTTGTATTGGATGTTTCCATCAGCAGTTCAACATGACTGACATTTCAACTGTTAATTTGGTGACGCAAAGAGGTACGGTACAGTATAACCTCTGGTCATAGAACCTCATGGTCAGAACAAACAAAAAAAGGATCAGACATCATAGGGAGTAATAAATAAAGAGGAAAAACAGAAACAGTATTTAACGAACATGAGAGTACAAAGATTATAGTTAGAGCACAGCCTCACCAAAAAAACATGGCTTAACTGACAATTTGTTCACAAAAACAAAGCTATGTCATCATGCAATCTCATCAGTATGGAACAATCTTTATAACTGTGTGGGTGTATGTGAATAATAGCATAAGTTCGTCGGTCACAAAGTCATATATGGGGAGAAGCTGGTTGTGGGAAGCTTGGAATGGGAGGGTCTACTCTAATACAACCTATTTTTTCATAAATTATCATTGCATAATGTTTTACTTCCATGTACCAGTAACTTGGATGATCACTTTTTGCCAGCTGATGATTTTTAACCTACAGTAGACTCCCTCTAAACCATCCACTTTTAACCGGTGTCCGCTTTAATTAGACTACCTCGACACAAATATAACATCTTTTTAACTGGCCATTTTTTATCTCAACATCGCTTTAACCGGCCGTGTTTTGCCAGAAAAGTAGTTTTTTTTTACCTACTGTATCATTTAATTCAACGTTATTTCATATTGACGTTCTCAAACCAATTAAAATGTAACATCCTGGAGGGAAGTGAATGCCACCAGATGTCAATGCATTTGGACTTACTATCCAGTAATTTAGACCACACAATAAGGAAACAAATTATTATTAGCCTAGTTTATGTTTGTTGTGGATTTCATGGGTGTCGGATGTTAGCTATAAATCATAATGTGTTTAAATTTGTTTTTCAAGTGATAATTATTTTTAGGCCATATCAAATTGTAGGGCATCTTTCTTATATGAACACCGGTTTTTCTGGCCAATCCATTATCCGGCCGCGGCCTGGTCCTGAGGTGGCCGGTTAAGAAGGAGTCTACTGTACTAGCCTAGCCTATACAGATGTTAAACAAAATAACTCATCATGTGTGTTTTAGTTGAATTGACATATTTTTTAGGCCTATTCTAATTTTTTACCTACCCCGAGTGCCGTAGGCCCCCCTACTATTTCACCTTAGTCAATAGAATACATTTTTAAAAAGCTATTTATCACGTTGAGTGCAGCATGTATCCGATAGGATACAAAGGCGTAACTTCCCGGATGCGGATGTATCCGATCGGTTACATATGACAATGACAAGGTAATGCGACTGTTTCTTCTCTAGCGTTTGAGAAGGAAACACATATTCTGCATTAGCGTGTAGGTAAGGGTATTGTGTTTTTAGATTACTTGTGATTATTATGTATTCTACAGGTTTTTAATTTTGCGCTATCATTGGACGAATGTAAAAGTATAGTTCAGCGTGGGGGTTGAGTTTTGGCATTTCATGTGCAGCAGCGAACGTGTTAAACCTTAAGCTATTGCTATTCTAAATCAAATGTCTAGGCCTACTTCAAACTTATTACCGTACCTGATAACCCAGTAAAACCATCAAAGATGAATATTGGCACAAACACATCACAGTCTTGCAGTAGTTCTAGTAAAGCTGGATTATCATGGAGACGTAGCCCATGGCGAAACCAGTGTACACCCACAGTGTAATGTATAGGTTCACTCATTGTTTTGCCACAGATAAGTTGCTGGAATCTAAACAAAAATAAAAACAGTTCATTAGTTTAAACCAGTTTTAATCAAGCTTAAAAGCCAGCTAGGCTTAATTAGAATAAATGGGTGGATCAACCACCACAGCGAAGTCCATGCTACATTGAATTAATCAAACCATAAACTTAGGTTAAGTTATGTACTAAAATGAACAAAAATGTTCTTTTAGGGGGTGCAGTTTCATAACTGGGCTATGATATTATGAATGAAAATATCGAGCGACCCTATCTATATCATATCGGATCGATAATTACTGACAAAAATACTAATTTTAGCTTTGACAAAATTTGTTCTAATCTAACTAGACCCTAAACAACATCATAACCTAAACTGATCTCCATTAATATGAGGAGCCAACCTATGCCCAGGAAGTTTAACATATGTGAGAGTAGACCATCACAGTCTAAGTAAAATACATAGGTAACTGGTTTATTTCTATAAATGTTAACTTACTTTGTTAAAATTTTACCTGATAAGTTGGCATTATTGATTATTATTTCTCAGTATTTTGGTTTTACTTGTTTTTTTATGTAAATATTCGAATGAAAATCTAAATAAAAATTGGAGTAATTTAGTTACCAGTGTCTTTGTTATTTAGGTCTAGATAGAAGTTTTAGTTGATACGATAGATATACGTCGACCGGAACGATCGATATTTTCATTCGTAGCACAGTTATGAAACTGCACCCATTTTTTGTCAATTCCTAAGATCATTTATCCATAGTCGGAACGACCAACAGATCAGAAGTCAGACGGAGGGAGTAATAACTAAGGGAGGGTAATAAATAAAGTAGAAAAACACAAACTGTATTGACATTAGGCTATAACGAACATGGAACAGTACAAGATTACAGTTAGAGCACAGCCACAACAAAAAACATGCCTTATTTATTTATTTATTTTCCCAACGGCAGATCGCCAATTTACAATAGTGGACAATGATGGTGTGGTTTGCAGTACAATATGACAAATATTAGAACTAACCATAAATTAACAAGGATTATGCAAAACAGGTAATAGTGCTTATGCTCTATGAAATGAAGTTAACAATACGAGAACATACAATAATTCTATATATATGATAATGAAACGTATTTACAACAACAACTAATAATAACAAAAGCAACGTAATGTGTAACAACAACAATAAATACAACGATACATAAATATATAGGCCTAACAGTACAATAAATAGAACATACATAAATATAAACAATACAAATAACAGAAACAGTACTTAGTACAAAATGTGCATGTTTGATAGAAAGAACAACAACAAGAGATCTGCTACGATGTAATAGACAATGCAAATATAATTTGAAACGGTGGCTAGATGTGCTCCGGTCTAAGAGTGAATGAGGCTTGCCTTCTGACTTGAGTAATGGTATCGCAGAAAAGGTCGCAATCCTGAGCGACACGATTCCCCAATCGAGTGTTGAAGCGAGCAAGTGAGCTGTTGTAGTCAAAGGATGTGGCGTGGCGTTTACGACCGAAGAGTTCCTGATGTCTGGTGCGAGTTGGGACTTTAAAGTCTATTGCTGCAAGTAAATCCGGGCAGTCCAGGAGACCTCTGATGATTTTAAGCAGGAGAGTAATATCAGCTACATCTCTGCAAAGAAAGAGTGGATCAAGACGCAGTTCACTGGATAGAGCGTCCACAGGAACTTCAAAGAAGGCAATACCATTGCGCACACCAACCAAACGAATAAAACGTCTCTCCAAAGCTTCTAGCCTTTCCTTGGTACCAATGGTGTATGGAGACCAGATTGGACTGGCGTATTCCAAGGGCTGTCTCACCAGTGCACAATACAAAGCTCTCAGTGCAGCAGGACTCTTCATCCCACGAGTTGTCCTGATGATGAAGCCAAGCATCTTGTTGGCCTGTCGGCCTGTCTGCATACTCCATCGACATGTCCAGAAAAAGTTAAGTCCTTTTGAAATGTGACACCCAAATCTCTTATTTTGTCGACTCTAGTTCATTCAACACCTGAGAGTGAGTAAGTGGCTACAACAGGTGATTTACTTCGATGGAAAGAGACGACAGCACACTTTTGAGGGTTGGCTTGCATTCGATTGGCAACACACCAACGGTTCAGGCCCTCCAGGCTGTCGTGAAGAACAGCACAGTCCTCAGAGGATGATATCTCGGCAAAAATCTTTAAATCATCTGCAAAGAGCTGAGCTTTAACTTCCAAATTGTCCACAAGATCATTTATGAATATGTTAAAAAGGTTTGGGCCTAAAATAGAACCCTGGGGGACACCGGATGATTGAACAAATTGTCTAGATACCATTTGGCCGATTTTAACAACAAGAGGGCGATCACATAGGTAGTCGGCGATCCACGAAAGAAGGGGATCTACCACGCCATAACCTCTAAGCTTAGAAACAAGGATTGCGTGATCGACCTTGTCGAAAGCCTTGGCCATATCAACATATATGAGTGTTTCTGCGGAAGGCAATGAGAACGAATTCCTGGAAGTTCAGAAAGTTTGAGATTGTTGACTTTCCAGGGACGAAACCATGATGGGCTTGATGTATGACCCTCAAAAAGTAATTCTTGAGCACATCAACAACAATGCTTTCAAAAAGTTTGCCAATTGCAGGCAATATGGTGATCGGCCGATAGTTTTTTACGTTGCTAGGGTCACCACCATCTTTAGGGATAGGAATGATATGTACCCTCTTTTCAAGGAACTACGAAAAATTCCATTTTCAAGAGATTCATTAAAGAGATCTTGAAGTGGAGTACACAGTAGGTCTTTACAGTGTCGCAGAACGGCCGGGGTTATGTTGTCAAGTCCGGCACCTTTGTTGATATTGAGATGTTCAAGTTTTACTTTTACGTCGTTTGCTAACACCTTAATCGATCCAAGGCAGTTGACAACCCGGATAATCCACCTCAGGTGCAGAAGTGGTAGAGGAAGAGAAGATGGAGCTGAAGTACGATGAGAAAAGGTTGCATTTTTCTTCAATATCATTGGCTTGCTTGTCGTCTAAATGTACAACATTAGGTAAATCAGGTGACTTTTCCTTCGCTTTAACAAGCCCCCAAAAGACTCGAGGGTTAGAGGAAATGTTGGCTTCTACATGTAATAGGTATTCGTTGTGGCAATTAGTAGCTAGACGTTGACAAGTATCTCTCAGACAAGCAAATCGGTGGTAATGTGCCATGTTAAGACTTTCCTTAAAACGTTTGTGTGCTATCTTTTTTTTCAATAATTAGTTTTTTGAGGTTGGGAGAAAACCATTTGGGAAAGCGAGGCGTCCCAAAGAGAGTAACAGGTGGGGCTCTTAAAGTGAATTCTTCGAGCATGCCCAAGAATCGGTCAAACTTAGAGTTAACAGAGCTTGACTCATGGATAATTCAAGCCTTAATGCCTTAAACTGACAATAATCAAGCTTGTGTTTTAGTTAGAGCACAACATAACACTTGCGTCATTCTTGGGAAACAACCTTATTACGTACGTGTAGTAAGGTTTTCTTTTTTGTAAGAAGTTTGGGAATCCTCCTTATGGACGTTGTTTGGGACTCACCTGAACCATACTTACTAAACCTACTGTACACCTTTTCCAGGCTGGCTCTGTTCCCCATGGCAACCATCACATTACTTCAGGGGACGGTTGTTTAATATAACCTACAGTATAATATTAACCGAAATGTAAGAAATAGGAGGGTAAATACTTTTTTTAGCACCTGAACAAAAAATAACTCAATAGCCTAATCATACTTAAAATCTATATTTCCTTTTAGGCCTAAACACTAAAAACCACGAGATAGGGACTGATGGAACACCAAACAACTTTATAAAATGATCCCTCAAGACTAGTAAGATGTAAGACTAAGATACTAAAACCTACTAAAATATACTTTTAGGTTTACGGCAAAAGTTTGTTATCTGACTTCATCACTATTAGGCTACCAGTTTTTTAATGAATGACACCTGTTGAGATATTATTAGTAGACCTAATGAGTTATCAATTTCCATAAAGTACCATATTCAAACCCTTATTGTAACATAATGATGGTTAAAAAATACTTTAAAAAGCCTAGGCCTAGGCCCTATAGCATAAATATCAAAGACTAAATAACTTAGGAACTAAATTTACAAATAATTAAAACCAAACTTAACTGAAAACGAAATTTCTGATGCCTTTGAATTTTGCTGTTTATATTTCAAGATCGATCGTTGCCGATTCATCCAGCTCCACTGAACTTATTTTATCTAGCCTAGGTTCTTGAGGAACATTGATTGCTGTGTTTGTGATTTTACCACATCTTTTTATTTTTATTTTTTTAATGGTATAACTTAACACTAGCTCTTGAATTATAACATTAGGTAGCTTAGCAGGAATTATTATGATATTATATTAGTTTTAATCATTCAAATAAACAAAACTATATATTGTTACTAACCTAAACCATTTTGTTGACTTTACGCTAGGAACTAAGTGGTCTCTAATTCAGTGGCGCTGATGATTGATGTTATTAACAAGCAAAAGATTTGTATCATATTTATAATCGTAATTTACGTAGCAAAATTACCAATATAGAATCAAAGCAACACTTGCATCAGTTAAACTGAACACATCAAATTAAATTACCTAACGTATATAACCTCATGAATAAAATAATAACACTACTGTCTGTCAGTGACATATGACATGACATTGTCCAAAATCATAACACATCGTCAGCTGATCAAAAATATTCACGTCATAGGTTGAGTGAAGATAGCTATCCAAATATGCCCTTTTCATAGGTTTTCTTTTTTATTATATAATAATGTTTTATTTTAATTTCATCAGTTTCTTCTTTTGATTGTTTTCTTTGCTTTTTCTTTCTTTTTTTCCAGTTTCCGTTGTTTCCACTTTCATTATATGTTTTTTTTTTCACCATTCAATACCTAATTTATAGGAGTGCGATCTTAGGCCCCCCGTACACGTAACGATCGGTCGACGACCGGCGAACCACGACCGATCGCAACAGATTGGTCTCTGAAGCGTGATTCCACACACGTAACGATCGGTCGACTGCCGGCGAACCACGACCGATCGGAACGAAGCGTGGTCCTCAACTCGCAGTCGGTATTTTGCAACCAATTTTATAAAGTGTTACATTTATAACAATGTTATAAAAATTGCTACATAAAAAATTCCAACGCCTTTATTATTCCAACGCAATTATTCCATTGCCAGAATAATTGGCAATTATTCTGGCCCAATTCTCGAGTTGGTCCAGAATAACCAACTCATCATGGTGCTATTCTCATGATGAGTTGTTATTCCCTCATACAAGAAGTGGCTCTTAGATAGGAATAGAGCCCGTGGTTATATACAATATATTGTAATAATATAGTCCCGTGGTTACATCGGGACGGGTGGCAACCCTGGCGGGCTCCAAGGAGACTGTAGGCCAGGGCCAGGAGAGCCGCATCCCATAAGAGCAATGGTGTCACTTTCTGCGACATCCATGGATGTCGCCTACCGGCAAGTGTTGCCAACGAAACAGCAAACAACAATCGTTCTTGTTTGCGTTAGAAATTTTTTGTCTCAACAATTACTAAAATAAGGAATTTCAAAGCAAAATAGGGTAGAATTTATGGTTTTAGATTTACCTTGACTGATAATTTGTAATTTGGTCATTACCTAATGGTTTGTTATCAACTAATAATCCAAATTTAAAATAGAGTAATATGGTGTCGTTTAGATAAATATCGTACCCATGGCAAGACTGCTTCATTCTCTTATTCAATCAGCTGTGTAATGGTAAATATTATAACGTAACTTGACTTCCGTTTTAGTTTAGACGCTTCATATCCGGAACACAAAAAAAAGCTATACGGCTGACCTGGGAAGAAGTTATGCTTCTTCCTCTACAGACCTTGGGCGGGCTCCACTTGGCCTTCCGCCGTCGACCGATCGGAAGCGTCCCCTCCCCAACACACGCAACGATCGGCAGCACGACGGAGGCTGGTCGGACGACGACTGATGGGATTCTCATCAGATCTGTGGGAATCTGTTTTATGATTTTTCCTTAATTAACTATGACTTCCTTCTGTTACGTATCCTCGAGAAGTCTAATGAAAATTTTAGTGACCAATGCCATATTGTACATCATTAAAGATTTTGATATTACCTAAATAATATGCCACACAACCTCATAAAGTCAAGTAGGCCTACTTCGTATGGCCGACGTTATTATATTTTTAAGTGTCTGAATTAATATATGGATTAATTGCAAAGTTTGATTTAAAGTTTGGTTATCAATTTGAGGTTAAGTTTACATGGCATGGTTTTATAAGTGAGATTTTTAATTTGATGTACATGTCAACCTATTGCTCCTCATCGGCCGATGACTCATCAGACTTTAACCGATGACACTGAATGATAATATCAAAAAATAAGATTTTAGTCCTCAACTGATTTTCGGCGCTTTAAGGTTGGAGTCAATCCAAATTCCTCCTTTCCCCCATAAGAGCAGTGTTAAACGGGATGTCAAATAACTCTTTTATTTATAATCAGAAAATAATGTTTTATAGCTCTAAATAAAGGGTTCATCAGGGCGGATTTGGTTTGCGAGAGGAATTTTTTATGAAATTAGTGTTTTTTTACTAACTTGAAATAACAAAGCAAGTTTTTTTACTACTTTTAAAACATTTTCTACAGAGTTTTATAAATTATTTACAAAGAATCGATTTCGCAAAAGAAACCGGGAATTTAATTGTGATTCAAACGCTATTTATTATGAACCAATCGGATAAAAAATAAAGAAATTATATTACAAATGCCGGGGACAAGTTTAGCATTGCTCTTATGGGAAATAAATCCAACATTGCGGCACTCCAACGCCCTCTTAAACTTCCATCTAGATAATTAATAAAATTACTTAGCAGTTTCCAGACTTTTCAGCACCCCTGTAGGCCTATATAGGCTTTGACTATATTTTACAAAGTTAAGTCTATAGCCTTATTATAGTTAAGTTTATAGTTTATACTTAAGTTATAGCCTTATTAAATTTTAATAAAACCCATACCATATTGATTTCGACGATGAATTTTACTGTTAAGTATAAAAGTACCAGGGGGACCGAGCTTAAGCTCGGTAAAATTATTACTTTCGTTTCTCACACAAAGCTCGTTCGCTCCGCTCACTCGCCAGGCGGAAGGTTTGCTGCACATTGGTATGATTTTCCTAAAACCACAGGTTAAAGATGTAACACATTGGTTTATTTTATCTACAGTTATCAGCTGATTTTTGTTCAGTTAAAAAATTTCCATAAGGATAACATGGGATCTTTGAAGGGCTCTAGCGCGAAAACCGGATTTTTCCCAGCTATGGGACCAGCTCCAATCGATTTCTGGTGGCCAAAACCCCCATATTCCAAAATTTGAAGGAAATCGTCGGAGCCGTTTTTGAGATAATTGTGCAAGCAAACAAGCAAACAAGCAAACATTGCTCGTATAAGAGTATAGGATATTTTTTCTGTTTGTATAATTTTTTTTGTAATTTGTTTGTAATTTTTATACGGTGTGATATTTTTATAAACGTCATTATATTTGAAAAGCAATGGCAATCATGTGGCGTAGGCCTAATAATAGGTACTAAATTACTCTACCTTATTTCAAAGTTCTCATTAAAAATCTATACTTTATTGCAATACTAAATACAATTGTTCAGTACTAATGTAGAACAAATAAGAATTTTACATATCAGCATTACATTACTTCCGTTCATATTTTTTTGTATAACCTTAAACTCGTTTTAAGTATTTTAGTGAAACCATATAAAAGACCATAAGAACAAACAAATTAGTATTTTGAATTTTTATTTTGGCTTAACAGTTAACGATGAAAATCCAAAAATTGGTTTAACATGTTATTTTTAGATGAAATCAACGAAAACCTAACTCGCTAATTTATTGACATAACTTATTTGTTCAATCACTAGGTAGGGCTTAACTGATGTTTGCTTACTACATCCTAATGGCGGTAAACCTCCATACTCACCCCCATGGGGTTTATGTAGAAAATAAAAAAGTGTTGAATATTTATAAAAATTGATTTTTTCCTTACCTAACCATTATATTTTCTAACAACTAATTTTACTAACAACATCCCATGGCAGCAAACCTCCAAACTCATTCAAATGGTGTTTATGGTAAAAATACAAAATCTCAATTTCCTTTGGAAATTCGTGGAGTGATCAGGTCTGCTGCGACATAGGGGTATTTTACTTTATTACGTTTTATTAATAACTGTAACTACTGTCCGCGATTCAAGAGAAGAGACATGTACTTCCATGAAAATTTCCTTATTTGTTTACATCGATTTTTTACCAGAACAATATCACTCTACATTAAAGCTAACAAAATGACAATACTTTGTGTGTAAAAGCAAAAGGTACTCCACAACCAACGAAAATGCTCTAGCGCTCTCGAGGCGTTCTACGGCCGACGTGGTGCACTCACATGGTGCTACAACGCCTGACGCTATGACAGTCACACCCGATACTGCGGTCTTCATGATATCAAACGAATAATATTATTCACATAATTTTTTACAGTTCAACTCACCAAAACCTAAAGTAGAAGTATTGTTTTGAAATGAGCATGCAAAATTCTGTTGGTAGTACAAAAATGTCGTTGGAAGTTTGCTGAAATGATGTACACTTATTTCTAACTTTGTAGATTTGGTTTTTTATCCAGTGGCTTCAACAGACATCAACATTTTTTTCTGTGATACGGTACTCTGAAGGCAAATATTTAAACAATGCAAAAATCGTCCATTCATTTTATCTTTATATTGCAAAAAAATATAAGGAATAAAATATTGCAAAATTATCTTTGTATTAACAAGAAAGCTTGAATCTTTTCCTCCTTTTTACTCATCTTCTATGCACCGAGAAAATCGCGCAAACCGTTAGAATGGTAAAGCACGGTGTAGAAGATATGTTATTATTTACTATCGACACGTTTACGAATGGGTCTTTTTTTACTGGTTTAAGTCTAGAGTTTAGGTAAAATTAGACATTATGGAACAAATTAAGATAATTATTCATACATAATAAGGGTTCTTTAGAGCTAGGTAAGAATAGTTTAAAAATAGAACTACTTGATTTATAAGACTCTTAGTAAACGCACACATAAAATTTCAAATTAAATATATATAAGATTTTTTATTTCCTTAGCAATTTTAATATTAATGAGTATGATATTTTTACAAAAGATCCAACGATAATATACCCATTCTTTTCCAATGCAATAAACTAGCCTATACAGCCGCATAAGGAATATTCTTTTATTTAATTGTAAATTTTTAATCTTATAACGATAACTCACCAATTTATACAGCAAGGGCAGACTAAGACTACGATGATAAGAACTAAGGACCCGGCGGCATTATGCAAAATAAGTGAATAGTGTGTACATAATCCACGAGCGATGTATCTAATCGCATATCGAATAAAATATCGGATCGCGTCGACGCATTACAATGAAACTTACAATATTCGTAAGTAAGTTATTTTACATTCCTTGGAAGGTCACAGCTCAGTTGTTATGTTTTCGTACAAAACATAAACAAAACAATTTAGCTAATCAATATTTTTTATGATTACGTGACAAATATTTCTATTAGGTCTGTGTCTATTATTCTGTACCACACCATTACTTAAAACCACCAATAAATCTAGGTAAATACAATATTTAATTTAAGACATTTTAAACTGGATAGATATGGTACTCCTAACGAAGCTTATCGGTTGTTGGCGAGTGGTACCTCCGATCCAGAACACTCTCGAAGCTGCTCGATACTAATCGATTCAATAGTTAACCGGGTTATCGAATAGTCGCCACTAGTATATATCAGTGGTCACGTGCTTCATATCGATTGTTCACCGGACACGTGACTAGATGTCGCGCTCTACCGGTGAGATCTCCAACTGTGTCAGCAGTGACGTAGGCTACTTGGTCACCGACGACGTAACGATCACTTAAGGACAATGTAGAGTAATATTTTAAAATATGTTTACGGCAACCATTAAAATGTTCAAATTATGTAGTTGCATGTTGCACAGGGTGTTTATAAGACTATACAATTTTTTGTGTTACTAAAATTACATTGATAAAAAGAATAATTACTTACATATTTGAATATTCTGAAAGGGTGAGTTCCCAAGTTAAAGTACAGTTCAACGTGAGAAATCTTAATTTTCCTGGAAATGTTTATGGTTAAAAATTAGTTTTCCCATTTTCAACTAAGCGGATGTAATGGAAGTGACTGCTGTAATAATCTTCTCATGAATATTTCTATGGTCAAGGTTATTTTTATATATGTTATTTTTTGCTACTAAAAAAATGATATCTGGGTTTCCCCTAGCAGGGCCCTCGATGGCCGTGGAAATTTTCTTCTGGTGCTGATTTTGGTCTCGATAAGATGACGTAAGGCCCAATCCTATCGAGTGATGGCAATAAGAGACTTATACACCATCTTTTATTTTTGGCATAAAATAGTAAATAAAATATATCCATGATCTTAAACGCCTACAAGAGAGGAATTTTGATGAAGAAAAAAAAAAAAAAAAAAAAAAAAAAACATGGGAAAACTGCGTTTTAACTTAAACATTTGCAAGAAAGTGAATTATGCCATTGATTGATGGAACTATGTAAATGGTGTGCAGCAAACTTGTAACTTGATCTTCGAAAATATATAAATTTTAGGTGATTTATTTATTTAATGTAATTTAAGTAATACTGAAATTCGTGTGATTTTTTTAAACACACATCCACATAATAATGGGGAATATTATGGATAGACCTACTATAGTCTGTTCAGGTACATAAATAATAATACGCTACAAGTTTAAACTCTTGAACTGTCAAAAGCCCCCTACAAAAGGCCTAAAATTCTCAAAGTCCTCTAGTACGGTAAAGCACTTCCGATTCCAGCATTTCCATTCTGACTTTTAGTTCCGCACACTGGCCAAGGAAGTTGATATGAATCTCCAAGTTCTCAAAGCATTTATTTATCAGACCTGCAATTACATCAATTCCAAATGAATTTTAATCAAACTGCGTTACACCACAGGAAGTTCTTCTGTTGTTTCCAGCACATTACGTAATGCTGTCCTAATTTGTAAACATGAGTAAAACACGTATCAAGGTGAGAATAAAAACACGACGATCACCATATTTTGAATTGCATTTATACCTTACACATCGAGGATCTCAATGACTGTTATGTCATGTGGTGCAACCTTAAAGTTGCACAAATACAGGATATTAAAAGGATAACATTGCTCGACGATTATATTGTTTTCACTGGTTTGCATGTTATCTTTATTCATGAATAAAAGAGTATTTTATAAACATTCTAAAATAAAAAATCTTATTGTGAGTAAACCAAATAAAAAAAAAATAATAATAAAACTTTTCTGTCCATTTATTTTTCAAAAATAGTTTTATTATTCTTCTGATGAGTAAAAATAGTAGTTTTCATCACTAGGACAGAAATTAAATGTTTTTTTCTGTGAGCAATAAGCTCGGAAATAGCGACTAAGCACAGAAAAACACTTTCCGTCCAAGTAATGCACAACGTTTTTCAACATACTGCAAAAATATGAAGGTAACTTAAACAATGAAAAATTTATAACAAAAAATGAAAATTTCATTTATTATCTGTTTACTTTTAGTAGTTGACTTTCATCACTTTCATTTTAATTGGAATATTTCTTAAAACAGCTGATATGTAAGTTGAATATCTTAAGAAAAAATAACATTCGAGGTTAGCGCATCGAAAAAAATGAGTAGAGGTTTTTCGGTGCACTTTGAAAATGCTACAGAAAACGCTTAAGGCGAACTAATTAAATACCAGAAAACAGCGGTTCTACGTGCAGTATGATGAAAAATGTATTTACTTGACGTTTTCACGAAAAAAGGGTTTTTATTTTAGGCGTTTTTAAAGAAATGAGTCTTTGAAGATTCTGGTACGAAAGAGGAGAAATTATTTCCTCTCCTAAAATAAATTAAAAACATTTTAGTGTAGTTTCATATGTCCAAAATAGTATAAGTGTTTTCGTTCTCAAATATCTTTATTGGAGAAGCTACTTCAAATCGCAATCTACCATTATTTTACAGTGGAGTAAGTTAAAGCTGAGATCTAAGTATCGCCTATAACCAACATCTCCTTGAATGAGGTGTTGCTTTAACACAACGAATTGGTTAACATTGATCTTATTAGGGTAACCATAGCTTTTCAAATCCAAGAACATCATTTATTTTAATCAGGAAGACAATCATAAATCCTACAAACCACAATTCTCTGGAAGGAAACAGTCTTTTTGATTGCACTGCTGATGCTCAGATATTGCCCCAGGCGTGTTCCGAGTCCATTGTCATTTCTAATTTTGCACGTGACTGGAAAGTTCGATCCGAAGTGTGGTGGGACGTGAGACATAGTACTACAATCTAAAAGATGCAACATCATCTGATTATTCCGCCGGAGTGGAGGTTTTGGATATACGTCTTCAATGACCACGCCTCAACAGGTTTACCAACCAGAACAGGTTTGAAAAAACCTGGAGACAAATTGATTCCGGTGGGGAACTCCCAGCGAAGGATTATTATTATGGTCATCAAGCCAGTGCCAGTGTAGGGAAGGTCAGGATGCAGTCATTGTTTGTAATCACACCTGTTCGAGTCCAGGAAGGTTATTTTAATACGGCGTTCATCCGCAACGTCAGCGTCAATTGTGAGACTTGGCTTTTACCACCATCAAGAATAAGATCGTAATATACTATAAAAAAATGAATACGTAAATTCTTAGTCATATTTAATGTTCTACGAAAAACACTACTTTTGACTTTGTGTTGAAAACATGTAACAAAACTACTAGATTTTTTCTAGAATATTTAATGGTGAATAAAAAATATACAGTATTTCTAGTTTTCTCTCTTTAATTAATGTTTTTACTTTTACGCAAGATCCAATTTTATGTTAATTTAATTTTTTGTAATAATCTTTCAAATGACCCTAATTACTTTCATAAAACTAGACAACTTTTTTTGCCTTTGTTGTTTTGTTTCAAGTATATTTAAAGTAACTTAAGTTGACAGATTATAGTGATCGATGAGAATATATTACGATTAATCTTTTAAAAAGTGGGCATAGTACATATTGTAGTTAAGATCAACGAAACATGCTTACAATAATCAGTTTTTATTGCTTTCAATAAGTTGCATCAGCATTACAATTTCCTTAGCAATTACGTTTGTTTTTTTTTTGTTTTTTTTTTTTTTTATAAAATTATTGTTTTAATCGTAACTAGTATACGTGTTGCTCGAAATCGAGCAGTTCATTTTAATACAATACGAATGTTACTTTTAGCTCTAAATCAATGACATCCGACCAATTCAATATTGTGAATATATTTAATCGCCAAAACTACACGTATTTACAGCTGATTATTAACAGATGTTTAAAATGCTTTATTTAATCACAATGTTATTTAAATGGGAAATATAAAGATTTCAATGGTGAATAGCGCCTTTATTTTCAGTCCGATTCTCATCAGTTTTTGGCGGAAACAACTACAGACCAAGCCCTATCCAACGAGACCAAAAACTTGAAAATCGGTTGAAAATTGTAGGAGGAGTTCTCAAGACAAAAAAACCCTTAGCGTATTAAATAAGTATAGATTTTTTACCGTTCGAACTTATTTTATGATTTTTTTCATTTCTTCTTTATATTTTTATTTATCTATTCATATTTGTACATATTCATACATAATTTTATTTTTTCCCATAAGTAACTTGCATTTACTCTTATACTAATTATTATTCTTCAATTTTATAAAACGTTTCCTCGATAAGGTATTGAATTTGCATTTAAAGTTGTAGAAATCGTTGAAGAATACATTTTTAAATTAATTGGAGTGGTAATTTTTTGAGTATTGTTTTTCCATTATAAATTATATATCTTACAAAATAAAGTTCTGTGGAATTCTGTAGGTGTAGGTTGTGATTTACTTATTTCGCTAGTTACATTCATAAAAGGCGTTTCTTTTATTTTGAAAACTGTTTTTAAAGTATAATTAGACCAAAACGTTAAAACAAAAGTTTATTTTGTTTGAAGATAGGTTGGCAAGATTCCATGGTATAAAAAGTATGCTTTAGTTAAACTAAAAATCAACTAGACTTAAATGCCTTTAAAATTACTTATAACTTCCTTTGAAGAAAGTAAATTAAAAATAATATCTCTCAACCTTTTGAAAGTTATCGATGAGATCAAGTTCAACGGACCACAATGAAGTTATCAAAGTTTTAATTCGATTAGGGAGTTTGGTCGCTCAAAAGCTGGAAAGTGGAAGCATTTCGGATTGATTAATGTTTGTGTCGAAAAGAAAATTGTAATAAAATAATACAAATTGTTTGAGTTATTCCTTTATTTGAAATTTAAGTACTTGGATAAATACTCAATGAACTTTTTAATCGTGTAGACAAGGGAGTAGATCCTAAAAATGTAAATTATCATTTTTATTATTGCATTAAGTTATTATTTACATTTAAAATCAAACATACATTGGGAGTAGTAGTGACATAAATGTATTTAATTACATATAGAAACATATTTTTAAGCTATACTTGCATACAAGAAAGGTTCGGTGTTGGCTTGATACAGATAACACGGAATATCTTGGCCTGTGGTGATCGTTTACATTTCAAACAATTGGAGTAGAGCGACGAAGTTGCAGATTGTCGCAGACTGTTTTTAGTACCATATGTTTACTAATTTGAATACAGAAGTGCAGTATGTCAGAGGCCAAGATATTCTGCGATATCTGTAACCTGTATAACGCATACTGTACTATAATGTTGGACGAGCAAATGCTGTAACCTAGTACAATACTTATGTTTGAAGATATGGCAATAAGAATAGAATTTGTAAATTATTCAGCAATCTTGTCCATCCAAAACTGGGTCTAAACATTTAATTTTAGTTAGGAGTTTTTATATGTTTTTGTTCAAAGTTGCCTTAGAATCAAAACAAGGCGCAGACCAACAAGGAAATTATTGATATTCACAAGGGTACTAAGTAAAATCTTTAGTCTATTGAAGGCTGCGGTCTACCCCAACCAAAACAACAACAATGCCGAATGCCGCCTCGCGGCCGTAGCGCTAGGCGAGTTTGATGGCTGCAGAGGTTTACGGGGATCGTGTTTCAGAATTAACCGATTAAGATAGAGATTAGCTGTTAACTTATTATAAAAGTAGAAAAAAGGCTCTAGTCGGCTATATTTTTAGAATTTTAAAATAAAATTTCTAATTTCAGTAATAACCGTCTAAAATCATCTTGTTTTTTAGTTTTGTAAATACAGAGGTTTACGGAGATCGTGTTTTAAAACTAACTACTTAAGATAGAGATTTGCTGTTAACTTTTTTTTTTAAAGTAGAAAAAAGGATCTAGTCGGCTATCTTTTTAGAATTTTAAAATAAAATTTCTTATTTCAGCTATAACTGTCTAAAATCATCTGTTTTTTATCGATTTTTAACTGAAGTTTTCTATTTGTTTTAATTAACTAATTACAAAAGTGTAACAGAGGGAAATTATTACCGTTATTCTTCTTTAATGTGACACCTTATATAGCTCTAGGCCTCATTTAGCAGAAGATAACACGATTCTAAAAAAACCCTTGCATTTGGGTGCGCGCCAGGGGTAGACCGGGGTGGTCCCGGGCTCCGGTTTACCACTGACGCGCACCAAATGCAAGGGTTTTTTTTAGAATCGTGTTATCTTCTGCCAAATGAAGCCTAGAGCTATAAATAGGGTGTCATATTAAAGAAGAATAACGGTACTAATTTCCCCCTGTTACACTTTTGTAGTTAGTTCATTAAAACCAATGGAAAACTTTAGTTAAAAATCAAGAAAAAACAGATGATTTTAGACAGTTATAGCTGAAATTAGAAATTTTATTTTAAAATTCTAAAAAGTTAGCCGACTAGATCCTTTTTTCTACTTAAAAAAAGTTAACAGCAAATCTCTATCTTAAGTAGTTAGTTTTAAAACACGATCCCCGTAAACCTCTGTATTTACAAAACTAAAAAACAGACGATATTAGACGGTTATTACTGAAATTAAAAATTTTATTTCAAAATTCTAAAAAGATAGCCGACTAGAGCCTTTTTTATACTTTTATAATAAGTTAACAGCTAATCTCTATCTTAATCGGTTAATTCTGAAACACGATCCCCGTAAACCTCTGCAGCCATCAAACTCGCCTAGCGCTACGGCCGCGAGGCGGCACTCGGCATTGTTGTTGTTTTGGTTGGGGTAGACCGCAGAATTAAGGTAAATTATAACTTTTAAACATATCTGAAAAATATTTGTTGGGAGTTTTAAGGCTGATATTAAATACACAACTTCTATCTATTATATTGTTTTTTTTAATAGCTCAAATAATTTTTTAAACAGTTAAAACCCGCAACCATGTGGTCGTTAAAGTTTTTGATTTAAGTTGTCTGTACTTATTTCATCCGTTTAGCCTTTTTGTTAGGACCACTCGTCCTACAATTCTCAATCGATTTTCAAATTTTTGGTGTCGTTGGATTAGGCTTGGTCCGTAGTTGTTTCCGTCAAAACTTTATGAGAATTGGACTTAAAACAAAAGGGCATTATCCATAAATTAAATTAGAAAATTTTCCCTTAAATTAACATTGGGATTGGGTTGAGCATTTTAAACTTCTGTTAATATACAGATGTAAATACGTGTAGTTTTTGGTGATTACTGATATTCACAATATTGGATTGGTCGGGTGTTTTTTTATGTAGAAGTCAATAGGCTCGTTCACGATCATCCACCGTAAACTGGTTCATGATCGTGAAGAGCACAATGTAACTTTTGTATTGGATCAAAATAAGTTGCTCGATTTCGAACAACAAGGACACTAGTTTTTGTAATAGGCCTACCCCCTGCTCATCAATATTCCACGTGTTGACACTAGAGGGAGTGACGCAAACTTAGTAGTTCTCGCAGCATTCTAGATAGCGTGTTCAGCAATCAGCAATAAAGCGCTGCCGAGCAACACCTTGCGTCATCAGAGGATCCTGCTGACCTCCTGTCGACAGGAAGAGCGATGCACCGGAGTTGCACTGGTGCAACTGTACGATGGAGGGGGGGGGGGAGGGGGAGGCACCGGACCGCCGGAGTACAAGGGGTGGGCGCGCCGACTGAACAGAGTTGTAGTGCAGGAGTCGGGAGGACATGGAATTCATGACTATCATGAAAAATTATGGTTTTTAAAGTAAAGTGTAACAAATTATCTTACTGGATAAAAAAATCATTCCTCAAAATACAACTTAAAGTTTTTAAAAACTAGAAATTTGAAAAAAATATTAAAATAACGATTATTAAAATAATTCTGAAACATAAACGAAAATGCCATTTTCAATGATATATCCTCCCCTCCCCACATGAATCTGTTAGCGTAGTTACAGTTGGTGCTCAACTTACATCCTTACATATTACCTACAGAGTTTTCTTGGACAGTATAACTAGAAATTTCAGCCATGTTAACACAGTCAACATTTCAAAATGTATATAAAAATGTATCATCGTAAAATTTTAACCAACAATATTTCTTAAGTACTTTCTTAGCTCGTCTTTATAAAGAACCTAGCCTATTTTAAATGTACAGTATATATAAAACTTCTTTCCATCTACAGTAAGTATATTACTTATTTAAAATACCAATATAAATTTAAAATCCATACTTTGTTTTCATAAGAAATGCAATTGGAGCTGATTCTATTGTGTGGGTACTGCAGTTTTCCTAAGTAATAGCTGGTTTTGCCAGATCTAATTTCAGATTGCTAACCCGGAAAGATTCGATTTGACTTCCCCCTTAAAAATAATGACTCTTATATGAGGCAAATGTGAGTACTTAAATTTAATTAGAAAAATACTCTAATGATGCAATGAACAAAAGGGTCATTTACAGAACAACAGAGTCATTTATTTTTCGTTTTAAATTGCATACAATGACTTGCAAATTGGGTGAAAATTACGAGTTGCATGGAGCCGTTGAGAAGTAATGTGGTTTCGCATCAGACTTGTTATTATACGGTGGAGCGTTCGTAAGTCCGTCCGACCGTCCGTCCGTCTGACCGACCGTCGCTATCTAGATGTACTTGGCTCTGACCTCAATGGGACCTTTATTTTTCTCAGCATTAGCTTACAAAACAGTAATCCCTTTCCGCCTCTTACGCTAATTATTGGACGCTAATGATATTACTTAAATCTGCTGCCACTAATGTTATCTAGAGGTTTCCAAAACTTTAGATTGTGAGACAAACAGCAATTATTAGTTTGCCATTCTTCAAAATAGTGTGGTGTATACAGGGTATCACAATCATCGGTACCCTAACTAGCAATGCATACAGAGTACACATTATAATTTAAATTAGTAATATCATTGTGAAAGTTTGCAATAATATTATACATGTTTCCGGAGTGATTTGAAGTACCCCCGTCACGGCAGACCTGCCTACTCAGCGAGTTTCCTATGGAACTTTGGTAACCCTCCTTCCCCCCATTAACACCATAGAAGTGTGGTTTGGCGCCATATGGGATTTGTAAGCAATAATATAAGTTAAACTCTTCCCAGTGAATAAACATAAATTTTATCAAGCTGTATCAACAGTAGTGGAGAAACGCGGGAGCTGGCTCAGTTCAAGGTCACCTGAGCGATGACGTCATCGAGGTCAATGACCCCACCGATGACGTCATCGATGATGTCATCGATGACGCAATCGATGACGTCATCACCAATTACGTCATTCTGTGACGTCACACCCATGACGTTGCAGAAATGACGTGGCGATGACGTCATCACCCCTTACGTCACCAAGATGACGTCATCGATGTCACAAAGGTCAAGGTCACGCTGAAACCTAAAATTTTTAGGCACTTTTGCTGTTTCTCGCACTACGCTCCGAGTTTCAGTCAGGTTTCAATGACCTTGACGACTTGGAGCGAAATTAGACGAGAAACAGCAAAAGTGCCGAAGAAACTCAAAGTTTGCAACGTGACTCTGCCTAAACCGTCATGTGACACCGCTCGAGTGACCTTGAACCGATACAACTCCCGCGTTTCATCATTACTGTAACCGCGATGCGCACCCTACGACAGACACCGAGCGACTGACTGTCCGGCCCTGCGCACTCTAGGTATATTGACTCGAGAGACTAAGACTCTAAATTGTCAGGAATGGGAGTAACTAACTGAACTTTGCAAGGAAAAGTCATTTCCTCCAATATTCTAAACAAATCTTCATCAGTAAAACTTACATTAGTCTGTTTGGTATAAAACTTAGGGTGTCCGCGCAACAGTTTACGCCACTTAGCTAAAGTCGAAACCCGCTTGACCTTGAGCGGTGGACACTGAGCAGCTAATAAAGACTTAACACGGCTAAGTTTCTTACCCAAAGTGTCTCGCGACATGGCTTCCCCTCACAAAAGTCCGCACAATACTGAGAGACTGTTGGTAGCGCATGAGCCAGGGCAAAAGTGGAGGGGGGTAACAGCAGGAGTGGGGGAAGGTCACAGTGGTGGGGGAAGGTGAGGTTATACGCTGGAGTATCGCATCACTTCACCATGAGCTGTCCTACAGTCAACACGCTGTTCTCTCGGGCTGAGTTGGCAGTAGAAGAAACATTGGTGTACAGCTTAGGCTGTGAGGGGCGAGGAAATAAAGTCAAAGTGGAAGTTTTGTTTAACTCCAAGATAAAGAGTTGTGTAAATAAACTAATTGTATCCCAGCAATCTCCAATAACTTTAAAGATATACCGATATATAAAGAGAAATCTCATTCTTTGGCAAAATGAATTGGAAATGGAAAAGACAACAGTAAAATTAATCTAACTTAAAATCTGGACTGGACACTCATGGCGATACTACGTGGCGTGAAAACGCCACCCTAAACATTACAAGTTAGGTTAGTGAGCACCTCTGGTACGATAACCGACGTGCTAGAGTTAAAGTGTGATGACCTTGAGTCAAAAACACTGAAATACTACAAGTCGATATCGTCCCAGAGGTAAAGTGTAGTGACCTAGATTCAAGACTTGTAAAAATACTTACATATAGAGAGTTAGAAAACAGCGAGGTGCACCGCATGGAAGCCGGAGACATACTGGCTGAGCGGTGTTGTGCAGCCTAGGGACTCGGTTGTGGAGGGGGTATAGCCAACACTTAGAGTAGAAGTGTAGTGGGTGACCTTGACCCACTTGACCCCCCCCACCCCCCCCCCTCCCCATCCCCCTCCCCCCCTCCCCCCCGAACATTTTTTTCGGAAAAATTTTTGACCTTGACCAAAAAGTTTTTTGCTCCGGACGAGAAGTGCCCCCCCGAACTTTTTTTTCGGAAAATTTTTTGACCTTGACCAAAAAATTTTTTGCTCCGGACGAGAAGTGCCCCCCCCCCGAATTTTTTTTTCGGAAAATTTTTTGACCTTGACCAAAAAGTTTTTTGCTCCGGACGAGAAGTGCCCCCCCCCGAATTTTTTTTTCGGAAAATTTTTTGACATTGACCAAAAAGTTTTTTGCTCCGGACGAGAAGTGCCCCCCCCCCCCGACAAAAAGTGAACCCCCCCCCACCCCCACCCCCACCCCCTCCCCCACCCCTGATATCCTGGGCGTGGCAGCCCCGGTGGGGATATAAGGCGGCCCGGCCACAGCCAGCTCGCAGTCCGCTCCCAGGACTGTAGAGACAAGGGCTAGCCCACTCCTTTGATGTTGACGCTCGCCGCGCGATCCCGACCCCCCTTCCCCACCCCGCCTAGCCACACCACCCAGTGACGTATACTTGGGACAACCTGGCCGTACGCGCCGCGCTGTTAGCGTTGTACCTCCCTATTCTGCTATGTTTTTGGTGGTTTAAAAATTTTACGTAGTGATTAAGTATTTGTTTTAACACAGTATTATATCATACTTGTAATTTAAAATAAGAGATTACATTTTTAAACGTACGAGTGAAAACTACTGAACGGATTCTGCGTCATTTTGGTGTAAATATATATTTCCTTTTCTCTGGATGATTCGAAATATATGTGTAAATACTATATAAAGATGTAAAAATTTTATCTTGGCATATTGATAAATTTGTTTGCGATTTCTGATCGATTGTATTACTTTGCTAGTACTGTCCAAAATTTAAGTTTAACATCATTTGCCGATTATGATTATTGTTTTTGTAAACAAAGCTGACGATTTGTCAAATAGTATACTAAAGCAAAAAAGGCTGATGTTGCAACGAGCTAAATAACAGTGGATGGTAAACAGTTTGTAAACTTAACAAATTACATCTATAGATTTTTACCTTTAAAATTGGCTTTAACAATGTAAACAGGCTTTATGAAGAACGAAACATGGGAATTAAACCTGTTTATATTTTATTGTATTTACTATTTTAGCGTCATGTTTAAAGTCTTTAAATTAATTTAACAATCGTAGTATAATGAAATGCGACGCTTTAAGTTTAACTGATTACAAAGGCTAAGAACACTTTCAGTTTGGTACAATGTAATTTCAATTTGGCATTGGTATTGGTAATCAATTTGGTATTTGGTACAATATAATATAATTGGTATTGGTTCAATATAATTCAATACAAGGAAATGAACTAAAATTATTAAACACACAAAAGCTATCAAATAGGCCTAACCATACTAATTAGTTATAATAATCTATTACTATTTTCCATACTTCCTGGAAACCTCATATTTAACAAGAAAACAGTCCTTCATAATATTATTGTATGTCAAAAATTATTTAAAGGGTTGGAAAAATTTGCTGAAAAAACGTTATTTCCACTCGCCTAACTCATTTTTTTTTTTTTTAAATGCCATACTTTAATCTTTCAAGAAAGTACAAACGTAAATAACGCTTTTAAGATAAACATAAGGAAAAAATTAATTGCGTGTGAAATCAAGAAAAACTAAAGTTTATCAAGAAATTTGTCCAGTATAATTTAATTTTTACTTGAATATTTTAGACCATTAAATCGATGAGTATATTGATGTATTCTCTGCCTTTAATAAATTCTTCAATCATAAAGTTATTTCATTTCAAAGTTATGCAATCAGCAAGTGTATTATAATTGTTGTTACCGCTGTGAAAAAAATAAGATTATATAATGCATAAGATGGTGCAGTCAAAATATTTATAAAATGGAAAATTAAAATCCCTTTTTAAGATTCTAAATAAAAATACTACATAGTAACCACTTTTTAATGCCCTTTTTATAAGTCTTAATATTGCAATTTCGTGGTCGTCAAGAATAATGTTAAGTTCTATAAAACCGTAATGGAATAAATGATGAATGTTCGTAAGATAACCAATATAATGTATTTAATCCAAAATATGCGACAGAGCAAGCGCCAACACAGTGCAAGTATGCGGCGCTGTAGAGTGATGTCCCAACACTACGTCACAGCAGTCACAGTGGAGGGGGGAGCGGGATCGCGTTCCGAGCGCTCGTGGGCTAGCCCTTGTCTCTACAGTCCTGGTCCGCTCCCGCGCGTTGAACGTGAACGATCGGGACGGACCGCCATAGGCCTCACTAAACACTGAAAGGCGCCTTCACTGTTTAGCGAAGTCTACTCTAACTTTAAGACTTGTATTAGTTCTAAGATAATATTGCGCTTGCGTTTGGGTATTGGGAATTGTTTTATATGAGAGTGTTTCACTTGTACCCTATGTCTTTTATCTGTCTTTTATTCTGTGTGTCTTGTTTGTCATATGCGTTTATTGTGTATGTGCTTGTTCCAGCATTTACTACGTTGAGCTCAATGTTGTGTTGTAAGTGTGTTATATTTTTCTAAAGTGTATACGCTTGTTGTAGCATTTCCCCCTTGAGCTTTTGCAATGCTCAAAGTAAATCGTAAAGACAGGGAACGGGAGTAGGCCCCCGTGTAAAGTTACTTTTGTATAATTGTTAGGCTCCTCTCATGCATGCTTGAATGCGGCTGAGAAATAGGAGTTGGTCCGTTTGTACGCCTATATGGGGGTAATGAGCCGATGGCCTCTGCACTCGGACCGAGGACGTAAGCCCCTAGGGTGTCCTCAGTTAGTTTCCCTTCTGGAAACTCAAAATTATGTAAATTAAACTTTGTTAGCTATTTGTGTTTTTTTGTCCCCAAGGCCCCCGAACATTCGTGGTTCGCCATGGATGTACGGGGGCCGAAATTTTTTAATGTTCGTATGGCCTTGACCTAGTAAGAACTTATATAAATTTACTGCATTGCTGAACTTAAATATTAAATATTAAAGATAGGGAACGGGAGTAGGCCCCCGTGTAAAACCACTTTTTATAATTGTTAGGCTCCACTCATGCATGCTTCAATGCGGCTGAGAAATTGGAGTTGGTCCGTTTGTACGCTTATACGGGGGTAATAAGCCGATGGCCTCTGCACTCGGACCGGGGACATAAGCCACTAGGGCTGTCCTCAACCTCTTTCAAAATTATGTAAATGACTTTTTGTTAGCTATTGGAAAAGTTATTTGTTAGCAATGCAGTAAATGCTTAAGTCTTGCATGGTGAAGGTTAGACGACATTGGATGTTGCCTGTTGTCATAGTTGGGTCTCTTCGGAGGCTACAGCGATGACAACCCAAGTGCCCCACACCCCCATAGGGGGGTGTGGGGCTTATTTTTTTAAAAGTTTCGCGTGACCTTGAACCAAATATTAAAGTTTCTCTTTGGATTTTAACTGGTAGGTATTACAAACACACAAGTCTGGAGTTCCCCATAGTTGTATCTTTTCGGAGACTATAGCGATGGCAACATAAGAACGCCTATAAGGGTTTATTTCTTTAATTAACCCCCCCCCCCGACAAAAAGTGCGAGCCCCCCCCCCCCCCCCGCTGAAAATAATAATTCCAAATGACCTTGACCCACATAAACTTGCTCAAACAGACATCTTTGAAAAAACTTGTACAAAGTAGCGGATTTAGAGCAAACATCATTGGTTTATCAAGCCTGTTGAAGAATGTATTGAAAATGGGTGTTTAAAAGCCAAATCTACTACATGATTGATAAACCGGATGTATATGACGTCACCTTCCCCCACCCTTCAACCTCGGGTATAAAGGGACCCGGTTGAGCGCGCTGCTCATTATTGCGTGAACATTCACCGAGTGCACACTCAAAGCCAAACTGTAAAAAATGGCTCTTTGCGATATTTGTGGTGAGTTTTTCCAAGACGAAGATATCTTTGTTTTACACCGAGAATTGCATCATGAAGAGGACAGAAAAGAAGAAATTGTTGTAAGTGAAGAAGACTTGGATGCGATTGATCGGTTATTGGAAAGCTACCAGAAGCAGATGGACGACTGTGATAACTATCTACAGTTACACCGAGAATTGCATCGTGAAGAGGATAGGAAAGAAGAGATTGTAGTAAGTGAAGAAGACTTGGATGCGATTGATCGGTTTTTTGAAAAACCTCAGAAGCAGAAGGAGGACTGGGCTAGCTATTTACAGTTAATGCAAAGAAGAAGACCAAGTGTTATTCAATTTGCCGGAGCTGGACCATCTACAGCTGGAGGATTTATTGAAGAGGAAATTGAAGAAAAAGTGGAAGATGTAAAACAACTGCGTACCCAAGAAGAGGATATGGAAGAAGAGGATACAGAAGAAGTGGAAGATATAAGACAACTGCGCACCACAGCCTTGCCAGGACCAGTTGTAACTCATTTCAAAGTTAATAATGTGCAATTGGAATTGGAAAACTTTATAACCCAAGCTAAAAATCTAGTTGTAAAAACATTGACGGAAGAATTGGCAAGATTGAACTTTATTAAATTTGGATTGGTGTTGGAGGCTATGTTTATTAATACCGATGGTGAAAACTCACCGAGAGCATTCATTGCTAAAAACCGAACCCTTACAACCACATCTGATATTAACGAAATTCTAGAAGAATGTTTGAATGAACTGCTAATGAAACTCCAAGAACACGAAGGAAGAGGATCTGGCTGGACGCTATCATCGATTGAAGGTATGGATGTGAGGGTTCACAAGCATGGATATGGTATGAGAGGTAGCAGCTTTATCCCTCTACCAAAGGCAATCCGAGATACCAAATCATGTATCAATGTGAAAAATGAGGACAATGAATGTTTCCGGTATGCAATGTTAGCAAAATACGTGGGACATAATGCTATTAGACCTAGCATAGCATACGAAGCTGTTCAACACCGCTATAACTTTCGAGGAATGTCGTATCCTGTGAGTCTTGATCAAATTACTAAATTTGAGAAACAAAATCCAGGTGTTTCTGTTAACGTGTTTGGCTTAGATGATTCAAACAATGTGTATCCACTACGAGTAGTAAAAGTAGAGCAAAGTAACCATACCGATTTATTATTGATAACCAAAGGTGAGATTTCACATTATGTTTATATTAAAAACTTTGAATCTTTGGTTGTACGACAAGTGTCAAAACAAAATCGTAAGATAACAATATGCAAGAGATGCTTTTGTTTTACATGCAAGGAATTCAGACGTGGAGGATTGGAATGGTTGTTGGAACACCAGCGGCTTTGTAATAACAACTATGAAGTGAAGATTAGCCTGCCACCACCATCTAGAGCATGTGTCCAGTTTAAGAAGACAGTTCACCAATACAGGATTCCACTAGTTATCTACGCTGATTTCGAATCCACGTTAGTACCACAGGAGCTTCCAGATGGTGAGGTGACTAGAAGAACCAAATATCAATTGCATCAACCTAACAGTTTTTGCTTATTGGTGAAATCCACTTTGCCTGAAGAACAGTTGCAAGAGTATGGCTTAACATCCACTCCAATACTCTACCGTGGGGAAGAAGCCGCTAAGTATTTTGTAGACCAGTTGTATGACATTGCTGAAAAGGTGCAACGCTTATTCGGTAATGTTTTACCTATGGAACCTTTGAACCAAAATCAACAAGAAGAATACAATTTGGCAACAAGATGTTATTTATGCAAGAAGAGCTTCAGTGAAGAAAATCAAAAAGTAAGAGATCACGATCACCTGACAGGGTTATACAGAGGAGCTGCTTGTAATTCATGCAATATAAATTACAAACTGCCAAACTTTATCCCAGTCGTGTTACACAATCTTAGCGGCTATGACTCCCACTTCATTATCCCAGAGTTAGGACGAGATGATGGAAAAATCGAAGTATTAGCTGAAACATTGGAGAAGTACATCAGTTTCTCAAAAACAGTAGGTAAAATTAAACTTCGCTTCGTAGACTCTTATAGATTTATGTCATCTAGTCTGAGCAAATTGTCTGAGAACCTAAGAAGAGAAGATCTAAAAGAAACCAGCAAAATTGTACCTGAAGATAAATTGGACTTAGTAATGCGTAAAGGAGTGTTCCCCTATGATTACATAACTTCTGCAGAAAAATTTGAAGAAACCAGTCTGCCACCAATTGAAGCCTTCAATAGCAAGTTAAATGAAAGTGCAATCACCGTTGAAGACTACAATCATGCTTGTAATGTTTGGAACCAACTAAACATTCAAACCTTAGGGGAATATTCCGACTTTTACATAAAATTGGACGTAACTCTGCTGTGCGATGTGATGGAAGAATTTCGAAACACCTGCTTCTCCGCCTATGGACTGGACCCTCTACACTCGTACACATCTCCAGGATTAGCATGGCAAGCTATGCTAAAGTCAACCAACTGTCGATTGGAGCTTCTAACAGATATTGATATGGTGCTCATGATAGAATCTGGTGTACGGGGCGGTTTGACACAAGCTGTAACACGTCATGTCAAAGCTAACAACAAGTACATCCCAGGCTTCGACGAGAGACAACCATCGGTCTACCTTGGCTACTTTGACGCAAACATTCTTTATGGTTGGGCAATGTCAAATCCGCTTCCCTACGCTGACTTCAAATGGATCGACCCGGCCACCATCGGTGATATCTCACAGATTCCAAAGAATGGTCCAAAAGGCTATATTTTGGACTGTGATTTCGAATATCCGGAGCACCTTCATGACCATCACTACGACTTGCCTCTCCTAGCCAAGACTGAAGTTTCACCGACAGGAAGATGGCCAAAATTGATGATGACGTTGGAGAATAAAGATCGGTATGTGGCTCACTACTGGGTAGTTCAACAAGCTCTTAAATTGGGTCTACGTGTAGTGAGAATTCATAGAGCAATTGAATTCACCCAGTCTTGTTGGTTGAAACCATATATTGATTCCAACACTACAAGAAGAGCAGCAGCAACATCAGCATTTGAAAAGGACTTTTACAAATTGATGAACAACGCCATCTTCGGGAAGACCTTAGAAAACAAAAGAAAACACAAGATTGTAAAATTAGTAAGTGATCCTAAGAAATTAGAAAAATTAGTGCAAAAACCAAATTTTGGAACATCCATGATTATAAACGAAGATCTAGTTGCCGTCAGTATGAAGAAAACAACAATAGTGATGGATCGTCCGTTATACATTGGAATGTCGATTTTGGATATAAGTAAAACTCTGATGTATGATTTCCATTACAACAAAATGGTTAAACACTACGGAAGAGACAACATTGGAGTTGCA
The DNA here is from genome assembly GCA_030545055.2 of Neoaliturus tenellus. Lineage (NCBI taxonomy): Eukaryota > Metazoa > Arthropoda > Insecta > Hemiptera > Cicadellidae > Neoaliturus > Neoaliturus tenellus. The sequence goes on along the minus strand of CM061534.1, from coordinate 79,737,153 downwards.
TACATGGATACCGACGCGTTTATCTACTGGATAAAGACTTTGGACATGTATGAAGACCTAAGGAGTTTCCCATACAAAGACGATTTTGACTTCTCTGACTATCCGAAAAACCATCCGAATTACAATGAAAAGAATAAAAAAGTAATCGGAAAATTTAAAGATGAAGCAAATGGAATGCCTTTGGAGGAAATAGTTGCGCTAATGTCCAAACTATATTCCTTCAAGATGTATAAGGAAAATGACATACCGACAGTGAAGAAAGCTAAAGGAGTCAAAACATCATACTTGAAGAAACATGTGACATTTGACCATTACAAGACCTGTTTGTTTGAAGATTCTACAATGTCTGCAACGTTCAACACTATCAGAAGCTTTAAACATGAGGTCTACAGTGTCACTGAAGTTAAAAGAGCACTATCAGCTCGAGATGATAAAAGGCATATTATGCCGGATAAAATTCACACTCTTCCTTTTGGCCACTACTCTCTAAACCCTATCGACTAATAACCTATTCTTCGTCCTTCTACAACTTCGACCTTATTCCTTTCTCCTTCCGTAAAAAAAATGGGGAACACGGCAAGTCAAACGCCGTGTTCCCCATTTTTTACACAAGTTTGGATGACCTTGACCTATATAAATGATGTGAATATTTAAGACAACATTCATTGTGATTATACATGTGATACATGAAACATTCAAACCTGCAATATGAAGAACTTGAAGCAAGAAATTGTCAACGAGCTTCATAAACCTGCAAGAAGAAAGTTTCCGCGAAGAAATACAGTGATAAAAGGAATAAATGATTTATATCAAGCGGATTTAATCGAAATGATTCCTTACAGTAAACAAAATAGAGGATTTAAATACATATTGACTATTATTAATTGTTTTTCAAAAATGGCAGATGCTTTACCACTAAAAGATAAAAGTGGCAAAAGTGTTACAAAAGCAATGGAAACAGCTATACAAAGAGACAAACATACTATAAAACATTTACAAACTGATGATGGAAAAGAATATTTTAATAAGGAATTTGCAAATTTAATGAAAAAACACAACATTAACCATTACTCAACCAATTCAGAGGTAAAAGCATCAATAATTGAAAGATTTAACAGAACTTTAAAAGGTGCGATGTATAAGATGTTTTCCAACAGAGGATCACACGTATGGATTGATATGTTACCAAAACTTATAAGCGATTACAATAACAAGTTTCATAGAACTATCGGTATGAAACCAAGCCAGGTGACTAATAAAAATGAAAAACTTATATTAAAACGTATAAAAATATATATATAACCATAAGTTGAAAAACTAAAACCTAAAAGGTTTAATGTTGGTGATAAAGTGCGAATAAGCAAATACAAAGGTGTATTCAGTAAAAGATATCTTCCAAACTGGACAAATGAGGTATTTACTGTATTTAAGGTGCACCTACAATACCAGAAACTTACATTTTAAAAGATAATAAAGGACAATTGCTGGAAGGAGGGTTTTATGGACATGAAATGTTAAAATCAACAGTAGGTGATGTATATCTAGTCGAAAAGGTGTTGCAACGAAAAAAGGATAAGGTTAAAGTACGATGGTTAGGATTTAATAAGACGGAAGATTCTTGGATACCTAAAAAGGATCTAATATAATGATAGAGCATCATTTTGGGTTGAACCATTACAAAGGATGGAGATAATACCGCAAAAAGACAATTTTACTATTAATAATATAGATGAACTCACAGTGGATGGTTCTCAATTCAATACTGGGAAACACGGTGTTTTGTTACCAAACACGGTGCGTTGTCTGGTTACCGGTCCTTCCAATTGTGGAAAAACAAATGTAGTATTCAATTTGATTACGAACCCTAAAGGATTACGTTTTAATAATTTATATGTATTTTCAAAGTCACTACAACAACCAAAATATCAGTTATTGGAACAAATACTCAATAATGTGCCTGAAGTTAAATATTTTAAATTTAACGCGAACAAGAGTGTCATGCAACCGCAAGAGGCTAAACCATTCTCAATATTCATATTTGACGATGTATCTTGTGAAAATCAAAATACAATAAGAAATTACTTCGCCATGGGTCGACATAACAACATAGATAGCATTTATATTGGTCAAACTTACAGCAAAATACCAAAACAGCTCATTAGAGACAATGCAAACATGTTAATTGTATTTAAACAGGATGAAACCAACCTAAAACACATATATTATGACCATGTAAGTGCAGATATGCCATTTGAACGATTTAAAGAGTTGTGTGGAAAGGCTTGGGCTGAAAAGTATGGGTTTTTAACAATTATGAAGGAACAACCGCTAAACAATGGTCGATACAGGATAGGATTTGATAAATTTATACTAATACACTGATCATGATGTAAAACATTCATTGTTGTACAACACGTCTTGCTACAAACATGGTTAACCAAGAAAAGTTAATAAAGGAAATAAAATCACTTAGTGATTCTATTCGAGATAAAAACAGAGCATTAAAATTAGGTATTAGCGAAAGGGAGAAATTTCTTGAATCTACTTTTAAACCTATTACTGAACCCTTGAAACAATTAAACAAAAAATTTGCTAAACCCGTTTTGGAAGGAGATGCAATTGCACCTATTACAAGGTTTGAAAGAGAAAATGTAAAATCAGAAGATTTTAGTGATGAAGACCTGGAATCCTCTACATATAGTGGTTTTACCGGTGGAGAACCTGAAAGAGAGCTAGAATCACCAGACTATAGTGGTATAAGAGAATTATATGAAGTAAAAGCTAAAAGAGGACATGAAGATGTATCAACTGCTAGTGAAGAGGAAAAAGAAGAAGAAGCAAGGGAAGGTCCGTCAAACATAAGCTTGTTGGGTGAAAACATTCATAACAAAGGACCTTTAGGAAGGAAATACATGATAAAAATGTTAGCTGGAATAAATCCTAATAAAAACTACCATAGTTATGGAGTAAGATTAACAGAAGAAGGTTTAATGGTTGGTAATAGCCCGGTAAACATTGATGAAGATGATAATATTATTGTTGGTAATCAAAGATATAAGGGCACAAGAGGATTATTTGAATTATTATTTGAAAAAAAGCCTTTAGAATTGTTAGTTAAAGAAGAAGATATGGAAGCATATAAACAGATTTTGGAACACACCAATGCATACAGGAGAAAATATTTAGCTGACCAACCAGTTTTTAGATCTAGGTCTTTAAAATATAGAGTATTTGTATCCAAGTTAATACCAACAACGAGAAGACAACCAATGCCGATAATGCCAAGAAAACCTGTAAAACAAGGGTTTGTGTCATCCACTTTAGATATAAGTGCTCCAGAACCAAGAAAAAGAAACAAATCTGTTACAGGTACAGGTTTAATGAAGAAACTATATAACACAAATGTGATTTATTACAATAATATCAATAAATTGGTGGATAGAATGAAACTAATACATGAAGCTAAAGAAGCGGGTCATACTGGATTGGAAAACGAATGGGTGGCTTTAGTGGATGAACTCCGAAACCGTGGGGTAATCTCATAAAAATGAATTACTCCCTAGAATACTATTCAGTTGCACCATGAGTGTCGACAAGTTCGGACGTTACTCCTCGGATGGGTTATATTATGCGAATAGTTTAAAAAGAAGTGCTGGTTTACCACAAACACCTGATGGAGATTATGATATGAGTAATAAAAGGTTAAAAAACATAAAAGATCCTACGGATGAAAACGATGCAATAAATTTAAAAATATTAAAGGAAAAAATATCGCCAACATTAAGACTACAAAATAACACATATGACGCAGAAGATCATAGAATTATCAACGTTGGTAAACCAAATCAAAACGGTGAAGCAATAAACAAAGGTTATTTGTCATCTGAATTAAAAAATACGTTAAAATTCAATGGGAAAACGTATAGTGCTAACAATAAACCTATATCCAACGTAGATGACCCTAAAGATGCAAAAGACAGCGTAAATAGACGCTATTTACATTCCTTGATACCTGAAAAGACAAAAGATGGATTTTCTTTTTATAAATTTGTTATTAACGATATAGGTTATCAAAAAAATGAAAATGATGCTGTAAATCTCAAATATATAAAAGATCATTGTGTCACACGTGATGTGGGAGTTATCGATTGTCTTGGTAATTGTTTGGCGAATGTAAAAGATGGTTCAGCACCATCAGATGGTGCAACAGTGGGTCAAATGAAAGAGACTTTAAAACAAGAAACAACTGGTTTTGTAAAACAAGACCAAGTAGTAGCAAAGCAAGGGGACGAATTCGTTCAAGGTAATGAAAAATTTAATTTATTAACATACAAAAATAATGCTTGGGATTGCGCGGATAAAAAGTTATCAAATGTGTCATGGGGTCATGAGGATCATGATGCAGCTACTTTATCACAAACCGTACATTTAGATCCAAATAATCACTTTGTATTTTTTACATGTAATAATAAAGTGATAAAACACTTGAAACAAGGAAGAGAAGCAAGTGATGCTGCAACTGTAGGACAGGCTATCACATTATCAGAAATGGATAGTAAAGTGTATAATTGTAATAATAAACGTATAACAAACCTTAAAGACCCTGAACATGTAGATAATGCTGTCACTGTTAATTTTCTTGTAAAAGTTTTAGGTAATGTGATATTTGATTTACACAATCATTTTACACCGGATATTCTTCAAGGAAAAGGAACAACGAGTCATAATACTTTTGCTGAATCCATGAGAGGTGAGTATATTAAACGAGAAATTTATAATAAATACTTTATTAACCCTAAAACGCAAAAGTTTAGATCATCAGATTGGGGTGATATTGATATATAATATAAGAACGCAATAAACGACCTCATTTATGTCCAACTCGTCATAGAGTTAACACATAAGTTGTACATTTCGATTATAAAAGGACAATAATGACATTCCAGCACATCAGTCCATATCGAGACAGTATACGGAAAGGAGGTGGGATCACGTCCACAGCGGTTTCTCTGTTAAGTAAAGCTTTAAATCGTATTCCAGTAGGATCTATCGTAAATAGAGCAATAGACGCATTACCATACGAATTTCATATACCGGGAGGTTATCAGTATTGCGGACCAGGAACTAAATTGAAAAAACGACTGGAAAGAGGTGATCCAGGCATAAATAAGTTAGATCAGGCTTGTAAAGAACACGATATCGCATATTCCACGTTTACCGATTCAAAAAATAGGTCAATCGCTGATAAAAAGCTAGCGAATATAGCTTGGCAACGAGTACAGTCTAGTGACGCTAGTATTGCGGAAAAAGCAGCAGCTTTAGCGGTAACAGCAGGTATGAAGGCTAAAACAGCGGTAGGAGGTGGAAAAAGGAGGGGTAAGAATAAAAAAGGATCAACCATGAGAAAACATGGTGGTAATATTAGACTAAAAAGACGTTCTCCGAGGAAAAATAACAAAAAACCGACAATATGGTCAATGGTAAAAAACGGGGCTGGTCTATACCTAAGACCGTATCGTGCATATTAAATAAAAGAAATCAATTGGTTATACCACATAAAGCGTTGACTAATGTTGAATTATTTAAATATATTTCCTGTTTAAAAATACCATTTTTCCGCGGAGTATTTATGAAAGACAGTTTACCAAAGAAAATATGGAAAAATGAGACTGGAATCGTAAATTTGGATAATACTGAAGGGCCCGGCACCCATTGGGTGTGTTATAAGAAACTAAATAGTAATGTATATTATTTTGATAGTTTTGGAAATTTGCCACCACCTAAAGAACTTGAACATTACTTTAAATCTGCTAAAAACATATATTACAACTATAAAAGAGAACAACCTGATAATACTTCAATATGCGACCATTTATGTTTGGAATTCCTAGCTAAAAGTATCAGTCACTATTGAGATGTCTTCCTATACGGTATCATTAACAGGAAAATCGTCCACTTTACGAAGTATCCTTTTTCCAGCGTTACGCTTGCAAAAAGGAAGATTTTGGGAGGCAGCACTGTTGGATTTTACAACTTACAACTCTATTCCCAATGTTACGGAAGGTAAAAATAACTTATTGCATTATTATAAAGGAAAAGATGCCAGTGGGAAGTTTACAGACTTAGAAGTTTGCACTCTACCCACAGGTTCTTATGAAATTGATCATATTAATGAATTTTTGCAAAATAAAATGGGAAAAGACAATATAACGCTAAAAGGTAATAACAATACAATGAAAGCTGAGCTTACTTCAAAATATTATATAGATTTCAGTAAGTCAGACTCAATTGGAGATTTATTAGGATTTCCCAAAGATGGAGCAATTTTAGAACCAAATAAAACACATTCCGGTAAACAAACTGTAACAATATTAAAAGTCAATAGTATAGACATAACTTGTAATATTATACAAGGAGCTTACAGAGATGGAGCAAATACTCATATAATACATACTTTTTACCCCAGTGTACCACCTGGATTTAAAATTGTTGAAAAGCCGCAAAACCTGGTATATCTACCTTTGAACACCACTTTCATTTCAGACATCGTGTTGAACGTATTGGATCAAGACGGTAACTTGATAGATTTCCGAGAAGAGCCTATTACGGTTAGATTACATTTAAAATCAACACTTTAATACAAAATCATGGGTTTAACATTTAAAAGCGAACAACCTACGGGAATCCGCATTAGTAGCTCTTCAGCTGTGGAGGAGTTAACACGCGAGAACATTCGTTTCTTAGAGAGAATTGGATTAAAAGTAACCGATAATGGATATACTGGATATAGCTCAGGGTCCAACATTCGACGAAACCCTATGGGAAAAAGAATATCACACCCACAACCCTTACACTTCATCAAAATTAAACAATAACGATGAAATTCGTATTCCCATACAAAATCAAGACATTTACACACTACCATGTGAAAGTTACTTGTATATTGAAGGAAAAGTTACTAAAAAGGACGGTACTACTACTGGTACAACAGTTCCATTTATAAATAATCCCATGGCTTTCTTTTAAGTGTTAGATTTAAGTTTTACTGTTGTACATATGTTATTGTAATGTTTTATAAATAAATAAACCATAAAAAAACAAAAAATACAAAAAGACAAAAAAATGCAACATATCAATATGTGAAGTTTGTCACATATTGATATGTTGCATTTTTTTTAAAACTTCGCGGGTGACCTTGACCTTTGACCTTTGCATTTCACAGTTACCCCCACCACCACGCTACAAGTCAAACCTGTTTGAATGCAAACACCCCCACCACTTTTTCATATACCTCCAAGCGCTGTGCCTCGGCTTCATTTCTACTCCAGCAGCCAACCTAGCAACATCAGGATGTCTCTGAACGTAAGCTGTGCCAGCTATGAGGAGGTGACTATCAAGACGCAACCGGAGCTGAACGATTTGTACAAGGAGTTGCAGCTAATGGTGGCAAGAGGCTACCGTATAAATGTGCAAGTCTACGCTTGTAATATACGGAACGCCCGCCAGCTAAAGGAAGAGCCTGAACACTCCTCGACAGCTTCCTCACCGATGTCCATGAAGACCGAGCCGGACAACTTGGATTACTTCAGCTGACTAGCAGTTGTATTTCTTGTTCTAACCATTGTAGAATATGTTTATTTTTTCATTATATTAAAGAAGTAAAAGAGCAAAAACACCTATCTTGTTACTGACATATGAGCTCAGTAACAAGATAGGTTTTTTTAAAACACAGTTTGAATGACCTTGAAACTTCCCCCTCCACTGCTTCGCTACCCCCACCACTTGACTATTGGTGTACATGGCACATCACAATTGGAAACCTCATTCCATCTTCAACAGCCAAACCGACAACATCAACAATGGCAAACCTACCAACAGATGAAAGATGTCCTCACGCGTGCTGTGACTTCGTCCACGAGTTGGAGAAGAGGATGCAGGAGAGGGCGATAAGAAGAAAGCAGATCCACTCAGAAAATATCATGATAGTCAACGGCTATCTTTTATTGTTCGGCCTTATTATGGTTGTACTTTTTATACTGTATGGCATAGTCACATGTGTCGGCAAGGTTGCAGAAGAAAACGCCCGCCACCATCAGTTGGAAAGTTTCAATGTTACTTTGTAGGTTTTCCTTTTTTTTTAACTCCGTTTGGATGACCTTGAAACTTCCCCCACTACTCCACCACGCTCCCCACCACTTCACCATGTTCCTGCATGAGCATCACATCACCCGTCATTCCTTGTTCGACAAGCGAAGCTGATTCCACTACTGATGTTGGAACGAGTACAGGTTGGACGCTATCCATCGACAGTGTTCACTATTTGGAAACAATTTGCGAACGGATGAAAGAAATACTGCGGGACAACCCTGGGATCATAATACAAATGAATTTCAACTATGATTGGTCGCAAGTTACATTGCGGCAAGAGGACAACAACGGTCAGCACTCACCGCAATACTCACCAATGTCACCGATTTACCCATACAGTGAATCTGATGCGGATGAAGATGTAGGAGACAACGACGAGGCTGATGGGGAGTGACCTTCTTTCCTTTTTTTTAAAAAAAACTCAATTTGGATGACCTTGAACTTTCCCCCTCCACTCCTTCCTTTTTTTAAAACCCAATTTGAATGACCTTGAAATTTCCCCCTCTACTTTTCGATAATGTTACAACTGACTGCAGCTCACCTCATTCCTTGCTTAGCTACCATGGTGGACAGGACTCTTTCTCAAGTTGACTCCACTACGGACGAAGCATTTCCCTTGCGGTGGACTGTTCATTTACAAGATGCGACAGAAGTGGAAGTCTTGTATAAAAAATTACTCTATGTATTCAACGGGAACCCTGGACCTCTTGAATGTAGAATGGATTTGAATTTTGATGCAACCAGGGTCGGCACAGAACCTTCAACTTCAAGCCAGCCTCAGCAACGAGATTTTACACATTTATACACTCCAATATCACCGGAAGATGTAACTGTCTGCGAGGCTGACTCAACTACACGTTATGTTCAGCCAAAGCCTTGGGTGTTGATTATTAACAATGTGTACAAAGTGGAATTGGTATGTAATAGACTAAAGGAGTTGATGGTACAAGATCCCGGCCTGCGCTTTCAAATAGACATACATTTCATCTGACAGCTCTCCACGTACGGCGGACGAGGAGGAGGAGGACGACTAGTCATCTTTTTTAAAACTCCGTTTGGATGACCTTGACCTTTCCCCCTCCACTGAGTTTATTTAAGGTGCACTCTCACTGACTACAGCATCATTTCATTGCGCACCTTCACCGCAGCAACATGGAGAGTCAACTCAACTACTGTTGCAAACACAAATGTTTTTCATGGCCGAATAACATTGATGTGGTGGATGGCCTGGCGTGTAGAAAATGTGAAGCTTTTGGTCAGTGCATGTGTAAGTGCAAGTCTTGGAAGAAGCCGAAACCGGAGTTGAAGACATTCCATGTGTACCAAATGAGAGGGCATAAGTACACTTGTTGCCCTGAACGTTGCATTGAATTTAAACTAAAACAGCTAACTGGTTGCAAATTATGCAACAATCATTTTGCAGGTTTTTGCAAACATTATTTAGGAGCGTGTCAGTACAGATCAACTTGGCATACCGAAGCACTCACTATCAATGAAATAGCTATAGACTCACAAGAGTAGTCTTTCTACTCTTTGACTTTTTTAAAACTCCGTTTGGATGACCTTGGAATTTCCCCCACCACTTCCCCATATATCTAGAGTACGCAGGGCCCGGAGGTCAGTCGCTCGGCGGTTGTCGTAGGGTGCATATCCATGTTGTGCAATCTGCTGTACAGTTTTCATTTTAACCAGTTCAAGGTCACCGTACTTAAACTCTGGCAAAAACGTCAAGCTGTTAAGGACAATCCTAAGTCCCAGGTTCACAATCAACCTCAAGGTCATCACACTTCAACATGTAAAATTTAAGGTAGCACCAAAACGGTGCTACCTAGCTTGACATTTTCAAGTTTCCCAAGGTCATCGCAGTTCCCCCACCACTTCCCATATACCTAGAGTGCGCGGGGCCGGACAGTCAGTCGCTCGGTGTCTGTCGTAGGGTGCGCATCGCGGTTGCAGTAATGGTGAAACGCGGGAGTTGTATCGGTTCAAGGTCACTCGAGCGGTGTCACATGACGGTTTAGGCAGAGTCACGTTGCAAACTTTGAGTTCCCTCGGCACTTTTGCTGTTTCTCGTCTAATTTCGCTCCAAGTTGTCAAGGTCATTGAAACCTGACTGAAACTCGGAGCGTAGTGCGAGAAACAGCAAAAGTGTCTAAAAATTTTAGGTTTCAGCGTGACCTTGACCTTTGTGACATCGATGACGTCATCTTGGTGACGTAAGGGGTGATGACGTCATCGCCACGTCATTTCTGCAACGTTATGGGTGTGACGTCACAGAATGACGTAATTGGTGATGACGTCATCGATTGCGTCATCGATGACGTCATCGATGACGTCATCGGTGGGGTCATTGACCTCGATGACGTCATCGCTCAGGTGACCTTGAACTGAGCCAGCTCCCGCGTTTCTCCACTACTATCAACAAATAAATAAGCTACAAAATGGTTTTTCATTTAACATAAGAATAACATAGGAAACATATTTTTGGATTCTCTCCATGACTATTTAAGCTAAGTCAAAAGTTCATAATACTAGATTGTTTATTTTTTTATCTATTTTTAAATTGTTTAAGTTAAAACTGTTGAATTTTGATAATTAAGGTAAAAAACCAAAACCCATTTTGACCCCTTGAAACCTTACAAAACCCCGCTCCTAATGGTCATTCTGATTCATTCTGATTTACAAACTCATTCAATTAGATGCTGCCCCCTGTACCAAATTTTATCAAAACCGGAGGTTTTGTTCAAAAGTTTTTGTGTTCAAAACAGCTATAATAGCGTAAATATTATACATAAATATGAATTTGAAAGAACTGTGTTTTTTGCTTCTGGGGTCCCCAGAACGAAAAAGTAAGATGGTCCTGGGCTTAGTTCTTACCGTGACTACTACGGTAGTAGCGTATTCTCTGTAGGTAAATTCGCTAATATTTAATCATATTTAAAAATGGAAAATATTAAAAAAAAACAACAGTAGTACAGTAATTTTTATGATATTATGTGCATAAAATGTTTCCTAACTTTCATATCAGCAAAGTCCCATATTCAAATCACACAACCAGAGATTCTCTGGCATGTTTACTGTAAATCGATATCGTATCGACTAGATGCGATAGCTGAAGTGTATCGAGTCTGATCGTATGCGCGAAAACACTGGTAATATGAATATTGACGTCAAGAAGCCTTGCAAGGAGGCAGATAACAACAAAATGACTTTCTGGAACAATGAATTATGTATGAACTGTTATTGCACGCCTCCAAGTGAGGAGCACAGACTCTGTAGCTGCGACCTCCTTCCTCAAATGAAAATTAGTTTTATCACTAACCCGTTTTTGAGCTTTTGATATTTTTTTACATACTGTCCTTTTTATTTTTTTATTTTGTGGTGTTTAATTTTAGGTCTAACTTAAATCCTGAAAAATTTTAAAACTATATTTTAACGGATTAATTATTTTCTTCTAGTCAGTTAAGTTTGGTTGGTAAAAGTAGTAGCTATCTAATTGAAATAGATTGTGTTGGGACACCATTTACAGCATAGTTTTATAAATCCGTTAAGAAATTAGATGCTATTTTTATTCCAAATTATTTTAAGGCTCAGAATATTATGTTTATCATCGCTGAGTAGGTCATGACTAATTAAAATAATTATTACATATTTATTGATATATTCATAGTAAAAAGTACTAAAACGATATTTATTTGACGAACAGAAGGTAGAATTTAATATTGTTCTACAAATAGACATACAATAACTGGTGTTTTATAACCACCAGCAATTATTATGTAAAAATTTAATATTTTCCTTGATGCGTGACATTCTGAAGCTCTCAGCAACTGTTATCGGAGAAGTTAAGAGCTGTTAAAATTAACCTTTGAGTCAAGTTAAATAAAATCTTTTTTCATCATTCTGAAAGGAAAATATCGGGTTTCCGTTCTATAATTAGTTCACAAATTCTGCGTTTATCGTCAGCTTAAAAAGTGAACAGCAAAAACATCTGACAACATTTTTACTCTGTGCACTGTATAACCTCTCTAAAATAGTAGTTTTCATCACTAAAACGGAAAGAGGCTTTTTTGTGCTTATTGACTCACGATCCGAGTGATAGTAAAAAACGTTTTTCATCATACTGCAACAATGTTATAGTATATTTCGTCACAAGGGCCGAAAGTGGCGATTTGCCGGCCCCGAGATCGTGTTTCAAGTTCGAGACGAAGTCGAGAACTTGAAACGATCGAGGGTTGGCAAAACGCTTTTGGCCCGAGTTACGAACGATATTTTTCATCACACTACACAATGCAATAAATATTATACTAATGAAAAATATTTTATTCAGAGCCAAACAACTAAGCCAAGCATAACTACTAACCTAATCTAGCGGGATAGTCAATAGTCAATAGTCAATAGTCAATAGTCAATAGTCAATAGTTCTTTATTCAAAAAATTCATACAAAGATGAACATGAATGGTGTCATAACTACTACAAAACTAACTTAAAGCTAAAACAAAATTTATAACACTTTTACTAGCAGCGAACTTTACAAACAACCGCCAAAAAACTCTTTGAAGGAATACAGAGGTGTTTGCAACAGGAATCGTTTAAGCTCTTTTTTGAACTTAATACCATTTTTTATGTTGATTATTTCAGTTGGTAATTTGTTATAAAATTTAATTCCGGCGTATGACGGTTTCTTTTCAAAGAATTTCAAGTTGTGGATTGGAAAAGCTATTTTTTCTCTATTTCTTGTTGGGTATGCATGAAAGGAGCCTAATGTGGTGAGGCTTGAATAGTGATTCCTTACATGCATACAAACTTCAAATATGTACTGCGAAAAAACAGTTAAGATGCCCAATGATTTAAAAAATTCTTTAACGGAAACTGTTCTCGGAATGTTTAATATAATTCTAATTGCTTGTTTTTGTAAGACCAATATTTTTTTCAAGTTTTCAAAATTAGTCGCTCCATATAATACTAAACCAAATGATATATGTGAATGGATCAGTGAAAAATAAATTGTTTTTAGTGTTTCTTGTGGACACAATTTTGACATTTTTCGTAATGCGTATAGGCCAGATGAGACTTTATTACAGACATTTTCAATGTGATCATTCCAATTCAAATGTTTATCAATTTTCAATCCTAGAAATTTAATGATGTCAACCTCTTGCAGTAGTTCATCTTCAATAAATAAATTTACTTGGGAGGATAATTTACTATGCGCTGTATTAAACGAAATTTATTTTGTTTTATCAAAATTTACTAAAAGGTTCGAGTTATTTAAATGCTGATGAATTGGGGAAAGTTCTTCAAATGCCAGTCTTTCGATCATATCATGTGATTTGCTTGAAAATTTTAAATTTATATCATCAGCATATAGGCAAATCCTCCCAGAATCAACTTGTTCTGGCATACCCTTTAAATAACAGATAAATAACAATGGTCCTAAAATTGAACCTTGAGGCACGCCATAGTTAACATTTTCAAGAGAAGAGGGGACATTTGTTTTATGGTTGAAGTTATTGATGTAGTCTACATCTACAAAATGTCTCCTATTTCGCAGATAGGAACTGAACCATACATGAGCTCTGCCTCGAACTCCTAGAGAACAAAGAATGTCAAGTAGTTTATTATGGCACACACTATCAAACGCCTTACTGAGGTCCATGAATACTCCCACAACATTTTCGCCATTTCCAACTGAATCAATTACAGATTCTAAAAACTCCACCCCAGCGCTAATTACGGATTTTCCAGAGCGGAAACCATGTTGTACGTCATCTAAAAGTTTGTTGGACTCTAGGTAATTTAAAAATTGTAAACTCATGGCCTTTTCAAAAATTTTAGAAAATGTAGGTAGCAAGGACACAGGCCGGTAATTTTTGGCTTCAAGATCACTTCCATTTTTATAAAGAGGTCTTATTTTGGCTACTTTTAATTTTTCAGGGTAAATACCCGTAATGAAAGAAGAATTTATTAAATGAGCTATAGGCTTTTTAAGGCTATCGACCACAAGTTTTATAATTGGCATGGGAACACCGTCATAGCCAGATGAAAATTTGTTACTAAAAGAGAGAATAATATTTTTAACATCAATTTCGGAAACAGGTGTAGGAATAAAAACACTGGTGGTGTATGATAGTTTGCAATGTGTTTCCGGTTGCTAGGCAACCAATCCATTTCATTGTTGCAGTCACATGTTTTTGTGATACAACGTGTTGTGAATGTTTTTATGTAAGGTCTAGGCCAGCTGATTTTGCAGGCCTAGGCCGGAAAATTTTGCCGGCCTAGGCCGGCAAAACAGGTGTTTCGACGGTAGAAACGAGGGTCGAAAACAGGTGATATCGATGTAGTGTGATGAAAAAGTAATAACTAATATTGTAAATTAATTAAAATTTCATCTTTTGTTTGCATTAAGTCGTTTACTTTCATCTTGCTGTAAATCTTCTACTCTAAAACAATCAATGTTTGTACGTGCAAAATTTTTTTCTCTCCGAAGATGTGTTTTTTTTTTTTTTTTTTTTTTTTTTTTTTTTTTTTTTGACTTTTGGCCACGAGGAATCGATTGGAGCTGGTCCCAATACTGGGAAAGTCGGAATTTCGCCCTAGAGCCCTTCAATGGCGTTTTTGTACCTTCTAAATTTAACAGAAAAATCAGCTGATAGTTGTATACATAAACCAATGTGTTAACCTTTAATCTGCGGATTAACAAATTTATAATATAGTGCAGTATCCTTTGGTCTGGTGAGTGAGCGAAGCAAACGAGCTTTGTCTAGAGAGGAAAATAACGCTTAGTAATTTTATCGAGCATAACCTCGGCCCCACTGGTACTATTCCTTAAAACAGCTCATATGTAAGTCGAATGAATGAGATGTCAAAATCTTACATTAAAAATGTAGTCGTGTATATTTTCATATTGACTTTATTTGTTTTGAATTCATATGAAAAAAATCTTTTGAGATAAGCACACGGGAAAAATGAACAGATTTTTTTCGAGGCTACTCTAAAGTCTTCGGAAAACACCGACTTTGCCGACTAATTTACAGGCAAAAAAACGGCTGTTCCGCCTTCAGTATGATGAAGCGTAATTAATTGTACTCAGAAAAAGGGCACTTTCCGCCCAAATGATGAAAACTACTATTATATTGTGATCCTCGTGTTACATTAAGTTGAGTGTATCTCGTGTTTTGTTTAATTTGCAATTCTACACATACTAAACAATCCTAAATAAATTTCACTTCCATAATAAAAAAAACTTTGACTGGAAACTTTCAGATAGATTAAATATAAGTTCTGTTGATATGGAGAGTTTGTCTCACCCCTAGGAATGAGTTTAGAGTTTCCATTAAAATGAATATTATCTACAATTCTTAAAAAAATTGACATCGTCGTAGAATAATATTTACTTTCTCCTTGTTCCCTTTTTTATCGCAATGTACATCCATGTTATTTACACACAATAGCCTTTTCTTTAACAATTAAAGATAGGCATCAATGTTGTATGAGGAATAAAAGCCAGCCAGTTCCATTATTTAATACAGTAGTGGTGGCATAAATGCTTGTTTCAAGATTGACGTTCACAAGGAGAAGGGGTATGGTCATTAAAATTCAAACCAGTCTATCTTCCAGTTGTTTGACGCAATCGTTTGATTTTGTATTCACGGGCGTCACACCAGTCATTACGGACGGTTTAACCTGTTTTTAATTCTTTGTGTGTTTTCCGGCATCCAAAAATATGTGCTGGATATTGCTGTTATAGTACTGTTATGGTTTTTCGTATGTTTAGTAAAAACTAGTTATACATTAAAATAACTATACAGCATTCTATTTTAAAATGATGTTGTTTGACATTACTGTTAGATACAAAGATATGTTTGATATGATAAAACGATCTTAAATTGGTCTTTATATAAGTTACATTTTTACATTACGAATTGGCTTTGCAGTTGACAATCAAGAATAAAATATAATATTAAACAAATTAATTGGGAGTAACAATCGCCATGTGTTAGTTCATTAATCAGTCCATAGTTTATCAGTAGCTACCATGGCAATAACAAAAAGTGATTTTTTCTGCACGTAATTGCGTTTTACGAGCGAGGCAAATCGGAGCTAATACTGAATAATATTACTTTTCTGGCGTTTTTTTTTTTCTCCTGCAATTACCTATATTATTATAATGTAACATATCACATGCCAATCAATTACCTCTGGCTTCCTCTTTGGGGTGTCGCTCATCCACGGTGGAAAGTTTTCAACATAGATTTGTATATTTACTAGATATCCCCACAATAATCAAAATTACAATTTCTTTTAATTTTCAGTATATATATACATTTGTTAACTCAAAATATAAGGAAAGAAGCAAAATAATGTTAGGGGAAAAACTAAAGAATGTTTAAGTTTTAAAAGAGTTAAAACTTGTTTTAGGTTCTTAATAGATTTAGTTATTTTTTTTTTTTCAAAAATATACAAATCATAATAATTTAAACGTTTGGCTTTTGGCCACGAGGAATCGATTGGAGCTAGTCCCAATACTGGGAAAGTCGGAATTTCGAGCTAGAGCCCTTCAAAATTTCTCATGTTACCCTTATGGCACTTTTTACCTTCTTAACTGAACAGAAAAATCAGCTGATAATTGTATACATAAACCAATGTGTTAATCTGAAAGAAAACTTCAAGATAACACATAGTTATCTTGACACAAATAATTGTCAACGACTGATTAAAACTAAAAAAAGCCTTAGTGAACGGCTTTTTTAACCAACAATATTTCTAAGCAATCCATAACAGCATGAAAGT
The DNA here is from genome assembly GCA_030545055.2 of Neoaliturus tenellus. NCBI lineage: Eukaryota > Metazoa > Arthropoda > Insecta > Hemiptera > Cicadellidae > Neoaliturus > Neoaliturus tenellus. The sequence goes on along the minus strand of CM061534.1, from coordinate 79,720,211 downwards.
CATATGATGTAAAAATTTACATGTAAATGTACATGTTTCATTTCACATCATTAGTGAATGATGTTGTTAAAGTTTTCTTTCTTGTCTTCAATATTTCAGAATAAAACTATGTTTGAAGTTCGTTGTTATTATTTGTGATGGTGAGTTTATGATTTTGTTTAGTAAATTAGTGTGGAATATTTTCATCACTTTGAGCTCATCAATATAATTTATAATAATTTACTAAACAATAATATGATTTAAGTTTATAACCTAATTTCGGTGGAGTAGTTTGGTCGTGGAAATACACAAACTACAAATAATCATTACAGCTCATGAGGCCGAGCATTGATTGAAATGACTTCATTGTTAGTCAACAAATTGATCACTTAAACCAGTGATTCTTACCAACGAATATTCGAATGATGTATTCCTTATATTTGGTTTTGTTGCTTTTGTAGTGCTAGGTATTTAAACTTAATATTTTGACAACTATCGTAGTTAGAATGTATATTTTGTTTTTAATATTTTTACAAAATATGCAAATGGAAGAATTAGGAAAACTGTAGATACGATTAAACAACTAGTCGAAAAAAATAAATAAAACTGGAATTAATAAAATTGAAAAAAATATTTTATTATATAGAATTGTAACTGAAACCTGCTAATTCTGAAAATTTGACAACTTGTCTTATCACTGTAACATACATGATAACCATCATCCATCATTTAACGTCCATCATTATTTTATATTTCTATATTCTTCTTTTTTTAATTTTCTATGTTTATTTTCACAATATTTTAAAATTTTTGATAAATTTTTTTGCTCATATTGATGCAAAAACTTTGTATAATTTCCATTAGTAATTATTGTCCACAAATCGTATTTTTTTATTGAACTGTATTAATTTGCTTATGTTTTGTATATGGAATGTACAATCACTTAGTAGATGTAATCACTTGCAGTATGTAAGTACTATTCTATTACAATCGATCCAAAATTAATGTAAATTTATTAAATGATAAGTAACTGAGGCCCAAAAGAAATATAAAAGAAATGTTAAAATGGAAGCAAAAAAACAAATAAAAATTTGTCTCAAGGAAATGCACAAAAATTTTGTTTGTGTGCAGACAATATAAGTAATTTATATAAGAACCGACTAACAATATAACCGACTAATATACCGACTAACAATATAAGAAATTTTAATAAGTGAAGAGACAAGAAATAATTTAAATTTTAAATGATATATTAACAAATTTAATGACACATATAAATGACTATTTAGCTTATTAAAAGCTTTTTTTGAATAATTTAAAGACAAATATAATGGAATTTCATTTTTCCCAACAGAAACCAAATAATTTGGATATGAAAATAATGAATGAAAGCTGTAATCTTAAAAAAGAAGTAAAGTTTCTTGGCCTAGGTCTAAATTACAATTTAAAATGGGACAATCATGTAAACAATACTTGCAAGAAAATGTCTACAGGAATATTTGTGTTGAAAAGAATGACAAATTATTGCAGTCAAGAATAATTGAAAATTATTTATTTTGGACTAGTTCACTCACATCTAAACTATGGATTTTATTTATACAGAGGAACTACAACAAATAGTTTACTAAAAATAAAAAAAAATAAAAATCGTGCTATTCGGACAATTAAAACTATTAAATTGTATGAAGAATTAAAAAAAATTCATGGAGGCATAATTTTGCGGAACTTAATATTAACCGTCTTTGGACAGTACTTTTATTATACTATATGTTGAACAAAAAGTTGCAATAATGAAGTAGACGACAAAACTAAGGTCTATGAAAGTAGACACAAAGCAACTAGAAATGAGTACCACCGAACTGAACTATACAAAATAAATCCTTATTGCAATAGACAAAAATTTATTAAATACTTACCTAGTGATATTTAAAGAAGTGATCTAAAGAAGTTTAAAAAGATCCTGAAATTATATTTAATTGAAAAAGTTATACATTCATTTGAAGAGTTCTTTCAAGACGATTAGAAAAGTTCGAAATTGTTCTATGATTATCTTTAGTGTTCAGATTTTAACTATGTATTATAGCAACATAAAATACGTACGCTACGTATGTTGTTGTCTACTAATATAAATAAAAAATACAACTATAATTTACATTTGTTTATCTCATAAATAAGTTTAAAAACACAAAAATCTCACAATTAACCGTAAACATTTCAAACACGTCAGATCTGAGGTTTAAACACATATCCTAACACGACAAATTTATAAAAACTGCTAAGTCATTGAAACTGTTATGCTTGTCAATGACCGTGCGTTTTTATGATGGCTCGCTAACTCAAAAACGATTCTTTTAACTATACGCAAGGAAGGTCCTCTTAATAAATGGGTGCCACCAGACGCAGCGGAAACGACGCGAAAATCGCAAGTCACTCTAGCGTTGACTGCTAGCGCACTGAAGCCTCATTCCTTCGTCCTTTCTCCTTACCCTTTCCCAAAAATCTTAAATAGTATTTAACCATTCTCCTAAACAATTCTCTTTTCAAAAATGTATAATATATGGTTGACTAATACACTTCGTTTTTTTAGACCAGTTATATATTTCTTCAATTTTATAAAGGTATGTAAAATGTGTAATGTAAAGTGTAAAACTAAAGTATAAAACATTGAGTTCAGAGTACATATGTAACAAATTTCTCATTAGTGAAAATGAAATGTCACTAGTTATTGCAATTTCAAATTTCTACATTATAATTATAATACAAAATTAGTTTATCATCCATTTCCGTCTACTTAATTTAGTAAAGGAGCTTGTGGTAATGTTAATCTTTACTAATTAGGCTATGAATTAAGTTTGCTCTACGGACCTTTTCATGACCTCTTATTGTACCGTAAATTTAATTTTTCAAAGACTTTCCCTGTAGACTGCTCCCCTTGGGTTGATATTAAAATTATAAACACTAGTCTAAAAATTGTTGTAATATCTCAAATCACAAAATTTCTTGTAAACTTAAGTTTGCAAAAAAAAGAACATTCCGTATCTTTTGGACATTTACATATTATAATTTTTTTGTTTAATTTTAAAATCTTATTTAAAATCTTTTAAAAATTTTAAAATCTTATACAGTTCAAAATATGATTACAAAAACATTTTAGACTACTCGCGCTCCTTTGAAATAAATGACGTATATTTTTTTACATCCAACAATATGACTATATTTCAAAGATAATTGAAACAGAACTGCAATGTTGTATACACAAATGTATAGCGATTAAAATATTTTTAAGTCCCAATTCTAAAATAAAAAAAAAAATAAATCTTAAAACTGGAATTGGTAAATTTATTAGTAAGATACCATAGCTGTACAATTTCTGGTTTGTTGTTTTTATGATACAAAATAAAGCAGTTAAAATTTGTACTATTTAGGAATGAGGAAATCCAATTCAATGTCCTAACTTTAAAAATAGACTATTATTGATGTAAATACATTTTAAAATAATTGTACTCTAAACATAAATTTAACCATGCCTTAACAACTTTAAATGCGTACTTACACAAATCCAACGTATAAGTTCAGAACTGTTAGACACAAATTCATCAAGGCACAAGATGTAGGCTAAAGACGATATTTTTATCCATTGTTGAACTGTGGGTATTGGTAGACTAATCAAGGACCAGTGCCTTCCTTTAAGCACCTTATAGACGGGGAAAGTAGAGAAAGCAAGTTGGCTGCAAGTATACTATCCATTACGTCACTTGCCGTCTGTTTTCATAAATTAAAGAGGAAAGTACCTCTATAGACAAGGTAAGTTTGCAGTAAGTGCAACTGGCAAGTACTTGCAGCCAGCAACTTGCCTTCTCTACTTTCCCCGTCTATAAACCCCCCCCCCCTTTTTTTTTTTTTTGCTATGTCACCGCAAGTGGGTGGCATTTTGCTTATGGCAATAAAATACGCAATGAAAGTCTGGGCTAATAAGATGATTTTTTGTTGTATCTGAACAAAAACTGAAGCGGTTTCTATGGAAACAACAAAAGGTTTTGAGTTTTGTGGTATTTATAATTTTGATTTTGTTTACGACAGATGGATAAATTAAATGTATGATATTAACTTTTTATAATGTATTCGAGGAGCCCGTAAAGATAATTTTTTTTTTGGGGGGGGTCCAAAGCAATACATTTTTGATTTCTAAAGTGGCTTAGTAAATAAATTAAAATTTAATTTAAAGTATTTTCGCGTTGTGTGGTTTCGTATAATAGTTATATAAGTTCATCAGTAGTTAAATTATAATTAGTACAAAATTACAGTAACGGCCACGAAATCGGGTGGGTGACTGAAAAAGTGATGTTGTCATATGGAATCAAAAGATGAAATAGATTGTCGAAAATTGTGTACTTTGATGCATAAACTGGCGACAATGAGCATCCAGCGTTGCCTAGACGTATGTTGAATGTACGTTCTATAAAAATAAGTATCATCTAATGAACCACTGGAAATTTGGCAACGTTGCAAAATCATTCGCCCGCCTGATTTCGTTGCTAGTCAATTTATGGAACCATCAGAAATATAAATTTAATTTATTATAAAGATGTAACAACTGAAATTAAGCTAGTGATTATTTTTTTGGTTTAATAATTTAATTTTACGGTTGTTCCTTTTATTCGTTAAATAATTTAATGTCATATACCTGTATATTATGAGGCCAAGGCATAAATTAATAGTCACTTAACATACATCTCTAAAAACATGTTTAATTTTACTATAAAATTTTTTAACACTAAAGAGTAGCTAAATGAAAAAAATAATCTCTTCGTTAATAAGATAACTCCGTTAGCATACATACTCAATTAAAAATTTAATGTCTTTTTGAATGAAATTTATTTAAATGATTTTAATTCAGTAGGCCTATGATATTACTTTAAGTGGCAACATAAAAAATCTATTTAATGAAAAGGGTAATTTCTGGAATGATAAAATTACTGAACAGTTTAATTTAAAAGCTAATGAAAGAAAATTTAATATTTAAATATTGCGTCAGATAATAGTAACAGCTGCGAAGTATTAACGCCAATTAATATCAGTTTGGCCCAATTTAATATAAACGAAGCAATAATAACTCTGCTGGGACGAGTTAATACTACAGTAGTTTAAATTAGCTTGATCCGCCAAGATTTACTGGAGCACCGAAAGTTTGTTATTTGATTACCTGCTTCCATATTTTGCTACTCCGAATAAAATCAATTATAAAAGTACTTGACATTTAATTCATCGAAATTTGCAGAACAATTTCTAGCGTCTAGGCAATCAAGAGACTTTAAATGTTGATGGAAAACTATGGTTTTTAAGACTATTGATGGTATTACACTCGGTCTTTGTCTTAAAATACGCCTAGAAAGTGCTGGTATATTTGATGATAATAGTTAGAATAGTAAGGGGACTTGAAACCTCGTATACAGTTCATTTTGAAATATTATGTGGACGAATTTAAATTTGAGTATCCATGAGTTCCAACACATCAATAACATTAGTCGGCTTTTTGCCGAATAATGTTATTGATGTGTTGGAACGCATGGATGCTCAAATTTTAATTCTAGTACTGTCGAGAATGTTACCGATTCCCCAATAAGGAAAGCCCCACCAAAATGTAACCTTCACACGTTTTAGGACGCACAACGAGTTCAAAGATGAAAGAAAAAAGACTCCGACCTCAATAACCATCTCGGATTGTAGATGATGATAGCCCCAACAATACTGGGAAGTGAGGAGAAGAGGAGGAGTGACCTTGAGATCAGCTGGGACCTTGAGCAGATCGGCGGACGGTATAAAAACCGGCGCCCAACAACGGACGTCACACGTTCACACCATGAAGTCCTTCCTCGCCGTGGTCGTTGTTTTGGCGGCCCTCGCCACCGTCCAGGTATGCCATGTTTTATGGGTGTTTTTGTTTTACAATGATTTAATTAAAATTTAAATGTTTTGATTTAGTTCCATTTTTTGTATTGTTTTGTTATTAAAATACACTGTTGCCATAGAAATAATTTATAGGAGTAAGCTCAAAAGAATCTTTTAACGACACTATCAAAAATAAGTTTTATCAAATAACGTGATTTGAAAATTTATAATTGCAACTATAACTTAATACAAATTTTAAATTGAGACTTTTATTCATTTCAAGAACTAAATAAATAACATATTTAGAAGTTAATATTAATAATAAAATAATATATTCTTCAAATATACAGAACTGTCTTTTGAAAAAATATTAATGTATAAGCCTAAATCAATTTGAAGTTATGCTTAGTAACTTGCAACAGTTCAGTTATCGTAGTAATGAAGTAGAAAATAGATTTAATCACATAAAAACACATAGATATAAGTTAAATAAAACCATTAATTTTACAAAGGCTACTGTAAAATATAAAATAGTTTTAGCGAAAATGACACAAAACCTTTTTCGCCGTGAGAGACAAGTGGCAAAAAACTCAATTTTTATGAACGAATCCATTATCGCAAAGTTGAGTTTGATTATTTACGTACTTATAATTACGCTCAAATAGGTATTTATTAATCAAGCTCATAAAATAGGTATTTTTTTTATTTGGATTCCTGCAATTGCGTTAGTGGTATTGACAAAACAATTGTAATTTAATAAAATAATCATTGGTTTTAAGTGAACAAATAAGCGAAACATCAACCTTTTAAACATATCAGTAAGAGCACAAAGGTAGTCAAACAAAATTAGTATGATTGAAACGACCAAAAGTGTAATCAATGAAAGTTCGTAACAGATAAAAAGATTAGTCTTTAGTCTTCTTTCCTCTTTGTCAAAACGTTTAATCAACAGGTTTAATTGACTACAAAATATATTCATATTTAATGCTACCAATCATTCTGACTTATTCAATTATTTGTTGTGTTCTTTTACTCACTGAGTTTTACATCTCGGGACGAGGGGCAGGGTCGTGTTATAAGTGGAAGGATTACATCTCCATTATAATCCACCCACACTCCTCTTATCCCCCTGTAGCCCATCTACACAGCGAGACCCCACCATTTCGTAATTCGTTAATAGTTAATTACTTTCATTATTTAAATTATTTGTTTGGCTATTTAATTAATAATGCTGTCTAGAGAACCAGCTGGTTTTAGAAAGTAAAAAAATATACAAGGCATCTCACTTATCCTTGCCTTTTAAATACGCCCTGTAGTTTCTGAGTCTTGCAAAGTGATTAGGTGAAAAAAACAAAATCAGAGTATAAATGTTCTATACATGCTGACTATAGAACATAGTTCTCTTAACATGACTATACATGCTGTTATTATGTTATAAGTATTATTTCATATCCTATGTTGTTGATTGGTTATCCTTAAGATGATTTTGTTTAAATTCTGAGACCCAGATGTGATTTGATTCTTAAGTCATATAAAACCATTTTAACGGGTTACTTCAGTACTTTTCTCAGGGTATTCCCGTCCCTCAAAATAAGTTTTTTTTTACTTTCGTTCGACTATTACTAATGAAACCGTGTTTAGAAAACACATATTAATAGAATGTTTTTCCTTATAAATTAAAGTGAAAAATAAAACTACGATGTGTAAAATTACTATAATCTATTCACGACATAATTTGTAGAACTTCCTTGTTAGGCAATTGCAAATTACATAATGATTTTTTTCTAGGCTGCACTGGACAGAGAGAAGGGGCTCGCCCTGGCAAGGAAATGCGCCGCCGAGACCGGAGCCAAAGAGAGTGAGTGGACATCCGAGTTATCTGTAGTGATACGTCACTGTCTGTTAAGTGTACAGACAATTATACCTTTAAATCGTGTTGTTAGAACTGTTGGAATGGAATTATAATACTTAAAAGCAAATTAAACAGATGTAAAATATACGAATAGTAGATTCAACTAAAAATAACACATCTCATTGAGTGTATTTTTTTATTCGCATAAAAATACATGGTGAAAATCATTTAAAAACATATTTATGATTCATGTTTTTATCAACCACTCTTTATTTTTTTATCAACCACTTTTTTTATAAACTACTTTTTATGTAGATGTAAAATTGTATGAATTAATTGTAGATGTAAAATGTAAGAGATAAAAAGCTTAATTTATTGAAAACTATATTGTACAGTGAACTTTTATATTAAATACTTTTAACTTTGTGAAATCCTGCCAGTTATTCCAATCATCAATGTTCATTAGCTCAGTGCATGGCTTTGATATCGTAATTTTTTAAACACTTATCATTGCGCTAGTTTTAGTTTTTACGTTCAAGTACGCATATACTCTATTAATAAGTGAACTTGGTTGCCCGTTGAATTTAAATTAATAATTCCAATACGTAAAGTTTTTTCAAAGAGTTATTATGCGAACTTATTATTGATGAAAATTACATAATGATTGAATAGCTTTTTAATTGTACGAGTAATTGAGATACCTCAGTCACAGCAGACTTGCGTACTCTGCGAATTTCCAATGGCTGTTATTGTTTAGTGAAACATATTCGGCGAAATTAGTGGTTATTCTATTGGAGTTATTTGTAAACCTAATTAATAATACACATAAAAAAACAGATATTGTATTAATTAAAAATTTAAAGATACGATAACTTGAACATTTGGTATATCAATAGAATTTCGTATATACCCTTCATTAAGTTATGAGGAACTAATATTTGGTCAAAAGCCCTCATGGCAGCAAACCTATGTAATAAATTCCATGGTGTTTTAATAAAAAATAAAGTTTAATGGGAGGGAGAAATATAGAGAGGGGTGTCTGAACAAATCAGCTGACCAGCTCACTTCCTACATTCGCCATAATGTTTCTTATTTGAGATTTATAAACAGATCATTCTCTATGCGTAATGCTCTAGATATGCACACTTTTGCTGAAACCAATTAATTTGAATTTAAATGCCAATAATTAATCCTATACTGCATGTGAATGCATGTAATAAAATCTTTTATATTTTCTGGTATGAATTACCCAATAATTAGATATAAACATAATTCCAATGTATTACTCATTTACATCACCATAGGCATATTATCAATATCGTTGATAATATAATTAGTTGATTAACAATATCAGCAATTGGAGATATGCCAAGTATGCAGGACTGTTGCGAAGGGGGTAGTTTACTTATATAGTCGAATTCCTTTTAAAATACAATATTGGTCGTTTTGGAGTTGTAAAAGTAAAGTTCGGCTATAAGTCAAATTAACAGAGTACTGTATATTATATTTTTCTTTTTAATTAAAAAAAACCCTCTATACGCAGTTTTTTAGTATACTAATTTCATTTTCAGACCCCGAGGAGCTGTTGGACAAACAGGTTATCCCCGAGACTCGTGAAGGAAAGGTGAATATTATTTAGTTTTTATACACTCACCACCTAGTGGATAGTGTCGCTAGCCGAAAACGGTCTATAGACTTTGTTGTAAACTTCTAGTCATTATGAAGGTATTCCTTTTCTTCTACTTTAAAACCATCGACTGTTTTATTCATTAAATACCACAAGAGTCTTCAAATCGTTATTCTTTGTTCCATCATATATGTTTTTATTACCACACAATTTTTCAATTCGTTGGTTTGTCACAGCTAAGATCTGCTTTCTTGTTATTTTTCAAGTATTTTTATCACGATATTATAAATTTGAAAACCTTAGAGTCTTTTCGAGATTAGAAAAAATGGACTCGATCATTTCTCATGTAGAGTATAGGCAAACGTTCAAATCGTTACCTGTTATTTCCAAATTTATTGGAAAATTTTATTCATTTGTCAATTGGACAAAATTTATTTAGCAATAATTTAAGGTGACGTGCCTAAAACAAACGAAAGCTAATTAAATATATTAGATCCATTGTTTTTAAAACCCAGTTACAACAGACTTAGTTAACATTAACAAAGAGAAGTCGGTTATATTCAACCAGAATCCGGTTTCAGTGATTACTACCCTCTTCAATAAACCACTAGGTTCATGAGATTAACTAATCGTTTTCTGTTTTGGAAATCTTTTAATTCAATAGCTTGTGATTTAAACCTGAAATTTTATGTTTCAGTGCATGTTCGCCTGCGTACTCAGAGAGAAAGGACTGGTAAGTTGTAAATAATATTGTATTTTGTATGAAACTTGTCGTACTGATGTTAGGGTATTACAAATTAAAATTTTGACCATAAGAAATAAGAAGTATATAATTGTTCTAGCATTAGCAATGATATTCTACTTTGAAACTAAATAGTTAAAAATATTACTTTGTCAATCTAAAATAATGTCTTTATTTGAAACCCGTCTCGCAATAATTCTGATCAATGATTTATGATGGTAAACCTGATTTAATACGAGCGCGATCACGATAAATGGACAATTTTCTCTTGAATTCCAATATTCTATTATAACAACTCTTACTGCTTATGTGGTATTCTGGGCTTGCTTTAGAACTCAAAATTTAAGTCTAAAACTAAAACACTTGTTAAACTGCCATGAAGAACAGTGAATGGATAAATAATTATATAAAAAGTAAAAAACATAAAGTTGTAGAATCGTAAATCAATTCTGTTTTAGAGGTAAGTTTCCTTATTTGTGTTAACTTCCATCATTGGTAGTAAAATAAAACGTTAGTGTTGATATAAATAATAGTTCCACCTAGCTTATTTTTGCAAATGAGCGCAATTTTCTTGTTACTATATAGGTGGTAGTACGGCAGAATTACTATATCGTATGACATGAAAAATAATAGCTCAATACAGTTGTAAACGTAGACAGTTGAAGATTGATGGCCTTGCGTAACTGCTAGTGTCTTCCTCTAAGGTTGATAATTAATCAATTTGAACAATTATTGTTCAAAAGAATTAAAAACTGGTTTCAAGGTTAGTACGTATAATCCATTTGACCGACAGTTGCAAATTGCTGTAATAAGTTCATGAAAAACCCAGTTGTGTTTATTGAAACTGCTATATTGCAAGGATATAATAATTATTATTGCTTGCTTGATAGTTTTTTTGTTGCTGTTCCTTTTTGCTCAGATTTAATAGTAGAATCTATAAGTAAAATTACAATTAAAATTATTTAATGTGTTTCAATAAAATATAACCACGCTTGTCAAGAGCCCTCGTTTATACATTTTTTTACTTTAAGAACGTTATTTTTATCGAATACCAAACGAAGCTTTACGGTTCAGATCTCTAAATGTGAAGTATGTCAATGAATAATATTCTGTAGGTGCTAAAAGTAATAAAGGAACATTATAAAAATATTGAAATTTCAATGAGAAACCTTGAAATATATCCTTTAAATACTATGTCTAAGCTTAAATGTTTGCTCTCAAAATATGACTAGTAAAATATTTCTCTGCAAAACTAACAAATCCATCATTACATTATGTACCTTATTTATAAAATGACGTTGCATTATTCTAAGTTAAAAAGGGAGGTATGAATAATATTACTTCTCTTCAATAAGTTGTACTTGTTATACAACAATGTATATTTTGTTTGCAGATGAAGAACGGCAAGGTTGACGGCAAGGCAGTGAGTGACTTCTTCGAGAAGACCTACGGAGATGACCCGGAGAAGCTGGAGGCGGCGGCCGCTGCCGTCGGCAAGTGCAGCACCCTCGGTGAGAGATTAGACCTGTTGAATCAGAATCTTCTCATAAAATCTAAATGTAATACCTAGATAATCCAACCAATCACGGAAATTAGTTTACTCCATTCTACATCCATATCAGTGGTTTTCGACCCTCATATTTATTAACAAAAATCTCGACTTCGTCTTAAACATGAAACATGATCTCGAGACAGGCAAAATTTTTTGGTTCTCATTACGAAATATACTGCTACATTTATTTCACAGATTTTTTTGTTATACTGAGATTGGAGCTAATCCTAATGAGGAACAGCGAGTCTTCAAGACACATTATAAAAACAGCTCCGAACATTAATGAAGAATAAATCCATTCTGTTCGATGGATTTAATAAAGAAATAAAATTAGTTTTTGACTTTTCAAAGGATTATTTTCTATTTATTCATTCAGTGTTGTTCCACGAAAATAATTCAAACCAATGCCTCTGGAGGCTCATGTCTAGAAAACTATTTTTTGAGGACCTCAAATAAATTTTTCAATGAACATTTATGATTTTTATTACGAGGCCAAAATAAACTAACCCAGATGGGATTGAATACTAATTAAGATTTAGTCAAAATTCGTTTATTAAAGGAATATACTTATTTTATGGCCGATCTTTTTAAATGGTCGGTTGCGAACCAACCACACAAGAGGAGATAAAAAAATTCTTCTTTGCGACTTTGCAACAACTATTTTTAATAAGCAAACAATGATGAAACCATAAAGGGCTTAAAAGAATTAAAATGTCAAACATTGTACGTAAACTAAAACTATGTTAGACCGTTATTTCTAATTTATTTTATTTGTGGTTTTACAGATGTTAAGGGCAAGGACGAATGTGAGACAGCGGTTGCCTACGCCAAATGCGGTAAAGCGGTGAGTGTTTATAAAATAGAAAAAAGAAATGAATCAACTTTAACCATCAATTTTACTTTACCTCTAGAGGAAGTGAAATGGATATTAGTATTTAATAGAACTTACCTGAAATTGGTTACTTTAACATTTATTAACAAAAACATTATATTAACTTATCCGACAATCCGAATAAGTTTATTACTTTGCCACTAAGAACTTGCCATTCTAAGAACTTTTATCAATTTTAACATTAAGTATATTCTTTTTATGGGATTATATTAAATGCATAACAATAATTTTTAATACAGTCTTTGAAGCCTGCAAAAAGACCCCTTTACTCAGGAAAAAAACTGGCATTATGACACCTGTTGTAGTTTCTGTTGTAGCTTGAAAATATAGTTCATCTAAAGTCAGATTGACATGAGTAAATATTTTTAAATCTGTAAAAAAAAATCATATTTATAACCAACGTTAACTTCACCCTACGCTGCGGTTTTATTTAATTCAGTAAAAAAAGTCCCAATAATGTTCAGAAATTCTTTAATCAATATTTTCTTATTTTGTGTCAACAGGAGGGGTTCAGACTGGAATAGACAGCATACGAGAAACAGCCAAATCTGATGTAAATATTACAAGACTGTGACTGGGAAACTGTACAAAGTGCAATAAAACTAAAACGTTTACAACCTAAAATGCATCTTATGTTCTTCCTCCTAAGTCTTGCCTTTGGTTCATTATCCGTAATATAAAATCAACAACATGCAGAAATTGAAGTGCTAGAGATCTGACCTGATCAAAGAAAATGCGGATTTGTGTTTTTTAATCAAACTTAAGCTCACATAAAGGCCTATACTATATGTTTGCAATCTTTAAATTTTAAAATAAACTTTCAAAGTTTCAATTGATAAACAAACGTGGAATTGATTTATTTTTGGACTTTTTTAATGATTTACTAAAAAACAATAAAAAATGAATACCTTAAAAAAATAAAATAAAATTATAATTGGAATATTTTTATTTCCACAATGATGTGACAATCTGTTTACTGTTATTATTATCTACTGTATGGTACAGAGAACATTCTACTGACATCAAGACAGGACAAGATGCATCGTTGCCATACATTATGTATGTCAATTGTATAACTGACTAACTACTACAGCGTGAGTTGGTATACCACTAAACTACCTTTCTAAGCAGCTTTTGTCACTGACGGTGAATTTTTTTACTTTAACTAACAGTTATTGTACTTGTTTTTTTATTTTATTTTCTCTTAGCCACTTAAATTTCACTTTTAATTTCACATTTAGATTATTGAAAAGAATACAACTTAAAGAACAGTAGATTAAGTAATTTTTCTTGTTTCTTAAATATATGTTTTAAAAATAAATTATTATTTAATAGTAACAAGAGCACGATAGTACTTTAAATGTACCAATTATTTTTCGTAAAGAATATTAATACACTAAGGCTTATCTTCATTCCTTTCGCTATTTTTATTTATCCATTAACAGTCATGAAACATGTCATACCTAATAACCTAATTTTCTCTTATGATAAACAACAATACCATAATTTAACTAACTAGTATACGTGTTGCTCGAAATCGAGCAATTTATTTTGATACAATACAAATGTTACTTTTAGTTCTAAATCAATGACATCCGATCAATCCAATATTGCAAATATCACCAAACACTATATGTATTTACAGCTGAACATTAACATATGTTTAAAATGCTTTATTCAATCCCAATGTTATTTTAATGGGAAATTTTGAGATTTAAATGGTGGATAGCGGCTTTATTTTCAGTCCGATTATCATCAGTTTTTGGCGGAAACAACTAAAGACCAAGCCCTATCCAAACACACCAAAAACTTGAAAACCGGTTGAAAATTGTAGGAGGAGTTCTCTACACAACTATTAAATAAGGACTCCCTTAGCGTTTTAAATACGTATAGATTTGTTAGTTACAATTTCTTTATAAACTTTAGGAACTCTTCCTGTGCGTGGTGAAGTTCCACGAAAAGCAACTCGTGTTTTACAGAGTATGAGAGAGAAGCATGTTCGTGCATTGTAGTAGCACTACCATTAACACACAGTGTGCTGAACAAAAGTTCTGACCAAAGCCAGCTTTCCTGTCAATCCTAGTTTGTAGCTTGGGGAAAGTGGATTATACGTTTTAATAATAGTTTAATAACGATTGTCGCTTTAAATCCTAATTTACATACTTCGTTAAGGTAATCGATCATTATTTTTTTATTATAAAATAAATATCGTACTTGCAGAAGTATTAAAAAATAAAAATGACTTCACTCCATCTCATTAAGGGTGTTAAACCAAAGCTGTAAATAACTTAATACTACGTGAAACCTAACGCTTTATTACAGTACATTGTAAACTTTTGTGAATAAAAACATAATTAATAATCAATGTAAACCTAAAGGAGATTACGTAATAGCTCTGTATTTTCCAGCCTGCCACAAAAAAAACGTTGTTTACATAAAGCGGGTTTCCACTGAGCTTTTTCTTCACTCTTAGACAGATAAATTATCACATTAATTATAAAGAGCAAAGCTGTTTACTTATACAAGGTCGCTGCGTTATAACACAAAGTGTTGGTAATAAACACCACCTTTCCAGTAGCATCTTTTAAGGTGCAGCATTACATCTAACTTAATGGTAATTTTCCACACGGACAAATTGGAACGCCTTCAAATGCCAAACTCTATCTGTATGACATACCAGTGTCTCGTGAAACATACTGCTGTTTGATGCAGTAAATTAATTTTCAAGCCATTAAAATAACACTAGCAATACATCTATTATAAATATTGCAAAATTGAATTTATCTATTTGTGATATAGAGTTCATATAGTACAAGTGGAACTAGTTTATAACCCACTGCTGTTTTCGTTGTTTAAGATAATTTTTCAATAATATTGTAGATGAGAAATTTGTAATAAATAAACTAGTATCCCACATATTACTTTCCAAAATATTGATAACAATTTTCCATTTTATTAATAATAAAAGAAGCCATGTCACTAAATTGATGCTTTGTTTCGTAGTAGTATAAATTAATCACTTGAGACTGCACGTCTTTTCGCCACGGAGTTTTATATATTTAGGTGTGTTGTAGTTGAGATACGTATATAGTAGAAAATACGTATATAGTCTTTTGCTAAAGTGCTTAATTAGTATGCACATAACGTAGTTTAGTATCTAGTGAAGTAAATAATCTTAAACTATCCGATATCTATCAGAAATCAATGCCACCTATGATAATTGATCATGAAAATATACACTACGGAGGATATTTTTATTAAATGATATATTTGGAGTTAACATAATTCTATGACACTGTTTAGCTATAGTTATAAAAAATACCTTTTTAGGTTTTGTATATTTAAAAATTGTTCAGTGCACTGCCATCCAAAGACTAGTTACAAGTTTATTAATCTTGTATTAGTTAAAATATTATATATGCTTTGGTGATCAGTTGGAGATAAATAGATAAATATTTTCCTTTTTTGTTTTATAAGTTATTTATATAACTAACGTGTTTTATGTCCAATATTTGCATCTCGTAAAACTATAAGAGATACAAATAAGGTTAAATTAGAAAAAGTTTCGTTTAGTTCCATCAGTTTCGTTCGCTGTGCTAGAAACCTTGTTTTTCGCTAGAAACTATTACTTTCTCCCCCTATACCATAGTATATGGAGAAAGTATTGTTTTCGTCAAAATTTTCGAGTTTGAGTTGTTGGTGGATTTATCCATTTTGGTTCCCCCTGAGCCCAAAAAAGTGGTTTTCGGAGTGATGTCTGTGTGTGTGTGTGTGTGTGTGTGTGTGTGTGTGTGTGTGTGTGTGTGTGTGTGTGTGTGTGTGTGTGTGTGTGTGTGTGTGTGTGTGTGTCAGGATGTATACAGAGCTAGAGAATGCCCCAATGGTCCGATTTTGGTGAAATTTGGTACGTAGGTCCAAACCCACGATAATTCCAGGCGTTTTTTCATTTTTTTGAATTTTTGATTTTTAAGGGTAGTTTACCCCCAAAAACCCTCAAAAATCGTCAAAAATCAAAATTTCTCAAAAACGGCTCTAACGATTTTGATTAAAATTTTGTGGTTTATTAAGCATAAAATGGTAAATAAAATGACACCACCCGCATCTCCGAGAAAATGCGCGTTCAAAAGTTATGGAGTAAAAAGTGTTTCAAAAATCAATTTTTTAATTTTCAAAATAGCTGTTGTCTCGAAATAAATTTTACTTATCACCATTAAATCAAGCTCAAAAAACTAAATAATCCAGTATTTTAAATTATTGCTCTACGTCAAGTGGTTGCGGAGAAAATTCAATTTTTCGTTTAGCGGTAAACGCAGTACGTTGTTAAAAGTCACAGACGCGCGTGGGTCAAACGAGCGCTGCTCAGC
The DNA here is from genome assembly GCA_030545055.2 of Neoaliturus tenellus. Classification (NCBI taxonomy): domain Eukaryota; kingdom Metazoa; phylum Arthropoda; class Insecta; order Hemiptera; family Cicadellidae; genus Neoaliturus; species Neoaliturus tenellus. The sequence goes on along the minus strand of CM061534.1, from coordinate 79,703,314 downwards.
TGGTAGCTATCCAACTGAGTCATCAAGACATTAATGTTTGGAGCTTTTAACACCTTTTTTATATTGTTGGGAGAAAGTATGTGTCAGTTAACTGATACCGTTTATTTTTTACTATAACCCAATATTTATAATTGTGAGTACTATTATGCATTTAATTATAAATAATTTGAAAGCACATAATTTTCTGACTTTAAAAATACCACAAATGTTAACTTTTATATTAATAATTAACTCAAGACCAAAAAACATACTTTACTAAGCGGTAATTTATACTCTTTATCTACGCCTGAGACATTTTATTAAACTGAAAACGTAATAAAGGCACTGGATATTACATTTTTGGAAAACACCCGATTAAAAAAATCATCTGATTTGATGTAAACAAATTAAGCACATTGTTGCAAGAAATCTAGAGTGAGAAGGAGGTAGGTGACATCAACAATAACAGAATTGATGACGTCAAATGTGCAACACTTAAAATATTCAAAGCACACCGCTTATGTGTAAAGATAAACAACATGACGTCAAAGGTGCAGAACCGCTTAAATCAGCTGTTGGTGTCAACTACCTTGGTTTGTTCTAGATACATTTCATTGTTGGAGCTTTAATAACATTTTCATGGAGTGCTCAAATGATGATTTCCTTATCATAATCATCTTTTGGTAAATCACCTGGTTTATAAAAATGCAATAACCAGTGATTCAGCCATTATTACATTTCCAGAATAATGTATGATAACAAATCCAGAATAATAACAAAATCTCATTTTTATCACGAATTACCAAACTTATTTGCACTTTTTATGACACTTTTAAAAAGTTGACAAAATTTTCTATTAGAATAAGTGCACTTTGTTCCAATTAAGTTCTCTTAAAGCCTTGTAAATTACACCTGAATACAAAATTTTGGAAAATTGAGAAAAATTACACTATAATTTGCTGAGAAATATTTTTATGCTTCAAGATGCAAACCGTCAAGTTTCACAAAAACTTTCCCACATTCTGAGCTTTAAAATGATGAACTATAAGTGACAGTTCCTATTTGCCTATAAGGGGCGACATCCAGCGTTAAAGGTAATTACTGACCGTTTTTACGTTTAATAATTATAATTTTTGGAATTAATCACTCACTAAATAGGGTGACAATGAAATCCGGAACTCATTTAATAACCTTTACACTACAACAGATAAAAATACCGACTTCCACAAATCATCTCTGATGATAATAACATACTTATCTGTGCCACAACCTTCAGGATGGCCACTCTGAGGGACGGCACACTAGGAGTCAGTCCAAAATCTTAAATACAAGCATAGGTTGATATGTACATCAAATTAAAAGCCTTGTTTGGCATAGTTTAGTGGCGCAAAACCGCATTTCAAATTGTTGACCAAGTTGAAAATGGCAGGCAATTAAACTTGCAATTAAAAACATGTATAAAAAACTCTATACAATATCTTCAGATATATTCTACCTTTAAGGTGTGGTTTGGTTTGTGACATCTTTAAATTTTAAGACGTTTAATGTTTTGTATGATCTCAGAAAAAAATATTGAAGTTTTCTTTGAGAATTCATTTGATACGACCCTTGAAGTTTGTTGAAGATATCTAGGTTGAATTGGTATTATTTCATGGAAAACAGGTCAAAATTATGTTTAATGTCGATTCCTTTCCCTTAGCTAAATAGGAAAGGTCACTTGTAGTATATCATTTTAAAGCGTAGAATGTGGAGTAGTTTTGTTGAAAATTGACAGTTTTTAGCATGAATTATGAAAAATGTTCTTCAGCAAATTATCGTGGCTTTTTTCTCAATGTTCCAAAACTTTCTTTTCAAGTAGATTTTATATGGGTTTAAGAGGACTTAACTGTGGACAACAGCACTTATTCTATAGGAAAATTTTTTTGAACATTCTAATAATGTCATAAAAAGTTCCAATAAGTTTAGTTAAGAATTGAGAAAAACAAGACTTTGTCGGGGATTGTCGAACAAATAAAAAAAATGAAAAAAAACTGTTATTGGAAGGTGGGGCAAGATATAATTACCTAAATTGCGTATTCTTATTAAAGTTTACATGCATAATAACCCCTTAAAAATTTTGACACTGACTACCAAACACCCTGTATACAGTATTTCAGAAAAAGGATCAGGAAGTATTAATTTTATAAAAGAAAATTTGCTCATCTACCTATGGATTTAATATTATGAACAAATAACTAACAGAACGTTTGGAAGTTGGCTAATTTTTATTTTCTATATCGAAAGAATAAAATTTTTACAGCATCTACTTGAATTGAATATAATTAGTAACACAATGCAATGAGTATATCAATTCTCACCAAAAATGTTGAATATTTTCTTTCTTGAAAGTTATATTTGCAATAACATAATCATAATCCTCAAAAAATTTAATATTTTCAAGCATTCATAGTAAAATATACAATTATAAATTTTCAATGTGTGCAAAATTTTTTACATACCTATTGCTACAAAATTAAATTTAAAATTTAATTTTGCAGAGGCACAGTATTACCTGGTTTATTAGGGTACAACAGAAAGAGCAGAGCGCCTACAGAATCATACATGCAATATGAACACTGCATGCATATTGCCTCCGTCTCCACCAGGGCGCTGTCTGTAACTGCTTGAATTTACTGTTAGTTCAGATTTTTATTATTTAAAAATGGTCGTATGAGTTTTTCTTCAGATTATGTATGTAGTACTCTTTAAAATACACTGAAACTTTGACGAGCTTTCTTCAACTAATATTTCGCCAATGTATTTAGTTTCTATGGTTTTAAATTTAACTAGTAATTTCCCAATGGTGGAAATTCGACCAGACGTTCAGATCATCTTGAGTGATGAAGGCGAGTTTTTTTTAACTTGTTTTTAAAATATTTCATATATTAAACATCTGTTCTTTTAGCGAATTTCCCATAGGGAATAAGCTATTACCGTAGGTCTCATGGTAAGACCTAAGCCCGGGACCATGTTACTTTTTCGTTTTAAGGTGCCCAGAGACCAAAAATAATAGTCATTAAAATTTTTATATATATATATATGTATATATATATATATATATGTATATATATATATATGTATGTGTCCCTAGACACGATAACTCTCGTAAAAATGGTCCGATCGACACCAAATTTGGTAGAGATGTGTAATCCTACGTTTATTCGGATGAGTTCGAAAACCAGACATATCGACCTACCGGAAGGGGTAGTTTTGGGGGGTTTTGTACCCCAAAAATGGGTTTTTTGCATTTTTCATATGTAAATTTAAAAAATTTTAAACTTTTATCTTGACCATTGGATTTAGCTCAAAAAAACACACAATTTAGTATTTTGAAGCTTTGTTCTATCTCTATTGGTTACCGAGATATTACAAAGTCTAAAGACAGTACATTGTCTTTTGGGGCTGCAATGTTAATCTTATGGAGGATAATGATGTGTTAATATTTCACTTATTAACCAATATTTTTGGATGAAACTTGGTATTTAGCTTCATTTTGTTGAGATTCATCCATTTAAGGTAAAAAATCTCGGTTTTTTTACTTATCATGGCAGCAAACCTGCATACTCTTTTCCCATGTTAATCTTATGGAGCATAGGCAAACTCTTTTATTTATGGACAGATATTGATGAAACTTACTATATGGCTTTATATGGTCGAAATAAATTTTTTCTATGCTAAAAACCTTCTTTTAGTGTCCCCCATGACAGCATACCTGCATACTCTTTCCCTATAATTATCTTAAGGAGAATAGACATTAATTTATTTCCCTATTTATGAGCACGTGATGAAATTTTGTTTACATGTTTAGCTGGTCAAAATTAATATTACTAATTTGGAAATTCGCTGAGTACGCAGGTCTGCTGCGACGGGGGGTATTTGATTTTTCTTCCTGCATTTCTTCTTACAATAGATGTCTTATTATCTAATGAATTAATTGTCCTTCTCCCATAAGATTAGCATTGAAACAAGGCCTGAAGGGCGTAGCCATGGTGGCTGATATGAATTGTAGAGGGATTCTATTAATCTACAAGAAACTATCTTTCCAACGCTATGCGTGGATTTCTCCTAGGCGTCGCAAAAGCTGAGAAAAAATTAGGAAAAGAAACATTCCTGCCTTTAAAGATATAGAGTCTTCAAACAAGTTAATTACTTGAGTTAGGAATAAATGTCACGATTGATATCAATAAGGTTAATTGAAACTTTTTTTGCCATTAAAGCTATATAACTAACAGTATAAAATCGACATTCATAACAAAGATACTAATCAAATCACCTAGGCCTATATTGCTCAAATTTAATAATATTTAAGAATTTCGTGTTTAGAGCTTGGTCTTCGTAAAAACATGAAACAGCTAAAATCCATAAATAATTGGCCTTTAAACAAAGCGTGGACCACAAGCAAAGTATTGTGCAAAGAAAAGCCGAAAATTAATGGGACCCTGCGTAAATATTGTTAAAACTATTCAGAACGGATCACAGATTACACAAAATCAGGTATTTTTCTTTGTTTATAGACTTTGCGAAACTTACTTTTATAAATATACACAAAGAAATGTTGTCATTGAATATTTATATATCTAGGAGTACGCTCGTACCTCCCGTAAGCGTCTATTCGAAGAAGAAATTTAAACTTTTGCATTAGGGACTGTCACATTCAACAAATTTGATCCTAAGAAAACAACTTTCTTTTTGTTTATGCGACTGCTTCACTCCGCTCCCGATCTCCGTTCTGTTCTAAATCCAATAATTTGGACTGGACTGGCATTGAGCCGGTTAATAGACCAATCAAAACGTCTCAGTCTTGATTGTTAAGACTCGCAAAGACGTTGCCAAAATGTAAACAAATAACCGACGACTAAAAATGCCTCCAATTAATTTCTTATGGGGACAGTTAAAAAGTTACATTTTAGGTTTATTTGATTAATATCCAACCAAATGTTTTCAACAACGAACTTAGCCTTAAAAATTGCATAAAGAATATTCGACTGAAATTTGATACTGATCTGTGACTTCTATCGAGAGTAATCGTCGGACACTACAGTTGTAATATGAGTCACTCTAGAGCCTATTCTTCGAATAGACAATCATCTTAAGGTTCTAAATTACAAAAAATTAACAGTTATAAAAGTCACACAATATATAAGTTATTTGTTCTAGGTTTAACATTTATTACGAAACTTTTACGAAATATATACTATGAAAACACGCTCACCTGTGTGTTGCAGTTGGACCTGCAGGTTTAGCTCGTTCGCTACGCTCACTCGCTGTCACGCTCACCCTATATAAATATAAAAAAATATCACTGAAATTTGAAATTTTTATTAAATTTGTTTCTTAGCAACAAATAAATAAATATTAAAATATGTTTTGGGAATTTTTGACACACAATGTTTTATTATTTTTCGTAATGAATATGAAACATTGACTTGACCCACTGAGTATCATTTAAGAAGAAATTTTTTTAAATATTGCGAGCAACTGGTTTATGAACTGGTTTTCGTTTTAGTGTCGTCTGTCTAAGAGGGGATTTTCCGAAATCCTTGTGTTATAGTTTAACTATAATTGCATGTAATTGTGCTTTTAGTTTGTATTTTGTTTAGCTCGATTATTAATTAGGATGCATGTTTTGTATTGCATGTAAATTGCTTGATAAGCCCATTGGGCAATTGTCAATAAAGAAATTGAATTGAATTGAATTGAATTGAATTGAATTGAATTGAAATCCTTGTGATGGACAAGCCTCTGAGTGAATGACGTCACGGGCCGCGGTGGGCCCAACGCAATCTCCGAGATGGATTCCGGTTCCGCATTTCCTGCTGTGCTCCGAGCCACTTTATAGGGGCGCAATCAACATACATCTTTTATTTTTAATGTGATAATAACGCAGTCTGGGCATTTAATCATGTAAAGTTGAACAAAGTAACATACAAAACTGAAAGATATGGTTGAATTGATACTGAATGTTTTGAGGCTAAACTATTAATGTAATTATATTTGTTACATTTTCGCTTTGTGAACCTTTTGAGTATACGTACTTAACAGCTAAAATTTACTGCATTCTAATAAATATATAACATTATACAAAAGTATTGCATGATAAAATACAATTTGGTACATGAATTTTTGCCATAACTTTAAGTGTATTCATCAGTGAGAGAAGTGCTTCTTCAAAGGAATTATTTCGCTCGACGTAGCGCCTGAGCATTCAAGGCTCCCCGGGGTACAGTTGGCAGTCCTGCTTTGGCGTGACGCTGCTGGGGCTGGTTATGACGTCACTCACGATGTGGCACAACAATCCTGGACAGCTGGGAGGTCCTTTGTAGAGTCTACTGAGTTTGTATTATCAAAACTCTATTTCTACTTACAGTATTAAAAACTACTAGTGGCTCATAGGGGCAAAAGCCCCTAATCATAAAAATAAAATAAGATGAACCATAGCGGATTACAAGTTCTTCAATACGAAAGTTTTCAGAACATTTAACTTTAATTTATATCATATTTTTAAAATACCGTTTGAATAGGCCATTTGACTTACTTGATTACTTGTCCTCTTCATCGTTAACCCTCTGGTTGAGGGAATGGATTGCGTCAATAAAAAAATAAATAAATAAAAAAACTACTAACACACACTAAAAAGTACATCTACTATTTACAATCATGGCAGCATGAAGCAAGCAACACACATACAATACCCCAACTCCAGGTTGTCCTCCAGGAACTCAGGTGTGCTATAATACGGGCGCTCCATCAGCACATTCTAAACTGCCAGCTTAAACTTCCGGTCGTCAAGGTTCCTAATTCCGAGCGGCAGTTTGTTGAAGAACTTTATTGCTGATGTTGGGTATGAGTTTAGCGTTTTGCTGAGTCTCGCTCGCGGAACATCCAGCTGGTGCCTACTTCTGGTGTCATGGTGATGTAACTGGCCTCTAGTGCTCAACAGATGCACAGTTGGGTGAGGCATGCCAAGATGTAGTGGCTAACAATAGTCTCTGCGTAACCGGCCCTGGTGATAATGTGGAGAGCTGATTTCTGTATCTTGAGGATGTCGAATACATCCATTGCATGACCCCAGAGATGAAGTCCAAAACACTCCTTACAATCCTGTACCACTGAGCCACCAATTTTTAAATACTTCACTTTTTGTTGCTGTTAAACCTTAATAGATCTTTGAAAAATAAGTTTTTGAAAGAAATCGTAGTCTTGAGCTAAGAGGCAATGAGGAAAAACATGACGGATGCTCAAGTGCTCAGCACCCATTTTAGGGTCAGTTAACTTTTAGTACTTACATCATAACCATTATATTGTCTTGTTTATCCTAAAATTGAATAGATGGTTTTGCTTCGTCAGCAAATTTAATTAAACACGGCACCTTAAAGTACTCGTCATCAAGTTTAGCTCCTTCTCTACGCGCACTCACGCCGTCACGCTCACTCGCTGTCACGCTCACCCTATGAATAAAAATTCGGTGGAGTACCTAAAATTGGAATTTTAAATTTAATTTGTTTCTAATCAACAAATAAATAAGTAACATAATATAATATATATTATGAGATTTTTGACATACATTTTTGTTTATCTTTCGTACTAATTATTTTTTTACATGGTAAAAAGTATCCTATGTTACTTTTTATACCTCTAGGAATATGTGTACAAAGTTTCATGATGATAGGTTGAGTAAAGTAGTATCAATATGTACCTTCAGTGACGTCCGAAGGTACTTTCATTACTTGTAAAAGTACATTTACTTTTGAATATTCTCTATTAATGTTAAAATCAATAAAATCTCCAGCCTCTGCTAATAACTTAATAAAAAATTAACTCAACTTCTATTGATTAAAATCAGTCAAAAATGAGATAGGAAGTTTATATATTACTCAGTAATACAATAGAAATTAAAACATAATTACTGATAAGGAGTTATCAAAATAACCTAATTAATCAAAAAAGAAATAGTTGTGTTTTGTAACTTAAAACAATCAAACCAGAGATGTTGGTCTCTTGACGACAAAAATTTTAGAAAGGCACTTACAAAATCTAATTGTTCATTGATTAATATAAAAAAACATTCATCATAAAAGAATAGATACAATTCTCAATTCGTGTTGATGCAAACATGCAATTCAAAAATAGATTCAATAATTTTTCCACAAGTATCAAACATAGGCCTTTTCGGATTTTCTTTTGGGCATTTATTATTGTAGTTCTAACAAAACAGATATAAATTAAGCATTCAAATAAGTAACACATTTAAATGGCAAAAAAAGCGAAACATCAACCTTTTATTATATCTATAAGTTTACAATATTAGTCTAAACATTATTAGCTTGGCAGGTTGCAATCAATGAAGGTTTGTAACTGATGAAAAAGTGTTGGTAAGTCGTTTGTCTTCTTCGTCAGAACTTTTAATCAACAGATTTGATTTAACAACAAGATTTAATATGACGCTCATAGTTATTTCTCACTTATTTGATTGATTGATGTGTCCTTTTCAATTACTCGTGACGTCTTATACGCCCGTGGATGGATTTAGCCTCCAATGTTATTAAGGTGCGTTGTCACTGGTGCGACTGCAACAATAATCGTTGAACGATAGTCGTTGGACGATAATCGTAGAGGGCCTGCTGAGCATTGTCTTCAATGGCGCTGTTGTCACTGACGCGACTGCCGCCAGAGTCGCTGACTACAATCGTACGGGTCTGCTCCTGGAGCAGTCATAATCGCAATCGTTGGACAGTTTTTCTAGTTTGAGCGGGTCTATTGACACTTGATTGGATTTAAAGAGACTAAGTGTATTTGATAATTATTTCATCGGAGTTTATATCTGACATCAGATTTACATTTTTCTTCACATTACTTTTACTTATCATTTTGAACACCAGACAGAACATATGTGTCTGCTTTTTTAAACTTAGCAATCCCGGTGCTTTTAAAAAAATGAGCAATCCCGTTATTAATATATTTTCCCTTATTCACCCTTTCCTCCTTGGCTGGTCTTAAACATTATGAAACATTCTAGAACTTTTTTCTTATTAAACAATTTTTTTTTATAAGGATTCTAAAAAATTATTGCCTTACAAAAATTAAATAAGGATAAAAAAGATATCTTATCTTAACGTAAGAGCTAACTTTTAATCTCCCGTGATTGGATATGGAATGTAGTTTGAAGACATCTTCCTAAGGTCCTCATTGATTAAACTAGACACATCCATAAACTGAATTTTCTAAGTCTAAAGAAGTCGGAAACCATTCTCTCTTCAGCTTGCAAATTTTTTTTTTATTAATATTTTAAAGTACCCTCTTTTGTTCTACTTGTAAACATGGTATGTTTGTTAAGTCGTGGTGCACTTAGCATTTCGAAAATTGCTTCAACTTCTAAATGTTTAATTTAATAACTCAGTATCCGTTTCCCTAAACTCACCATTAACTACTTAACTTGGCAACAGTCAAACAGCAACTAAACTAATGCATAATAATCGCATCAGTGACAATGACCACCACAACGATCATCGCCGAGCGATAATCGTCCACCGATAATCGTTCAACGATTATCGTTGCAGTTGCACCAGTGACAACGCACCTTTACCTGAGAATCTTATTTCCACCTCAACTTATCTACATTTCCTGTCCCACCACATCGCTTGTTAGGCTTTGCTTTGTAATGTTTCATTCGCCACATCCATCATTTTAGTATAAGATATGTGTTATTTGTTTAATATCGTTATTAGATTTAATTCAATGAGTAGCTAATGAAGACCAGATGGTAATTCAGTATTAAACCAAAATGATTTTATGCGTTTATCACTTTGTTTGCTAATATTAGTATATAAGAATATCCCATCTTATCACCCCTTAGAACATAATTATCATAATATCAATAATTTATTATTTTATCCGAAATACATTTAAAATATGATCAAATGATTTTAAATTAAAGAAATATCCCAATAAAATTCCCACTAGCCTAAGTAATTATTTATTGTGTAAAAGAGTTGCAATACAAATTAAAACATTTTATATAATATACATATATATTCAAAACCAAATTTACCAATTAATCAAAATCACATTATCCAGTGTTGTGCTAAGTGTTTGTGCTTCAAGATGTGTGAACCCCTAACAGTCAACAATGAAGAACATGTGTGAACCCCAGAGAGACACCACTGACCTTTCTTCTTGATCCAGCTTCCCTAGTGTTAGCATCTAAATTTTATAAGGACACAGTTCCTCCATTTTAATAAATATTCCAGTCTGGACTAGAGCTTTATTCTAGTACCAAATAATAGGGACATTGCCCAAACAGTACTAAATTAAATTCAATCCCATTTTAAATTTATTCATTCCCAAATATATATATAGTACTGGGCGAAGAAGTATTTGAAGCAGAACTGGTAAGATCAACCCATACATCCATCAACATCCAAGATAGTGACAAGAAGCCAATAGACTTGAACTGTATTTTATCCCTAACCATTATGAACAATTAACATTCTTTTAAAGATTCAAAATTTATCCATGATATTAATTTATATTTCTAAATTGAATATAAAAATTGAGTTTGCTTGTCAGCACGAGTCCCCCTCCCTGAGAAAGAGTCTGAATGTATTCCATTGTTAAACCCAGCTGATAGAAATTTAACTATAATTGTGAAGCAAGAGATATAAGGACTAAAATTACCCACATCATTTTGTATCCATTACAATTTATAAATAATCAAGCATAAATTTAAATTAGAATTGTATTTCAGATAGGTAATAAATTTAAATTGTTGTAACAAAATAGTCTTATTATTTCACAGGCCTAGATAGCATATTAGTCTAGATTAGCTTACCATCAAGTTGACCTTGAAATAGCACGATACAGATAAAAACAGATAGATATATATAAACACCACTACTAATCAAGAGACAAAATAGTATTTATCAAATCTTTATTAATTATATCCATTATTCTAAGATACTTGTCATTATAAATAAGCACTTTCCTAACGTTAAGAGCAGCCAACATGGCGATCCCCTTCAAGTAAGAACAATACGAACTATCGCATCGCAACAACATAGACCGGCAGTGTGTGTGTACAATTGCAGCTTTATATCACTGAGCTTTGATGATCTTGAATTTCTTGTGTATAATAACATAACTTGAATGTGCACAGTCAACAAATAGTCATAATAACATTGCTTGCATTGCTTTACTATCTACATCCTTCTTTAAATGTTATTGAATGTTTTTGCATCATACATGGGAAAGTTATCGTTGTCGTTGATGTTTATTTATACATGTTGTTTATATATCATACATTTATTTTTAATATATATTTATTGTTACCTGTAGTATGGCACATGTTAGCTTACTCGGATTACTTAATTTATGCTAATTTATATTGTTTTTCCATCTTGAACTTGCTTCATTTGCTTGTGCACTATTGTAGTAATTATAAGCTTGCATGTATTCAACATTGTATTCTCATGTAAGAATGGCGATACCATTGATAAAAAAATAAGAAGAAGTTACTCTGGAAAGCACAAAAGTAAAATTACATTTTTCGTAATTTCAAAAATTATTTTCCAAATAAAATTAATTTATGGCGTTGTAAACCCTGTTGTATTTTCTCGTACAAGTAGAATGCATGGTGTATAAAATAAGATAAAAATTTGTTACATGATTTTATAAATAATATAGTGTTTTTATCGAACGAAATGGAAAATCCTAGTCTAGTTAGTATTTCATAAATAATATTTGTTTTTTTTTTTTTTGTTTTTTTTTTTTTTTGCCTACAGCAATACTAGAATAGACATCGTACTAGAAAGAGCCAAATAGGATATAAGTACGACAGGCTGTAGATTGGAAACTGTAAAAAAATGCAATAAAACGATTATAACATTCATGTGTTTTACTTTTCTTCTCACTAAGTTTTGCCTTTGTTTACTTCCAAGTAACCTGAAATCAGCAACATGAATTCAATATATTTTCGTTTGCAATTATTAAATTTAAGAATATGTGTTTAACATTTCAATTAATACATTTTCACTAAACGACTTTTTGGAAGCTTTTAATAATTTTACCAAAAACTTATACAACTTATGTGTATAAGTCACTTAATCAAGTAAACCATTTTTTTAATTTAATACAGTATTTTCATGTTAACTTTAGTATGATAATATTTCTACTTTCATGTTGTATACATCTACTGTATTCTAACGAGAGAACATTCTACTGACGTCACGACAGAGCAAGATGCATCGTTGCCATACATTATGTATGTCCATTGTATAATTGACTAACTGCTATAGCGTACGGTGGCATACCACTAATTTACTTTGCTAAGCAGCTTTAGTCATTCATCATTTAATTTTTTACTACAAAAAGAATTATAATAAATTTTAAGTATTTGACTTTCTCTTCGCCAGTTTATTTTTATTTTTGGTTTCACGAAGGAAATACCTTAAATAACAGTAGTTTAAGTTATGTACTTAAATATTTTGTTTTTGTAAAATTTTATTGATTTTCTAAAGATAAATCACTAGGTTATAATTATGATACGGTAGTAACTTTTTTGAATCGGACGTCACTCATTATATTTCGATGTAGTTATGACAAAACACAAAATAAATTTTGCATCTTCGCGTATTAATAAACTCAACGCAATACACAGAATAATGTACTTGTAAAAGTGTTTATGAAAGAATTTTGGTTATAAAGATTGTATTGCTATTCCTGATTTAAAGTATTAGAAAACCACAAATGTTTAAGATATAAAACGGAGGGAATCAATAAGTCATAATCAAAGTGGACTAAGTAACTATATAACTAGGTCTAAATAACGTCAATGTGTTTATAATTCTCTCTTCTAGTGTTTCTAAATTCCCAACTGGAGAAGAATAAACTTAAGTCTTCGACAAACCCTACATAAAGAATTCCAGAGAAGTCAAGTGTCATGAAAAATTTGGGAATTCAGCGAGGCCATAATTTGCTTTTGTAGCGCATTATAAGTAAACTGTATTTTGGTCAATCAGCTGAGCTTAGGTGTTAACAAGTTAATGAGATACAAAATAGTTTAATTCCCTTGAAAACAAGATATTTACGATGCATGTGGATATAATTGTGCCCACATCAAAGCTATGAAATCAGGGAAAGACTTTGTGGACACTCAAGCAATCCAGCAATCCAAGTGTATTGCAACCAGTTGTGTTTAGAATGTCATACTCCTCAAATGCCCTTAGAATTACATAATCTACTTCAATCTACATTAAGGTTTACATTTTACATCTATAGAAACCCAATCTGCGTGACTTTTTATTTTCCTTGTAATTAATGTCAAACTCTTGTTAACAAAGTGGGAAATGTAGTCAGTCTCTTTAGAAAATAAAGCACATTTAATGAACCAATAATTGGTTATAAAAATATTAACTGACTAATAATTAATTTTAATTCCCTTAGCTGTTCCAAGTTATTGATTACAGTTCACCACACGCATCATTTATTTAGGCATGCATTAGCCAACATTTGCTCAGGAGAAAATATCAAATATTATAATGACGTCATTGGTATTTTACTCCGTCGAGGAGTTCATGGCCCATCGTTTTAAGACGTTCTGTAACTAACTAAAAATATTCTTTCATATATTATTCTGTTTTAATTAATTATGGCTTTTGTGTTATTTTTTATTGGAGATATTTTTAAGACATTACTTTACAAAAATTTGTCAAACATAATATATTTCCAACATTTAAGGTAAACGCACCAGTAGTGGACAATATAAGAAGTGGAGGAAGTTTGACACCTAATTGCCGGAAAAATTTGAATACCTAAAATGGAGTAGATATAATACAGGCATTCTGGGCCACCCTCATAGTTTTTTTGATGACTTTTTGCTTCGTATGACCACTTTTTTTGCTTCATATGACCACTTTTTTTGCTTCGTATGACCGCTTTTTGCTTCAAATGACCACTTTTGCTTCAAATGACCACTTTTTGCTTCAAATGACCACTTTTGCTTCAAATGACCACTTTTTGCTTCAAATGACCACTTTTTGAATATAATCCAGGGAACACTCATAGTTTTTTTTTGACCGCTTTCAGCTCCAAATTGACCGGTTTTTGACCGGATTCTGGCCGGTTTTGGTCAAATATCAGCCCATTTCGGCCCATTTTAGGGCATTTTTCAGGATTTTCAGATACTGATTTCAAGGAGCACTTAGAATTTAATCCAGTTGTTCATTTGATTAGGGGTCCTTTTTTTACCCCCTTCAGCTTCAAATTGACTGGTTTTTACCGGATTTTGATTGGTTTTGGCCAAATATCAGCCCATTTCAGGGCATTTTTCAGGATTTCAGACAGTGATTTCAAGGAGCATTTTGAATTTAATCCAGGGAACTATGAGATGCACTCTTAAGTTAACTATAGTTTTTAAATGAAGGACTATAGTTTTTTTTCACTCCCCTTGTGGTGAATCTAATCCAGAAATTAATCCAAGGAAGTGTGAGAACTCCTAAGTTAACCCTATGTAAATGAAAAGATACCGGTTTTCGGTGATTTTGGCCTACTTTTTTGTCAACTTTCCAACATTTTTCAGGATTTCCGATCCATAAAAATTGATATTGAAAGGCGAATTGCCCAACATCCCAGCCCCATATAAAATTAACTTTAATTGCAATTTTACCTTCAAAGGCACATTTTTAGGACAAAATTCTCCGATTTTTAACCCTGTTTAACCTCTTAAGATCTAATCCCTAAGGCCCAAGGCAGTAGACAAGCCCTAAAACCTAGCAGCTAAGGCTTTAACCTATCAATAAGCCCAATTAACCATTAGCTTAGACCTAATGAGTTGGACCTAAGATCTAAACCTAAGGCCTTGCACCTGAGTCCAAAGCCCTAAAACATAGCAGCTAAGGCTTAAACCTGTGAATAGGGCCTATTAGCCAACAGCCTAAACCTAATGTGTTGGCACTAAGATGTAAACCTAAGGCCTTGCACCTGAGTCCAAAGCCCTAAAAGCTAGCAGCTAAGGATTTGACCCTGTGAATAGGGCCTATTATCCATCAGCGTAGGCCTAATGTGCTGGACCTAAGATCTAAACCTAAGCCCTTGTACCTGAGTCCAAAACCCTAAAACCTAGCAGCTAACAATTTGACCTGTGAATAGGGCCTATTAGCCAACAGCCTAAACCTAATGTGTTGGCACTAAGATGTAAACCTAAGGCCTTGCACCTGAGTCCAAAGCCCTAAAAGCTAGCAGCTAAGGCTTTGACCTGTGAATAGGGCCTATTATCTATCAGCTTAGGCCTAATGTGTTGGACATAAGATCTAAGCCTAAGGTCTTACACATGGTTCCTAAGATGAAATGCCATAGACTTAGGTCCTAAACCCTAGCAGCTAAGGCTTTGACCTGTGAATAGGACCTATTTGCGTTTAGCTTAGATCTAATGTGTTGGACCTAAAATCTAAACTTCAGGCCTTGCACTTTAGTCCAAAGCCCTAAAACATAGCAGCTAAGGCTTAAACCTGTGAATAGGGCCGATTAGCCACCAGCTTAGACCTAATGTGTTGGACCTAAGATCTAAACCTAAGGCCTTGCACCTTAGTCCAAAGCCCTAAAACATAGCAGATAAGGCTTAAACCTGTGAATAGGGCCGATTAGCCACCAGCTTAGACCTAATGTGTTGGACCTAAGATCTAAACCTAAGGCCTTGCACCTGAGTCCAAAGCCCTAAAACCTAGCAGCTAAGGCTTTGACCTGTGAATAGGACCTATAACCATTAGCTTAGACCTAATGTGTTGTACCTAAGATCTAAATCTATGGCCTTACAGCTGCGTCCAAAGCCCTAAAACCTAGCAGCTAAGGCTTTGACCTGTAAATAGGGCCTATTAGCCACCAGCTGAGACCTAATGAGTTGCACCTAAGATCTAAACCTTAGGCCTTACATATGAGTCCAAAGCCCTAAAACCTAGCAGCTAAGGCTTTGACCTGTGGGTATCGCCTATTAGCCACCGGCTTAGACGTAATGTGCTGAACCTAAGATCTAAACCTAAGCCCTTGCACCTGAATCCAAAACCCTAAAACCTAGCAGCTAAGGATTTGTCCTGTGAATAGGGCCTATTAGCCAACAGCCTAAACCTAATGTGTTGGCACTAAGATGTAATTCTAAGGCCTTGCACCTGAGTCCAAAGCCCTAAAAGCTAGCAGCTAAGGTTTTGACCCTGTGAATAGGGCCTATTATCCATCAGCGTAGGCCTAATGTGCTGGACATAAGATCTAAGCCTAAGGCCTTACACATGGTTCCTAAGATGAAATGCCTTAGACTTAGGTCCTAAAACCTAGCAGCTAAGGCTTTGACCTGTGAATAGGACCTATTTGCGTTTAGCTTAGATCTAATGTGTTGGACCTAAAATCTAAACCTCAGGCCTTGCACCTGAGTCCAAAGCCCTAAAAGCTAGCAGCTAAGGATTTGACCCGTGAATAGGGCATATTATCCATCAGCGTAGGCCTAATGTGCTGGACCTAAGATCTAAACCTAAGCCCTTGCACCTGAGTCCAAAACCCTAAAACTTAGCAGCTAAGGATTTGACCTGTGAATAGTACCTATTAGCAAACAGCCTAAACCTAATGTGTTGGAACTAAGATGTAAACCTAAGCTCTTGCACCTGAGTCCAAAACCCTAAAACCTAGCAGCTAAGGATTTGACCTGTGAATAGGGCCTATTATCCATCAGCGTAGGCGTAATGTGCTGGACCTAAGATCTAAACCTAAGCCCTTGCACCTGAGTCCAAAACCCTAAAACCTAGCAGCTAAGGCTTGGACCTGTGAATAGGACCTATTAGGTAACAGCATAGACCTAATGTTTTGGGGCTAAGATGTAAACCTAAGGCCTTGCAACTGAGTAAAAAGCTAATAAACCTAGTGGCTAAAGCTTTGACCTGTGTATAAGACCTATCAGCCCCCAGCCATGACCTAATGTGTTGGGACTAAGATGTAAACATAAGGCCTGACACCTTAGTACAAAGCCATAAAACCTTAAGATCTAAAAACTTACAAGGGGGCCGCGATTCACAGCCCCCCATGTATTGAGCAAACATTAGGCACCGAGGTCTTTTTTCTTTGATTATGAAATCATGACCAAAAATGGTTATCAGATTCAAATTGGAGTATTTTAAGACCAACCTCCATCCATCTTACTCAAGACCTAAGGTCCTAACGCATGGACTTGACTGAAGACCTAAGGCTATACACCGTAGTCTAGGCTTTAAGGTTCTTAAAAAGACCGAGGCCATAGAGTTAAGACCTGAACACTTACAAGGGGTCGCGATTCACGACCCCCCCTGAAAAGACACTGTGGTCTAAACCTAATAATAGGTTCTTAGACCAAAGACCTAAGGCCCTACACCAGGGTCTAGAACCAAGACCTAAGGTCCGTGGTCTAGGCTTTTAGGTTCTTATACCCAAGTCCTAAGGCCCTACACCAGGGTCTAAAACCAAGATCTAAGGTCCGTGGTCTAGGCTTTTAGGTTCTTATACCCAAGTCCTAAGGCCCTACACCAGGGTCTAGAACCAAGATTTAAGGTCCGTGGTCAAGGCTTTTAGGTTCTTATACTCAAGTCCTAAGGCCCTAAACCAGGGTCTAGAACCAAGATCTAAGGACCGTGGTCTAGGCTTTTAGGTGCTTATACCCAAGACCTAAGGCCCTACACCATAGGCTAGAACCAAGACCTAAGGTCCTTTGATTAGGCCTTTAGGTTCTTAGACCCAAGACCTAAGCTCTTAGACTTAAGACCTAAAGCCATATACCGCGGGTTAGGGTTTTAAGCTCTGAGACCCAAGACCTAAGGCCTTGCACCGTTTTCTAGGCTTTTAAGTACTTAGACCCAAGGCCTAAGGCCATACACCCTGGTTTAGGCTTTTAAGTATTTAGACCCAAGGCCTAAGGCCCTACACCGTGGTCTAGGCTTTTAAGAACTCAGACTCAAGACCTAAGGCCATACACCGTGGTCTAGGCTGTTAAGTACTTATACCCAAGACCTAAGGCCCTACACCGTGGGCTAGGCTTTAAAGCTCTTAGACCCAAGACCTAAAACCATAGGGTTAAGACTTGAAAGCTTACAAGTTAATCGCAACTCACGATCCCCGAAAAGACACCGTGGTCTAGACCCAATAGTTAAGGCCCTACACGAAGACCCAAGAGCTAAGGTCCTTCACCATGATCTAGACCCTAAGACCAAAGACCTTACACTATGGTCTAGTACTCGGCATAAACCGTTTGCAGTTGTGGTTGTTTCATCTATTTCTAGAGGTAAGTCGGCCTCTAAGTTCTTAGAACCTAAGACCAAAGGCCTTATACCACGGTCTAGTACTCGGCATAAGCCATGTGCAGTTGTGGTTGTTTCATCTATAGCTAGAGGAAAGTCGGCCTCTAAGTTCTTAGACCCTAAGACCAAAGGCCTTACACCATGGTCTAGTACTCGGCATAAACCGTTTTGCAGTTGTGGTTGTTTCATCTATAGCTAAAGGTAAGTCGGCCTCTAGGTTCTTAGACCCTAAGACCAAAGGCCTTACATCATGGTCTAGTATTCCTTCTTAAGCCGTGTGCAGTGGTTAATTTGTCTATACTTAGAAGAAAGTCAGCCTTTAAGTTCTTAGACCCTAGACCTAAGACCCTATACCCATGGACTACAACCTGGACCTAAGGCCACATCCCGAGGTTTTGTACTCGTTTAAAACCGTGTGCAGTTGTGGTTGTTTCATCTATAGCTGGGCGAAGGTTGGCCTTTGATAACTGTGTGCAGTTATTACTGTTTCGTCTCGAAAAAGAGAAAGTTTATGCTTTTACACCATAACTTAGAACGAAAACCCATGGTCTTATTCCTAAAACCAAGGACCTTAGACCGATACCCTAGGACATAAGGGCTTAGACTTATTGCTTTAGATCTAGGGCAAAAGGAATTTAAATGAGGATCTAAGGCCTCATAATTTAGACCAACCCCAATCCCAAGCATTTAAGGCATTATACCATGGACCTGTATGTATATGACCTTAAACATTTGACCTAAGATTTAAAACTTTAACATAAGTCTTAAGCCCTAAGACCCTACCCCATGGGCTAGTACTGGTCCTACACCATAAGGGACCGTGTAAAATGGCGTGCATAAAGCCAATCACATGGATTATTTGAAAGCCCAGCGCACATGAACACCTGTGTTTGCTGTTGGGCGTTTTTATGATTTGCGCTTTCGGGCGTTTTGCAAACTCGACCTGCATATTGCAAATCGATGTGTAGACGATGCCCTTTAGTAATTAACGTCTGCGAACGTTTTCAAAATCGATGTGTAGACGATGCCTTTTAATAATTAACGTCTGCGAACGTTTTTTAGAATCGATGCCCAGACGCTGATTAAAATAATCGACGTGTACGATCGTTTTTTAAAATTGATGTGTACACGATGTTTTTTAATAATTTACGTCTGCGATCGTAATTTCCGCGTCGAGTTTGCAAAACGCCCGAAAGCACAAATCATAAAAACACCCAACAGCAAACACAGGTGTTCATGTGCGCTGGGCTTTCAAATAATCCATGTGATTGGCTTTATGCACGCCATTTTACACGGTCCCTTATGGTGTAGGACCAGTACTAGCCCATGGGGTAGGGTCTTAGGGCTTAAGACTTATGTTAAAGTTTTAAATCTTAGGTCAAATGTTTAAGGTCATATACATACAGGTCCATGGTATAATGCCTTAAATGCTTGGGATTGGGGTTGGTCTAAATTATGAGGCCTTAGATCCTCATTTAAATTCCTTTTGCCCTAGATCTAAAGCAATAAGTCTAAGCCCTTATGTCCTAGGGTATCGGTCTAAGGTCCTTGGTTTTAGGAATAAGACCATGGGTTTTCGTTCTAAGTTATGGTGTAAAAGCATAAACTTTCTCTTTTTCGAGACGAAACAGTAATAACTGCACACAGTTATCAAAGGCCAACCTTCGCCCAGCTATAGATGAAACAACCACAACTGCACACGGTTTTAAACGAGTACAAAACCTCGGGATGTGGCCTTAGGTCCAGGTTGTAGTCCATGGGTATAGGGTCTTAGGTCTAGGGTCTAAGAACTTAAAGGCTGACTTTCTTCTAAGTATAGACAAATTAACCACTGCACACGGCTTAAGAAGGAATACTAGACCATGATGTAAGGCCTTTGGTCTTAGGGTCTAAGAACCTAGAGGCCGACTTACCTTTAGCTATAGATGAAACAACCACAACTGCAAAACGGTTTATGCCGAGTACTAGACCATGGTGTAAGGCCTTTGGTCTTAGGGTCTAGGAACTTAGAGGCCGACTTTCCTCTAGCTATAGATGAAACAACCACAACTGCACATGGCTTATGCCGAGTACTAGACCGTGGTATAAGGCCTTTGGTCTTAGGTTCTAAGAACTTAGAGGCCGACTTACCTCTAGAAATAGATGAAACAACCACAACTGCAAACGGTTTATGCCGAGTACTAGACCATAGTGTAAGGTCTTTGGTCTTAGGGTCTAGATCATGGTGAAGGACCTTAGCTCTTGGGTCTTCGTGTAGGGCCTTAACTATTGGGTCTAGACCACGGTGTCTTTTCGGGGATCGTGAGTTGCGATTAACTTGTAAGTTTTCAAGTCTTAACCCTATGGTTTTAGGTCTTGGGTCTAAGAGCTTTAAAGCCTAGCCCACGGTGTAGGGCCTTAGGTCTTGGGTATAAGTACTTAACAGCCTAGACCACGGTGTATGGCCTTAGGTCTTGAGTCTGAGACCTTAAAAGCCTAGAAAACGGTGTATGGCCTTAGGTCTTGAGTCTAAGAGCTTAAAAGCCTAGAAAACGGTATATGGCCTTAGGTCTTGGGTATAAGTACTTAAAAGCCTAGACCAGGGTGTATGGCCTTAGGTCTTAAGTCTAGCCCATGCGGACCGCCTTAGGCATTGAGTTTAAGTGCTTAAAAGCCTAGCCCATGGTTTATGACTTTAGGTCTTGGAGTAAGTACTTAAAAGCCTAGACCAGTGTGTATGCCCTTGGGTCTTGAGTCTAACCCATGCGGACCACCTTAGGGCTTGAGTCTAAGAACTTAAAAGCCTAGACCACGGTGTAGGGCCTTAGGTCTTGGGTATAAGAGCTTAAAAGCCTAGATCACGGTGTATGGACTTAGGTCTTGGTGACTAAGTACTTAAAAGTCTAGACCACGGTGTATAGCCCTAAGTCTTGGGTCTAAGTACTTAAAAGTCTAGACCACGGTGTAAGGCCTTAGGTCCTGGGTCCACAGTGTCTGTTCAGGGGTCGTGAATCACGACTCCCTTGTAAGTTTTCAGGTCTTTACTTTATGGCCTTAGGTCTTGAGTCTAAGTTCTTAAAAGCCTAGACCACGGTGTAGGGCCTTAGGCCTTGGGTCTAAATACTTAAAAGCCTAAACCAGGGTGTATGGCCTTAGGCCTTGGGTCTAAGTACTTAAAAGCCTAGAAAACGGTGCAAGGCCTTAGGTCTTGGGTCTCAGAGCTTAAAACCCTAACCCGCGGTATATGGCTTTAGGTCTTGAGTCTAAGAGCTTAGGTCTTGGGTCTATGAACCTAAAGGCCTAGTCCACGGGTCTTAGGACTTGGGTCTAAGAACCTAAAGGCCTAATCAAAGGACCTTAGGTCTTGGTTCTAGCCTATGGTGTAGGGCCTTAGGTCTTGGGTATAAGCACCTAAAAGCCTAGACCACGGTCCTTAGATCTTGGTTCTAGACCCTGGTTTAGGGCCTTAGGACTTGAGTATAAGAACCTAAAAGCCTTGACCACGGACCTTAGATCTTGGTTCTAGACCCTGGTGTAGGGCCTTAGGACTTGGGTATAAGAACCTAAAAGCCTAGACCACGGACCTTAGATCTTGGTTTTAGAACCTGGTGTAGGGCCTTAGGACTTGGGTATAAGAACCTAAAAGCCTAGACCACGGACCTTAGGTCTTGGTTCTAGACCCTTTTGTAGGGCTTTAGGACTTGGGTATAAGAACGTAAAAGCCTAGACCACGGACCTTAGATCTTGGTTCTAGACCCTGGTGTAGGGCCTTAGGTCTTTGGTCTAAGAACCTATTATTAGGTTTAGACCACAGTGTCTTTTCAGGGGGGGTCGTGAATCGCGACCCCTTGTAAGTGTTCAGGTCTTAACTCTATGGCCTCGGTCTTTTTAAGAACCTTAAAGCCTAGACTACGGTGTATAGCCTTAGGTCTTCGGTCAAGTCCATGCGTTAGGACCTTAGGTCTTGAGTAAGATGGATGGAGGTTGGTCTTAAAATACTCCAATTTGAATCTGATAACCATTTCTGGTCATGATTTCATAATCAAAGAAAAAAGACCTCGTTGCCTAATGTTTGCTCAATACATGGGGGACTGTGAATCGCGGCCCCCTTGTAAGTTTTTAGATCTTAAGGTTTTATGGCTTTGTACTAAGGTGTCAGGCCTTATGTTTACATCTTAGTCCCAACACATTAGGTCCTGGCTGGGGGCTGATAGGTCTTATACACAGGTCAAAGCTTTAGCCACTAGGTTTATTAGCTTTTTACTCAGTTGCAAGGCCTTAGGTTTAGACTTAAGGTTCAACACATTAGGTCTAAGCTGTTGGGTAATAGGTCCTATTCACAGGTTAAAGCCTTAGCTGCTAGGTTTTAGGGCTTTGGACTCAGGTGCAAGGCCTTAGGTTTACATCTTAGCCCCAAAACATTAGGTCTATGCTGTTACCTAATAGGTCCTATTCACAGGTCAAAGCCTTAGCTGCTAGGTTTTAGGGTTTTGGACTCAGGTGCAAGGGCTTAGGTTTAGATCTTAGGTCCAGCACATTAGGCCTACGCTGATGGATAATAGGCCCTATTCACAGGTCAAATCCTTAGCTGCTAGGTTTTAGGGTTTTGGACTCAGGTGCAAGAGCTTAGGTTTACATCTTAGTTCCAACACATTAGGTTTAGGCTGTTTGCTAATAGGTACTATTCACAGGTCAAATCCTTAGCTGCTAAGTTTTAGGGTTTTGGACTCAGGAGCAAGGGCTTAGGTTTAGATCTTAGGTTCAGCACATTACGTCTAAGCCGGTGGCTAATAGGCGATACCCACAGGTCAAAGCCTTAGCTGCTAGGTTTTAGGGCTTTGGACTCATATGTAAGGCCTAAGGTTTAGATCTGCGATCGTAATTTCCGCGTCGAGTTTGCAAAACGCCCGAAAGCACAAATCATAAAAACACCCAACAGCAAACACAGGTGTTCATGTGCGCTGGGCTTTCAAATAATCCATGTGATTGGCTTTATGCACGCCATTTTACACGGTCCCTTATGGTGTAGGACCAGTACTAGCCCATGGGGTAGGGTCTTAGGGCTTAAGACTTATGTTAAAGTTTTAAATCTTAGGTCAAATGTTTAAGGTCATATACATACAGGTCCATGGTATAATGCCTTAAATGCTTGGGATTGGGGTTGGTCTAAATTATGAGGCCTTAGATCCTCATTTAAATTCCTTTTGCCCTAGATCTAAAGCAATAAGTCTAAGCCCTTATGTCCTAGGGTATCGGTCTAAGGTCCTTGGTTTTAGGAATAAGACCATGGGTTTTCGTTCTAAGTTATGGTGTAAAAGCATAAACTTTCTCTTTTTCGAGACGAAACAGTAATAACTGCACACAGTTATCAAAGGCCAACCTTCGCCCAGCTATAGATGAAACAACCACAACTGCACACGGTTTTAAACGAGTACAAAACCTCGGGATGTGGCCTTAGGTCCAGGTTGTAGTCCATGGGTATAGGGTCTTAGGTCTAGGGTCTAAGAACTTAAAGGCTGACGTTCTTCTAAGTATAGACAAATTAACCACTGCACACGGCTTAAGAAGGAATACTAGACCATGATGTAAGGCCTTTGGTCTTAGGGTCTAAGAACCTAGAGGCCGACTTACCTTTAGCTATAGATGAAACAACCACAACTGCAAAACGGTTTATGCCGAGTACTAGACCATGGTGTAAGGCCTTTGGTCTTAGGGTCTAAGAACTTAGAGGCCGACTTTCCTCTAGCTATAGATGAAACAACCACAACTGCACATGGCTTATGCCGAGTACTAGACCGTGGTATAAGGCCTTTGGTCTTAGGTTCTAAGAACTTAGAGGCCGACTTACCTCTAGAAATAGATGAAACAACCACAACTGCAAACGGTTTATGCCGAGTACTAGACCATAGTGTAAGGTCTTTGGTCTTAGGGTCTAGATCATGGTGAAGGACCTTAGCTCTTGGGTCTTCGTGTAGGGCCTTAACTATTGGGTCTAGACCACGGTGTCTTTTCGGGGATCGTGAGTTGCGATTAACTTGTAAGTTTTCAAGTCTTAACCCTATGGTTTTAGGTCTTGGGTCTAAGAGCTTTAAAGCCTAGCCCACGGTGTAGGGCCTTAGGTCTTGGGTATAAGTACTTAACAGCCTAGACCACGGTGTATGGCCTTAGGTCTTGAGTCTGAGACCTTAAAAGCCTAGAAAACGGTGTATGGCCTTAGGTCTTGAGTCTAAGAGCTTAAAAGCCTAGAAAACGGTATATGGCCTTAGGTCTTGGGTATAAGTACTTAAAAGCCTAGACCAGGGTGTATGGCCTTAGGTCTTAAGTCTAGCCCATGCGGACCGCCTTAGGCATTGAGTTTAAGTGCTTAAAAGCCTAGCCCATGGTTTATGACTTTAGGTCTTGGAGTAAGTACTTAAAAGCCTAGACCAGTGTGTATGCCCTTGGGTCTTGAGTCTAACCCATGCGAACCACCTTAGGGCTTGAGTCTAAGAGCTTAAAAGCCTAGACCACGGTGTAGGGCCTTAGGTCTTGGGTATAAGAGCTTAAAAGCCTAGATCACGGTGTATGGACTTAGGTCTTGGTGACTAAGTACTTAAAAGTCTAGACCACGGTGTATAGCCCTAAGTCTTGGGTCTAAGTACTTAAAAGTCTAGACCACGGTGTAAGGCCTTAGGTCCTGGGTCCACAGTGTCTGTTCAGGGGTCGTGAATCACGACTCCCTTGTAAGTTTTCAGGTCTTTACTTTATGGCCTTAGGTCTTGAGTCTAAGTTCTTAAAAGCCTAGACCACGGTGTAGGGCCTTAGGCCTTGGGTCTAAATACTTAAAAGCCTAAACCAGGGTGTATGGCCTTAGGCCTTGGGTCTAAGTACTTAAAAGCCTAGAAAACGGTGCAAGGCCTTAGGGTCTCAGAGCTTAAAACCCTAACCCGCGGTATATGGCTTTAGGTCTTGAGTCTAAGAGCTTAGGTCTTGGGTCTATGAACCTAAAGGCCTAGTCCACGGGTCTTAGGACTTGGGTCTAAGAACCTAAAGGCCTAATCAAAGGACCTTAGGTCTTGGTTCTAGCCTATGGTGTAGGGCCTTAGGTCTTGGGTATAAGCACCTAAAAGCCTAGACCACGGACCTTAGGTCTTGGTTCTAGACCCTTTTGTAGGGCTTTAGGACTTGGGTATAAGAACGTAAAAGCCTAGACCACGGACCTTAGATCTTGGTTCTAGACCCTGGTGTAGGGCCTTAGGTCTTTGGTCTAAGAACCTATTATTAGGTTTAGACCACAGTGTCTTTTCAGGGGGGGTCGTGAATCGCGACCCCTTGTAATCGTTCAGGTGTTAACTCTATGGCCTCGGTCTTTTTAAGAACCTTAAAGCCTAGACTACGGTGTATAGCCTTAGGTCTTCGGTCAAGTCCATGCGTTAGGACCTTAGGTCTTGAGTAAGATGGATGGAGGTTGGTCTTAAAATACTCCAATTTGAATCTGATAACCATTTCTGGTCATGTTTTCATAATCAAAGAAAAAAGACCTCGTTGCCTAATGTTTGCTCAATAAATGGGGGGCTGTGAATCGCGGCCCCCTTGTAAGTTTTTAGATCTTAAGGTTTTATGGCTTTGTACTAAGGTGTCAGGCCTTATGTTTACATCTTAGTCCCAACACATTAGGTCCTGGCTGGGGGCTGATAGGTCTTATACACAGGTCAAAGCTTTAGCCACTAGGTTTATTAGCTTTTTACTCAGTTGCAAGGCCTTAGGTTTAGACTTAAGGTTCAACACATTAGGTCTAAGCTGTTGGGTAATAGGTCCTATTCACAGGTTAAAGCCTTAGCTGCTAGGTTTTAGGGCTTTGGACTCAGGTGCAAGGCCTTAGGTTTACATCTTAGCCCCAAAACATTAGGTCTATGCTGTTACCTAATAGGTCCTATTCACAGGTCAAAGCCTTAGCTGCTAGGTTTTAGGGTTTTGGACTCAGGTGCAAGGGCTTAGGTTTAGATCTTAGGTCCAGCACATTAGGCATACGCTGATGGATAATAGGCCCTATTCACAGGTCAAATCCTTAGCTGCTAGGTTTTAGGGTGTTGGACTCAGGTGCAAGAGCTTAGGTTTACATCTTAGTTCCAACACATTAGGTTTAGGCTGTTTGCTAATAGGTACTATTCACAGGTCAAATCCTTAGCTGCTAAGTTTTAGGGTTTTGGACTCAGGTGCAAGGGCTTAGGTTTAGATCTTAGGTTCAGCACATTACGTCTAAGCCGGTGGCTAATAGGCGATACCCACAGGTCAAAGCCTTAGCTGCTAGGTTTTAGGGCTTTGGACTCATATGTAAGGCCTAAGGTTTAGATCTTAGGTGCAACTAATTAGGTCTCAGCTGGTGGCTAATAGGCCCTATTTACAGGTCAAAGCCTTAGCTGCTAGGTTTTAGGGCTTTGGACGCAGCTGTAAGGCCTTAGATTTAGATCTTAGGTACAACACATTAGGTCTAAGCTAATGGTTATAGGTCCTATTCACAGGTCAAAGCCTTAGCTGCTAGGTTTTAGGACCTAAGTCTATGGCATTTCATCTTAGGAACCATGTGTAAGACCTTAGGCTTAGATCTTATGTCCAACACATTAGGCCTAAGCTGATAGATAATAGGCCCTATTCACAGGTCAAAGCCTTAGCTGCTAGCTTTTAGGGCTTTGGACTCAGGTGCAAGGCCTTAGGTTTACATCTTAGTGCCAACACATTAGGTTTAGGCTGTTGGCTAATAGGCCCTATTCACAGGTCAAATTGTTAGCTGCTAGGTTTTAGGGTTTTGGACTCAGGTGCAAGGGCTTAGGTTTAGATCTTAGGTCCAGCACATTAGGCCTACGCTGATGGATAATAGGCCCTATTCACAGGTTAAAGCCTTAGCTGCTAGGTTTTAAGGCTTTGGACTCAGGTGCAAGGCCTTACGTTTACATCTTAGTGCCAACACATTAGGTTTAGGTTGTTGGCTAATAGGCCCTATTCACAGGTCAAAGCCTTAGTTGCTAAGTTTTAGGCTTTTGGACTCAGGTGTAAGGCCTTATAGGTTTAGAACTTAGGTTCAACACATTAGATCTAAGCTGGTGGTTAATAGGCCCTATTCACAGGTCAAATCCTTAGCTGCTAGCTTTTAGGGCTTTGGACTCAGGTGCAAGGCCTTAGGTTTAGGCTGTTGGCTAATAGACCCTATTCACAGGTCAAATCCTTAGCTGCTAGGTTTTAGGGTTTTGGACTCAGGTGCAAGGCCTGAGGTTTAGATTTTAGGTCCAACACATTAGGTCTAAGGTAAACGCAAATAGGTCCTATTCACAGGTCAAAGCCTTAGCTGCTAGGTTTTAGGACCTAAGTCCAAGGCATTTCATCTTAGGAACCATGTGTAAGGCCTTAGGCTTAGATCTTATGTCCAACACATTAGGCCCAATTCACTGGTCAAAGCCATAGCTGCTAGCTTTTAGGGCTTTGGACTCAGGTGCAAGGCCTTAGTCTTACACTTTAGTTCCATCACATTAGGTTTAGGCTGTTGGCTAATAGGCCCTATTCACAGGTCAAAGCCTTAGCTGCTAGGTTTTAGGGTTTTGGACTCAGGTGCAAGGGCTTAGGTTTACATCTTAGTTCCAACACATTAGGTTTAGGCTTTTTGCTAATAGGTACTATTCACAGGTCAAATCCTTAGCTGCTAGGTTTTAGGACCTAAGTCTAAGGTATTGGGTCTATGCAATGGTCCAAGGCATTTGGTCTTAGGAACCATGTGTAAGGCCTTAGGTTTAGATCTGATTTCCAACACATTAGGCCTAAGCTAATGGATAATAGGCCCTATTCACGGTTCAAAGCCTTAGCTGCTATCTTTTAGGGCTTTGGACTCAGGTGCAAGGCCTTAGGTTTACATTTTAGTGCCAACACATTAAGTCTAAGCTAAATGCAAATAGGTCCTATTCACAGGTCAAAGCCTTAGCTGCTAGGTTTTAGGACCTAAGTCCAAGGTATTTCATCCTAGTAACCATGTGTAAGGCCTTAGGCTTAGATCTTATGTCCAACACATTAGGCCTGAGCTGATAGATAATAGGCCCTATTCACAGGGTCCAATCCTTAGCTGCTAGCTTTTAGGGCTTTGGACTCAGGTGCAAGGCCTTAGGTTTACACCTTAGTGCCAACACATTAGGTTTAGGCTGTTGTCTAATAGGCCCTATTCACAGGTCAAATCCTTAGCTGCTAGGTTTTATCGTTTTGGACTCAGGTACAAGGGCTTAGGTTTAGATCTTAGGTCCAACACATTAGGTCTAAGCTAATGGTTAATTGGGCTTATTGATAGGTTAAAGCCTTAGCTGCTAGGTTTTAGGGCTTGTCTACTGCCTTGGGCCTTAGGGATTAGATCTTAAGAGGTTAAACTGGGTTAAAAATTGGAGAATTTTGTCCTAAAAATGTGTCTTTGAAGGTAAAATTGCAATTAAAGTTAATTTTATATGGGGCTGGGATGTTGGGCAATTCGCCTTTCAATATCAACTTTTATGGATCGGAAATCCTGAAAAATGTTCGAAAGTTGACAAAAAAGTAGGCCAAAATCACCGAAAACCGGTATCTTTTCATTTACATAGGGTTAACTTAGGAGTTCTCACACTTCCTTGGATTAATTTCTGGATTAGATTCACCACAAGGGGAGTGAAAAAAAAAACTATAGTCCTTCATTTAAAAACTATAGTTAACTTAAGAGTGCATCTCATAGTTCCCTGGATTAAATTCAAAATGCTCCTTGAAATCACTGTCTGAAATCCTGAAAAATGCCCTGAAATGGGCTGATATTTGGCCAAAACCAATCAAAATCCGGTAAAAACCAGTCAATTTGAAGCTGAAGGGGGTAAAAAAGGACCCCTAATCAAATGAACAACTGGATTAAATTCTAAGTGCTCCTTGAAATCAGTATCTGAAAATCCTGAAAAATGCCCTAAAATGGGCCGAAATGGGCTGATATTTGACCAAAACCGGCCAGAATCCGGTCAAAAACCGGTCAATTTGGAGCTGAAAGCGGTCAAAAAAAACTATGAGTGTTCCCTGGATTATATTCAAAAAGTGGTCATTTGAAGCAAAAAAGTGGTCATTTGAAGCAAAAAGTGGTCATTTGAAGCAAAAGTGGTCATTTGAAGTAAAAAGCGGTCATACGAAGCAAAAAAAGTGGTCATATGAAGCAAAAAAAGTGGTCATACGAAGCAAAAAGTCATCAAAAAAACTATGAGGGTGGCCCAGAATGCCTGTATTATATCTACTCAATGGTTTCAATACATTGAGGTGAAAGCTGATTTAATTTTGTTTGTAAATTAGTCAATAAATGTAGTTTCTAGCATAAAATAACCTTAAATATTTTAAATATTGTATTATTCATTATTTTTCTTTAAGGGTGCGCTCTACCCATCTGCCGCGCGCGGATGCAAGGGTTTAGAATCTCCATGTTTGTCGCCCCAGTTGTAAACCGATTTAAAATATTTTGGTGTCATTCTTTTCGTAATATAATTTTGTACTCCTCTATCGTCTTAAAATTTCGATATTAATTTAAATTACTAAGCAGGGTGCTTGCTAATAATGTTGAAATAAACGTTTTTGTATCAAGTTTTAACGTATTAAAAACAATTTTTAAAGAAAAAATAAGACGATACACGAGTACAATATAATCTTAAGAACAAGGATCTGCACTAAGATTGGTAAAAAGTTCATAGATAACGATGCAAGAAGGGAGATGCGAAAGGTCTGCAATTTCAAAAACATCGTTATTAGACCACCGATCGAGTTCGCACTGAAACCAAAAAAAGCATTAAAGAAACAAAATTTAAAATCACCCGTCATATATTTTTAAAAATGTGAGTTTCCGCGTGTAGCGGCAGTTAACAGTCTCGCTCAACGATTTTGACACCGAGGTAGAGCGCACCCTTAATTCTCGTATTGTGGACCGCTGCATTTTTGACTATACATAACCTCTTGTCTTATTATATCTTTTATTATTTTTCTTCATATTATTCGTTGTCACAAACTGTAGTTATTGTATATTTTGTGGCAGTAAAAGTATTTATTATTTTTACTTCTTATTTATATACCAAGCACTTTAGAAACTCGTGTTTGATAAAGTTCCACGAAAAGCAATTCGTGCTGCACAGAGTCGGAGAGAGAAGTTTGGCCATTGCTTTGTCCGACTACCATTAACACACAGACTGCTGAACAAAAGTGTTCAACTTTGCCTTTAAAAGCTTTCCTGTTGCCAATCAAGACCAGTTTGTATCTTGGTTGTCCTGTCCACCTTGCTCAGCTTTGAGGAAAATAAGGTGAAATTTAAGTGGATTATAAGTTTCATAATGGTTTATTAACACCTATCGCTTTTAATTTTAATTTAAGTAATAGTATTCATAGTTAGGAGCAAAAGTGGCACCAAAAAGACACTTATTCTTTGAGTTATGAACAACGTTTTTATCATAATGCGGAATTTGCATTATAATAATAGGTTTTTAAAATTAAAAAAACATATAAATAATGACAAGTTGTATAAGAGTGCAGACGATAAAATTTTGATTAGTAATAAAAGCAGACTAGTTGTGTAACCTTGTGGTGCACCGAAACACGGCGGCGTGTAGTTTGTCAATTACCCGGTGGACAGCGTATAATGGATCTACAATGATACATCACAGTGTCTTGGTTCACTACATATTGTTTCTTGCGAATTGCGATGTAAATATATTAGTATCATATTTTTTTTTATTTGAAATAATGTTATGTTTTTAAGCTTTATTACTAGGCCTGTACCACCATATTTTTCTAAGTTAATAAATACCCCCCGTTGCAGCAGACCTCAGCAGACTTAGCGAATTTCCAAAGAGTATATTGTTTCAACATCAAAGAACTTTTTGGCTATAGAATATAATTAATAATCTTTACAAGGAAATATAATATATTTAATGACAGTATATTTCTGAGTAAATTATTTTTATTTATTAATTTATATATATTAATATTTATATTGCAATAAATGACTTTTTTTAACAGTAATAATAGTGCATATCCATAGCTTCCATGCAAAAGGAATTATTTGTTTACAAATAACATAACATAAACATTCCAAATTTGACAAATATGCAGAAGACTGCTGATCAGCTGATTAGGATTATATACCTTATTATCTCCATCTTTCTTGATCCCATTACACACTTATTTTCCATGAGAATACCATGGGATTTATCATGTAGGTTTGCTGCCATGTGGGATTTTTATGAAATCTTAATTACTCACCACCTAGTGAAGGTTCATAAAAATTTGTATTAAGATATGTTGATATATAAGCAATATATAACTTTTTAAAGATTTACCCATAAGAATAACATGGAAAACTTGATTTGAATTTTCTCTATAACCAGTTAAGCTATTTTAAAGATTCAAAATACTAAATTGTTTGTTTTTTTAAGCGCTTTTAAATGGATTTAGTTCAAATTGTTAAATTTTTAAAATTTAGTTCCGAAAATGCCAAAAACCCATTTTTGAACCTTTTGAAACCCCTTAAAACCCCGTTCCTATAACCCGACAATGCTGGTTCGCGAACTCATGAAAGTAGACCTGGTCTTACACCTTTATACCAAATTTCATCAAAATCGAAGGTTTCCTTCAAAAGTTATCGGTATAACGGACATATATATACATATATATGAAAACGAACGAATGGTGTTTTTGGATTCTGGGGACCTCAAAATGAAAAAGTAAAGTGGTCCCGGGCTTAGGTCTTACCATGGCTACTACCGTAATAGCGTATTCCCTATAGGGAAATTCGCTAAAATGATATGATCTTAGTAGAATTTAGCTTTGCTGTTTTTGATCTAAATATAAAACCAATCCTAACATGTTATTTTTAATCAAACAAAAATATTTTTTTTAATTACTAGGGGAGACCGGGGATGGTTGTCACACTTTTTAGATTGTTAATTTTTACAAAGTTATTCGTAATCTTAGTTTATCAAAAATATATTTATCATTTGAAATAAACTTTCCTTTACACTATATATTTTTTCAAATTGAAATCCATACGACAGATATTTATAAAAAAATGTTTAAAAAGAGCATTGCAAGTGTGTCAACCAGCCCCTACGGCGGGGCATGTTGTCACAACGTATGGGGTTGGTTGTCCCTAGTATTTCTTATGGATAAAAAAAGAATATGTACAAATTATTGATATGGGTAAAATCAAGCAAAACATTCAAAAGTAACAATAGTTTAGTAGAAAAATGATACTTAAAATAAATTAGTAAGTTCAAGTAGTTTTGAAAACGTAAAACTTAACTGCAAATTAACTATTTGATTAACATGTGACAACCAACCCCTTACTCTATGTGACAACTTGCCCCGTGCAGCCATTTTTTACAAACATCGATGTATACCGAAAACTGGTAATCGTTTGTTTTGGTAAGAAATCAGATTTAATACCTCACAATATGCCTAATGTTATAAAATGGAGCTTTTGTTCATAACTCATCAGATAAGAATGGTGAAAAATAATTAAGTGTCTTAAGAAAATTTACTCGCCAGGAGTAAAATCAGAAAAAACCCCAAAATTCATTGGAAAGTACAGATATTCACCCACTCTCTAGAACAATTATCTCCATACTAAAGGAAGAAACAGCACTCGTAAAACTAGTGCAAAAGATAGTTGGTGGCAGAAGTTATAAGCTTTGTGACAACCAACCCGTGTGACTTTCAGCCCCGGTCTCCCCTACTCTGTACAGTCAATAAAAAAAATTTAAATTTCATCGATGAAAAATTGATCTGGCATATATGTATTGTTTATATTAAATTTTCTTATGAAATTGAGTTTAAGCAAGTACACAATGGTCTGAAATTTGGATTTCAAATTCATTGTGAATAGCAGTTATGAAATAGTTGGAGGAACGTATAAAGAGGTTATATTGTGCATGTACAATAAACACTCAGTTTTGGTATTAGTTATGAATGGATTGCAAAGTAGGAAAAATTATTAATAAGGCATGGGTAAAATATTACATAATGACAGTAGTGGGATTTGGCCACTTTTAAAATCGGCCACGTGCCCCCCGAGCCACGTGACTTGGCAGCTGGCGCCAGCTGCCATGTCACATAGCTTCCGGTGGGGGTTAGAGGGTATATATGAGATGTTGTAGTTATATGTTATGCCATATAGGTTGGGGTGGAGATGGCGATAGTGTTGGCGTTAGGGTGAAGTGAATTTGCGCATAAAATTAAAAGTTAGTTCAAAATTGAAATTCGTCGGTGTTAACGAAACTCTAACAGTTGAAGAAAAATTAAGAGTTAGTTCAAAATTGAAATTCAAACTTATAACTGGGATGTGGAAAATATGTCAAGGTCATCCAGAGTAAGTTTTTAAAAATTCTATCCAACTATCACCAGAAATAGTTTTAAGTTGAAGTAGTTGGTGATAGCGGGATAATTGATTCGTGCCATGGGAGAGGTGTTTATCGTTTGAAAGTTGGCGATCGAATGAGAAGCGCCGCCTAGGGAGAGGGCTTATAAAATGGCAACCTTCCCCCACCACCCCTTCCCCCACTCCTTTAGATCAATAACCGGTCGCCGACTCTATGTGGTAAAACTGAACCAGACATGGCGGCCGCCATGGATAATTCTAACCTCAAATCTTAGCTCAGCTGTAGAGAATAGAGGAGTATAAAGTAGGAATTGTGGTGAGAGCACTTATATAAGGAATAGTGGGGGTAAAATAAAAAAACTTGTTGAACACAGTCGATAGGTGTAACAAGTTCAAAATTGTTGAAGTGTAACATATAACGCAAGATGTCATGAATAATACTATCATCAACATTAACCCGCGAATTTGTTGAAGAGTATAATGGGTTAAAACTGTACCGCTTTCTTACTTTACTTAAATTAGTTTTAGACTTTGAAACTGAAAGTTTAGAATTGTTTTGTAATATGTGTTGTGTTCGCAACAGTTTCAATTTTAAACTCTGCGCAACCATTACAGGAGGTGTGTTATATGTTGAAGTCAAAAGAAGACTGAGAAATAAAATATGTTATAAAGAGATAAATGAAACAGAATGTCATGTACTAACAAAATAGAGTTATAGGTTAGAATTAACTAAACAATATGTAGTAATGAAACACTATGTGGTAAGGTTAGAAGTAAATGAACGTAAATAATGTAGTAGCTATAACGATGCAATCAACATGAAAGCCAGTAAGTTAATGGTCACGGCGCAAATGAGCAGTCTAGTTTTATAGCCTAGCAGCGGCCCACTTCCCTGGGCAGATGCCCTAGCCAACTACCTGGTTTTTATAGCAATTACTCCGGGCAGCTGCCGCTGATGACCGACTTTCACCTGAGTAGTAGGGGGTTTTGGGGCAATGACCGGAAAGGTCAATGACCCCCCCCTCCCCCCCCCGAAAAAATGGAGCCCCCCCCCGCCCCCCCCCCCCGAAAAAATGGAGCCCCCCCCTTCCCCCACTCCTTCCCCCACTCCTCCGGGTCAATGGCCGGTCACCACCTTTCCCTACTCCTTCTAGGCCAATGACCGGTCACTACCGGTTGCTGACTCTATGTGGTGAAACCAGACTAAACATGGCAGCTGCCATGGATAATTCTAACCTCAAACCTGCTGCGCATGCAACGAGTTCTCCGGATCGGAATCAGTCTATGCTATGCGCATGCGCCTAGTCCTGTATTACTCACTTTAGCGCTACTGCACATGGATAATTCTAACCTCAAACCTTGGTTTTGTGTTGTTGCGCATGCGCCGCTCCCCACTCCTTTGCCTTCCTTTTACACTGCTGCGAACTGGACTGGATTGAACACTGTACTGGAGTGAAACAACTTCCCCCACTACTCGAGAATCCGAGGAGCAATACGAGCCTGATCTTAGCGTCAGTCGTCAACAAACTTTCATAGCGAAAGGTTGTTGGCGACTCAGCAAGAGGTTTCAAATATATAGTAGGCCTATATATATTTGAACTTCTTATACTACGTTGCGTTTTTTAATGCAATGTGGTATGTGTGTGTGTGTTTAGTTGTATTTAATTTAAGAAATAAATTGCGCATTGCGATGTTAGTTTTAAGTTTGGTTTAGCATTAAGGTGTATTAATTTTTAAGAGGTTTTTAGCATTAAGGTGTATTAAATTTAAGAATAACGAAGGTATTTGGTTGTGTTGAATTATTTGGTGTTTAATAATGATGTGTTGTTAGTTTTAAGTGTTGGTACTAATAATTAATGTTATTTTGCCTTACAGCTAGATGTTAGGGGGTAGATTAACTGTAAATTCAGAAGTTCAGTTGAACTTCACTTAAAAGGGGTGGGACATCCGCAAATTGTAGGTAAGCGGACTAGGTTTTTGCATTTTGTTTAGGAATATGATGGGTGGGATTAGTTTGGGTGGGGTTAGAGTTGCGTTTCTGCATTAGCTGTTCCAGTTTCCCTATTTAGCGTTACGCTTTGATGCGGACAGGGACGTTACGCTTTGATGCGGACGGACCAGGGCCTCCCTTGCAGAACGTAACTAGTGGGTTGGGAGTGGGAACCCGTTAGGCAAACAGGGTGGTGGGAACAGTATTACTGTTCCCATCACCTTGGTTTTTTATAAGTCTTGAGTGACCTTGACCTACTTTTTAAAAGGTCAATGACCCCCCCCTTCCCCCACTCCTATCCCTACTCCTTCCCCCACTACTCTGGGTGAATGACCGGTCATGACCTGAAAAATTAAAATGGCTATAACTTGATAACAGATTGACGGATTTGGACAAGCGATACATCATTGAAAAGGTCTATGTAAGACAAACATTTTGGTAAAAGAAGAATTTGGTTATCTTATTTTAGTCAAAAGTTATGCGAATTATTTGAAATAAATACCTTCTCTTTCCCCTTTTCCCCCACCTCCCAGGTCAATAATCAGTCTCGGCCAGCTGCTACCCCTCTCATTTGCATATTGTTATAAAAGACGCGGCGACTGTGGCTAGTGTTTCATTCTGATTCCAGACATCACGCTGTGTACTCGGAGTTCTAACCATGTCGTCTCTGCCAACTACTACTTCTGCTACTTCTACTTCAACTTCAATTTCTACTACGACTGCACCTAAGAAAACTCTTCGCCTTAAAAACCTTCCTGATTGCTACAAGAATCAACTTGCATCTCTACCTTCAACTTCTGGAGCTATTCTTCCGCCAACCAACACTTCTAGACTTCGCAGTATTTTTTCACCACCTTCACCTTCGCCTTCAAAGGACTCCGCACCACCATCAACTATGATGCCGCCACCGCAGAAGCCAGTTCCCCGTATTAATACCCCTTCAATTGAAACTATTGTTCATCGCCTTAGTACACCCATCATCCCATTATCACCATTGCCTCCTACCCCACCACTTACTACACCTGAAGATCATACCTATCACAAAACTGATTCCTCTAAACCAGCTCCTAAACCAGCTCCTAAACCTGCCCCTAAACCTGCCCCTAAACCTGCTCCTTCAGAGCAATTTCAATCATTACAAGAAGAGCGTCGTAGGGCATTTAGACGTCCCACTACTTGCCCTGAAATGCTTTCTAGGGGAAATAAGAAAGGATCAGCTTGTGGGAGGAAATGTGTTAAAAACGAAAGTTTTTGCCGTGTACATGTCGTGAAATACCTTTCTGAACCACAACTGACAGAAACCCCCACTGTTGAATACCAATCCAAAATTATTGGTGTAAAAGGAAATAGGCTTAAGAGAGGTTGTGTTTATTTTTTTGAAAGTGTTATTGACAACGAACACATTTTGGCAAGTTGTAACGGCAAAAAATATAATATTAAAGTAATTGAGTCCTTGCGCAAAGAGAAATCTGTTCATGAGTTAGACTCTAAAGACTATCTCCTCAGACACAAAGTGGATGGTATTACAAGGTGGGGGCGTAAAAAGTAAATTCACATAGTTTTTTCAAAATTTTGCTATAAAAAATAATGGGGGAGAAACACAATGCGTTATAGCGTTGTGTTTCTCCCCCATTATTTTTTAACACTCTAAGTCTTGTGACCTACTAACCTACTTCCATCCGAGTAGTAAGAAAAGTACTTCCCCCCACTCCTTTGGGTCGATGACTGGTCACGGTCAGCTCCTACCCCTCATTTGCATACTATTATAAAAGCGGAGCAAGCGTTGGTCACTCCTTCATTTTTCTTCTACACGCCGCTCTTGTCGTTTCGTCTCTCCTGTTTACAATATTTCTTGCTTCAAAATGCCTCCTCATCTGAATGAAAATTTCAATTCTTCCGAAATTTCTGATGTTTTTGAACAATCTGAAGACACTTTAAGTAACAACAGTGAAAGTGAAGATGATGAGGACGATGATGATTATACTGTTGAACTTAGTGAAGAACGTAAAGTCATAGCAATTGATCCACAATTTCCATTTGATACAATAGAAAAGTTTATGGCTGAAGCTAATAAATGGTTGGACTCAGGATGTTATGTATGAATTGACTCTTTTATATTGTATGGTGATAGTCATTCTTTCCTTGTCACACCAAATGACAGAGACCTCATGTTGCAGTGGGCACAATCTATGATGGAGTGCTATGAACAAGGTGTGGACACTGGCGGCTATTTTCTTGCACAACTAGTGTAATAACAAAATTACCCTTCCCCCACCCTACACCCTATCCCTTTCAAATCCTATAAAGAAGGGGGAAAGGAGTGGGGATTATAAAATGGTGGGGGAATGTGTATAAATGCAGGTTGTTTGAAGAGACTTTTATTATTGTGGCTTTAGCAGAAACAACATGGAGTTTAAATCTTCAGCAAAAATAAGGAACAACATAATAAAGAGAGAAATTCGCAAGAAAGAAAAGATCGAACTTATAAAATTACAACTTATAATACCTTCTATTGAAATTGGATGTAGCAAAATAAAGACTTTGGTGAAAACTAACGAATAT
This sequence comes from Neoaliturus tenellus, assembly GCA_030545055.2. Lineage (NCBI taxonomy): Eukaryota > Metazoa > Arthropoda > Insecta > Hemiptera > Cicadellidae > Neoaliturus > Neoaliturus tenellus. Next base: position 79,665,093 of record CM061534.1, on the reverse strand, counting down.
TTGTTACAATTGCTAAAAACAATCAAAGAGTTGAAGAGCAAGAATGGACATTCTACATAGTAAAATTTGAACATTTTAATATAAATAAGTAAACCCAAAAAAGTAGATGTAGAATAGAGAGCGAGGAATAGATCACTTTGTGGTAATGGACTAACATGCCACTTAGTGCTCTATTCCTCGTTCTCGCGTTAAATTGGATTGCCTTGACCTATTTGTTCGACTGTTAGAATTTGGTTAACACTGTTGAATTTCAGTTTTGAACTAACGTTTATTTTTGTTCAACTGTTAGAGTTTTTTTAATACTGTCGAATTTTAGTTTTGAACTAACTTTTAATTTATGCGAATTTTTAGTTCAACTCTAGTTAATTTATGCACAAATTTAGTTTAACCAAGTGTCTGTGCTCTAGCCATTTCTACCTAAAAGTAACTAGAATTAGTTGGGTGGGGGAAAGTTCGTTAAAGCTTGAATATAAAGAAGTATATACTAAAACTCCAATGGGAATAAAGAACACGAATGAACAATTAGTTTGTAGAAGGTTAATATTTTTGTTTGAAACGTTTGATTTCCTTGGATAGTGAAGAAGATGAAATAGTGGTGGGGGAACCGTTATAAAAGGAGGAACATGAGAGCCCATTTCATTTCTTGGCGAAATTTGGAAGAGTAAACATCTCAACATGTATAGTTGCGATAAATGTTCGGAATCGTTTCACGATGAAATTCTATTAGACTGTCATAAAGAACTAATTCACAACAACCCAGAAGAAAAACAACAAGAACAAGAACAAGAACAAGAACAAGAAGAACAAGAAGAACACGAAGAACAAGATGAACAAGATGAAATAACAGCAACATCTTCAACTACTTTACCGAATCTACAAGTATTTGCATTACCTGGTAAAGTAGTAATGCATCATAAGATTCAAAATGAAAACTTGAAGCTAGAAGAATTTATTAGAGAAGCAAAACCAATCATAAGTAAAACTTTAAAAGAAGAATTGAAAAGATTAAACTTTCTTAAATTTGGTTTACTACTAGAAGCTATGTTTATAAATGTACAAGAAGAATTATCACCAAGAGGATTCATAACAAAAAACCAAACCATTATGGAAAGTTCAGACATTGATTCAATAGTTGAAAACTGTATAGAAGAAATATTAACCAAAATTCAGGAACACGAAGGAAGAGGATCCGGATGGAGTCTTACAAGTATTGAAGTATTAGATATAAGAGTTCACAAACATGGATATGGACTAATGGGATCTAGTTACATTCCTTTGCCCAAAAGAATTAAGGATACAAGATCATGTATTAATGTGAAAAATCAAGATAATGAATGTTTTAGATATGCAATGACATCTAAGTTTGTACCAAATAATTTTGATAAACCTAAACAACACTATCAAAATCAAAGACATAGGTACAATTTTCAAGGAATTACTTACCCTGTATCACTGAAAGATATATCAAAATTTGAGAAGAAAAATCCTGGTACATCTATCAATGTTTTTGCATTAGATAGTTCAAACAAAGTGTATCCTTTACGTGTTGTTAAAGAAGAGCTACCAGATCATACGGATTTACTACTACTAACGCGAGGAGATGTGTCTCACTATGTGTACATAAAAAAATTCGACTCTCGTGTTAACAAGCAACTTTCTAAAGATCGACACAGAAAGATAATTTGCAAGAGATGTTTTAATTTTCAACGAGAAAAAAGACAAGGAAGAGAATAGTTACAAGAGCACAAAAGGCTATGTAACAATAATTATGAAGCAAAGATCAATTTACCTTCGGAAAACAGAGCATTTGTTACATTTCAAAAGGTTCATCATCAATACCGTATCCCTATAGTTGTATATGCGGACTTTGAATCAACACTAATTCCTATAGAAGATGAAAATTGTGAAGCTAGAAAAAGTGTCAAATATCAAATGCACAAACCAAATAGTTTTTGTTTAATGGTTAAATCAACATTATCAGAAGAACATTTAAACCAATATGGATTAACTTCAGAACCTTTAGTATATCGTGGTGAAAATGTGGAAACAATATTTCTTAACCATTTATATTTAATAGCTGAAAATGTACAAAGATTATATACGAATATCGTACCAATGAAACCGATGGAGGAAGAAGAGGAAATTCAACATGAAAATGCAACTCATTGTTTCTTATGTAAAAATGAATTTACTATTGACAATTATAAAGTTAAAGATCATGACCACCTTACAGGTTATTACAGGGGTGCTGCTTGTAATAAATGCAATTTGAGCTATCGTTTACCACTATTTATTCCTGTGGTTCTGCATAACCTCAGTGGGTATGATGCTCATTTTATAATACCTGAATTAGGAAGAGACAATGGTTCAATAGATGTGTTGGCTGAAACTTCAGAAAAATTTATAAGTTTCTCTAAAACAGTTGGAAATGTCAAATTAAGATTCTTAGACTCCTACCGATTTATGCCATCGAGTTTGTCTAAACTTTCTGAAAATTTAAGGAAGAAAGATTTTATTGAAACAAAGAAGATTGTAAGTAACGACAAACTGGATCTCGTACTTCGGAAAGGTGTTTTCCCATATGATTATATAGACAGTTTAGAAAAATTTAATGAAACATCACTTCCGCCAAAAGAAGAATTCAAAAGTAAATTATACAACATGGACATATCTCAAGAGGATTATGATCATGCATGTAAAGTATGGAATGAATTAGGATTTACAACATTGGGAGAATATTCAGATTTTTATGTTAAATTAGATGTCACTTTATTATGTGATATAATGGAAGAATTTAGAAATACATGTTTTGCAGCATATGGATTGGACCCTCTTCATTCATACACTTCACCTGGACTAGCATGGCAAGCCATGTTGAAAGAAACAAATTGTAAATTACAACTTCTTACTGATGTAGATATGGTTTTGATGTTAGAATCAGGAGTTCGAGGGGGATTAACACAAAGTGTAACCAGACATGTTAAGGCGAATAACAAGTATCTGCCCGATTATGATGCATCAAAACCAACAACATTCCTAGGTTATTTCGATGCAAATAACTTATACGGATGGGCAATGTCAAATCCCCTTCCATATGATAATTTTAAATGGATAGATCCAGAATCTATTGGAAACATTATGGATTTACCAAAGCATGGTGAAACTGGTTACATTTTTGATGTTGATTTTGAATATCCTGAACATCTTCACGATCATCATTACGATTTACCACTTCTTCCAAAGACTGAAATTTCCCCTACTGGAAGATGGCCGAAATTAATGATGACTTTAACCGACAAGTCTCGATATGTTGGACACTACTGGATGATACAACAAGCTTTAGACTTAGGATTGAGAATTACAAAAATTAATCGAGTACTACAATTTTCTCAATCTTGTTGGTTAAAACCTTACATCGACAACAACACAAGAAGAAGAGCCACCGCTACATCAAGTTTTCAAAAAGATTTTTTCAAATTAATGAATAACGCAATATTTGGCAAGACTTTGGAAAACAAAAGGAAACATAAGGATATCAAATTGGTAACTGATCCAGTAAAATTACAGAAATTGGTGCAACAACCAAACTTTGGTTCATCTGTAATTATTAATGAAAATCTAGTTGTTATTTCCATGAACAAGAAGTCAGTTGAAATGGATCGTCCTTTGTATCTTGGAATGTCAATCTTGGATATTTCAAAAACACATATGTACGAGTTTCATTATAAGAAGATGGTTAACTATTATGGAAGAGAGAACATTGGTATTGCATATATGGATACGGATGCACTAATTTACTGGATTAAAACAAATGACATGTATGAAGATCTACGCACCTTTATATATAAAGATGATTTCGACTTTTCCGATTATCCTAAGGATCATCCAAATTACGACTATGACAGAAACAAGAAAGTTTTGGGAAAATTTAAAGATGAAACGAATGGTGTGCCAATGATGGAAATTGTAGCATTAATGTCCAAACTGTATTCGTTTCAACTGTACATAAATGAGAGGAACGAACATCAAGTCACGAAGAAGGCCAAAGGAATAAAAACTTCTTTTCTTAAGAAGAACGTACAGTTTGAACATTATAAAAGATGTTTGTTTGAAAATGTTGAAACAACTGCAACGTTTAACACTATTAGAAGTTATAATCATCAACTTTTTAGTGTCAAACAAACAAAGTGGGCATTAAGCTACAAAGATGACAAGCGCCATATTTTAGAAGATAAAATTAATACTTTACCATTCGGCCACTACTCTCTAAACCCTATCGACCAGTAAACCTATTCTTCGTCCTCTACCTTCTTCCTTTTTCCTTTCCGTAAAGAAGAGGGGACATGGCAAGCCCAATGCCATGTTCCCTCTTTTTTACACTAATATGAAATGGCCTTGACCTATATTCAAACTATATAAATGAGAATAAACTATTCTATGGATCAGTATTTTTACATGCGGTGTACAAGCAACATCTGAAGATGGAAAGTGTGAAGGACAAGATTGTAAATGAACTACATAAACCAGCAAGAAGAAGATTTCCAAGAAGAAGTACAATCATTAAAGGAATGAATGATCTTTATCAAGCTGATCTCATTGAAATGATACCGCACAGTAAATTAAACAAAGGATTTAAATATATTTTAACAATTATAGACTGTTTTACTAAAATAGCTGACGCTTTACCATTGAAGGATAAGACTGGTAAAAGTGTTACAAAATTATGGAAACCACAATACAAAGAAATAAATTTAAAATTAAACATCTACAGACCGATGATGGAAAAGAATATTTTAATAAAGACTTTGGAGCTTTGATGAAGAAATATCAAATAAATCATTATTCTACAAATTCTGAAGTTAAAGCTTCAATAATTGAAAGATTCAATAGAACATTAAAAGGTGCGATGTATAAACAATTTTCAAAACGAGGATCATACGTGTGGTATGACATATTACCACAACTTATAAAAGAGTATAACAACAAATATCATCGTACCATTGGAATGAAATCTATCCAGGTAAATAGTGCTAATGCCAAAATTGTATTACAACGCATTAAAAATAATACAACACCGAAATTGGAAAAATTGCAACCAAAGAAGTTCAAGGTCAACGATAAAGTTCGTATAAGCAAATACAAAGGTGTATTTAGTAAAAGATATCTACCAAATTGGACTAATGAAGTATTTACAATTTATAAAGTGCAACCAACTATACCTGAAACCTATTTATTAAAGGATAACAAGGGTGAATTACTTCAAGGTGGATTTTACGGACACGAATTGTTGAAATCAACAGTCGGTGATGTATATCTTGTCGAGAAGATTTTACAAAGGAAAAAGGATATGGTTAAAGTCCGGTGGTTAGGGTTTGATAAAAGTGAAGACTCTTGGATTCCTTCAAAAGACTTAGTATAGTTGTTTAATAGCTCATTGTGTGTTTAACCTTTATACAAGATGGAGATTGTACAACAAAAAGATCGATTTAATATCAATAACATTGATGAATTGACAGTTGACAATGATAAGTTAAATCATGGAAAACATGGTGAATTACTACCAAATACGATAAGATGTCTAATAACTGGTCCTTCAAATTGTGGAAAAACTAATGTTGTTTTTAACCTTATAACTAATCCTAAAGGATTGCGTTTTAACAATATATACATTTTTTCAAAATCATTGCAACAACCAAAATATCAATTATTGGATAAAGTACTTGCAAGTGTACCTGAAGTAAATTTTTACAAGTTTAATGCCAGTGAAACAATTATGCAACCAAATGAAGCAAAACCATTTTCTATTTTTATATTTGACGATGTTTCTTGTGAAAATCATGACACAATAAGGAATTATTTTGCTATGGGAAGACATCATAATATTGATAGCATTTACATTGGTCAAACATACAGTAAAATTCCAAAACAACTTATAAGAGACAATGCAAACATGTTGATCATCTTCAAGCAAGATGAAACAAATTTAAAGCATATATATAATGATCATGTAAATGCGGATATGTCATTTGAAAAATTTAAAGAGATGTGTGGCAAAGCATGGAATGAGAAATATAGCTTTCTCGTTATTATGAAGGAAGAAGATATTAAAAATGGTAGATATCGTATTGGGTTGGATAAATTTGTATTTATGCGTTGAACTACCGATGCTACATCTAGTTACAAGTTGAACTTCACAGTGTAAACATGGTGAATCAAGAAAAACTATTGAAAGAAATAAAATCACTCAGTGATTATATTAGGATGAAGAATCGTGCATTGAGGATGGGTTTAAGTGAAAGAGAAGAATTTCTAGAGACTACATTTAAACCTATTACGGAACCTTTAAAACAGATATCAGAAACTATTGGTAAACCTCGTTATGAAGGAGATGTTTTACTACCAGTTTCTAAACAAGAAGTACAAGCATTAAAAAAAGAAGAAGATGATGATTCATATACAAGTGCTAGTGAGCAAGAAGAAACAAAAGAAGAAGAAGAATTGATTGTTGAAAAGGAAGAAGAACAGCCAATACCTGAAGCTGAACAATCTATTCCAAATTTAACTCAATTGAGTAGCGATATATTACAACATGGACCTCTTGGAAGAAAATATATAATGAAAATGCTACATGACATGAAATCAAACCCGAATTTGAGTAGATCACACGTATACGGAGCAAGAATTGATGGGAATGAATTGAAGATTGGCGATTCAAAGCTTGAAATAACACAAGACGATTACATCATTATTGGTGAGCATAGATATAAAGGAACAAAAGGAATATATGAATTAATTTTTAAAAACATACCACTAAGATATTCATCCAAAGATTTAAGTGTTTTTAAGGAGATTCTCCAAAATACTAACGCTCATAAAAGAAACTACTTAAAGGATGCAATGATTAATCGTTCACGTGCAACAAAATATAACATCGTTATAAAAAAGTTGTTTCCTCCACGAAAATTGCCAACATTACGTACTGCACCAGCGGTGAGACAACCACTGAAAAGAAAATCTTTATCACTTATGGATTTATCACTTCTTGAACAACATGGTAAAAAGAGTAAAGGACATCTTCAACATCTGGTAAAGGATTGATGAAAAATCTATACAATACGAATGTGATTTACTACAACGACATCAATAAATTGGTTGATAGAATGAAACTATTGCATGAAGCCATGGAAGCTGGTCATACAGGTTTAAATAATGAATGGGTAGCTCTAATTGACGAACTCAGGAATCGCGGCATAATTGTATAATTGTCCGCGGATATATAAGAGTTGCAGGCGTATAATGTGTCAGTTCTAACATGAGCGTCGACAAGTTCGGACGATACTCCGCGTTAGGAGTGCAAGTTGGAGAAAACAGAAAAAGAAGTGGATTACCGCAAACACCCGAAGGTGACTATAACATAAATAATAAACGTTTAAAGTTTGTTAGAGATCCAGAAGAAGATGGAGATGCAACAAATTTAAAAACAGTGAAGGAGGAAACATCTACAAGTTTAAAGCTTGACAACAACCAATTGTATGATGCAAAATCTCACAGGGTTATTAATGTTGCAAAACCAGTCAACAATGGAGATGTTGTTAATAAAGGCTATTTGCTATCTGCGATGGATTATGCTTTACTGTTGCAAAAGACTAAAAGTGGAAAAATGTACAATGCTTTAAATTATAAAATAACTAATGTGGCAGATCCAACTGATGATACAGATACAATCAATAAGCGTTATTTGCACTCTGTAATACCAGAAAAGAAAAAGGATGGATTTTCTTTTTATAAATATACTATAAACGATATTGGATATCCTAAAGAAGAAAGTGATGGTGTTAATATAAAATATATTAAAGATAATTGTATTTTATATAATGATGCTGTTATTGATTGTCATGGAAAAGTGTTGTCCAATCTGAAAGATGGTTCAACTCCATCGGATGCTGCTACCGTGAGACAAATGAATGAAAGCTTGAAGAAAGGAACATCCGCTTTTGTTAAACAAAATCAGGTAGTGTCAAAGAAAGGTGATGAGTTTATGCAAGGAAGTGAAAAGTTTACCTTACTACAACTAAAAAATGACAAGTGGGATGGAAAAAATAAAAGATTGTCAAATATAAGTTTAGGCACGGAAGAACATGATGCTGTTATTTTAACACAAGTGCCACAACTATCAGCTACTGGTGTTAACTTTATATGTGGAGGTAGAAGATTAACCCATGTAAAATCTGGTAAAGATGATAATGATTGTGTTGTTGTGAAACAAACTATAGTTTTAGATAAAATAAATAACTTATATGATGGAAAAAATAGAAGAATATCTAACATATCAGCAGGAATAGCTCCGAATGATGTTGCTACTGTTAATCAAGTTATAGCAACCTCTAATAACGATCCATCTGTGTATACATGTAATGGTAAACGTATCACAAATCTTGATAATCCAACAGATTACAAAGATGCTACTAATGTAGAGTATGTAATGAATCTTGTAGGTAATGCAGTTGTTGATATGCATAATCATATAATTGGTAAATCAAATCACGATAAAATCGAAGGTGCTAAGAGAGAAAAATGGATTAAAGATACAATCATCGATATATATGGGTAAAGCTTGTGAATATTTAAGTATGGAATACACAAAAAAGGATTCATTATCATAAAGTATTTCATAGAGTGAAGACGTTGGTTACATAAAACAGCATAATGAAGACCGCATCGTTCAGTCATCGTCAGGACATTGGCAAGAGAGGACGTGGTATAACATCAGCTGCATTATCCCTGCTCAGACGGATTCCAGTTGGTGCTGTTGTATATCGAGCAATAGACGCTTTACCATACGAATTACATCTGCCCGGAGGTTATCAATATTGTGGACCCGGAACTAAGTTGGCAAAACGTTTAGCAAGAGGAGATCCTGGAATTAATAAATTAGATCAAGCTTGCAAAGAACACGATATAGCATATTCAAAGTATAAAGATTCAACAAATAGATCAATAGCGGATAAAGTTCTAGCGGAAAAAGCTTGGCAAAGAGTAAAATCAAGTGACGCAAGTATTGCAGAAAAAGCATCGGCTTGGGCAGTAACTACAGCCATGAAGACGAAAGCAAAGTTAGGTGGTGGAAAACGCCGCAGAGGAAGACCTGCAAAGAGAAACGCTCCTAAAAGAGGTGGAAATATTAAAAAAAGACGTGGTAGAACTCGTAAGGCAAGTGTAAAGAAGACTTCTGTTTGGCAAATGGTAAAAAACGGAGCAGGTTTATACCTAAGACCATACCGTGTGTACTAAATAAGAAGAATCAATTGATAATTCCAAATAAAGCCTTAACAAATCATCAGTTAAATGATTATGTAAAATGTTTGAAAATACCATTCTTTCGAGGAGTTTTTATGAAAGATGCATTACCAACCAAAATATGGAAAAATGAAACTGGAAAAGTAAATTTGGATTCCACCTATGGTCCAGGCACTCATTGGGTATGCTATAAAAAGCTCGGACAAACCGTTTACTACTTTGACAGTTTTGGCAATCTACCACCGCCAAAAGAACTTCAACATTATTTTCGAAACTCCAAAAACATTTTTTACAATTACAAAAGAGAACAACCTAACAATACTGAAATATGTGGGCATTTATGTTTGGAGTTTCTAGCGAAAAGTGTCAGTCAGCTTTAAGATGTCATCGTATACAGTGTCATTGACTGGAAATTCATCCACATTGAAAAGTACGCTGTTCCCAGCATTGCGTCTATCCAAGGAACGATTATGGGAAGCGGCATTACTTGATTTGACTACCTACAACTCAATTCCCAATGTTACGGAAGGGAAGAACAATTTACTATATTATTATGAAACTAAGGATGCTGCAGGAAAATACTCAGAATTGAAAATAATTACATTTCCTACTGGAGCTTATGAAATTGATGATATAAACCAATTATTACAGAAACAACTCGGAGAAGACAATATCACCGTTAAAGGAAACAATAATACTTTAAAAGCAGAAATAACTTCAAAATATTATATTGATGTCAGCTTGGAACAGTCGATTGGCAGTTTACTTGGATTTACAGATACAAAAAAGAAAATCTTAACTCCTGGAACTACTCATTCAGGTGATTCAACTGTAACAATATTGAAAGTAAATAGTATCGATGTCACGTGCAACATTATACATGGATCGTATAGAGATGGAGTTAATCAACATATTTTACATACATTTTATCCAACAGTGGCTCCCGGTTTTAAAATTGTTGAGAAGCCACAAAACTTGATATACCTACCGTTAAACACCAGTTTCATTTCAGACATCGTACTGAACATATTGGATCAAGACGGTCATAGTGTTGACTTTAGAGGAGAAACAATTACTATACGGATACACATCAGAGCAGCAACATAAAAGTCAACATGGGATTATCATTTAAACCGCAACGGAAGAGTCGGGAGCTCAGTAGCTCCTCAACATTGGAAGAGTTAACATCGGACAACATTCGTTTTCTACAGAAGATTGGATTGAAACTTAACAGCGATGGATATCCTGGATATATCTCAAGGACCAACGTTCGACGAAACACTATGGGAGAAGGAATATCACACGCACAACCCTTACACTTCATCAAAATTAAACAATAACGATGAAATAAGGATCCCCATTCAACAACAAGATATTTACACTTTACCGTGTGAAAGTTACTTGTACATCGAAGGACGGGTATTAAAATTGGATGGAAAAACTGCTTCAACAGTTCCTTTTATAAATAACCCGATGGCATATCTTTTTGATGAAATAAGATATGAAATATCAGGGGTGACGGTTGATTCAACAAAAAAGGTTGGTTTAACAACGACATTGAAAGGATTAACATCATTAACACCGCATGAGAAGAATTCAATAGTCACCGCCGGATGGGTTGCCCCCGATAAAGACACTATAACACCAGCTTCCAACGGTCACTTTGATTTTCATGTACCTTTACGATTGCTTTTGGGATTCGCTGAAGATTACAAACGGGTAATAATAAATGTCAAACAAGAATTAGTATTACTCAGATCTTCAACTAATAAGGACTTGATACTTGCAGACCCTGCAACTACGGAAGATAAACTGGAATGGCAACTACAGTTGGATAAAGTTGTTTGGAGAGTACCTCATGTAAGATTGGCTGATGAACATAGAATCCTATTATTGAGAAAGTTGAAATCTGACCGTGATATTGTGATGCCATTCCGAAGTTGGGAATTTCATGAATACCCTACACTACCTCAGACAGAACGACAAACATGGACCGTCAAGACATCAACTTACTTGGAACGAGCAAGGTACATAATACTCGGTTTTCAAACTAAGCGAAAAGATGTTATCACTGCAAATGCTGGTCAATTTGATCACTGTAAAATAAAGAATTGTAAAGTTTTCCTAAACTCTCAATTCTTTCCCTATGACAATTTGAATGTCATGTTCAGCAAAAAACGTTTTTCCATTTTATACGATATGTATGCAAGATTTCAATCGTCATATTATGGAAAAAGTAATACACCACTATTATCACCTGACCTGTATTATTCCAAGGCTCCAATAATTGTAATCGATTGTTCAAAACAAAATGAATCGGTAAAATCACCAAGTGTGGATATAAAAATTGAAATGGAATTTGAAGAACCAGTAGCGGATGGAACTTCGGCATACTGTCTAATTCTACATGATAAAATAGTTACTTACACACCGCTGACCGGAATTGTGAAGAATGTACTTTAAGAAGAATTGTACAACGACTGCAAATTTTTGAGGTTAGAATTATCTGCTTCAATTTTTGAGGTTAGAATTTTATTTGTGAAAGACAAGTTGAAAACAAACAATTTTGTAATTGTATAAATTTCAAGGATTTTACGAAAAATATAAAAGCGAGAAAATAATTAGTGGAAACTTCATTCTATCTTCAACCGTCGTATGGGAAACATCATTCGCAAGATGAATTCTACTAACGGAGAAGAAAATACACCTCTAATAGATGATAATAGTTCAGATATAGAAAAACAAGTTGAACGAGAAATGGACGAGTTCCTAAAGTTTAACAAACATAAGAAGAGAGAAGAAGAAGAAGCTGAAAAAGAAGTAAAAAGGAAGAAGGTTGAAGTTAACATTACAACCAATATTTTAACAGAAGTATTTCTTCGGATTATCTACCCAATTTCTTCATGCATGACAAAAAGTATATCAGTTGGAATTTTAAAATCAATGGATTATTCACCAATTGTTATTTTAAACCATGGAAACAAAATGGTTACTTTCAGTGAAACTACTTGGGAATCTCTCATGAAACATTTACATCTTTTGGAGTGCTATTTAAGTAACAACACATTTGGAAGAAGAACAAGATTAAGTTTATTGGAATCAAATATTGAAGTTGATATAGTAAAACATCGTGGAGGACAAATTGTTCGCTTCAGAGATTTAACTACCCACAATGTTAAATTATATTTTACTAAAGAAGAATTTTACACTTTAAGTTGTACTACCGGTCCTGTCACCAGATATTTGAAAAAACTAATATTTTCAAGTGCAATAATTAAAGACTATCTAATTGATACATTGGAAAAACAACCTTTTGTTCCAATTTTATACGGTCCCGTGGATACTTCAATCTTTAATAGAATACCTCAAGAAGTTGAAATGTGGAGACAATTAAACAACTATCACACCAATTTTAATATCGATGAAGTGGCACAAGAAGTGAAAGAAGAAGAACAATCCTGTCTGTTATAAACGTCGGCTCATTCAATTTTTAAGTCAGTTGTTAATAAGACTTCATCATGAATAAACGGGTTTCGTTTTCTAATGCACAACACATAATGGAAGTTAAAAGAGGTATAATTGAATTTCAAGCTTTCCGAGGAAATGATGGTAATTTTATTATTAAAGAATTAGTAATCTTGGACATGAACACATCAGTAGTTTATCATTATTTGTTCAAACCTCCAGTACCATTTAATAGACTAACAACTAAAGCGAAAGTTACAAACAAATGGTTGAACAAACATTTTCACAACTTAAGATGGGATGAAGGTTTCATTAATTATAACATGATGCCGCACATTATGAATCATTATTGCAAAGAGTTTAAAATTATCTACACAAGAGGATTGGAAAAAGCAAATTGGATACAATCATTTACAAGCAACGAAGTGATTAATGCAATAATTGATAAAGATTTCCAATGCTACTTCAACGAACTTTGTATTTCATCAAAAAGTTTTAAACATCGAAGGTCGCAGTGCGCTTTAAAGAATGCCTACCGCTTGAATAGTTTCCTTCAAAAAAGTGGCGGGGGTAGTGTCGATTATAAAAGTGAGAGCGCTACCATGACACAGCATGAGTATTACTCGAACCTCCGAAGAGACAACATCTCCAACGGACATTCTTATTTACAAGAAAATTAACAATAACATCAAGATGGCATCGCAGAACTTACTTCAAAATTTGGTCGATCAGTTCAACGCTCATTCTAAATCATCAATTCTACCTACGAAGAAATGTTCTGAACTAAAAGAAGAAAAACATTACATCATTCATACGATCAAGAAAATGGAAACTTCAGTAGGTGATGCTATTAATTGCACATTGAGCGAGGCACCGTATACAGTTGGTGACGAACCGAAGTTTCAAATCTTCCTACCTACACGTTTTGTACAACTTCTTCAAAATGAAGATCTTCGTGTAGTTCAACCTGGCGCACTCTATTTGGTTTCGCACGGACCAAGTGGAAATAACTCTACTGAACTTACAATTCATGTAACACCTACTATTGATTAGTTTGTACATAACATTGTAAATATTTGTTTGTAATTGTTTTTCAATAAATATGATATAAAGAAAAAACAAAAAAATTAAAAGAAGCAACATATTGTGATGTCTTTGTACATTACAATATGTTGCTTTTTTAAAAATTCCACGGGATGACCTTGACCCACTTTTGTGTGATTATAAAAGCGAAAATCTACTTGTGAAATTCATCAGTCTACGACTACCTTTCGTACCGTACACATCTCGCTCACTCTATCGCTTAATATAAAAACTAAAAGATGTCTCTCAAAGTCAAGTGTGCATCTTATGATACCAACACCATTACAACTTTTGAACAACTCGAAGATTTAACCAACGAAATGCGAGTTTTACTTACCGGTGGTTATCACTTAACTGTTGATGTTAGTGCTACTAATACAAGGATGTTCACTAAAACAAAATATTGTGATGATGAAATATTTATTTCTACACAACCTACAACTTCTTCATCGCCTACCGGTCAACATAACATCAAGTTCCAAAAATATTACCAATGTTGAATAACTTTTGACAAACAAAACTACAACTAAAGAATCACGTGTTGAATGTGAGTTAATAAAAAGGATGTGATACTTGAATAAATAATCATTTGCTTCTCAGCTCTCACCACGACAAGACCTATTTAAGAAAATGTTGTACAGAATGATGATTCAACTTGATGGAAAAATCTATGGAAAAGATTACAACACTGTTGAACAAATGACTAAAGATATAGATGTATTAGCTAAAGAAGGATACCAAGCTAAATTAATTTTGAAATTTCCTGAAGTACATCCGCTATCAATAGAAGAACTAGTTGCTATGGCTAAAGCTGAGAAAGATAAAAAATCTGAAGAAAACAAAGAGAAACAAACTTCTTAAGTATCAACATTCCTTACATTAGTAAGGTATAATTTTTTTAAACTCCATTTGGATGACCTTGAAATTACCCCCACCACTTTTCACAGTACATATAACTTCCTATTCAACACTATACACTCTTATTCTTTCACTGGACTCCGCAGCGTCAACATGGAAGAGCAAAAATACAAGTACAAACCTCGTTACTGTTGTGAACAACAATGTACAGATTTAGGACCAATGATGGTGGATGGGTTAGCTTGTACTAAATGTGAATTCTTCGGATCTTGTTATTGCAAATGCAAAACAAAACAACTACCGCCACCGGAATTGCGAACTTTCAAATTTTACAAATCAAGATATTTTCATACATGTTGTCCTCAAAGATGTTTCAAATTTCACCCTCTAGATCTTGCTCATTGTCAACGCACCAAGTCTCATCAAGATGATTTTTGTACACATATGATAAAAAGATGTAAATACAGATCAGATTGGTATTCCGATCCTGTAGAACCATCAAATGTGTAATTTCAGTTTTACATTCTTTTTTAAAACTTCAATTGGATGACCTTGAGATTTCCCCCACTACCGGTTGTAATTTTTATATAATATTAAATTCAACTTTAAATCATTTCACTTCCAACATTCTAACTAACAACATGGAAGCAAAATTTATCAAGTTTGAACATATAATAACTGAGAGGGAGGAGATGGAAGAATTGTTTCAAAACTTACTTTCTGTCATTGACGAATATCCTATAAGATGGTTCAGAATTGTAGTTCAATATTTAAATCCTGGTGAATTGTTTTCTTCATCGAGTGAAGAAGATGAAACAACTACTTCGGTTCAAATAATTGAATTAAAAGACGAAGAAGAAGAACTAAACGTTTTATTCAATCATAAGCTCAAGGTTCCCCATATAAAAGCCCCCTCCCTAGACAGCCCCCCTCCCTAGATGCCTGCTCAAGGTCACCATTATATAAGCCCCCTCCCTATGCGCCGATCCTCATTCCATCACCGACTCTCCAACAATGAACAACTCTCCATTGGCCCGAATGAATTCTAGTTTTGAAATAAACTCTAAAGAAGAGTTACAAGACATTTTTAATATTTTACAAGAACTTGTAGATAATTTTACAACCATCAAAATGAATTTGGAAATAACATACGATTGTCCTATTTGTGATAAGGTTGAAAGTTTAGATGAAGACAATTTCCTAAATCTAACTCCTGCACCATCTGACACTACTGATGGTAATAATGAAGAGCAACGTCTTTCCCCCACCACTTCTTTGTAATTCATCCTTCCCCCCACCACTTCTTTATTTAACTAACATTTCTCCCTTTAACTTCTCATTCCGTCTTCGACTATTGAACTATCAACATCACTTGTTTTAAAATTTCAAACACTAACACAATCATGATGGATATGATGGATGAAGTTCCCTTCGTAACTAGAATGGAAGAGGATAAATTGAAATTGGAAATTAAACGATTAGAAATGGAACAGGAAAACCAACTCGAAATGTTACATTTGTTCAAGCTTTTCAAATACATCATCTGGGGACTCTGCATTTACCTTCTCATCGTCGTCGGTGTTTGCATTTACAACTCTGTAATTCATCACAAAAGTTCAACTTGTTTAAACTCTGCTGTTGCACATTAATTGTATGTTCACTAATAAAATTCAAAAGTTACTTCAACCTATCCTACTATCACCAACTAGTTCAACTTAGAACTATTTCTGGTGGTAGTTGGGTAGGCTTTTTTAAAACTTACTCTGGATGACCTTGACATACTTTCCAGATCCCATTTTTTATAAATTTGAATTTCAGTTTTAAACTAACTTTTAATTTTGTTCAACTATTAAGAGTTTTGTTAACACCGTCAAATTTCAGTTTTCAACTAACTTTTAATTTATGTGCACTTTTAGTTCAACCCTAGTTACTTTATTCGCAAATTCAGTTCAACCGACCACCAACGCTATCGCCATCTCCACCCCAATATTTCAACATCTCTGCCCCCAACACTTGCCCGAACATCTGCCCGTAGGGGCAGCTGCCCGGACATCTGTTCGGGTTTAAAAATATAAAAGAAAGGTAAAGGAGTGGGGGTGGCGCATGCTCACCAATACAAAACTAAGCTTTGAGGTTAGAATTATCCATGGCGGCCGCCATGTCTGGTTCAGTTTTACCACATAGAGTCGGCGACCGGTTATTGATCTAAAGGAGTGGGGGAAGGGGTGGTGGGGGAAGGTTGCCATTTTATAAGCCCTCTCCCTAGGCGGCGCTTCTCATTCGATCGCCAACTTTCAAACGAAAAACACCTCTCCCATGGCACGAATCAATTATCCCGCTATCACCAACTACTTCAACTTAAAACTATTTCTGGTGATAGTTGGATAGAATTTTTAAAAACTTACTCTGGATGACCTTGACATATTTTCCACATCCCAGTTATAAGTTTGAATTTCAATTTTGAACTAACTCTTAATTTTTCTTCAACTGTTAGAGTTTTGTTAACACCGACGAATTTCAATTTTGAACTAACTTTTAATTTTATGCGCAAATTCACTTCACCCTAACGCCAACACTATCGCCATCTCCACCCCAACCTATATGGCATAACATATAACTACAACATCTCATATATACCCTCTAACCCCCACCGGAAGCTATGTGACATGGCAGCTGGCGCCAGCTGCCAAGTCACGTGGCTCGGGGGGCACGTGGCCGATTTTAAAAGTGGCCAAATCCCACTACTAATGACAAAGAAAAATAATGGATGACCCTAAGCTAGATACAGCAATTATATACAAAATGTATTTAATAAACTGGGACCTGTTATTAAACATTTTTGATAAACTGTACAAGGATAAATAATATAAATTATATAAAATTCTGTGTGAAAAGAGAGAAAATACAAAGATTAAGGATAGCACAACAGAAGAAAGGCCAAAAGAGGATTATGATTTAAGGCTGCGGTTACTTGAAGACAACGCGGCGGCGTGAGATAACGGAGGCTGGAGCGAGCACACAGCGAGGATTGTGAATTTATGTGTCTAAAGCAATAAAGATGGTCTGAAGCTAGTTGTAATTGCATGAAAAAAACACACACCTTTATAATTGATTAATTAAATTTTTTTGCAATTATAATTGGTTTGAGCATTTTATGCGTTTGAAAATAAATTAAACTATATATTAATGTAGTGGTTCCACGCATTACATTATTGAGGAATACATGAAAATTCAATATGCAGTTGAAAACATACAGTCAAATCAAATCGAATAATTTTATTTGTCGTGTAGGCTATCTTTCAAAAGAAATGGGAATTGAAAAACCTTTATCTGGATCAGTAGGATGTCTGATTCGGATGAAGAATGCCCCAATAATAGCCTAAGTGAGATTGGAACAACCCAAAATATGCAACTCTGAGAGGTTAAAAAGAGATGATGTCCCTTAGTTTCTGGAAAAGGTAACTCACACGAGAGAGCCTTTTATAAAGATTGCTGACATGATCAGACCGTGTAGGTTTAGATTCAATAAAAAGGCCCAGAAGCTTCACAGATTGGAAATCCTAATTATGAGTCAAATTGAGGGTAATGTTATGTGTTTTGTCCTGATTAAAGAGCAATTTGATTAAAGAAAATGGAAGTTGAGCATCAACCTGTGCAAGCCTAATTATTTCATGCAGGTCGACAATATTAGGTCCCACTAGTGAAAAGATATACCGTATGTCGTCAGGATAAACCACAGTTCCAACACTGATATTTTTAGGCAAGTCATTAAAAACAATATTGAAGAAAAATGCCCCATATTGTGATCAGGCTGCACGCAGAAAGGCCGTTTTGTCTGTTAAGTCGACGAGTCCTTTACAGCAATATATACAAAATTTATTGTCTGTAAAGTCGATATAGTCCTTTAAAAGTGCACCGAAACCATGTTAATTTTTTTCCTTCTACAAACCTCAAAAGTTGTTTTTGTTGAATAAAAATCGTACCAATCCAAAAGTAATATTTTAAGTGCAAACAAAAAATGATTTGCAGAATGCTAGATTTTGACATTCCAGAGGGTCCCCTCTCAGAGCGCCATGCAGTACTACACCTACTCCCATTTTGCGCATTCATTTTATTTTCAAGTAAAGTGGAAGAGGTTTGTAATAAAAGATAACGACTTGGAATATTTGATTAGCTTTGTATTTTTACATATTTTTAATCCGTAGTAAGCTGTAATGGTTTCTTATGTAATGGTTGCAATTTAGACCATTATAGTTTAATATGGATTCAAAATATATTTCAAAAATCAATAAGCTAATCAAATAACCAAGTTCTGTCTTTTATTTAAAAACCCTCCGACTTTTATTAGACTTTAAATAAAGTTAAATACCCCCTTGGCAGCAAACATGCGTATTCTACAACCATATACAAATGTCCTAACAAATTTAATATGTCAATAAAACGAATTTAACTTTCAAACTCATTATGATTATGACGACTTAGGCACGGCGCGCACTACTTCGGAATCGGCTCGGCTCGGCCGGTATCGGCCAGGTGCTTTGCATGTAACGTAATGGATCGGCAAATGCCGATCCGTGCCGTGCCGTCCCGATGTAGTGCGCGCGTCTCCATTACATTACACGCAAAGCAAATTTACTCACCGGGCCGATTCCGGCCGAGCCGAGCCGATTCCGAAGTAGTGCGCGCCGTGCCTTACATTGTGAAATATTTCCAAATCTGTCGATGTGTCCGAATGAACTTCATATCTGATTTTAGTTTAATCGTTACGGTGTTAAAAAATTATTAATTTAAAATATTTCTATTTATATAGAATATATAATACCTATATAGTGACATTTATTTACAACATATTACAAAGAGTTACAATGACTGGAGTATAGTTACTTCAGTCATTCTTCGACATGGCTGTCATCCTACAACGGTTAACCCTAGGATTTTCGCGGACAAGTTTGGGTCGTAGGATAAACTTTTTTAGTGTAAAATTGTTTATCAAAATTTTAGGTTTAGGCTGGTTAAGTTGTTGTCAATTTCTTATTCCATAGTTTTTATATAGTTTCATAAATATAAAATACAAACTACTCATCTTCAACTAATTTGTATAGCCTGTTGAACTTATTGGGAACACAATATATAACACATTGACTTATGACTTATGTGTTATGAATTTTAACGAATTTGTGTACATATTTCTATCGTTAAGTATACTTATTTGTTGAATTCATTTTCCTCAGTGGGGCAAAGGAAAGAAATACTTGCTCACCACTCAAAATGCTATAACTAGAAGCGTTGGTAATAATGGAAGTTCCCTTACAATGGCCAACAGATTTTTGAAAGCAAAGTCTAATATTGGACGGGGTTGTAAATTATAATGGTCTTTAAATTTACTTTCATATTTAAAAGACTTAATATCGGCTGTGCGATTTTAATTAAGATAAATCTTTTTAATTTTAACTGAAATTAAAAACTAACTCCGTGCAGCGTAAATCGCCGCTCACCTACTTTGCTCATAATAGCCTAAGGATTACAATATATAGATTTATTATTTATTAATAATGCTAAAGCTTATAGATATGTCCCTTGAAACAAAATTCCATATTTTTAATTAACACTAAGACACTAAAATGAAATAAATTACAACATAAACACACCACTTAATAATCATAGAACATGAGCTTTGTTATAATCAGATGACCTAATATGTTACATTAAACTGATATATAACACATCAATGATTTTAAAATACTTTATATTCCATTTTTAGTATATTAAATAACTGAATAGTAAACTCTATAGGCAAATGGGATAAAATATAGTCAATTACCTTTCATTTAATACAACCCGCATTTATATCGTCCAATAAAACTCCAGATCTCGCTCGGAACAGATTTAAAATTAATTTTACACCATGTTTAACTGATTCAGGATATTATAATTATAATTTTTTTTATTTAATGGGGTAAAAGCTTGAATCCAAACAAAATGGACAAATAAACCCTAACCTTCACAATTACCTTTTATTTGCTATAAACCGCGTGTGAACCGTATGGTCCAGTAGTATGGCCAGGCTCGCTTTCATAGGCTTTAAAGTACTGCCCAATGTTATTATTTTTTTTTTTAATTTTAATCCAACATAAATATTTTCAAAATACAAATAAAACCTGCACATATAGGACCGCCAACCTTTCAATAAATTGGTCCAAACCGCATATAAGTCGGTATAGTAGAACGGTCAGGTTCGTTGTCATTAGTTAAAAAAAAAATATAAAATAATATGTAGGATGGATTGCGTTTGCAATTTCTTTCATTATCTTATCCCAAAATTAGTTTTTATCTTTAAAATACTTCATAGACATATTTTAAAAGAAGTCATATTCTTCCTAGGGCATATGAGGATTTCATTTAAACTTGTATGAAAACTTTAAACCTCTATTATCCAAAAACATGTATGTTCAGTAGAGGGTGGTTCTGATAGTCAAATAGTTCGGATAATCAAACACGAAAATCATTTACCATGTATAACAAACAAACAGGCTCTTCTCAACAAGATATACTTCAAAATAGTATTTAGGATTTTTCAAAAGAGATATGGAAAAATATCTTTATATTTATTTACACTTTCGCTGCATTTGCTGTTTTTCAAAATGTGTTTTTCATTCTGTACACTGAATTAGTAAGCAGTTCAGGGGATAACACACTGTTTGGATACTTGATGTTTGGGTAATAGACTCTCTACTCTAGTTGCGTGAGCACTGGTTGGACATTGAAATCGAGCCAATGTGGCGAAGAGAAGGAATCAACAAACATGATCGACAGTCGCTTGGTTTTCAAACACACATTCCGTACGCTTGGTCGGTTCTTCCAAACATTTGATTACCTCCAGGGACTTAATGCAGGAGAAATGTTGTGTGACTGTTTATACTTTTTCGCGGTCTAGATAACACCCTACTGGCAGCAAATGTACATTCTCAATATAATTGGAATTTCTCTGAATTTACAGGCCTACTGTGGTATTTGTATTTTGTATCCCACCTAATTGATTATTGATTACATGCTCATAACCAAAGAATTTACTAACATGAAGTTTGCCACATTTACGAGTAAATAATAACTGGTGTTTTTAAAACCGAGATATTAAACATAAATAAATGTCATCTTTCCAGTAACTTCTGAAATTATAAACACGAACAGACAATGTGTAAAGACAACGTTTTGGATTAGTGTAACTAAAGCAACCACAAAGGAAGCTCGCTATGACACGCCTCTATCTAAACTTTGGCTGTTAATTTTGGTTCATAACACCACAATAAGACTTACATAATTTCAACGAAACACTCGACCTTCTAAAATTGTTGGAAATAACTATTCTAATTATTTAGTTTTAGTTTCAAGTTAAAAAACAGTAATCATCTTGTGATTTTAAGGTTGATTGATATGTGCCTGGCGCTTTATTCAAAACCCATAAGATACATTAAAATATATATATATCTATATATATATATATACTTTTATCATTTTGAAACGAATTTTCCCTGCACCATGTATCTACAGGCAAACATGATTCTTTTCCTCCTTTTTTCTAAGCTTGTGTGCGTCGTAGGATAAATCCACACATACCGTTAGAAAATGAGTGTCCTGTTTTAATTAACATAATGTTAAACTAATTGGTCCCAGATTAAGTGAAATGTTGGTATAATTTCGATCAGGAGTGATCCCTAGTAATTATTATTACATATGCTATATAGTTTATGATAACATAAAAACTAATGTGCAAATCTAAAACCAAATACCTTACACGAAGTCAACGTCTCATAATTTTTAATACTGTTAATATAAATAGAGTTTTGATAATACAAACTCAGTAGACTCTACAAAGGACCTCCCAGCTGTCCAGGATTGTTGTGCCACATCGTGAGTGACGTCATAACCAGCCCCAGCAGCGTCACGCCAAAGCAGGACTGCCAACTGTACCCCGGGGAGCGTTGAATGCTCAGGCGCTACGTCGAGCGAAATAATTCCTTTGAAGAAGCACTTCGCTCACTGATGAATCCACACAAGACACAGTTATGGCAAAGATTGATGTACCAAATTGTATTTTAATCATTTTAGACTTTTTATAATGCTATACATTTATTAGGCTGAAGTAAATTTTAACTGTAAGTACGTATACCTTAAGGATTCATAAAAAAATAGCACAAATTAATAATTACATCAATATAATTTAGCCTCAAAATATTCAGTATCAGTTCAACCACATCTTTCAATTGTGTATAATACTTTGTTAATTCAAATATAATAACTTATGATATATTACTTAGAATAGTAGTTTTAATCACCAAGCAAAAGTGGGGCTTTTTGGTGCGCAATCGTGATTAAGAAAAAGGGGTGCTGCCGAGTTTTATAAAACGATTAAGCATCAAAAAAGGCACTTTTGCTCCAAGTGATGACGAACGTTTTTTTAGCATTATGCGGATTTAGACTTTTTATCATTAAAAAAATTAACTATAAAGTTGTATATTCGACGTTATATTTGCAAATTAATTAATATGCAGCGTTTATTTTTCTGTTTTTTTTTTTTTACAAATAATGCTCTTTATAACGTTTGAATTACAAAAACCTATACCTCAAAATTAATAAATAAATATACTTAGAAAACAGCTGACTCTTCAGTCCTAGGACCCAAAAAATATTCCAGGTCATTTTTCAGTCCTTGGACATAAAAAAGAAACGGGTTTTTGTACTATTATGAGAACAAATAATATAATGATAAACAAATATTATTCACTTGTGCATGAATTTAAGGAGGGAATTTCACTTTAAACCTTGAAAGTTTATAAGGTTTTCGGTTTCAAAAACGAAAATTAAATAATTCTTACTTTAAAAAATACTTGTAATGAAACATTATAAGCGAACTATAAGCTACGGACCAATTATTTACTAGAAATAACACTGAATTATTTTGTCCTCTCTTTGATTTAATGACCACTCTGCGTTATTATCACATTAAAACATAATCCGAGTGTTGATTGCGCCCCCTATAAAGTGACTCGGAGCACAAGCACAACAGGAAATGCAGAAGTGGAAACCGGAATCCATCTCTGAGATTGCGTTGGGCCCACCGAGGCCGTGACGTCACTCACAGTGACGGGGGCGTCCGTCACCGACACATGGATCTCGGCAAATCCCCTCTTATACGGACGATACTTAAACCATTCATAAACCATTTGCTCACACATATTTCAATAAATGTCCTCTTAAACGGTACTTGTTGTATAAACTGTGTAAAAAAGAATATCTTGCACAAATGTGTATCGTGTGACCTTTATACAGAGTAATTTTTACGTAAAATGTGAAATTATATAATTATTTAACGTTTGAAATGCCGGAAGGATTACTCTAACAGTATTTGTAATTTCTGTAGTAGTAAATTTTGTAAGTAATAAGTGAAAGAAATATTCCCACCCCTTATTTTTCAATCCCTGGTGTATTCCAATTGTGGTATGTTATCTTCAATCCAGATTCACTTCTCTGTCTCTTGCTGCGATGTGGCGCTGGTGTAGGGAGAGGTGAGTCCAAGCCACAAACAAGACTGGTATTAAGTGCGTGTAATGGTTTGGCAAGCTAGTAAAGCATGGCTACCATCATAAATTGCTAACTAGAAATACTTTTTGTTTACTATGTTCTAAAAATATTAGATGTTCCATACCTGTAATTAATTCAGGGTACTTTGTAATTAATTTCTACTACACAAACTACGATCTTAACGGAAACAAAATAATTAAGGATTTATAATAGTATTATGAATCTAAATATAAAAAAATATTTGTGTATAGAAAATAGAAAAAAGTGAAACACGGAAATATGTTATTGCTCTTTCACTTCTACAATTATTTTATTAGTGTTTTGTTAAGATTCGGGTTGAAATAATAAAACGTCTTCCAACACTACTTGATATATTTACACTTATACTGTAATTGTTTACAAGACGGTAAATATATATAAAAGATCTTATAATGGCGATCGATTTCGACCAGTCACACCGGTCATCATCAGGCCCAATCCGAGACTGTCTCTGATACATACTTGAACTAAAAAAGCTCATCAAAGTTTTAGTGTATGAGTGAAACGGTACTTTATAAATAAATATTATAAATAAACTCTCTTTCAATTGGATGATAAACCATATGAATAAAACAAAACAGTAAACTGAAGCAGTTACAGACAGATCCCTGGTGGAGACGGAGATTCATGCAGTGTTTATATTGCATGTATTGTTCTGAAGGCGCTCTACTCTTTCTGTTGTACCCAAATAAACCAAGTGATACTGTGCCTAGAAAATCTGAAGATTTTAAATTTAGGGTTGTAATTTAATTTAAGGTTGTTTAAATATATTTCTAAGAAGTTTGACATGATGAAAATTCATAGCAACGGTGGGTGTTCCATACAACACGTACACCCCTTTTAAATCTAACAACTTAACAATTTAATGCGTATCTCTAATCCTAACGGTTTAAGAGATAATATTAGGTTTTTTCTTATAAGAATAACATAGGGCAGATTTTTACATCCATTATTTCTGAAAAATTTCCGGTAATCAAACATGTCCAAGCATAAAAATATCTTACACTTCCCCTTTAAATACTTTTTTATCATACAATTTGTCGTAAATTATTTTATTTTCCAAAATGTTTACAATATTGAAATATTGAATATAAAGATTATTAAAAATTTTGTGGAACAGCAAAATTAATTACATGATAATTTGTATTTTATGATGGAATATTATTTATTTTAACTGAGGTTCTAAGACATTTTCATGCTTTGACAGTTATCTTCTACGTAGAAGTTTCAGAGATAATGAATGTAAAGTTCTTCCTATGTAATTCTTACGGGATGAAAACTAAACTTCAACTACCATTATCACCTTAACCCTTAGGATTATGGGTACAAATTAAATTGTAAATTCGTCTTAAAATCACGTGTAAAACAAAATGAAAATGGCTTAAAAAAGGTGGGGATTTGTGTTTAAAATTAGTGCCTTCCGGTGTGGATAGTGTACTTCTGATACACCCTGCATATTGAAATTAGTGTCAATCTATAGAGCGTGAACGGTTTACCTTAATGTTTTGTGGAAAATAACTCTGTACGTTTAAAGGGGTGTACATCCAGAGTCTGGGACCTCCAGTATAATTTATAAAACTTATAGAGTGAGTTAGAAGATTGTAATATTGAGTCTGTACTTTTAACTTTCTAAGACGAAAGAGTGAAACAATACTTTGATTATATTATTTTAAATTTCTATAAAATGATACGAATGATATCTCGCATTAAATACATACCAACAGTTAGTTATTCATACTTTAGGTGATAATATTTTATAAAAGAACATCCGATTTGATTATTTAATTGTTAATTAGAAACTAATTATAACACATTAATCACCAATAACAATCAGAGATGTTTATTTTGTTTGCTCTACATTCATGACACTTCTATTTCCGATTACGTTCAAACTAATTAGTTTTAACCAACCAATAGGAAAACATTGGTAACTTTTTTATTAAAGTTTACTGTACTTTTAACGTACCCCTTTAGATCACTAAATTAGTTACGATATGAATTTTGTTTTAGGTACAAAAATCTATCATTAGTAATTCCATAATAATATGAATAAGCAGTACGGAAACTTCATTATTGTTATGCATTGTAGTATTAGAATTTCATAGTTATAATAAGAGGACTTTTAGGGATGCTAATGTTATTTTCCAAATATGAACTGCCTATAAGAAATGCAAAATACATGTAGGCAAGCATGTTTTTTACTCCTTTTTTCTCAGCTTGTGTGCATCGTAGGAGAAATCCGCGCATGCCATTGGAAAGGTATGCTCCATAGAGTAGTAGAGAGGTGTGCAACAAGGTATGCTCATCCTGTAGATGAGCAGAATCCCATTATAATTCACATCTGTCAATAAAGTTTACTAAGGCTTTCAAAGTTTTAGGGAAAAAGGATGGTTGATGGAACCATTAGACAGCTGTTGTTATAACAAATGAAAGCAAATCAGGAAAAACTGATATTTAGTTATAAAACATTTTTTTTTAATTGGCCATTTAAAAAGCTAAGCCTGTTTTCATGAAAAAGAAAAAAACAATCAATATCAACTGAATGTTTGGTTGGATTTCGACCCTTGCGTTTTTAATAATACACTGACCATTATTTATATATACGTTGTATTTATTTGTGCTGATAACCTTTAAACAATAATTCATATTCTTACTACATTTGTATTGACGGTGGGACCAGTTTCATGGGTTATTCGCGAACTAGCATAATCGGACTATGGAGACGGGTTTTATAGGGTGTCTAAGAGGTTAATATGATTTTGCCATTTTTTTACTCTATGCTAAAAATCAACAATTACTACCGTACTGAAATAGTCTAATATAAAAGAACTTAACTAAATAAAAAATTTAATATTTTACTGATAGCTTTGCTCTAAATTTTGTTCTAAAAGGGTGTGGTACGTCGGAAGTTATTGAATTTTTAAGTTTCATCAATATTATTTCAATGAGAACTTTGATTGCCTGCAATTTCAGGCTCTTCATTTTAGGTAATGCTGTTGTCATTTTTCTGCTGAGGCCGTTAATTTTATGTACATATTATCCTACGCTTAAATTATATTTATAAATTTTGAACATCTAGATGAAGCTTGTTTTATTTGTTCCTGTAGTTTTTATTGACTAATTTTTGCATAAAATACTCCTAAATGTGACAAACGAGTGATTCCGATGTAGAAGGAAGGAAAGGAAAGCCCGCTGGATTCTATTTGAAATCAGCTAAATATATAAACTGTTGCGACTTGGTTATTATTTTATCGTAAAAAAAATCCTAATACTTTCAATGATATGTGGCAGAGACTTGGCCTGAACTAAATTTGAGTAAAATAAAAAAATATTTTAATAAATAATTATTTTAATACGGCACTCTGTTTAAACATATATTTTGAAATACATGTTTCAAGCATTATCTCATAATCACGGTTAGGTGCACGCTTGAAACATGTAGGTCAGAATAAATTATTAAACATAGTGCTGTGTTAAAATGATTGTTAGTAGAGGCATTATGGGAGACCTGGGACAAACGCAAATTCAGCGGTTTTTAATCAGTGGTTACGTATTAGTGACGTGTGATGACGTATGTGTGACGTCATACGGTGACGAGGTGGAGTGTGTGACGTCACGGGTGTGACGTGGTGGTGTGACGTCACTAATACGCGGTTGAACTTTTGGCGGAGCCCAGAGAGTCTTGATTTTCCTGTTAATTTGTGTTTATGACCAAACGCCACACCCGGCTGTCGGCCCGATCACGCTAGTGCCGCTATACTCCCTCGCTCTTTGCATTGCAGTGCTAGATACCAAATTTATTTACTTACAAAGGCCGGCACATAAAGATCACTGTATGTTCTTAAAAAAATATATTTAAGAGTATTTCTATTCACCCGGTAAAATCCATTAAGTTTTATCCGATTTATACAACCGGAGTTTGGCTTCAATAAATGACAGAAAACTTCTTAAATTCCCGGTCAAACTACGGATTTTATCCCCCTTATACTTTTACACAGCTAACACTCGACCACGATTATGTTTGGCGGGAATATGTATTAATTATTACACACCGGTCTCTTTATTCTATCATACACCTTCATTTCACACTTTTTAAACAATTATTAATTTTTAAACGTTTATTTCCGTGGTCTTTAGAAAGGCCGTTTCGTCTAAATCTTAATTTTTTGAACTGCGGGCTTCATTCCTGTAACCCTAATATGTTGGGCTATAATTATATTGTTTATTCGGGTTTTAAGAAATATTTTTACGCCTGAGCAGGTTCAAACATGTTCAAGGTCAAATTGAATGTAGAAAAAAAAGGAACTTGACCTTAGCGGACAAAGCCAGCCGACAAGCCAAGTCTAGGGGCAGTTCATCGTAGCTGGGCAGGCCAACCGACCGAGTGAACCAAGGTGTGGGGGACCGCAGAAACCACACTGCGCGAACCACCCGGGTATGTTTGTTTTTTGGGGGAGGGGGTGATAGGAATCAGGTAAGGAACATAGTTTAAATACCCTTGAGTGTTAGTGTTTGCCCAAAATAAGAAAGAACCCAAGCTCAGCCATGCAAAGAAAGGACAGTAAAGAAGGAAGCCGCCGACTAAGTATGCAAACGAGGGAAGGAACCAAAAATGGTCCCGTGATCAAACTGATCTTGACGCCCAGGGAACATCTCACGGCGGCTCCGAATCTCCTCGCCTAAGTCCGGAGTAGTCTTTCCCAGGCACGGCGACATTCCTCGGGACTTGAGCGGGGCTCGACCCGGTGACTCGACGGCAACCCCCGTAGACATCGAGCGGCGCAAGCGAGTTGACCTGCTTTGGGTGCACGCTTGGCTTTGGCTCCGAGGCGGTATACCACGTAGGGATGCGCTTCTCCGAAGGCAACGCCGAATGCCCGGTGTCTCCGATGGTGTCCGCCGAGTCCCAAAAAGTCTGCCGGAGAGTTCGGAGCTGCTTCTTGGCTGGTCCCGTGGTGGCTCGATGCAGAGTGATGCAGTGCCCCTAGCAGCTCCCGGTTTTATCCCGACTCAGCGAGGAACGGACGTCTCTCATTGGCTCAGCGGCCGGTCCAATCAGAAGCGAGCTACAGTTAATGACTTCACCACGGGGCCATGCAGCGAGATTGTAATCGGCTATAACGTCCCCTACCTACGTACTGTACAGAAGACGTGTATATTTTTTGTAAGGTTGCGGTGATGGGTTGATTACTTATGATGAATAAATTTAAATGGGAGGGGGGGTTATAATGTTTTGAAGAAACTATGTCAAGGTCATTGGTTGGAGTTTTTAAAAAAAGATTTATTTACAAATGACAGTAAAACGTAAGACATACATATCAGAACTAACAATGCTAAATAATAAAGAATGAAAGAATATTTACAAAGCTATGAACTTATGTCATTTTACAAAGGTGTGTTCAAATGGATCGTTATTTCTGTAGCGGTTAATAGTCTGCCTTTTATGAGTTAAAAAAAAATAGTGAGGGGAAAGGATTGGGAAGGGTAATGTGGTTATTAAACCACTTGGGCAACAAAGTATCCACCAATACTGACACTTTGTTCGTAACATGCCATCATTTGTTGAGCCCAATGCCACATACGGTCTCTGTCATTAGGTGTTACAATGAAGAAATTATTGTTATTGTAAATTATAACAGAACCAATGTTAACGGAAAATCCTAAATTCAACCATTTATGTGCTTCAGTCATGAACTTTTCTAAAGTGTCAAATGGGAACTGTTGGTCGATAAAAATTACTTTTGGTTGTTCATCTATCTCACATTTTGACTCATCATCTTCACTATCCAATTCCTATTGAGGTTGTACCATAACATTTGAAATTTCAGAATAGTTGAAGTTTTCATTGTGGTGAGGAGGCATTTGAACAGAAAATATTAAAAGCGGCAAAGACGAGGCAACAAGAGTAGCGTGTGAAACCAGAATGAAGAAGTGAACAACGCTTGGTTTGAGCTGCAGGCTGCGTTGTTGACCGCACAAGAGGTTGAGGAAGAACA
This sequence comes from Neoaliturus tenellus, assembly GCA_030545055.2. NCBI lineage: Eukaryota > Metazoa > Arthropoda > Insecta > Hemiptera > Cicadellidae > Neoaliturus > Neoaliturus tenellus. The sequence goes on along the minus strand of CM061534.1, from coordinate 79,634,776 downwards.
ATTGTTTTAATCCGTATCATAGCATAAATAGTTAACGTCCTCTGACGACGTACCGCACAGAACATGGTATAGAGTTTTACAGGACGATGTCGATAATTTACGATAGGAAAGTCGGTGCTTTAAACAGGTGCAAACATGTTCAAGGCTACTCAAAGGAAGTTTTTAAAAATTGAACTATTTATTATGACTAATGTACAAAGTTATGATTAGAAATAGGTTAACAGTGGTTTAAAATGTTGAACTAGTTGTACTGTCTAAGTGTCGTCATCATTCACAGACTTCGAAGGTACATTAGTTTTATGTTCTTCCTTGTTGTTGTGCAAGCTATTCGAAATATTGGGCGAATACGTTGCTTCCGGTGACCAATTTTGTAGTGACTGGGATGAATTGGACTCGTTTAACATTTCTTCTTGAAACTCGACCGAAATCCTTATGAATAACTTTAAAGTAGTGGTGGGGAGAGTTAAATTAATTTTATACATACTTCTACCGTCACACTTGCTCCCTGTTCAAAAAGATATTTGTTAAAAAGATATGGATAGTGTTCTCTTTCAGTTTGTAAATGTTCCATAACAAAGTCGAAAGCCAATCTTTTCGAATATTCATTATGTAATACTTCTCTGACACTAACTAAAACTCCATTTCTTTGAAAGTTCAATCTAACTGCTGGTATTTTCTTTACATCATCCTTGTCTATTAGGGGTAGCTTGTAAGAGAACGTATTTGGCGGTAGTCTTGGCTTTTTTTCAAGTCGAGAACAAAATAATTTAAACAATTTTCGATCAGAGTTCATAGTAAAATGAATACTTAACATTATGTTCTACGACCGTTCATTACACGAACCAATGTTTCATAAAACAGTCTTAAATCTTCTTCGTCCTACAGAATCAGATGAAACTTCATGTTGATGGTCTTGGGCTACGTTGTCGACAGTGCAAGTGGCAGACGATTAGTGAAAGTTAATATCATGAATAGTTAATAACGTCCCACATCTACGTACCGTACAGAAGAGGACACCAAGTTTTAGACAATGACGGGTATCAATGTACTGCACAGAATACGGCAAAATGAGTTTTCCAAAGTCTGTCACATAAATGTAGAAACAGGTTTTGAACAAGTTTATTTTAAGTAAGTTTATTTTAACTTTTAAAGCTTATTTTTATAATTAAAGGAAGTAAAAATATTCGCTTGCCCGATCTATTTATACTAAAAAATGTTAACAAATAGAACTAAAAGAACAAAGGAATAATGTTGAAATAAGAGAGGAGGAATACGATAGTAACAATAGTCCACTGGTTCAGTTCGTGAGAAAAGGACCATCTGATGTTGTCGACAGTAAAAAACTACATCGTCAGGTCAAGACGGGGGCTGCAGGCAGGCCCCTGATTATAGTCTACACAAAGTGTGCAAGGTCACTTGGCCGTGGCAAAGCTGCTCAGCGCACTCGGGCTGAGCACAGCGTGTCGCTCAACACGCGGTCGAGACGGTCCCAGCTGCTGAGGTTGTTATCAGTAGGCTACACTTATCATACACATACAGCACGCTTGGAAAACCGTACGTTGCTCGAACTACATGGGACCAAAACAGTACAATTGGGGGCTTAAATATAAAGTGTTCCTCACTTACTCTACTAGTCTAATAGATTAGAAACGTTTTTAACACGTATATATTTTACATTTTTACCATTACATTACTAAACACCTATCTTATTATTTCTATAAGGGTTTCGTCTGTTACGTAAGTTTTTCTCTCGACCTACTAAACCGATTCTTAAGATTGTGGTGCCATTTGAAAGCTTAGGATATAGTGCGTGAGCGAATCGTAATTAATTAAAAATGTCATATCATTTCTGTCTACGCCCCCCCCTGGCCATTGATTTATTTCTATAGGACGCTTTAAAATGTTGTCCAACTTGTATTACACAATCTTTAATGTGAATTGTAATTTTAACAGCTGATTAAACTTACCTTCAGATGACTTTTAAAGCCAGATAGTAAACAAAAATAGATCTCTGTCACTTCATAACCAACATACACGTGCTTTATGTTAGTTTCTCTCATTCAAAATCATAAAATGTGCAATTTTTGCTCGGGCCACCTCATATAACAATATTATTAACATATTTATAAAGCAAAGTGGTTGTGTAAACTCATTTATTCTGCTATCAATTTATGATAAGATATAAACAGCATGAGATTTATTGTATATAGAAAGTATATATATACAGTGAATAAACAGAGACTTCATATTTTTTTATGTATAAAAATGGTGGTCATTTTAAGATTCAAGGATTATAATCTTAAAAGGATCAGTTTGACTCTTATTTATTTCAATACCATTGTTTCTTTGTTGAGTTTCATGTTGTCTGGCTGAGAAAAATCGTACTCCATTCGATTTTTCTGAGTATTTATTATTATTATTTTTTTAACTGTGCAGGATACAAAAAGTTGACGTCATAAACTATTTAGACAGCGATGGCAAGATTACAGAGATCGTACAACAATTAGCCGAGGTGTTGCATTAACTGTTATAAAACATGTTATTTTATCTAAATAATTCCTGTAAGTTTTGTACGACCCTTTAATTTTCAGTTGAAAATTATATTAGGGAAAGGCTAGTAAAAAAAATTAATTACAACTGAGCTAATCGATGAAAATAGTATTTTTTAAACATTTACCTGTAAAAATGGAAATGTGTCTTTCAGAAGACCCTCAGTCAACACATCGGATAGATCATCTCTGGGATTGATGCTCGAAATCTTTTTTTCTTCATTAATAAAACGGTTTTCTTGGTCCGTAGGTTTGCACTCAACTCACTCGACAAAATATATCTTTTTTCACAAAATAAATCAAGTACAAGCCCATGAACCGCACTGGACTAATTTTGGAAAAATCAATTAAACTTTACAAAAAAAGTTTTAAAAAATGTTCTAAAAGAGTTTTGCATATTTTACTCCTCGGTTTTTACTGCGGTATAGATGTATTATTTATTTTATTGAACAAGCCGTTTACCCGTTTTTCGTACGTCATGTGGCTTCATACGTAATTGAGGACCTTGGGTACAAAGGTATTTTTGATAATGTATTTTGTACAATATCATGAACAATTGAAAGTGGGTAAGTGATCTTGTACTTCTAGTTTAATTTTAAAGATAACTAGCGACGTTTATTTCGATCGAATTCCACAGTTACATCTGCTTTTCTGGCTAACAGATACATTCTACAGACCTTTTTTTAGTAAACAGTTATATTAATTGCCAAATTAAAATTCGAAAGTATGACTAGCAGATTTGAACTCTATACATATGCCAAAAAAAAATAATAAAATAAAAAAGACCATATTGTACCAAGGGTAAAAGATCTATATACTTAAAGGATATAATTTTTTGATTTCAAATTAATTAAAAACTTTTAATTACTTCTATTAACTGTAAAACGTCCAATAATTTGTACGAATAAAAATCTTTAACACAATATATTTAAGTGCAATTGAGAACTTTTGTTGAAATTTGTGTTGTCAAAGGGTTTTACGTCACACGCATACATTTGAAATACCCGAAATTACCACACTTCTGACCAAATAAACTATCAGCATGATCTTCAGGTGTTTTACGTAATTTTAAATCACAACAAAAATAGTAAAAAATGTTTTTGCTGGACCCCAACATGCTTACATATTTTCTAATGGGATGATATACTCGTATGCATGAAAAATAACCAGAATTATAATGAGATGTTTGCAAAGTGTAGCTTAGGTATGGTATATGAAGTAGTGGGGATGTGAACTCTATCTTAATAGCTGATTACCTTCACATCAGTTTTTAAACCAGATTGTAAACAAAAATAGACTATCTGCCACTGAATTATCAACAAGAACACTGTTTGAAAAGTTATATATTTTTTAAATTGTATTTTAGGTTAAGTTTCTAGAAAACAGGAAAAAATATATTACAAAATGCGCAATTTTCGCATGGGCCCCCTAGTGTCAAATAGTACTGTATCATTTAGGCCTACCAAAAGTATTAATTTAAATTACAATGTTCACAAATTATAATAAAATGTTTTATTTTACTCACTATGGTATAAGTTAAATTTATATTATTTTCTCTTACTTTACATAGTATTAATTAATTAGGGGCTCGATAAAAAACAATGAAATGTGGGTCAATGGTATTTAAAAAAAAATAACCATTCAAGTTTTATATATCGATCTATTTGCGTTATTGTGTCAAAACAACAATAGGCGTGTTCAATACATATAGTGAACTTGGAAAAAATATACATCTACAATATGCTTAAGTATAGTTTTAATTGAAATGGATATACCTAATTACTCTATTTACAGTACAACGCATATCCTAAAGCTAATACGTAATATACGGTCGTTTTTACCAACAAACTTGTGCAAAATCGGCGTAGTGCCGTGGTCAAACATGTTTCAGTTCTCTATCAGAACGGATTGGATCGATTTCACCAAGGTATGGGAGATCGCAGGAATCCAAATTGCTCAAACTATCCGTATAGTTTTGTTTTTGTAGGGTTGTGATGGGAATCAGATAAAGGGCGGAGTTTAAGTATACCGTGTTAGTGCGCAAAAAAGTAGCTTAGCCATACACGAAAAAGGAAAGTAAAGAAAGGGTCCTGCAAATTACTAAGTGATTCAAATTATAAAACTGACCCAGACGTACAAGAAACGACTCAATGAAAATAAAATCTCCTCGAATTCCTCAGGACTTGATTGGTTCTAGGCTCCGGTGATTCGACAGCCACCGTCGTAGACACCAAGCGGCGAAAGCGAGTTGACCTGCTCGGGTGCACGCTTAGCGTTAGCTCCGAGGCGGTATACCACGTAGGGTTTGCGCTACTCCGAAGACATCGCTGAATGCCTGGTGTCTCCGATAGTGTGGGCCGAGTCCCAAAAGCCAGACGTGGATACTAGAGCTGCTATGACTTGTTATGTTCAAATTATTTTCCACTGAGCATGTTCAAAAATACGTAAGAAAAAGGTTGAGCCATGCACAAAAAAGGACAGTAAAGAAGGGCTGCTGCTAAGTGCCAAATGATTTAAAAGAGATCTGATTCAGACCCCAGGGAATGGTTCAATGCAGTTCCAAATCTCCAAAATTAAGTCTGAAATAACTAGTCTGACCCAGGCACGGTGAATTCCTCAGAACTTGGGCGGTGTTGGGCTCCGGTGACTCTACGACCACCGTCGTAGACACCGAACGACGAAAGCGAGTTGACCTGCTCGGGTGCACGCTTAGCGTTAGCTCCGAGGCGGTATACCACGTAGGGTTTGCGCTACTCCGAAGATATCGCTGAATGCTCGGTGTCTCCGATAGTGTGGGACGTGTCCCTAAAGCCAGCAGCAAAGACTGGAGTTGTTCAAGACTTGTTACGTGAAAACTACTTTCTATTGAGCATGCTCAAAGGAAAAAAAAGGATAGTAAAGAAGGGCTGCTGCTAAGTGCCAAATGATTTAAAAGAGCCCTGGTTAGGACCCCCAGGGAATGATTCAATGTAGTTCTAACTCCACACCTAAGTCCGGAGTAGGCTGACCCAGGCACGGTGAATTCCTCAGGACTTGGGCGGTGCTGGGCTCTGGTTACTCGAAAGCCACCGTCGTAGACACCGAGCGACGAAAGCGAGTTGACCTGCTCGGGTGCACGCTTAGCGTTAGCTCCGAGGCGGTATACCACGTAGGGTTTGCGCTACTCCGAAGATATCGCTGAATGCTCGGTGTCTCCGATAGTGTGGGACGTGTCCCTAAAGCCAGCCGCAAAGACTGGAGTTGTTCAAGACTTGTTACGTGAAAACTACTTTCTATTGAGCATGCTCAAAGGGAAAAAAAGGATAGTAAAGAAGGGCTGCTGCTAAGTGCCAAATGATTTAAAAGGGCCCTGGTTAGGACCCCCAGGGAATGATTCAATGTAGTTCTAACTCCACACCTAAGTCCGGAGTAGGCTGACCCAGGCACGGTGAATTCCTCAGGACTTGGGCGGTGCTGGGCTCTGGTTGCTCGAAAGCCACCGTCGTAGACACCGAGCGACGAAAGCGAGTTGACCTGCTCGGGTGCACGCTTAGCGTTAACTCCGAGGCGGTATACCACGTAGGGTTTGCGCTACTCCGAAGATATCGCTGAATGCTCGGTGTCTCCGATAGTGTGGGACGTGTCCCTAAAGCCAGCCGCAAAGACTGGAGTTGTTTACGACTTGTTACGTGAAAACTACTTTCTATTGAGCATGCTTAAAGGGGAAAAAGGATAGTAAAGAAGGGCTGCTGCTAAGTGCAAATGAATTAAAAGAGCCCTGATTAGGACCCCAAGGGAATGATTCGATTCTGTTCCAAATCTCCACAATCAAGTCCGGAGTAATCTGATCCAGGCACGGTGAATTCTTTAGGCCTTGGACGGTGATGGGCTCCGGTGACTCGACGACCACCGTCGTAGACAACGAGCTGACCTGATTGGGTGCACACTTAGCGTTAGCTCCGAGGCGGTATACCACGTAGGGTTTGCGCTACTCCGAAGATATCGCTGAATGCCCGGTGTCTCCGATGGTGTGCGCCGAGTCCCAAAAGCCAGACTGCTTACGATTTGGAAATGCTTACGACTTGTCACGCCTTAAGTACTTTCCTCTGAGCATGCTTAAAGGGAAAAATAATTTCAAGTAAAAGTTACGGAGTATGCATTCTTGTATTGAAAAATATGTGCGTCAATATCTATACTCATCCAAATAGAAAATCTGATTTTACTCAAGATTGTTGGTAATATTTTGGCAAAATCGTTCATTAATTTCGGGTTAGTTACCTTTTTACAGTGATTTCCTAAGTAAAAAAAATCACTGTGAAAGTCCCGTTGTTTGTTAGACTTTCACGCGAAAACGACTCAACTGATCATCATTAAATTTTGTACACATATTCTTGGAGGGATCAGAAGTTACATAGGGTAGTTTTTTATAAGAATTATTTTTTACAAAAGATAAAAAAATTAAATCTGAACTTATATTTTTTATTTTTTTTTTTATTGGTCGCTAAGAAAGAAATTCAATGAAAATTACAATGTAATGTATTTAGCGATTATTTATTTACATATATATAGGGTGAGCGTAGCGAACGAGCTAATTGTGACAGCGAGTAACGCGAGCAAAGCCCCGGGAAAAGCTAGTTACAAATAAATAAGAGAACGGTAGAGCTAAGAATAAGAGACCATAACACTCACAGATTTAAAGGAAAGTGATTAATACAGCCCCAATTCTCAATATTGAAGTATGCGGTGTTTGTATCAGAAACGTTGACAACACCCTCGCGACGTGACCGAGTGGGTCTCCTTGGTTCTCTCTCGACATCTTAGCCGGTGTACAAACCATGCGTGTATTGGGCTTCAGCGAATTCAGCCGTCGACTTCAATTATCCGGCGAGCTAAGTATTCGCTAAATTGTATTCGCTGAGTTTAGAGCTGCTACCTTTTAACAATTTTTAGAAAAAATATGGATGCGAAGTGGTACTGAGTGACTAATCATTTTAAATACAATAATTGTGCAAGACAACAACTAAGGTGCGAGCGTGATAGTTTAAGTGCTTAATTAAATAAAAAGATAGTTCAATCTAGCTATATAAATTTGTTTTTTTCGCCTTATTATTACTGTATCAGTAAAATTAGATATAATTTGTTTTTAAAAACGTCTAATTTAAGACCGGTATAAAAATATAAATATTTCCTATCCACATATATATGGTAGTATTCCATTTATACTAAAAATTCTGTAAACGTGACAATTATTGTAAAATGTAAAAAGGTATTTTGTTTGTTTGATACGCATACGCATATATGCTTTTTGACTCACTCAACCAGTCATTGTAGTGAATTTCATGATAAAAACTATATTGTTGGCTACTCGATTCATATTAGTCTACAAGAGCTGAGCATAAATAGCTTGTGATTTGAAGCCGTCAGGGCTTCACTCAAGCGATTTACTAATATAGATTTTGTGGGTCACGTGAATGAGCAAAGCGAGTGAGCGAATCCTGGAGACTAGTAGCTGAGTACTATACAACTAGTCGTAATCTGAACATCAGTTTTAAATTTTATTCCAATTAACATTTCGACAATCAGTCACAAGGTAAATTCTACCCACATTTCAATCCAAGGCAACTGGACCCTATACAATATAGAGCAACTTAACTATTAATTATAATGATATATTATCAAAGCGAAATCCAGCTACAGAGGAAAAGTCTAAAACATAGGCCTGCTATCCACATTTTGGGAAAATAAAATAAATTAGATACATTATACTTTATATAAAGTAAGTAGTAGATAATATTGGCAAAATAAATATATCTGAGTATTTTATTTATTTAAAAAAACTTGGATTATGTTTGCTTTAAGTCTTATGTAATATCTTCAAACGTATTTATTTACATGCTATAATTATATCAGGATAAGTACTTGTTCTAAAAAATTTAAGCGTGACAACATGATTCTTGAAAACCTAATGATATAAATAATTTCATATTTTAAATAAATAATAATTTTCAAATTATTTTTATTTAAAATTTTCCTACCACTAGTATTTATGTTGAAATATTCTAGCCTTAAAAAAAATTAGTTCATTTTGTTTGTTATGTTCGTCCCTACTCAGAACGCGTAAAATAAATTGCATTTTTTTAACCTTAAAAAATAGTTCGTCCTAATAGAACTACGTGCTGAGGTTTATTTCCCGTAATCTAACATCCTAGAGATCGAATGTTATCGGAGAAATTGTCAATTCAGGTCCTATAACTTAGTTCTTTATTCCTGAATTATATTAATTAATTTCTAATTTTTTTTAAAACTTGATACTAATATAAAATTTTGTCAAAGTTAGTTTGTAAAAATATAACATTTAAAACAAATTGTCTTTCAATTTTTTTTAATATTTCACCAACAAACGTACTATAATTGTAGCTAAATAATTCAATAAAAATCTCTTTGTAAAATGAGGATCACCGCATAAATTTCACCGAGAGCAGAAAATTGTATATAAAAACATGTTGCCCTTTTTCATAAACATCGGATAAATTTATGACTAATTGAAGTGCCTTTTTGTCCTAACCTAATCCTGCATTCTAAAACAATTTCATTTATTTTCACACTGGAATATTTCTATAAAGTGAGAATGTAATTATTTAGTAAACTTCTTTCGCTAACCTCAGTTCATATTATTAATTTACAGTTGGGCTTTGTTGAAATAGTATTTAGCGCAACGAAAAATAAATAACCATAAATAATAAAAAATTTCAAATTATTTAAGTGTTTCTAAAGAAGTTGTATTCCTTAAAATAATGATAAAACTTTTGAGACCAAAGGAATCATAAAAATTTTGCAAAAACTCTATATTTGTGTTAATATCTTTAGAGTAAGATTGATTTGTATAAAGCAAAAGAGACTCAATTTTTTTATGAAACAAACTGTGACATTGAAAACCTCAAAATAAGACAATACGACGAACCGTTTTGAAGTCTTAATTTGTATCCGTAGGCCTATATTCATAAAATGTTACAAAAATCACACTACACCATTCACGCTCAACGGATGTTATAAGTTGAAACGCGCACTAACTGATTCCAACTGTAACTGGATTTGCAAGGCACAGTCAGACACTTCCCCACAGATGGCCGCGGAAGAGATAAGGAATCAGAGAGGTAGCAAATTCTTGTAACCTGACACTCCTTCGTGTACTTACTTAACGCATCAAATGAATGAATGGTTTTAGTAGAAAATATTCGGGTTGAGATATTCTTTTGTATACATAGTAGCAAAACATTAGGAATGTTTTATATATTTATTTAAGTAATAATATACAGTAATAACAAATTGAAGCTCAAGAATATTATGATTATGAATTTGCTTTATTAATCCGGTTATTAGTAAAATGGTATGACCAATTTACTACCATTATCATTCCTTATTGTCTATAAGTATCAAGTTATTTCGAGGTTGAAACACTGTAATGTATTAGGTTAAATTATCCTACTCTTGTTAAATGTTATCTTTATTATATTCTGCTAAAAATATGTTACGGATGTTTAACAAAAGATATGTAATAATTTTGTATATATGGCAGATTGTGTGACACAGAGTAAAAACGCCACAAGTTCTCAGAAACTACAGAACTAACCTTCATGATTAATTTTTCAAATTAAGTAGAATAATGTCCAAGTTTTCAGAACTTTCTTCAAATTCATGTTTCTCTTAACGGTTTTGCCCTTTATTCCTTCAAAAGTTCAAGTCAGTGCAGTTGTTAAAGAAAATTATAACTCAATTAAAATAATTTTTATTATTTTTAACAATTAGCTATGAGTAGTTTGTTATTGTTTCTGAATCTTCACTTTCGGCACACGTATAGTTTATAATAACGTTTGAACCGTCGTATTGTATTGAAATATGTATTGTTGGCCTACCGTGACATGTGCACGGTATGTTCAGTATAGTATTTTTTTTATTTATTATTTTACTTATTTAATACTAGATGTTTCAATACTAAAGGGAATTTTAATGTCAACACAATATAAATAGAATGATAAAGTTGTAAGTCATAAAGTATTATCATGGATATTGACTATCACTATAAAAATGAAAGGAGAGTAAGACAGGGTAAGACAATGTGATTAGCAAGGATCGTTAATAAAAAAAAGTATCAATATAATTAAATGTTAATTTTACCTGCAAGTTTATCCATAAAACAAATTTATACCAAAGTAAATGTTCGCTCAAGTTTTAGCAGCTAAATCAGATATGCGTGTGAACAACATTACTATTTTAGTAATGATAGATGAATATCTTAATAAATGTACCTCTACTAAGGAACCCGTAGTTCATATGCAAAAAAAAAAAAAAAAAAAAATAGACATCCGGTCCGGACCAAGAAGATACTCCAGATTAATGTGCTAACCGTGTAAACATTAGGATTGTTACATGTACCTTGGGTGGTATCCCAAACCACTCAGTTCCTCTCCCACTCCACGCAGTGATAAGGCGGGAATAGAGAATTTCGCCATGAGCGTCTGAGAAAATCACATATGGTTTTCAAGAGATAGATGGAGCCTGAGAGTATCAATTTAAAACAAAACTATGGCATTCCTACATACCTTTTTTAAAGAGAGGGTAAACTTATTCTTAAACAGTTAATTTTCTTCATAACTGTATTAATTTTTTTTATTTTTTCATAAAAAATCCATTCTAGACAAATTAAATTAAAAACCCATCTTCTCTTTGTATCTACCTAATAGCTCAATCAATGATGAATTTTTGTAATTTTCAAGTAAATACCTAAAAGTTTTAGACATACATTGAAAGTTTTTTAACTTTCAAGTGACCCACAACCTATAAAGTATAACTAGAATATATAAGCTATGAGCTAAGAATGGACAAGTCAGTGGGGCACTGGGGCACACCTTGGCACCAACTCAGGTATACTGTACCACATTTCATTATCACTGTTAGACATATTCACTAAGGTGAATTACCTGAAAATACATGATTTTTTCTATACTTTTCTAGAAGAAAGTAATCATATGCCATAGTCATTAATTTTTTCTACACTCTGAATATTTAAAAATAAAAATAGCAAGTATGTCAAATTCTGTTAAATACAATTTTTCCGTGTCACCCAGCGACCAAGGAATACCATAGACTGGCAATGTGGCGCGCGGGTTGACGCCGTGCTGAGTCAAAGTTGGTGGAGATAACGGCCCTGTAACAGTCACTTTGAGTGTAGCAAATGGTTCAGTAACACTTTGTCCCAGTAACATTTTGTCCTAACTCACAATTCTTGGAAAACCGTAACATCATGTACAGTGGCGGCTCCAGAGCCGATTTTTGTGGGGAGGGGGGGGGATATAAATTGCCAATCACTGGTGGCATTATATTATTTTCTATTATAAATAGTATTATTTTTCTACATGAAAGGGATATGGGGATGATAGCCTACTTTGAACCAATTTGCTAAACCTAACTATATTTTATCTATCTCGTTGAAACCTAACTAAAAGAAGAGGAAAATTGTCAAGAATATTCCTTATTTCTCTGAATTTCTCAAAACTAACTGTCGCTGCCTTTATAAATATATGGAAATTCGCTAATATGTAAATTAAACTATAAAATCCAGTCTAACTATTTGCTAATTTCAAGGTTGAAGTGATTATGTAACTTCAACAATAAATAACTAGTTTTTAAAGTAATGTTCAAATGGGGAATTTTCTATCTTGTTTCTGTATTTGGAAAATCTGTTGGGTTGCAACAGACACCAGTATGCCTACACATCACGCAAGTAACTGCTGTCAGTCTGAGTTATTATGTTGAGACTCTTGATTTTATTTGTGCTTCTCTTGAGCAGTAGATCTTAACAGACCGATTTAAAAATAAAGTAAATAGTTAAAGTTTTTTTTATTCTTTTTGTGTTATATTAGAAAAAAGATTCGATAACAAATCAGATATAGGTGTTAATTTGTTAAATGTACTTAACAGTAAGAAACAAATCCCGTGGGCCAACGTCCGTCATGACAATCGAAAATTAACTCTAACTTTGAACTTCTTTTCCCTTTCAGAGGTTATTTTCATAAAAGCGGGAATTAAAATTCATTTTTTTCTCTCTAATATACGACTAAGTTTTAATGTTAGTAACACTTATTGTTTCCAAGTGATAATTCACACTAAATACAAAAGTAAAACTGTTTGAAACACTGATATTCATTACAACAAAACAAGCTTAATCACATATTGTTCCCAAAAGAAGACTTTGGCTGTTCTCAACAATCAAGGTCAGATGATGACCTCCACAATAATCAATAATACCGCCAATAAAAATACTGTCCTTCTCTTCGCTTTTGTCGTGTCGATCTTAGCTGGTAGATTTTGTTTAAACTTTGCGTTCAAGAGTGTTTTGAACACAAAGAACACTCCTTTTAAGCATTGTTATTGCTTATTAGCATGACTTAGGCTAAAACAAAAGTAAATTAAAACCATCGAGCAAGGTTCAGCCACTAATTTTAACGTTTTATTTTTAAACTCCCTAAATATTTCCTAGCAAAAACTTCTTGGGGGGAGGGGGCCATGACCCGATTGCCCCCCCCCCCCTGAAGCCACTGTCAACAATTGCAATCAGCTGATGGCATTTCTTAATACAGTACTCAATGTCACTGTCTTCTCGTCCCTCATCCCGTTGTCCGTGCGTCGTCTACCGCGCGCGCACGCAAACTATGATTTTAAGCAGCTCCAAAACTCCTTAAAAATATGATAATGTTGTTTTTAATTTCAATTAATACACATTAAAGCTAATACACCTAAACAATGCCAACTTTTCGTAAAAATAGATAATTATTGTAACTTAAATATAACTTATAATTTTTTAAGCCAAAAAAATTACTGGCCGAAAATTCTTGGGAGGGGGCATGGCCCCCATGGCCCCCCCGCCCCCCTGAAGCCGCCACTGATCTTGTCCCAATCGCTTTTACAGCTGATTAAATCAGCTAATGAGGTAAAATTTTGTCCCAACGAAAAATTGACAAGGGTTTAGGAACGCAGCTAGGTAGTAAGAGCAGGTCCATTCCGAGGGGCAGGCGGCCGCATGGAGCACTTGCCTGGGAGGGGCGTTGATTAAAATTACGGTGTTATATAGTGTGGTTTTAAATTACCTTATCGTCTCCATTTCAAATCCGTTGTTGTCTTCAACCTGGTTTCGGCTCTGGTTTGTGGCTTGTCCACGAAGTTTACAGGTCAAAACATCAAGCTGGTAAAAGAATTGGTCTTGACGACGTTGTTAATGTTTTTAAAAAATTACATAAATAACACATATTTACGAACAGTACATAGAAAAATCATAGACGCACGGACGGACGGGTGGTTGTTTCACACTATTTAATGGTTCCGTCGCGGTAGCCGGCTTGAGGACACTCTTAATAAAAATGAAATCGGTGTTATTTGATAGTTACAAAAAATTAACGTCTTTTAAACCGTGTAGCATATAATTCAATAGTGTGTGTCAAAACACCGCTTAAGGTCGGGAAAAACGGTACGGTTTAACTCCCGGGAATATGTTTTGTTTCACTTCAAACAGGTCTAAACACGTTCAAGGCCACTCAAAGGGAGTTTTAAAAAATGTAACTGTTAATGTTTTAAAAGTATTTATAAAGTGATTATGATCAGCAACAAGTTTTTACAGTTGACAGAAAAGCCTTAAGTCATACACTACTCAATCGACCTACCAATCAGAGATGGCTCTTTGGACGAGCTACAAAAACCTTAAGTCATATACTATTTTATTCGTGATCCGCACACATCTGGAATCTTTGCTTCATCTTTGGAGTAGGCTGAATTATTTTTTCCGAAATTTTCACGCACGGAATGTTCCGTAGTCAGGATAGTCTCCAGCTTTTCGTCGCCAATGGCATTGGACCACATAGTAGAAGTACATGTTTCTGTAGTTTGATTAATTCTTTCCATGTGCTCCGCAATTACGGCGATCTCCTCCAAATATTCGTCGCTGATAGTATTGGACCACAGATTTGAAGTATATAATTCTGTAATTTGTTTAATTCTTTCCGTGTTCTCTGAATTTACTGCGATCTCCTCCAAATCCTCGTCGCCGATAGTATTGGGCCACAAATTTGAAGTAGATGCTTCTGTCGTTTCTTTAATTCTTTCCTTGTGCTCCGCAATTATGGCGGTCTCTTCCAAATCTTCGTCGCTGATGACACTGGACCATAGTGTAGAAGACATATCGGTTTTCTAAGATGGAAACGACAGTGAGTCCTTAAACACACCATCATATATACCTCCCATCTTCTCATATACGTACCGTAAAGAATGCGGTAACATGCGTTTTACAATGGCGTACACAAAGAAACAGGATCAAGACTAATGAAAAAGTAAAATAACAGTTTTGACATTTACTTTAACAAAAAAATTTTGACTTGTACAATAAACACCAAGTTTTCAGTGGTTTTATTTTATTTTTTTACATCCTATCCAAAGAACGATGCCCGATGTAGGGACATTGTCTAGGAAACCCTTTCACCACACTAATTTATATTAAAGTTTTTTTTGTACTTAAATATATTGTGTTAAATATTTTTACTTCTAAAATTATTGAAAGTTTGACAGTTAATAGAAGTCGCTAGTTATTCATTAGTGTATTTCTCTGTGAAATATTTGAAAATTATGTAATTAACTATGTATACAAATTATGATAACTATACAAGTTTAATACTTCACATATTTTTATAGGTACTAGACTAATTGCAGAAACGAGGAACTGTACTAAATATTTATTTGTATTAGGGAAAATATATTCGTCTAACATTTAAAAAAATTTTAAACATATTTATTACAAGTTCATAATTGTAAATGGTCTATTCGAAGTAAAATAAGGATTATGTGAAAAAACTATGGAATCCTTAGCAAATTTTTCATATGTATATATATTTTATAAAAAATTTAATTCAGAAAAAAACGTTATTTGGAATCGTGTTCACTCATAAAACCGTGTGTATGTGTTTTATTTATTAATTATTCAAATTGCTAAGTGTAAAATACGATGAGGTGATTAAATAAAAGTATAAAAACAGAGAAGGGGTTCTGTAAAGAAATACAGTACTGTAAACATTTTACATCTGAACAAAGTAATGTCATTTATTACGTATTTGTAATGAGAGTTCTTATTTTTCGTAGCAGGCATACACAAATTTATTGAATGAGAATATGTAAATATTAAGTTAAAACTACAATTATAATTCATTGTGATTATTTATTATCATGTTAAATAATCTTTGAACTTGAATAAGAATTTTGTATTTTTTACGAATACAGTATTATATGTTATATGGTTTAGTTATCGCTAAAATGGTTAATTTATTCCCTTTCTATTCATCTAGGAATTATGAGGGTAGTGAATATCTGTGCCGATATGATGATGTGTGTTGATGCTGTGACGGTAGGCCGCGTACCGCTGCTGTGGGGCGGAAATGTCAGCAGCTGTTATCGTCTCGGCGGGTGTTTAGCACGCGTGCGCTGCGAGTATCTTCGTCACGGACAACTGCACATTGCACGCCTTGTGTGTAAACAGAGAACGAACGAACGAAACGGCCTGCCTGCAGCCCAAACCTAGCAACATAAAAAATCGGGAAGCGAATCTTTTCACTTCCTCTAATTATAAAAATGAATTTTTAAAGTAAAAATTTTTATTTATTTTTTGGTCCAAAACCTGTTTTTACATTTATGTGACAGACTTTGGAAAACTCATTTTTCCATTTTCTAGTACATATTAATACCAAAGATATGTTTATCAGAATAAATTGAAGTTATTTTAATCATCAAGCAAAAAACATTATATTGTTTTTATCGTTCTGCACAAAATCAACCTGTTTTTTGTTCTCTCGATAGTGCCGAAACCGTTTATTTTTTCCTAGGACAAAAAAATCAGCTGGGATATTTTTTATGTCCTAGGACTGAAAAGGCAACTGTTTGGTTAGTAGGTATATTATTATTATTCATTTATTGATTTTAAGGTGCAGAAGTTTGAAGTTCAAACGTTATGAGGAACAGTGTTTGTAAATAACAGAAATGTAAACACTGCGTATTAATTACATTGTAAATATAACCTTAAAAATACAACTTCAGTTAACTTAGTAAGATAAAAAGTCTAATTCTTCATTAACGATAAATAACGTTGTTCATCACTCGGAGCAAAAGTGTCTTATTTATGCTTAATCGTTTTTAAAACACGATTACGCCCCAAAAAAGCCCACTTTTGTTCCTATTGTAGAAAACTACATTCCTCGATACCAAATTCATTGAGGTAAACGGAATACAAATTAGCATGTGTAAAAACCAATTGGTGGCTAACGGGTTAACAATAGTAGTTTTCATCACTAGGAGCAAAAGTGGGTCTTTTTGGTGTGCAATCGTGTATCAAAAACGGGCCGCAGCCGAGTTTTTAAAAACGATTAAGCAACAAAAAGACACTTTTGCTCCGAGTGATGAACACCGTTTTTTATCATAATGTGAAATTAGACTTTTGACCGTTAAAAATATTAACTATAAAACTGTATTTTCGAGGTTATATTCACAAAGTAAGTAATATCCAGTGTTTACATTTCTGTTATTTACAAACAATGCTTTTCATAACGTTTGAATTTCCAAATTCTGCTCCTCAACAGTAATAAATCAATAATAATATACTTAGCAAACAGCTGACTTTTCAATCCTAGGACTCAAACAATTCTCCAGATGATTTTTCAGTCCTACGACAATAAAGAATCGGTTTTGGTACAGTTGAGAGAACAAAAAACATGCTGATTTCGTGCAGAATGATAAAAAGTTTCTTTTTATGTGTAATCGTTTTTAAAACACAATTAGGCCTACACACTAGAAAGACCCACTTTTTTTCCTCTTGTAGAAAACTACTATTCATCGATACCAAATTCAATGGGTAAACGTGATTGAAAATGTAACAATGCCTTACGGAATAAAAATTACCATGTGTAACTAATTGGTGGCTAACGGGTAAACAAAGCATTTTTTAGGACATGTGTTTATTTGTTTTGTTTTTTCTTTATTCTGTACAAGTAAGTAATAATATCCCAAAGTCATGGAACATATTTTTGTGTCATCCTGAATAATAATATATAAATAAAAAAAAAAAAATACAAAATATGTCTAATTTAGGATGTCTTTAGTTTTAAAATAAGTAATGTTGTATAATTGTATAGAAATACAATTTTTCTCCTCATCTTATCATGGGGACATGCAAGGTAAGATTGGCCCAGTACGTAGCTTTGCGTCCGGGCAACAGCAGACAAGAGCAGTCGGCGCAGTGTGCGAACACGAATGGCGGAGCGCGGAGCCATTCGTGCCGTCAAGGAAAATGAGAAGCCCGCGCCTAGATAGCACGGCCCACGCCCAGATGTGTGACCCAGAATGTACTCTCGGTTTCCGTCATTAGTGCTGAGACCTAGCCGCTGAAATTTCTTATAGCGTTCTCTGTACGGTATTCACTCAGCGGACAAAACTGAAATGTTTTGACCGGGTACGAGGCTGTTCTCGCCGTCAACTGACACGGCGTCTTCTCCACTTGATTTCGCCGGGCATCCAGCAAAACGTTTGACCCAGCGGAGACACCTTTCATCCGACAACAATAATAATAACTGTCCCATGAGTGTTGCGCGGGGACTCACGCACAGCATGACCGAGGAGTTGACCTTGTCTGCTGTCAAGAGTGCTGAGCGAGTCCCCCTGTGTATACACTGTGTACATTGGCGTACAACACTGTTGTGCTGTAGCGTATGGAAACAATTTGGTGGCTAACGGGTTAACAAAGCATTTTTTGGACATGTGTTTATTTGATTTTCTTTCTTTTTTAAGTAATCATATCCCAAAGTCATAGAAAAAAAATTGTTTTGTGACATCCTGAATAATATATCAATAAAAATACCAATTATGTCTTCAGTTTTTAATTAACTAATGTTATATAATTGTGTAGAAATACAATTCTTCACTCATCCTATCTTGAGGGGACCTGCAAGGAAATATTGGCCCTTTGCCCTCGGTCAATAGACTATCGTCGCGTCGCCTCTAAGTGTGTACGAGAGTGTATATTACATGAATGGTCCAGCGGAGCGATTTACTACCGTAACCAACACTACGACTAGGCGGCATATGGTTGCGCTGGGCACGCACCAGATATGGCCCAGATTATATACCCGTCTCCCGTCATTAGTGTTGAGACCACCCCGGCGAAATTTCTCAAGGTGTTTTCTTTACGATAGGGACTCAGCAGAGCAAAATGAAATGTTTCAGCAACGTGAATAGTTAGGTCAGTAAATAAAAAATGGTTTGACAGTGACGATTTTAAACGATTAAACTATTTTCTAAAGTTATTATTATTATTATTATTAAATGAAGTTGTGAGTCAAATTATAATGTTTTGTTAAGTGTATTAATTTTAACACAAGACAATATTACAGCTCGGTTGGATTTTTCTGAGGCTTAACCACCATCTTTAGCCGAGTACAATCTCGCTGCATGGCCCCGTGGTGAAGTCATTAACTGTAGCTCGCTTCTGATTGGACCGGCCGCTGAGCCAATGAGAGACGTCCGTTCCTCGCTGAGTCGGGATAAAACCGGGAGCTGCTAGGGGCACTGCATCACTCTGCATCGAGCCACCACGGGACCAGCCAAGAAGCAGCTCCGAACTCTCCGGCAGACTTTTTGGGACTCGGCGGACACCATCGGAGACACCGGGCATTCGGCGTTGTCTTCGGAGAAGCGCATCCCTACGTGGTATACCGCCTCGGAGCCAAAGCCAAGCGTGCACCCAAAGCAGGTCAACTCGCTTGCGCCGCTCGATGTCTACGGGGGTTGCCGTCGAGTCACCGGGTCGAGCCCCGCTCAAGTCCCGAGGAATGTCGCCGTGCCTGGGAAAGACTACTCCGGACTTAGGCGAGGAGATTCGGAGCCGCCGTGAGATGTTCCCTGGGCGTCAAGATCAGTTTGATCACGGGACCATTTTTGGTTCCTTCCCTCGTTTGCATACTTAGTCGGCGGCTTCCTTCTTTACTGTCCTTTCTTTGCATGGCTGAGCTTGGGTTCTTTCTTATTTTGGGCAAACACTAACACTCAAGGGTATTTAAACTATGTTCCTTACCTGATTCCTATCACCCCCTCCCCCAAAAAACAAACATACCCGGGTGGTTCGCGCAGTGAGGTTTCTGCGGTCCCCCACACCTTGGTTCACTCGGTCGGTTGGCCTGCCCAGCTACGATGAACTGCCCCTAGACTTGGCTTGTCGGCTGGCTTTGTCCGCTAAGGTCAAGTTCCTTTTTTTTCTACATTCAATTTGACCTTGAACATGTTTGAACCTGCTCAGGCGTAAAAATATTTCTTAAAACCCGAATAAACAATATAATTATAGCCCAACATATTAGGGTTATAGGAATGAAGCCCGCAGTTCAAAAAATTAAGATTTAGACGAAACGGCCTTTCTAAAGACCACGGAAATAAACGTTTAAAAATTAATAATTGTTTAAAAAGTGTGAAATGAAGGTGTATGATAGAATAAAGAGACCGGTGTGTAATAATTCATACATATTCCCGCCAAACATAATCGTGGTCGAGTGTTAGCTGTGTAAAAGTATAAGGGGGATAAAATCCGTAGTTTGACCGGGAATTTAAGAAGTTTTCTGTCATTTATTGAAGCCAAACTCCGGTTGTATAAATCGGATAAAACTTAATGGATTTTACCGGGTGAATAGAAATACTCTTAAATATATTTTTTTAAGAACATACAGTGATCTTTATGTGCCGGCCTTTGTAAGTAAATAAATTTGGTATCTAGCACTGCAATGCAAAGAGCGAGGGAGTATAGCGGCACTAGCGTGATCGGGCCGACAGCCGGGTGTGGCGTTTGGTCATAAACACAAATTAACAGGAAAATCAAGACTCTCTGGGCTCCGCCAAAAGTTCAACCGCGTATTAGTGACGTCACACCACCACGTCACACCCGTGACGTCACACACTCCACCTCGTCACCGTATGACGTCACACATACGTCATCACACGTCACTAATACGTAACCACTGATTAAAAACCGCTGAATTTGCGTTTGTCCCAGGTCTCCCATAATGCCTCTACTATTGTTTTAATAATATTGATAGCAGCTATAATCAAAATAGATAACCCTTCGATTAAATAAATAATTTCCTGAAACTATTTTTGTTTTCGAAACAGAAAAACTTTCATGTCTGTTCATACAAATTATGATTTTAATTTCAAAAGTTTTTGTAACAGTTGAACAAGATCTCCGAGGATTTAGAGTGCTAGTGTGTAAATGTAACAGACAATTAGACTGAACTTCCTCAGTAATAAAGGATTTTAACTACCTTCTTTACGGCATTAGGCTAAACCAATTATTGCTGTAATCTTTGTCTGAGCAAATATAACTTATTATTTTAATAGCTTATTTCATTTCTTGGACTAGCAAAATATTTAAATTTAAAAATAGAAGAAAGTGTAGATAGAAAAATAAATTAATCCTATTAGTTAGCCAAATAGTTTCAAAAATACTTTTGTATGGAATGCAGTAGAATAACGCACTATCTGGCTCTGCCCAAAAATTAAATGAGATTAGGTTATTAAACATTGCAGTAAAGTATATTAAGAAACGCATATTAAGAACCAATAAGTTAGAAAGCACAACGAAAGTTTGAAGGATTATTGACTTAATTATCAGAAAACTTTTTTCTGCTTTGTACAATCCAAATCCATGACTTTAACGATGGAATTTGGTTTAAGTGGAAGACTAGATGCACATTTAAATTCAATTTAAAGTGTCCAGATAAAAATCTTAGTACAATACATTTTTCCTCTATCAAAAAGTAGAATAAAGTATTAACTTCTATTTAAGCTAGTTATATTTAATTCTTCATACAGGGTATCCTGCAATAATAATAATTACTTGTGAGAATATTAGTAGTGCAAAAAGGGCACACCTGGGCCATGACGTCATCATGATGACGTCAGCAGTGATGACGTCATCAATGACGTCACTAATGACGCCACCAATGACGTCATATGACGTCACATGACGTCACACCTATGACGTCATGGTGACGTCACTACCGCTGACGTCATCATGATGACGTCACTGACGTTAATTAGGTCAAGGTCACGCAAGAATACAAAAAAAAAATTTTTTGCACTTTTGCGATTCCTCAAATTTTGCTGAGAAATTGAAATTTCTCGAGGAATCACAAAAGTGCAAAAAAATATTTTTTTTATTCCCTAGCGATTAGACTCTCGACCTAATATATCCGTCAGGGGTCATTGACCCGTCCCAGCAGCCCCACTTGAAAAAAAAATAATTTTTTATATTTTACTTACCCACCGAGAGACTGAGAGCCGAAGAATAATTTCTTCAAACACCCGACAGTGCGACAAACGACACGCGATCCGAACAGCGCCGCGTCCGAAGACGTACTGACTTGTACACAGACGGTATCCCAGGTACCAGGCTCAGTGGTGGGGATAAGGAGGTGGTGGGGGTAAAGTGGTCAGAAGGAAGAAAAAATTAAAATTTTTGCAACAACTCATCCGAGTCTGTCCTTTACCGTAACTCGGATTGGAAATATTTCCTGAGAAATATTTATTTTTATTCTTTCTCAGGTGATCTTGGAACTTGGTCGGGAATTGGAGTCACCAACGTAACCTTACTGGCAAAAGTTAGCTCGTCTAAAAGTTTCTGAAACATTTTATCATCCATAGTGATATTTGTGTCCCTTGAGTAAAATTTTGGATTATTTTTGAAGCAACGTTTCATTTTTGTTAAAGTGGAAGTCTTGGACACCTTAACAGAATTATTTTGCTTGGCCAGCAAAAATTTTACTCTTAATAATTTTTCTCGCAAAGTTTCAGCCATAGATGTGTGTCACAGTAAGGTTTGGATAAAACTGAAACACTTAGTCAAGTGTTGGACCTTAGCTGGAAGTAGTGGGGGAACAGGGTTATAGTGGGGGAATGAGTAGTGGAGGGGGTAATGCGGACTGTTGTTGTGAAGTGTAGAAACAGTTTGCTGGGAACTGTCCAAGGAGTAACACGTACTGTGCAGAAAAATTAACCGAGAGACTTGTGTAAAATTTAACTCCAAGAAATATTTAATGTAAGACTAAAAGAGGTAGAGCCAAATGAAAAATAATTTTGTAGGAGACGGGCATGGATCAGTTTTGTAGTAAAGTTCAAAATCCACTTGTGTGGAATAAAATTAAATTGTGAGCGAAAAATATTTAGCCACACCTGCAAAATACAAGTGTAGAAAAATATTAGGAGACCTGTATAGCTAAATAAAAATTAATTTTGTATCAAACAGTCTTCCAGCATTTCAGTTTCTAAGTCTTAACAAGTAAGGAATAAAATATTAAATAAGGAGTGGAAAATAATTTGTTAAGTAAACGTAAGTGTAGCAAAAATTAATTTCGTGCAAAACAGGCTAGGTTCTGTTTTGCTAAGTTTATTAAGAAGGAAAAATAAAAATTTACTCACAGAAAAGTCCCGCGGCGGCGAGGTGTGGCGTGTTTGTTGGCTTGCAATAAACTGACTTACCTTCTGTTGAGCTACATTTGGTCAGTTGGCCAAGAAACCAGTCTGTTATATAAGCATTATGTAACCGTCTCTGCCGGCTGTGCTGAATCCGGCAAGCTAAAATATTATTCTATAGTACACCTGACTTGGACTGAAAATATTCTAAGTCCCAAGACCCCCCCCCCGGGCCCCGGACGAGAAGTGAGCCCCCCCCCCCGGGGGAGGAGGAGGTGGCATAGCCCGAGGCGTTGCCATACCTTGACACGTGTTGTATAATGAGATCCGGTTAGTATTCAGGTGTGGCTCTTGGAGATTGTCCAATGCCGCAAACAAGTACGTGTCGAGGTCTGCCTGTTTACGTAACCAGGTCCGGTTCCCCCACTCCTGACCGGCTCAGCTTCGGTTCTCTGAGGCTTAGCTTCCTCGCAGTTGCTTTCAAACACTTCAGCTGAGTGGTTGAAGCTCTGCCCTACAGGATTCGCAATGTAATGTTGGCGCCGCATTATATTGGGAATTCTTTTCTAGTCTAAGGCATGGCATGTGTAGTGTTAGGAAATAATTTTATTTTGTGCTTGCTGCTTGGTGCTAGGTGTTGGTTTTGATTTAGTAAAAGTGTTGTGCAGTGAAAAATATTTGTGGGTGCTAATATTTCCACAGGTTGGTGTTAGTCTAAGTCTTGTGTTTAGAAAAATATTTCTTTGTATTAATCTTCCACAGGTTGTCCCTAAAATTAGTTTTTATAAATTTTTGGCTTCCTTAGCCTATGTAAATAGTTATACTGTTAGGTTTGAGGCTTAGAAGCCTCCGTAAAATTAAATTTTTTTCGAGGCTTAGCATGCCTCAAGAATTATTTTTTACCAACAATAGTATGACACTTAACGAGCCTGGGGGTTGGCCCCTGGGGATCCACCGTTAGGCCTTGTGCCAGCGGCGCTGCTGGACCTCATCACTCGTCACTGGCAACATACGGGTGGTTGGCATCCTTCAGCACGAAGTGTCGGCCCTGACACTGACCGGTACATTAGGCTTTATGTCAGTGCATTGCATTAGGCTTTCAGTGTACTGGTTAAGATGGGGCCCAGGTCATGATTAGCATGACCTTATGATTCCCGTTAGGGGAACCAAAATTATTTAGCATGTTTCCCTTGTGGAAACTCAAAATTAAGTAAAAATTTTTTATTTTTTGTAACACGAATCCCCCTATGTTTAAGTTTTGTGTTGTAAAATATTTCTTTGTACTAATCTTCCACAGGTTGTCCCTAAGAAAAAATATTTTCTAAATTCGTATATTGGAGGATTAGCCTCTGTAAATTGGCAGTTAAAGTGTTAGGTTTGAGGCTTAGAAGCCTCCGTAAAATAATTTCTTTTGGAGGCTTAGCATGCCTCAATAATTATTTTTTAACAACAGTAGTATGGTGCTTAACGAGCCTGGGGGTAGGCCCCTGGGGATCCACCCTTAGGTTTTCGGACCAAGGGCGCTGCTGGACCTCATCACTCGTCACTGGAAACATACGGGTGGTTGGCATCCTTCAGCACGAAGCACCGGGTCCTGACACTGTCCGGTACGTTAGGCTTTATGTCAGTTTATCGGTTAAGATGGGGCCCAGGTCATGATTAGCATGACCTTATGATTCCCGTTAGGGGAACCAAAATTATTGTAGCATGTTTCCCTTATGGAAACTCAAAACTAAGTAAAATTATTTTTTATTTTTCACCTCCCCCTAAGTTGTGAGATTCCCCCGAGGCCTTTGACCGCCGGCGGTCTTAGGCCTCGGGGGAATTTCTTTTTAATTCTTGGATGACCTTGACCTATATTTGTGTGTGAATAAAAAATAAAATATTTTTTGTTCCACATGTAGTCACAGTCAGCCAACACTTGGCGGATTTTTGCCAAAGTCCTGAGAGCTCGCAGGACTTAGAGCGATATGCGTTAAAGTGTTGGTTGTCTGGTGGGTAGTGGTAAAATACTTTATTTGATATTCACACATAAGTAAGGGTAGCAGCCATCCAAGAGTTAAAGTCCTAGGGGTAGGTGACCCCCCCCCCGACTCCAGACGGGAAGTGAGCCCCCCCCCGAATTTTTTTTTTAGATTTTGACCTTGACCAAAAATTTTTTGCTCCGGACGAAAACTGCGCCCCCCCCCCGAATTTTTTTTTTTGGATTTTGACCTTGACCAAAAATTTTTTGCTCCGGACGAAAACTGCGCCCCCCCCCTCCCCCGAATTTTTTTTTTTGGATTTTGACCTTGACCAAAAATTTTTTGCTCCGGACGAAAACTGCGGCCCCCCCCCGAGGGGGAGGTGGAGGCCTCAGGTACTTTTCCATTGGCACGTTTGGCCACTTGGTTACATAAGTAGATCCGGGTATTACGTAACAGACTTGTTTGCCCCCACCACATATTGTGCTGGAATATTCCAATGGGTCGCGAGCTGCTTCATTCTGCTTTCAGACTTGCAGCCTGCTAGCCGACTCTACACCGCTCTCGTGACCATGGGTGTTCGCATCAAGAATTCAGATTCCACTGCCACCAGCCACGACTGCTTCGCCTCAAAAAATTATTGTGGACCTGAGACCCGGCGCTTCCTCTACCATCACTGCCAGCACTACGCTTCGCACAATTTTGACCACGGTGACAGCTATGTGTACTGTGACAACACCAACAGTCACAACCGTGGCAAGTGGAAGTAGTGTGGATCCCGGCCTGGTAACCATCAATTTGGACTCGGACGAGGAAATCTTCGAGAAGCCGAAGGAACGGAGGTCACCTTCCAAGCCATCTACTCCTATCAAAAATTATTTTTCCACCTTTGATCCTATCTCTCCCGTCCATAGCCCTTCCAAACCCGAACTAAATTTAACTTCTTTCCCTTCCACTTCCAATGACCTTCAAGTGGAGCAACCCACAAACAATAAAGTAAGTAAAATTAATTCTGGTCTGAAAAAAACAGTAAAGAAGGCAGCGGTGCCGAAACGCCAATGTAATTATGTTTGGATAACTGGAGCGAAAGTAAATAAAAAATGCACCAGGTGGGCTGTGAGCGGCGAGGAGTTGTGCCGCTATCACTTCGACCGCAAAACAGCATCCAATCGGAGCACTCTTGATTCATGTTCGCTTAACATTGTCCCTAAGAAAACCACACAGATTCCCAAGGTACGTTATCAAAGACTCTATGCTGGTGAAAAATATTTCTTTCGAGCACACGTTTGTGTGAAACCTCACCTGTTTTTGATGAGGCATAAAGACCAGAACGTTCATGTAAGGGTTGCTAAAAAATTCATTGTTCCTAGATTTATGACCAACAGAGGGTACTTGATACGTGTTAAAGTTTTAAACAAGCTGAGGACTGTGTGGCGTTTGCAGGAGTAATGCAATCAGTAAAACTGTTTGTTTAATTTTCTAAATTTTGTTTTCCAAACATTTTCTTTTTCCAAATTAAATATTATTAAATGTTGTTTTTCCAAATTATTTCTTCACCCTCTTGAAATAAGGGAGGGGGGTATTATATAAATGAGCTATATAAAAAAAAAAAAAAAAATAGTTCATTTATATAATATCTTAACCTGGGGATAATGTTTTTTTTTTTCTTAAAAAAAAACATTATTCAGACACGTCCCAAACCAGTGTCCTGGATGGTGAAGAAAAGTTATAGCAAAAAAAAACTTATTTGTATTAAACTGATGTTTATCTTCAAGGTAAACCAGTCAATGATCATGTGACAACAGGGTTCCCCCACCATTACTGAACTCCTATAGCCACTCACTGAGCTTATTCTGCCTTGAACGTTTCAATTTGTCAGACGTAATGTGCAGTATCAATCAGTTTGTTGGAGACCTGGAATTTCAGCGTTTACCATCGGGGCATGTATATGCTCCGATGCTGGTGGAATATAAAAATTATTGTTCCCCAGAACCTGGACCTTCCAATGATGGTGAAGAAAACAGTATTTTGAGGAGTGAGTTGGTCAGAAATGTGTCCCCAGAACCTGGACCTTCCAATGATGGTGAAGAAAACAGTATTTTGAGGAGTGAGTTGGTCAAGGGTAAATTGGACAGAAATTTAAAAAGTAAATATATGAAACGGTTGGCGGATCAAAAGCGTAACTACAAGGAGCGAGCGGCAATGTTCCGTTTGCAGTTGTTAGTGCCTAAAATGAGCAAACGTTCCAGCAA
Source organism: Neoaliturus tenellus (assembly GCA_030545055.2). Classification (NCBI taxonomy): domain Eukaryota; kingdom Metazoa; phylum Arthropoda; class Insecta; order Hemiptera; family Cicadellidae; genus Neoaliturus; species Neoaliturus tenellus. The sequence continues at coordinate 79,607,497 of CM061534.1, read as the reverse complement.
GCTCAACACCCTGACAGCCGCTTCTGATTACATCTGCCTGTTGGAATCAAAAATTAAATTTCTTGAAAGACAAATGCAAAATAAAAATAATAATTTTGAATGTCTAGTGATTGGAAGTCCTGAGCAGGTTGATGATGGTAATGAACAAATTTTAGGAATGTAAGTGATAAAATTTTGTTTTTATTTTGTGTGAATTGGACTTGGGCACGGACTAGCTGTTTGGTATGTGGAAAAAACAGAGCGGGGGATAGAGCACTCTGTGATACTGGAATAACATATCACTTAGTGCTCTATCCTCCGCTCACAGGGTAATTTTATTTGACCTTGACCCACTGAAAAAAGTGGTGGTATAAGTTTAACCAAGCGTTGGGTTTTGAGGAGGTTGCTCAGTCTCAGTTTAGCGTAGCCAGGAGACACACACTTCGAGATGACTCCTTCCAGTCTTCAACAATTGTGTTTGGAAAAAATTTCTGATGAAACTGAATTGTTCCATTATGTGGTGCATCAGTCTGGTGCACCACCAAAAATTAAAATTTTAGTTAAGGAGTTTGATTTTGAAAGAAATGGTTACACCAATTATTTTGCGTATGTTTTTAGAAATGAAAATTTAAAGTTTTGCAAAGACTGTGGATTTTTTGCGTGTGAGGACATGACGGAATTTGTAGAAAGTGGTGGCTACATGGTGATGACTGGAATTTCTAACATAAAAAGAAATGAAATACCACAAGAAAGGTGTGATATTTGTGCGGCTTATTTACACGACTGGCATACGTATAGCAGAAACCAGGTTGAGCCAAAAAGAAGTTTATTATTTCGTTGGCCAGGGGTAGAGTCTAGGTTTTAGGTGTAAAAACAAAATTTTACTTATGGTATTTAAGGTATTACCTTGAAAAGTGGTGGGGGTAAGTTAATATATACGTAGTGAAAAGCATCTGTTGGATTTATTCTTTGCAGAGCACCTCAGCCAGCATCATCATGGTAAGCCATTGTGTGGAGTTTGTTCTGTTGGAGGAGGACCTGGTGGAGATAGTGGAGCTGATTGAAGACACTACCAGGAAAGGAACAATAGAAAATGTAAGATGTGAACCTCAGGACGAGAGGTCACAAGAAATTGTGCAAAAATTTATTTCTAATCATTTAACTGACAAAACTACAAACTTTGAGTTTGTAAAGTATTTATTTGATAACAAAGTAAATGCAAAAATGGCAATATTTTTTAAGAAATGAAAAATTTATTAGTTTTTTGTTATACGACCTGGACTTGGACTATGATAGTATGGTTAACGGATAACGTGGTGGTGGGGATAGTTTTTGTGTATATAATAGGGTTGTGAACGGTGAATATTCAATCACGATGCCTCCAAGGGACAACACCTTAGCCGCACACAAGAAAATTTTACTTATTTTGCCAGAAATTCCAATAGAAGAAGTTAACCAGGAGGAAGAGGAAGAAGAAGAAGATGTAATGGAAGAAGAAGAGATGGAAGCAGGTGAAAATAATTTTGCAAATACTGATGGTAACAGCTTTGACATTGACATCACTCCTCAAATAAGAGCAGTATTGGACAAAATGTCGTTGTGCAGGAGACTTGTGATGTGTAGCAGAAGATTATTTTTTGATTGTAGTGACGAGGAGGACAGTAGTGATGAATATTCACCTTTGTAAAAAAAAATATTATTTAGCATTTAAAAACCCCAAAAAAAATATAAAATGTTAAAAAGAAAAAAAATAGAGCGGGGGATAGAGCAGCAGATGCTCTATCCTCCGCTCAAAATAATAATGTACGATGACCTTGACCTACTTTTGTGAATCAATTGTGGTGGGGGAAACGTCATATATACGGGTAGTCAAGCTTCAGTCTCATTTGGTAAGAAAGAGGGAACGCTGGATCGGAGGTGATGGTAAGATTGACTCAATAGCAAATACTTTTTACACTGAAATATGTTAACAGGTTGTCAATGGTTAGGAAATATTTTTATTTTTATACTCGCTAGTTTGTTTAATCTTAAAACTTTAAATATATTTTCTTTTGGTCAAATGCTTTTGCCATACTTCCTACACGCTAACACTCATATAAAGTACAGGATTAAGCTGATCTCTCGGGGAAATACTATGTAGCCACCTCACATTGGTTGTCCGACTCGCATAGTATTGGTGATTTATACAAAATAAAATTTTTTTCAATATGTTATATATCACCAATTCTTATTCGAGTCAGATAACCAATGTTAGGTGTCACATAAGTATTTCCCCGCGAGATCAGTCTTAATTCTGTACATTTTTTGAGTTTTGGCGTGTGGTAAGTGTGCTAAAAGCATTTGCTCAAACAAATATATGTAAAAGTTTTAATTCTGAACAATGTGGACAGTAAAAAAATAAAAATATTTAACTTTTGAACTTGTTAACATATTATTGAAAGTATTTGTTAGAAAGTCGATCTTACTACCATCTCTTATCCAGTGTTCCCTCTTTTTTACCATATCAAAGGTGACCTTGACCTATATATTAGTCCTAAATGAAAATTTTATGTAGAAATTATTACATTTTGTTCTGCGCATGCGCAGAAGGGGGTTTTCCCAAGATCACCCCCCACCACCCGCTATAAAAGCAGGTCGGCTAACCCAGCCTCTCATTATTGGATGAACCTTCGTGGAGTAAACATCCAAACGCTCTTGTGGTAAAAATGCTTCTTTGCCATATTTGTGGGGAATTTTTCCCTGATGAAAATATTTTGCAAATCCATCTGGAATTGCATAAAGAAGAGGACAATGTGCAAGTAAGTGAAGACGATTTGGACTCTATTGAAAAATTTTTATCAGAACATCACAGAAGACTGGACGATTGGGAAAGCGAGCTGCAGTTGCTGCAAAGGAGGAGGCCAACCGTCATTCAGTTTGGAGGCGCCGGACCATCAGGACTTGGAAGGAGACCTACAGAGGACATGGACACCGACACGGACACAGACTCGGACACCGACATGGACACAGACACGGACATGGAACAAGGAATGAACCAGATACGTACAACAGCTTTCCCCGGACATACGGTAATCCATCACAAAATAAGTAATGTACAGCTTGATCTTGAAAATTTTTTAACTGAAGCAAAATTATTGATTGGACAAACTTTGCGACAAGAATTGACAAGACTAAATTTTTTAAAATTTGGTTTAGTTTTAGATGCGTTATTTACTAATACGGATGGTGAAACAACAGTGAGGGGGTTTATAACGAAAAACCGTACTTTGATGTTTGCTTCTGATGTAAATAAAATTGTTGAGGAATGTTTGGAAGAACTCTTAACAAAACTGCAGGAACATGAGGGGAGAGGGTCAGGTTGGATGTTTACATCTGTAGAGGGTTTAGATTTAAGAGTGCATAAGCACGGATTTGGTATGAGAGGAAGCAGCTACGTCCCTCTACCAAAAGCCATTGAGAAAACGAAAGCATGTATAAATGTACAAAATGTAGATAATGAATGTTTTAAGTATGCTATGTTATGTAAATATATTTTGCCAGAGCAGCACCCTTGTAGAGTAAGTGGACATTATGTAAATGTAAATAATAGGTATAATTTTGTAGGACTATCTTACCCTGTAAAAATTTCAGATATTTCTAAGTTTGAGAAACACAATCCTGGTGTTAGTGTAAATATTTTTGGATTGGACGATTCAAATAATGTATACCCTTTAAGAGTAGCAAAAACTGAGCTTAGGAACCATACTGATTTGTTGTTGATAACCAATGGTGAAATATAACATTATGTTTATATTAAAAATTTTGAAGGACTTGTTGGTAACCAACTTACTAAAAAACGACATAGGAAAACAATTTGTAAGCGATGTTTCTGTTTTGTGTTGAAAGATGAAAGAAGGGGAGGAGCACATTGGTTACGTGAACACCAAAGGCTATGTAATGAAAACTTTGAATGCAAAATTAGTTTGCCTGCACCTACTCGCTCTATTGTAAAATTCGAAAAGATTAGCCATCAATATAGGGTACCATTTGTAATTTATGCAGACTTTGAGTCCACACTGGTACCCCAAGAACATCCAGAAGGGGAAATTACCAGTAGGACTAAATATCAGCTGCATAAACCTAACAGTTTTTGTTTGCTTGTTAAATCCACACTGTCAGAAGAACATTTGAAAAATTTTGGTTTAAGTTCAACACCAATTTTGTACAGAGGTGAGATACTGCTAAACATTTTGTAGATAACTTGTATTATATAGCTGATAAGGTTGAAGAAGTGTACAGTAATATTGTTCCTATGATTCCTCTAGATGAAGAGGAGGAAATTCAATATATCAATGCCACTAATTGTTACTTGTGTAAAAAAGAATTTACTGTTGAGAACCATAAAGTCCATGATCATGATCACCTTACTGGTTATTACAGAGGGGCTGCTTGCAATTCATGTAATATTAATTATAAACTTCCGAAATTCATTCCAGTTGTTTTGCATAACCTTAGTGGTTATGATTCACATTTTATTATTCCGGAATTGGGCAGGGATGATGGGAAAATTGATGTATTGGCCAACACTTTAGAGAATTATATTAGTTTTTCCAAGACTGTTGGCAAAATTAAGCTTCGATTCGTGGATTCTTTTCGAATCATGTCATCTAGCCTTGCCAACCTAACTAAAAATTTAAGACGACAGGATTTAAAAGAAACAAGAAAAATTGTGCCAGAAGATAAAATGGACTTGGTGTTAAGGAAAGGAGTGTTTCCTTATGATTATATTACAGGAATGGAAAAATTTGAAGAAACAAGACTACCACCTATCGAAGCGTTTAAAAGTAAATTAACTGAAACCGAAATTTCAATTGAAGATTATAATCATGCTCAGAAAGTCTGGAATGAATTAGGAATGAATACCTTGGGTGATTATTCTGACTTTTATGTAAAACTAGATGTAACATTATTGTGTGACATAATGGAAGAATTTAGGAACACCTGTTTCACCGCTTACGAACTGGACCCCCTTCATTCGTTTACATCTCCCGGCTTAGCATGGCAGGCCATGCTAAAATCCACCGAGTGCAAGTTGGAGCTGTTATCCGACATCGATATGGTTTTGATGATCGAATCAGGTGTACGCGGTGGATTAACTCAGGCCGTTACAAGACATGTCAAAGCTAATAATAAATTTCTACCAAACTATGATGAAACTAAAGATTCGATTTTTCTTGGCTATTTTGATGCGAATAATTTGTACGGTTGGGCGATGTCCAAACCCCTTCCGTATGGCGACTTTCAATGGGTAGACCCTGATTCAATTGGAAATATTATGGATATTCCCAAAGAAGGTGACACCGGCTACATCTTAGACTGCGACTTTGAATATCCAGTACACCTACACGATCATCATTACGACTTGCCACTGTTGGCTAAAACTGAAGTATCACCGACGGGAAAATGGCCCAAATTAATGATGACATTAAACAACAAAAACCGTTATGTCGCGCACTATTGGGTTGTACAACAAGCGTTGGAATTAGGATTGATTATTACCAAAATTCATAGAGTTTTAAAATTTTCACAATCTTGTTATTTAAAGCCATACATTGATTCAAACACTGCAAGGAGAGCAGCAGCAACATCAGCTTTTGAAAAAGATTTTTACAAGCTCATGAACAATGCAATATTTGGAAAAACTTTAGAAAACAAAAGGAAACACAAAATTGTAAAATTAGTAACAAACCCCAGACAGATGCAGAAACTTGTACAGAAACCGAATTTTGGAACAAGTATGATAATTAATGAAAACTTGGTAGCAGTCAGCATGAAGAAAACCAAGATAGTAATGGATCGACCGTTGTACATAGGAATGTCTATATTGGATATAAGTAAAACGCACATGTATGACTTTCATTACAACAAAATGGTTCAACATTATGGAAGAGAAAATATTGGAGTAGCCTACATGGACACGGATGCACTAATTTATTGGATTAAGACACAAGACATGTATGAAGATCTTCGGACGTTCATACACAAAAATGATTTTGATTTTTCCGACTACCCAAGAAATCACCCGAACTTTAATGAAAATAATAAGAAAGTTTTAGGCAAATTCAAAGATGAATGCAATGGAGCAAGCATGGAAGAAATCGTTGCACTAATGTCCAAATTATATTCTTTTAAAGTATATAAAGGACATCAAGAAGAAACATCTTCCACCAAAAAAGCAAAAGGTGTGAAGACAAGTTATTTGAAGAAAAATGTAAACTTTGAACACTACAAAAACTGTTTATTTAACGACACCACCTTGACTGCTAAATTCAACACCATAAGGAGTGAAAAACACAAAGTGTACAGTGTTACAGAAGTAAAAAAAGCATTGTCAAACAAAGATGACAAACGTCACATTATGGAAAACCAAATTGATACTCTTCCTTTTGGCCACTACTCTCTCAACCCTATCGACAACTAACCTATTCTTCGTCCCTCTTCGTCCTTCTTCGACCTAAATTCCTTTTCCTTCCGTAAAAAAATGGGGAACACGGCAAGTCCAACGCCGTGTTCCCCATTTTTTACATCAATTTGAATGACCTTGACCCAGTTAAATATGGGTATAATGTAATAAAAAATTTATTTTTACTTCATCCATGAATGAGGAAGGATAAAATTATGGATTTGAAACAAAAAATTGTTCATGAACTTCATAAACCGGCTAGGAGAAAATTTCCCCGAAGAAATACTGTTATAAAAGGAATGAATGATCTATATCAAGCTGATTTAATCGAAATGATTCCTTATAGTAAACAAAATAGAGGATTTAAATATATATTGACTATTATCAATTGTTTTACAAAAATGGCAGATGCTTTACCGCTAAAAGATAAAACCGGCAAGAGTGTAACAAAAGCCATGGAAACTGCGATACAGAGAGACAAAAATACCATAAAACATTTACAAACCGATGATGGTAAAGAATATTTCAATAAAGAATTTTCAAATTTAATGAAAAAACACGACATAAACCATTATTCGACTAATTCAGAGGTGAAAGCATCAATCATAGAAAGATTCAATCGAACTTTAAAAGGTGCGATGTACAAGATGTTTTCAAACAGAGGATCGCACGTATGGATTGATATGTTACCAAAACTAATAAAAGATTACAATAACAAGTTCCATAGAACAATTGGTATGAAACCAAACCAAGTGACTAGTAAAAATGAAAAACTTGTATTAAAACGTATAAAAATGAATACTAAACCAAAAGTTGAAAAACTAAAGCCTAAAACGTTTAACGTTGGTGATAAAGTGCGAATAAGCAAATACAAAGGTGTATTCAGTAAAAGATATCTGCCAAATTGGACAAATGAGGTTTTTACCGTATTTAAGGTGCAACCTACAGTACCAGAAACTTACATTTTAAAAGATAATAAAGGACAATTGCTCGAAGGAGGGTTTTATGGACATGAAATGTTAAAATCCACAGTTGGCGATGTGTATCTCGTTGAAAAGGTGTTGCAACGGAAAAAAGATAAAGTAAAAGTGCGATGGTTAGGATTTAATAAGAGTGAAGATTCTTGGATACCTAAAAAGGATCACATATAATGATGGAGCATCATTTTAGGTTGAACCTTTACAAAGGATGGAGATAATACCGCAAAAGGATAGTTTTCCTATTAATAATATTGATGAACTCACGGTGGACAATTCAGAATTGAACAGTGGCAAACATGGTGTTTTGTTACCAAACACGGTGCGTTGTCTTGTAACCGGTCCATCCAATTGTGGTAAAACAAATGTAGTATTCAATTTGATTACAAACCCAAAAGGATTGCGTTTCAATAACTTGTATGTCTTTTCCAAATCATTACAACAACCCAAATACCAATTATTAGAAAAAATATTTAATAATGTTCCAGAAGTGAAATATTACAAGTTTGATGCAAGTGAAAGTGTAATGCAACCGCATGAAGCTAAACCATTTTCAGTTTTTTTATTTGATGATGTATCCTGTGAAAACCAAAACACTATCAGGAGCTATTTCGCTATGGGGCGACATAACAATATAGATAGCATTTACATAGGCCAGACTTATAGTAAAATACCAAAACAATTGATAAGAGACAACGCAAATGTGTTAATTGTATTCAAACAGTTAAAAAATTTTTTTGTATTCTTGCGTGACCTTGACCTAATTAACGTCAGTGACGTCATCATGATGACGTCAGCGGTAGTGACGTCACCATGACGTCATAGGTGTGACGTCATGTGACGTCATATGACGTCATTGGTGGCGTCATTAGTGACGTCATTGATGACGTCATCACTGCTGACGTCATCATGATGACGTCATGGCCCAGGTGTGCCCTTTTTGCACTACTAATATTCCTTGTAATCTTAAATAAACCTAATGAAGAATATATACAGATACCGATTGAATTTTATATTACAATATAAAATATCAGGAAGTAATTAGTTTTAAGGGCGTTTTTTTTTTATAAAAAAAATTATTCATTATTAATGTCTATATTTAAAAAATAGAATGTTCGTATCCACTGGACCATTTGCCAAGAAGTTTGTGTATATACTGTATATATGGAAATTTCTTGGAGAAGGTCTGTAAACCATTAGTTTTGTGTATTTAGTTTTGTGGATTAGTTTTTTAGGGCTTAGCCCTAGGACTGTCATAAACATACCCATGACAGTTTTTTTCAGTTTATTTTTAGTTTTTTATCTGAAAACACAACACATGACAAAAATATTTTTTATGATTAGTTCTATAAACAGTTGTTCACATTTACAGTACTGAGGGAAGATTGTAAATAAGAAACTAGAGGACATTGTGAGTGAGTGTAGCTAACGAGCTCTCCTGTATTGCAAAAAATCCCTCAGGTTGACATTGCAAAGCATGCCGGGTAACGGCTAGAAATATATAAAACAGCGTAAAACAGTATAATGCACACTGTAAAATTTGACATGTACATAGCAGACGGTTATCCCGGGATCAGGAATGCATCATTGTTGCTTGTCGGTGTACCGTACCGTGTGATCGGTGACATTGGTATCGGTAAATCGGTATAGCACGATGAAATACACGCTGTAATACGACAGGTTGAATAGGTCCATGCATGCCTTAGTCTATATTAGCTGTAGAAAAAAATTATGTGAAATAAATTTGTTTTTTCCAATATATAAAATTTTTACTCAAAAACTTTTATTGAAATTTTTTAATGTTTGCATGCACAACCGTTCTTACTCACGTAAAGTAGTTTGTGAACGTGGGTACTTTTCCTCATTTACAATGTAATATATTGTATGTTTATTTCCAAAATGAAATATATTTTGAATTTCAAATTTGTAATTTATAAAGCTTTGCAACATAACAATACAGAATAGTTGAAATTTTGCTTATCGACATTGAGAGAGAGAAAAAAACACTTGCAACAATAAGATATTTTTTATGTTTCATAACATTATCAGTAGGATTTTTATGAACAATTTCACAAATAATTAACGAGTTTCAATTGCATAGGAGTAATCACTTACTAATAACAAATGCACATAATTATTAGTTGAATACTAAATTTCGAGACTATTTCGTACTGTTTGGGATATCATCAAAAGACTAAGAAAACATTTCTAAAACCTTTTACATTACGGAGTAATAATTAACTGCAATGTTTTCTCACATAAAGAGACCAATGTGAGACGCTACGACCTACTCAGCTCTTACATCAATTAATCTAGATGTCTTCTCATCTGCTTCCTAGTCTTCTCTGTTCCTTCCTCCCTCTGTGTTACTTTTGTACTTAAAAAAATTAATTTTTAAAAAAACTCACGACTCTTTTATTAATGGATTTAGATGGGTTTTCTAGATGTAACGTATAGGTAAAGTTAAAAAAATTTAATACTTATTATAAAACAATTCAGATATTAGCCTAATTTTACACGGCATATTTTTCATTTTCTCACACTAAAACCGAAATATGGGATTCTATTTCTCAGTATATATAAATTGTGCAGAGGTCAACTTACTAAGTTAAGAAGGTGTATACGCCTTTAAATAAAGATGAATTAAATCAGGACTTCAATTGTCGACTCCAAATAAAACTATATTAGCCACCAAAATATTAGTAAAACTTTCAGTAGGTGAATATTCAGTGACAAATAATTAATGACAATTCTTTAAATTAATAGGCTTCTTACTTGAATCGATTTGGGTTCGATTTTGTTAATTTAAAAATTTCAAACTCTTCTTGTATTCAGCACACAGCTCACACCAACAGCCCTAGCTAAACATAGTTCAAGTTTGGGCTCGTTGAGCAAATGTAGCTTGGTTGGAATACCAGATCAGTGTGACAGGGCAAAGCGCAACATCAAATGTTTGTGGCAAGTAACATACAAGCGTCACTTAACATTTTTAAACGTGGTATGAAAAACCATACATTTATTTCTCTTGGGTTTTAAATTTCTTCAATGGATTTTTAATGTTTGGTAAAAAGGGCTCCAATATTGATCGGGTTAAAAATCGTGTTTCATTGTATCCATCCTTAACTATAGGAGTTTTAAAATTAGTTCGAATAAGTACTCATACTGTAAATTTAATTATACAAGTGATATCTACAAAAATATATGCTTAAACAACACTAAGTATGACAAAACAATATTAACTTTTCATATTATGAACTCTTAAAGGGGAAACTAAATGAATAGACCAAATCTTTCTTTTATTAAATGGGGTAAAGGTATTAGTTTTATGAATTGCGATTGATCCATAAAGAATAAATACAAAACTGAAATATTGGTGAATTGACGTTAGCTAAATGCGTATGGGATGGGACAGACCATATTATGAACTCATAATATTTTATTTTTGTTACAGCAATTTGCGTTTTTATAACTATAAACTCGTACTTGTTACCTATATAACCTTTATGTCATGCCAAACCTAGTATTCCAAAAGTTACTGTGTACTATTACTGCAGAGCAGACTTTAAGTTTTTGTGTATTTCAACTATTGATTAATTTTTTTAATTTGATTAGGGAACGATCCAAACCCCGTCCTGCTCCAAGTTAACGTAGTCCTATTATGGAGCAAAGACGAATGAAGTGAAACGTGGAGTTAAACGTGTTTAATACATACAGTGATTTATTTTTGTCTAAATAAAAAGCTCTATTGGTAATTCAATGGTAAACCCTCATCTTTGGTGAAAAACTAATATATATTATTGATAGTTGCTTTGAATTGTACAAAACATTCCCTCGCAATGCAAACAAAACATAAACATATACTGAATCAACGAGCACATAGCAGTTTGATTGAATGGCGAAAAAGAAACCCCTCAATGTGTTTCACCCTTTTGCAACAAATCTGTAGTTTTTAAACGATATTTTGTGGGAGAGAGACAAAAGTAGTTGTGGGAGGTATTTGTTTATTCTTGATAATATTTCATTTGCTGATACTGTATCTTTTTTGTTGTTGGGTTTTCAATGTTGAGTACCAGCTAGTAATTTTACATCACAGTATTTTGTGTATAAGTTGTGTTGAATTCTTTGTGGCAGTTCTAAAAAATTGTTTGGCTTAAAAATAAAATATACGAATTATTTAAATAAATGACAATTTATTGAAAAATTGTTAAAGGATATCCATATTAATAACTCCTTTAATATTGGTTGAAAAATATTCATATTTATGCAATTTTAAAGGAAATTGTAATATCTAGTAGGATGAAATCAATAGATTATAATAGATTTTTTATTAATAAATAACAAGGTATTATCAATCTTTTGTTTTTCAAAGATAAACTCGTTTTTATTAGTTTAACCTCAAAAATCACTCTTTAATCATGATTTTCATTTCACAGTCCCCTAGATATGATATTTTTAATGACATAAATATGAATCTTTTTTGACCAATATTTTGACCAATATCTTTTGGAAATGAAGTGGATATTTCAAATTATACATTTATCTCAAGGGAATAAAAATTGAAGGTGGCCGATACTGCAGAGTCTTAAGAGCACAGGAAAGATGTCAGGGAGAAGTATTGGCCAGTTGCCGGCACTTCCCTATCAACTGCTTTGTGGATTTGATTTGATAACATAAAAAACTGTTTTTTAGGAATCCAGCAGATTTTTATCTGATAAAAAACTGCAAATTGATACTGAAACTACTAATTTTCTTTACCTTAGACTTGAGCCTATTCTCTTCAGTTGATTTCTTTCCGTAGCTTCATAAGACTCAAACTTGTAAAATGTGTAAAAAAATTATAAATCAAAACATAGTTTTTAAAATAGTAGGGGTAATGGTATTTTGAATTGTTCAAATTATTTTTTTAATTTGTACCAGGATTTCTGTACCATAATACACATGGGCTCTGAGCATTTTTATTATCATACTCTTTGTGAAATAAAAACTGTAAAATTTACATCCTTAATCAAAACTATAAAGTAGAGATAAATTCTTATGGTTATGTTTCAGGACATTCCATAAGACAACAATTTATTTTTTGGGAAGAAATAAAACGTAAAAGGGAAGTTTTCCACAAAAGAAAAGCTACAACAATATTAAGCAGCTGCTGCTTTTGATGGGCCTGGCCCTCTTTACGACCTAGTATGACAAATGCTTCTTAAAAGTTGTTACAACTTTGGCTTACTATCAAGACAAAGGAGTGTCTGTCATATTTCAGCTGTATTACCTTGTCAGCATCTGTAGTAAACAACTTCTCGAATAAAAAATTGTTTACTTCAGATATCCAGTTAATGAAGCAATGAAAAAAATATTATTAACTATTACAACATGTAACCAACTTGCAAATGTTAGACAAACATATGAATGATTAAATGTCGTCCCATACCCTGAAAATAAAAATCCATAGAGACATATTAAAATTGCTAATAACAGTCTAAAACATCATTATTTAAATTTATTACATAATACGACTTAATAATATTCTATAAATCTTTTTCGTTTTTGTACAATAGTGACCATTAGAAGAGATACTGACAATCTAACTGTCTAACTCAAAACCTTCATACATTAATTTTATACAGTGCCTGAATAAGTAAGTTCAAAATCCAGAAAATGTTTCTATGTGTAATAAAGATATAATAAAAAATAAATTAATGTATAAAATGTTTGTGAAACTCTGTATATTTGGTGAGGTATATTTTAGTGTTAAGATGTAATTTGTAAGGTATTCCTGATAAAAAAAATTCAATCTCATCCCATTTCAATAAAAAAATCCAAGTTTTCATTTGTAAAGGAAACTTAACAAAAAATTTTGTAACAGACGAATTTTAACATTTTCATAGGACCAAGTTGAAGTTTTATTCCAGATTATGTTTCTTATACTTTAAAATACATAGTGAATTTTGAAAATATTTTTTGCAAATTTGACAACAAATACTTTATCTGGCAATAAATCAAACGAAGCCTCTTCAGGAAACTTAACTCTTTGATTGTTGTATTTCGACCTATAGAATCATGTCCTGGAATTTAACACTTGCTTAATAGACACCCAGAAACACAGCCTGACGTAATGTGATAAACAATTCCAGGTTAGAATCCTAGGTTTTTTAGAGGGTAAACCCATTTTTAAGGGAAGCCCCATATTACAGACTGTCCACCTATGTGCGTAATGCATTTTGCCGCCTCTTCCTAAAAAAACAAAACCTAGAAACATTATTAACTATATTTCTACTTAATATATGTTTTATCGTTTATATAATTAAATATACTTATATATATATACATACACTTATGTATATATATATATATATATATATATATATATATATATATAATATGTACTTAATATACTTAACTACATTCAAACTTAAATAACAATGCCATGTAAGGAATTTTCTTACACTTATTTCGTACGAGCTTCCTCACATTGTACAATAATTTGGATGTGTTTCCAGACAATAATAAAAGTACCCTCGACGCTGCTACCCCCAGTTACTGTTAGTGTTAGGAATGAAAAGGGCCGTAATGAACTCTGGTTTATTGTTTGTTTTCTCATTTAATTTCACCGAGTCAACCTATTCTACATAACAGGCTTGTTCCAATATTTTTTGCCAAAAATGTTCTATATTTGTCTCTTATAACAGCAAGAAATTTTGCTAACAATTTTATTAAAATTAAACAATCAGCCTCCTTCTGATTAATAAAAAACAATAATAATGATAATAATACATTTTTGAGCGATATCTATATACAGGGTGTCTCTGAACTCCTTACCGACATTTTAAGGTATTATTCCTGGACCAAAGACAAGTCAAAATATCATATTTAAATTGTCCGGAAGTCTTTAGTTACTCACACAGCCGCCATTTTGTTTTTTTTTTCACATAATAATTTTTATTTCCGTAACGGATGGTTGTAGTCAGTTCATATTTGGTATGAAACTTTATCATACCAATGTACATTTTCAAGAAAAAAATTAATTTTTTCCACTGTATATTTTCAAAATGACGGCCATTTTAAAATTTCAAACTGAAATATCTCAAAATCTGTAAATTTTATAACAATTTTACAAGACACAAAAAAGTTGACAAATTACCTTATCTAACCAATGTAACCAAGTTTGTAAGGATATGATAACAAGTAACGGAGTTATTGCAATATTATCCTTGAAAAACATAGATTTTTCTGTTAATTTGCATTGATTTTAATGTAAATCAAAGTTTTTCATAGATAAAATCACAATAACTCCGTTACTTGTCATATCCTTACAAACTTAACACCATTGGTTAGATAATTTAATTTGTCAACTTTTTTGTGTCTTGTAAAGTGTTATAAAATTTACCGATTTTGAGATATTTCAGTTTGAAAATTTGAAATGGCCGTCATTTTAAAAATATAAAGTTGAAAAAATTAATTTTTTTCATGAAAATGTACATTGGTATGATAAGGTTTCATACCAAATATGAACTGGAGGGTTGTCGAGGACTACACGGGTAGCGACCACCAATACATCGTGTTTGACCTGCATGATCAGGCAAATCGTCGAGTTTCCGCATCTCGGGAAGGGCCACGCCGGTGGAACACCAACAAACTGGACGTGGTCAAGTTCACCGAAGTCATCTCTCGGGGAGCGCAGGGGAATCCTGGTGAGGCTGGAGCCGAGGCACTAGTAACATCCACGATGGAACTTATCGTCTCGGCCTGCGACCAGTCTATGCCGCGAAGGAAACCCCGACGCGACAAACAACCCGTTTACTGGTGGACTGAAGAGATTGCGGAACTCAGAAGAACATGTTTAAGAACTAGACGAGCCGCCACTAGAGCGAGAATTCCCGCAGACAGAGTTCGTAAGTCGGAGGCCTATAAAGCTGCGAGAAAATCTCTCCGCCAGGCGATCAACAGGAGCAAGGCGAATAGCTGGAGGAGACTTCGTGACGACGTTGATTCCGACCCGTGGGGCCTGGGTTACAAACTTGTAACACAGAAACTCGGCGCCCGCTCTCCACCTTCCATCATGGAGGGCGCCACCATGGGGAGGATCGTCGCTGCGTTGTTTCCTAAACATCCACAGCGACCGCCGGTTGACTTCGGACGGGTAGAGGACGTTCCACTTTTCACTTTCGAGGAGCTGGAAACCTCCGTTCTCTCCCTGAAGAGCAACAAGGCTCCTGGCCCGGATGGGATTCCCAGTGAGGCTTTAAAGAAAGTATTTTTAATCAACGCTGACTTGTTGTTGAGAATGTACAATGCCTGTTTGGTAGAAGGGGTGTTTCCGGCTCCCTGGAAAACAGCCAGGCTTGTACTGATCAGCAAGGGCAAAGGTGATCCCGAGCTGCCGTCGTCCCACAGGCCTCTCTGCATGTTGGACACGGCTGGGAAGCTGTTCGAGAAGCTGATCCGTTCCCGCCTGACTTCTGCCGTGGAAGCTGCCGGGGACTTATGCCCCCGTCAGTACGGCTTCAGAAAGGGACGGTCAACGATCGACGCTGTCACCGAAGTTCAGAGAGCTGTGGAGAGAGCCGAGAGCCACAACCATTTCTCCCGCCGAGTAGTGCTTCTTGTTACGCTTGATGTCAAGAATGCCTTCAACTCGGCGAGGTGGGTCGATATGTTGGATGCGCTTCGCAACACCTTTCGTATTCCTGCATATCTGTTGCGGCTCGTCGAGGATTATCTACGCTCTCGAAGCCTGATTTATGACACGAGGGACGGAACGCGGACGATGGAAGTCACTTCTGGTGCCGCACAAGGTTCAATACTCGGCCCGGATCTCTGGAACGTTGCCTATGACAGCCTCCTGAGGTCCGAGATGCCTGAGGAAACCACTTTGGTTGGGTACGCCGATGACGTCGCAGCTCTCATTGCTGCACGCAACGTTGAGCTGGCCCAACTGAAGTTGAACCGAGTTATGCGGGTGGTCAACAACTGGATGTCCGATCACGGTCTCTCACTTGCTCTCAGTAAGACGGAGATCGTGATTCTTACGAAGAAGAGGATCGACACCGTCGTCCCGTTTCGAGTGGGAAGGGAGGTGGTCACATCAACTCGTGCCGCCAAATACCTCGGGGTTATGGTGGACACCAAGTTAAGCTGGAGGGATCAGATCTTCCGTACGGCGGACAAGGCCGCTAAGGTAGTGACTTACCTTAGTAGGCTGATGGCCAATGTCGGGGGTCCCCGATCCAGCAGAAGACGTCTGTTGATGTCCGCGGTCCAGTCCGTGCTTCTTTACGGGGCAGAGGTGTGGGCAGGCGCTCTAGATAAGGAGTGCTACAGGTTGCGACTCGCCCGGGTTCAGCGTCAAGCTGCGCTCCGGGTGTGTTCCGCCTACCGGACAGTGTCCGAGCCTGCCGTCCTGGTGGTCGCCGGAGTCATCCCTGTCAAGCTCTTGGCAGGGGAGAGGAAAGCGATTTATCAGAGACAAGGCGAGATCGGCAAGGACACGGCAAGAACAGAAGAGCGCTCCCGAACCTACCAGCAGTGGCAACACAGCTGGGAGCACGACACCCGAGGACGATGGACTGCGCGACTTATCAAGCAGGTCCAACCATGGGTGGAACGGCGGCATGGGGAGGTGGACTACTACCTGACCCAATTTTTGACAGGTCACGGCTATTTTCGGTCGTACCTGAACCGTATGGGAAAGACCGGTTCACCGGACTGCATTTATTGCCCGGGTGTTCCCGACGATGCGGAACACACATTCTTCCGCTGTCCCCGTTGGGAAGGGCCCCGCCTGGAGGCCACACAAATCTTTGGTGCATTTTCGGTGGACTCGGTCTGCCAAACGATTTTGGAGGATGAGGGCAACTGGGATTGTTTGTCACAGTTCGTCCGGGGCATCCTCCTGGAAAAGAAAACCGATCTGGACCGTGAAGTGGCCCAGATCCCTTGATCGAGCGGCTGGATAAGGAGCGAGCCCCACGGGCGTAAGCCAAATTTAGGCCTAGCCTGACGTAATGTGACAAACAATTCCAGGTTAGATTCCTAAAGAGTAGAGGAGGTTTTTTAGTGGGTAAACTCGTTTTTAGGGGAGCCCCACACTACAGGCTGGCCACCTGTGTGCGTAATGCATTTTTCCGCCTCTCCCTCAAAAAAAAAAAAAAAAAAAAAAAAAAAAAAAAAAAAAAAAAATATGAACTGAATAGAACCATCCGTTACGGAAATAAAAATTATTATGTGAAAAAAACAAAATGGCGGCTGTGTGAGTAACTGTGAGCAATAAATCAAACGAAGCCTCTTCAGGAAACTTAACTCTTTGATTGTTGTATTTCGACCTATAGAATCATGTCCTGGAATTTAACACTTGCTTAATGGACACCCAGAAACACAGCCTGACGTAATGTGATAAACAATTCCAGGTTAGAATCCTAGGTTTTTTAGAGGGTAAACCCGTTTTTAAGGGAAGCCCCATATTACAGACTGTCCACCTATGTGCGTAATGCATTTTGCCGCCTCTTCCTAAAAAAACAAAACCTAGAAACATTATTAACTATATTTCTACTTAATATATGTTTTATCGTTTATATAATTAAATATACTTATATATATAGACATACACTTATATATATATATATATATATATATATATATATATATATATAATATGTACTTAATATACTTAACTATATTCAAACTTAAATAACAATGCCATGTAAGGAATTTTCTTACACTTATTTCGTACGAGCTTCCTCACATTGTACAATAATTTGGATGTGTTTCCAGACAATAATAAAAGTACCCTCGACGCTGCTACCCCCAGTTACTGTTAGTGTTAGGAATGAAAAGGGCCGTAATGAACTCTGGTTTATTGTTTGTTTTCTCATTTAATTTCACCGAGTCAACCTATTCTACATAACAGGCTTGTTCCAATATTTTTTGCCAAAAATGTTCTATATTTGTCTCTTATAACAGCAAGAAATTTTGCTAACAATTTTATTAAAATTAAACAATCAGCCTCCTTCTGATTAATAAAAAACAATAATAATGATAATAATACATTTTTGAGCGATATCTATATACAGGGTGTCTCTGAACTCCTTACCGACATTTTAAGGTATTATTCCTGGACCAAAGACAAGTCAAAATATCATATTTAAATTGTCCGGAAGTCTTTAGTTACTCACACAGCCGCCATTTTGTTTTTTTTTCACATAATAATTTTTATTTCCGTAACGGATGGTTGTAGTCAGTTCATATTTGGTATGAAACTTTATCATACCAATGTACATTTTCAAGAAAAAAATTAATTTTTTCCACTGTATATTTTCAAAATGACGGCCATTTTAAAATTTCAAACTGAAATATCTCAAAATCTGTAAATTTTATAACAATTTTACAAGACACAAAAAAGTTGACAAATTACCTTATCTAACCAATGTAACCAAGTTTGTAAGGATATGATAACAAGTAACGGAGTTATTGCAATATTATCCTTGAAAAACATAGATTTTTCTGTTAATTTGCATTGATTTTAATGTAAATCAAAGTTTTTCATAGATAAAATCACAATAACTCCGTTACTTGTCATATCCTTACAAACTTAACACCATTGGTTAGATAATTTAATTTGTCAACTTTTTTGTGTCTTGTAAAGTGTTATAAAATTTACCGATTTTGAGATATTTCAGTTTGAAAATTTGAAATGGCCGTCATTTTAAAAATATAAAGTTGAAAAAATTAATTTTTTTCATGAAAATGTACATTGGTATGATAAGGTTTCATACCAAATATGAACTGAATAGAACCATCCGTTACGGAAATAAAAATTATTATGTGAAAAAAACAAAATGGCGGCTGTGTGAGTAACTAAGACTTCCAGACAATTTAAATATGATATTTTGACTTGTCTTTGGTCCAGGAATAATATCTTAAAAGGTCGGTAAGGAGTTCAGAGACACCCTGTATATATAATACGTGATGCCCTTTTTTTAACACTACTCCTCCCTTATTTCTGGACCAATTTTAAAGTTTGAGGTGTCAAAAGAATGGTCTCAGTAGACGAAAGAGGTATGTTCACCGACGCCCCGAGAAGACTCGCTCTGATTGGTCGAGAGCTGGCATAGGCCCCGCCCCCTCTTCTCTGATTGGCCGACAGCTGGCATAGGCCCCGCCTCCTCTTCTCTGATTGGTCAAGATCTGGTATAGGCCACGCCCCCCTCTTCTCTGATTGGTTGAGAACTGATTTGGGCCACGTCCATTTTTTTAAATGGCGGTTGTTCTCGCCCAAAGAAGACTAGGTGGATGAGTCCATTATCTGCTGGTGCCTTGTGACTGAGGGGAAGAAACTAGGTGTTTTTTTTTTCTGTTTCGGCGGCTATGCTACATAAATGTATCTATGACTATACTATATAAAATGTATCAATGGATATGATATGAAATATACATGATCAACGGTTACACTATATAATATGATATTGCGGTTATACTATATAATATACATCAATGACTGTAATGTAAAATAAATATAATCAATGGTTATCCTATATAAAATGGAGATGTTGCTATACTATATAATATGCATCAATGAATATAATGTAAAAAAAAGTATCAATGGTTTTACTATATAAAATGTAACTGTAGCTGTACAACATATAATTTATCACTGGATATGATATGAAATATATATATGATCAACGGTTATACTATATAAAATGAAATTGCGGCTATTCTCTGCATCAATGACTATAATGTAAAATTTACATGATCCACGTTCATACTATATGAAATGTAGGAACCAATGAACATAATGATAAATGTACTTGATCAACGGTTATACTATATGAAATATAACTGCGGCTATTTCTCTGCATTTGTGAATGTGATGTAAAATGTACATACTCAACGGTTATACTATATAAAATGAAAATGCTGCTATACTATATAATATGCATCAATGACTATAATGTTAAATATTCCTAATCTAGTAATACTATGTAAAATTTGCCCAAGGCTATTTATAAATTATGCATTGATGACTTTACGTTAAATATACGCGATCAACGTTTATACTATATGAATTGCATTCACCACTATACTATAAAAAATATCAATGAATATAATGTTAAATAAACATAATCAACGGTTATTCTATATAAAATGAAATTGCGGCTATTCTCTGCATCAATGACTATAATGTAAAACTGACATGATCCACGGTCATACTATATGAAATGTAGGAACCAATGAACATAATGATAAATGTACATGATCAACGGATATACTATATGAAATATAACTGCGGCTATTTCTCTATATTAGTGAATGTGATGTAAAATGTAAATACTCAACAGTTATACTATATAAAATGAAAATGCTGCTATACTATATAATATGCATCAATGACTATAATGTTAAATATTAGTAATCTAGTTATACTATGTAAAATTTGCTTAAGGCTATACTATAAATTATGCATTGATGACTTTACGTTAAATATACGCGATCAACGTTTATACTATATGAAATGCATTCGCCACTATACTATACAAAATATCAATGAATATAATGTTAAATAAACAAGATCATCGGCTATTCTCTGCATCATGACTATAATGTTAAATATACATTATCTACAATAGATGACTATAATGTTAAATATAAATGATCCACAATCATACTATATGAAATGTTGGAGCCAATGAATATAATGATAAATATACAGGATCAACGGTTATACTATATGAAATGTACGTGTGGTTTTTTCTCTGCATTAATGAATATAATGCAAAATGTACATAATTAACAGTTACTCTATATAAAATTAAAATATGTTTATACTATATAATATACATCAGTGACTATAATGTTCAATATTCCTAATTTATTTATACCATATGAAATGTGTCCAAGGCTATACTATATGTTATGTATTGATGAATTAACGTTAAATATACGCGATCAATGATTATACTATATGAAATGCATTTGCCACTATACTATACAAAATATCAATGGATATAATGTTAAATAAACATGATCAACGGTTATACTATATGAAATTTTTCAGCGGCTATTCTCTGCATCAATGACTATAGTTTTAAATATACATGATCCACAGTCATAATATATGAAATATAGGAGCCAATGAATATAATGATAAATATACATGATCAGTGTTATACTATATGAAATGTACCTGTGGCTATTTCTCTGCATCAATGACAATAATGTAAAATGTACATAATCAACGGTTACACTATATAAAATGAAAATGCTGCTATTCTATATTATATACATTATTGACTATAATGTTAAATATTCCTAATTTATTTATATTATATGAAATGTGCTTAAGGCTATACTAAATATTATGCGTTGATGGATTTACGTTAAATATACGCGATCAATATTTACACCTTATGAAATGCATTCGCCGCTATACTATACAAAATTTATCAATGAATATAATGTTGAATATACATGATAAACTTTTATACTGTATGAAATTTATCCGTGGCTATTCTCTGCATCAATGACCATAATCTTAAATATACATGATCCACTGTCATACTTTATGAAATGTAGGAGCCAATGAACATATGGATAAATATACATGATCAAGGGTTACACTATATAAAATGTCCCCAGACTATATGATATGCAGCTATGTCTATAATGTTAAATATTCTTAATCTAGTTATACTATAATATTAAATGTACCCACTGCTATACTATATAAAATGAATCAATGGATATAATGCAAAATGTACATAATCAACGATTACACCATATAAAATGAAAATGCTGCCTACTATATAATATACATCAATGACTATAATGTTAAATATTCCTAACCTAAATATACCATATAAAATGTTCACAAGGCTATGCTATATATTTTGCATTGCTGACTTTTACGTTGAAAATGCACGATCAATGCTTATATGAAACGCATTTACTGCTATACTATACAAAAAATATCAATGAATGTAATGTTAAATATACATAATCAACGGTTATACTGTATGAAATTTATCAGTGGCTATTCTCTGCATCAATGACTATAATGTTAAATATACGTGATCGACAGTTATATGAAATGTACCAAAGGATTTACTTTACAATATGTAAAAAGTCATATAACATTAAATGTACATCATGAGGTGTTGTTCTTTAAAAAAGTAATCGGCGACCATACCATTTAAAATGTGTTAATGATTTTAATGTAAAATTTGGATTATCAACTGTTATACTATATAAAATGTACTCGCAGGAATACTATACAATACGCACCAATGAACATATGTTAAACATACGTTATCCACGTTATATATTATATGAAATGTACCAAGAGATATACGATATAAAATGCATCAATCCATACAATTGTAAATACACATGATAAGCAGCTGTACTTATTAGCGCTATACTAATAAAAAATTATTAGTGGCTATACTATATATATGTGACAACAACTCTTATGACAAATTAAGATGATCATTAGTTATACTATTTAAAATATACTGAGCGTTTTGACCTATAATGTTTAAATAAATTAAAGTTATACAGGTAATCAACGTATTATACTTTATGATTTATAGCCACTGCTATAGGTACTATATAATACTTTTAATGAAATTTAATATTAAATTAACATGATCAACAGTTATGCTATATTATATTGATTCGCGTATCAGCTAAATGATATAGATCAAATAATTTAAACATGATCGGTTGTACTTTATAAAATGCATAAGAGGCTATACTATAAAAAATGAATCAATGAATATAATTTAAAATATACATGGCCAAATCTTATGCTATGTGAAATGTAAACTGGGCTATACCATATAATATGTATCAATTACTAAAGCGGTAACTTTAGATAATGACGATAATTACAACAGTTATACTGTCTGAAGTGTACCCACTGCTTACTAAATATTATAATAAATGATTTTACTTAAAATGTACATGGTTTGCGGGTATAATGTATATAATGTAGTCGCTTCTATACAATATATTATGTAACAATGACTATAATAAATAAACATGATCAACTGTTATACTCTATATAATGCATTCACAGCTATATAATATACATCAATAACTATTATGTTAAATATAATTAATCAACGGTTATACTATATAAAATGTACCCGTGGCTGTATTATACAGAATCTATCAATGACTATAATGTTAAATATACATGATCGGTTATTTTATATGAATTGTACCAATGGGTAGGCTAAATAATATGCTCCAAGACTGTAAAAAATATTCATAATCATAGGATAAACTATATGGAAAATACTCGAAGCTATACTTCTATAAAGCACGGATCAAATTTAATTAAAATGATATAATTAAGTTGTTTAATGACTAAGAACCCTCTGTTATTGCGTAACATATTTCTTGTTTGTGGTTTTAAGTTTGTTTTATTAAGAATATAACAGTATGGAATGTTTCCTCCCATGACCAGAGCTCTTTCGAGGTGGTAATTCCCCATGGCGTTAGCTTTTATCATGGATTTCGTCCATGACGTGGTTCCCCTAAAAATCGGGCCTAGCCACACCTTTTTTTAAAGTGGTTTTTAGGCCAAATATTCCACTGTAGCTGTATATCTTAATAAAACATATACTTTTCCCACATTTGCATTATACGTAATATAAATATTTTATTACTTTACATCATTGAGGATATAATTACAAAATTGTATTTAGATATCTTGTTGAATATTCTGATTTACGTTCATATCTATTACTACTTCTTGAGTGATTTTGAAATCTTCTCAAGTTACGTTATTAATCCCATTTCTTCATTCTTCTTTCTTTGTTATGATTATATTTTTATCTCAAATATGCTTATTTTAATAAAACGTTCTGCTGCTTCTTCCTTTTCCTTGCTTGTCTCTTTCCAAGGCTTTGGACTTGCTCTTTACATATATTAATTCTTCTGGAGGTCTTTTGAAGTGTCCTTAGAATAGAGTTGTGGCTCATTGGAAAAAGAAGGATTGTCTTCCGTTTCCATTAATTCTTCTTCGGTAATCTTGTAGTGTCCCCAGGGAAGGGTTGTAATTCCATCTTCTAGTATGTAGCGTTTGTCATCATGGGCAGACAACGCGATCTTGTTATGTTTTACACTGTATAAGTCATGTTTATAGCTCTTGATCATATTAATTGAACAGTATTGATCAATTTTTGTTTGCAAACAGTCCTTATAGTCTTGGAAGGTGATACAATTTTCAACAACTGTCTTCTTAACACCTTTTGACTTTTTGATTAGGCTGTCATTTTGAGATCTGCTCGCATACATCTTTGACCGTAAGCCTATATGTTCAAACATTATTTTCCCATTCAATTCATCTTTGAATTTTCCAATAACTTTCTTGTTTATTTTGCTGAAACACATATGATCGGGAGGATAGTCACTTGTGTCAAAGTAAAGTAACATTTCCTTCATGTCAGCGTAAAAGTCATCTGTATATATTAGGTATGTTAAAGAGTCAGTATCCGTGTACTGTAACTGAGCTTTTCCTCCATATCGGTGTTTTATCACATTGAAATGGAAGTCGTACATCAATGTCTTGGATACATCCAGTACACTCATGCCTACATAAATTGGTTTGTTAAAGAAAAGTTTGGTCTTGGACATATGTACTGCTGCAAGTTGTTCTGTAAAGATCGTTCTTCTCTTAAAGTTTGGTTTTGCTAACCACTTGTCGACTTGCTTCTCTTGAGTTGCCAATCGTATATCAACACGATTGCGTATGTTTTCCATAGTCTTTCCGAATACTGCGTTATTCATGAGCTTGAAAAAATCCTTTTCAAAGTTGTTTGTGGCTTGTATTCTCATGTTTGTATTTAAATCAATGTATGATTTGAGCCAGTCTTGTTGTTTGAAGCTTATTGCTCTATGAATCTTTTTGAGTTTCAAACCAAAAGACAAATATTGCCTAAGGTTTCTGTAGTGTATGACGTACTTTTCTTTGTTGTGTAATGTTGCAAGCAACTTTTTTTGTTGTGATCCTGGAGGAGTTCTGTGTTCAGGAGCTAGAGGGAAATCAGAGTGTAAATCGTGCAATTCTTCTGGATACTCCAAGTCAACCTCTAATATATATCCTATTTCGGAATCATCAGGAATCACTGTGACATCGATAAGGTGTGCGTCTTCTACCCATTTAAAATCTTTGTAAGGCAAATGCTGAGACATTGCCCACCCGTAAAGGTTGTTTGCATCAAGATATGTTAAGTATGATGAGTCTATATCTGGATTATAATCATCTTCCATGTCTTTGTTATTGGCGGCGGCATATCTGTTTGAAACCTGGGAGAGTCCTCCTCGAATTCCGTTTCCAATCATCAAAATCATGTCGTAGTCGGTTAGTAGTTCCAGTTCAATATTTGTTGTCTTCAGCATTGCACTCCAAGCGAGTCCCGGTGCTATGTAGTACCAAGCAGGGTCAAGCTT
The DNA here is from genome assembly GCA_030545055.2 of Neoaliturus tenellus. Taxonomy (NCBI): domain Eukaryota; kingdom Metazoa; phylum Arthropoda; class Insecta; order Hemiptera; family Cicadellidae; genus Neoaliturus; species Neoaliturus tenellus. The sequence continues at coordinate 79,581,649 of CM061534.1, read as the reverse complement.
GTATGTTTGAATACACAAGTCCCGAAAGTTTTCCATTACATCTGCTAATTGAAGAACATCTGTTTGATTGTATAGCAGTGTGTATTCTTTCATATTATGTACACTGAAAGCGTTCCATATTTTTTTTGCATGCTCATATTCATCATTTGTAATGTCAGTCATAGTTAATTTGTTGTAGAAGTCTGATTTTGGAGGGAGTGATGTAGTCTCAAACTTATCTAATGAGTCCATAAAATCATATGGGTACACACCCTTTTTCAAAAGAAGTTGTAGCTGTTCACCAGAAAAGAACTTGGATATATGATTAAACTGAGGTGGTGATAGGTTTTTGATTAGTACGTCTAAACTGCTTGACATAAATTTAAACGAATCAAGGAATCTCAACTCAATACCTCCTTTCACACGAATCGTATAGGAAATGTATCGCTCTTCATTATTTGCAATAACATCAATCGTTTGATTGTTAAGTCCAAACATTTTGATAAACAAATGAGTATCATAGCCAGAGAGATTATGAATGAATATTGGGAGGAATGAAGGTTTCTTAAAATTCAAATTACAGCTATTGTGTGCCGGTCCTCGAAATTTTCCCGAAAGATGATCATGGTCTCTGACTAACGGATCACTTTCCGTAAATTCTCTTCCACAAATGTAACATTCTGTTGCTGTTGAAATTGTAACGTGGTCCTCTTTTGAGAGTTCCATTGGCTTGGCAGCTTCTTTGGAATATAAGCATTTTATATTCTTAGATTCTTGAACTAACATGTTGACAAAAACTTGAGCAGCATCTTCACCAAAGTACGTGTTAGGTCTTGCATAATCGTTTCCGGACTGAACAATGTAACAAGAGAAACTAATAGCTTCATGTCTTTGATACTTTTTTGTGTATGATCTCATGTCGTCCTCTTCAGTGTTGACTTGCTCTATGGGAGTTAACATACATTCAAAGTCTGCATAAACTACAAATGGGACTCTCATGCGTCTATTACAGTCCTTGAACTTTATAGTTTCACCTTCTTTGGGCATCAAAATCTTAACTGGATCGTGTTGTTTACAGTACTCCTTATGTTTTCTTAACAAATCTTCCGTACCAAAATGTAACAGGCAGCGTTTGCATATCCATATTGTATACAAGTGTTTAGTTTTTTGTGATCTCACAAGTCTGCTGAGAGATGTTATTAAGCAATAATGTGAATTATTTTCATCTTTTAGGTATAGCAAATCAATGTGTTTCTCTTTTTCTTCGTTAGTTGTAAGCAGTGGATACACTACAAACTTTTCATCATAACTGTAAACGTTAATGGATATACCAGAACGCTTCTCAAACAATTTAACATTGCTTATACTCATGGGGAACTCGATTCCTTTCAGCATACTGTCGAACTCGTGTTCATATCTTAGATAGTGTTGAACTCGTTGAGGTCGATTTGCCGAATTTACAGGATGGAGCGCAGCAAGAATTGACCACAAAAAGCATTTTTGGTCATTATTTTCAATATTAATTACTGCTTTCTTTCTTTTGATTACATTTGGAAGGTCCATGTATGATGATCCTCGTAGTGGCCTGTAACGGTTTATTCTTAGTTCAATATTAATAATTCTGTTTAATGTCCACCCTGATCCCTTAGCTTCAAACTCTTCCATCTCCTTAAGAAGTTTTTCCTCTTTATTTCTTAAGTGCTCTTCAATGTTGTCGGTTGGATAAATGATAACATTTTTTGTCTTAAAATTCATGTCTTGAATTATATCTTCATTGCCGTTTGGTTTTTTGTACTCAGTTAATAGTACAACGTTTACTTTTATATTATGATCCTTCAAATGTTCAAATATCTTATTAGCAATTAGATGTCTTACAGTCTCTAAAAACTTCGTTGATTCTTTTATTCCTGGCGTATTTTCAATAACATACGTTTTCATTCTATTAGTGAATGCCGTCTCTATCTCTGTAATTTTAAGTGTAGGTTCAGGTCTGTTGTCGGTCGTTGAAACTGCATTTTTGTAAGTCGAAACCAAAGATGATCTAATGTTGTTAATAATAGCAGATTGTTCTGAGCTAGTGGAAGGAACTGCAAAATCTTCATGCTGCTTGGACGAAGTTGAAGGTGCTACATCCTCTCCACGATATTTCTTTGATAATTGGGTAGATTGTTCATCGTATGCACGTTTTGAAACACATATTTTGAGATGACGAGTCTTGTGTGATAACGTAATTGATTTTCCACATAATTCACATGGTCTCTGTGGCTCTAAGGAGTGCACCTGCTTGCCAGGGCAAGTTTTTGAATATCTCGAAAAGTTTTTGTATGAAACCGTCCTTTCACATTTGTCGCACGTTTTTTTTCTATTCATGTTTACAGACGAGCAGCTGCCTCACAGTAGTGAGTCTCTTTGGAGTATCGAAGAATATTGTTGGTGAAGCTGATTCACCACCTCGAATTTACTTCAAACTTCAACTTTTGAGTCTTCTGAAGTGTTGCCTCTTTAGATTCTTGAAGGAAACAAGTGCTAAAACTGTTTTATCACCTTTTATTTATATCCTCTTCTACACAATTTATAAATTGCGCTGATTCGTCTTCTGAGATGAAAGCTCTCCGAAGTCTTTAAGAATACTAGTCCGGGGATGTTTTACCACCCGATATTTATAACCTCTTCTACCTTCCTTATAACCTTGCACTAACTTCGCTTTCTGAGTCTTCTGAGATGTTGCCTCTTTGGAGTCTCAAAGAATACTAATGCTGAGGGCTGTTTTAACACCTCATTTATACCCTTCGCTACTATATTTATAACTTAACTTCGTATCCGTAAAGCACAGATGATATGCTCTCCACGATGGTTGGAGAATGAATGGCGGAACCTCAAATTACACCTCCTTTTATAACCTCGGATGATCTTGTTTGACAACTTTTTACCACTTTTTATTAAAATTTTTATGTTTTTGTACCTTAGTTATTACAAGTTGTATATTAAGGAAATTTGTAGTATTTCGTAATTAGTTTTTAGATGTAAATGAAAAATTATATAAAACTGAACATATCTAAGGAAATGTAATTTTAGACTCCGCCACTCAACCTTCAGCCATTATTGGGAGAGTACTTCTTTGTTATACAGAAGTCTTAGTGTAGTAATAAAAATAAAAATTTATTACATGTAATAATTTAGTAAAAAGTAAAAGAAGGTTTTAAATCAAAAGGAAAATGCACTATAAAAGAAGGATTCATTGGAGTCCTTATCATCCAGTCTTCAAATGTTGTGGTGTGAAAATCTTTTAGGCAATATGAAAGTGTTTATCGTAAGTAGTGTCTTTTGGCCACTCCTGGCCCAGTTCAAGGTCAGCGGTTGGAAGTGGCAGGTGTGGGTTCGAACGTGGCAGCTGTCCATGGGGGCGAGGGAGGGATGGGGAGGGGAGGGAGGGTTTACAGGAGGGGATGGAGTTTCGGGAGCGCATTCGTTTGCGGATCGTCGACGGGGAAGGTTGTAGCGGTTAGGGTTTAAGAACAAAATTGACCAGTGGCGAGGGTGGGATTCGAACCCGGCCCGCCGGCGTGTGAAGCCGGCGCCTTACCCCTGCGCCACCGAGGTAGTTGTCGGGAGGCGGTGGAAATGTGTCAGATAGCCTGTGGCGACGGCCGGCGTAAGGGTTCGCGGTTTGTCCACCAGAGTGTACTAGGGGCGCGTTTAGTTTTCACTTTATCCAACAGATCGTAGCACGTGTGGCTGCACCTAGTTTACCTTAAACCCGACAGAGTGTAGCTCAGTTATTTTGCTGGAGAGAAAAAGATAGATAGCTTAAGAAAAGTATCGGTAGCCGCAGAATGTAACTAATTATTCAGGTGCAGGATCGCAAGTAATGTTCCGTGGATAATAAAGTGGGGTTAGAACTGTAATAGTAGACGGTTGTAAAGTGTATCACCTGCAGGTGTGCAAGAAATGTCCCGTGCACGATGAAGTAGGATTACAATTGCCAATTGTACAGGTAAATACTGTATTGCAGCAGTAAGTACAATACTAGACGGTTGTAAAGTGTATCACTTGCAGGTGTGCAGGAAATGTCCCGTGCACGACTAAGTGGAATTACAATTGGCGATTGCAAATGTGTCAGATAGTCTGTGGCGACGGCCGGCGTAAGGGTTCGCGGTTTGTCCACTAGAGTGTACTAGGGGCGCGTTTAGTTCTCACTTTATCCAACAGATCGTAGCACGTGTGGCTGCACCTAGTTTACCTTAAATCCGACAGAGTGTAGCACTGGGTGGAAAAGTACGGGAAAAGGATGCAGGGGTACCAATCCCCAGGTAAACCCCAAAATATCCCCATGAATTCCCCAAATTTCCCCGCATTGTTACCAACTTATGCTATCCGCTACAAACATAAGAAATGAAATGCTGGGGGGTTATACTATAAAAAGTGTGTAAAACCCAAAAATGTTGCCCATACAGTATATAAAATCAATGGCTAGAAGCTGTTGAAACCGTGGAGTTAGATTGTTTCTGTAAAATGTGTTTTGTGCGTAAAGTTTCAGCTGTAAAGTGTTCGGAGCCATGATAATACTTGTGTGAGGAGACGCGTACTCTTTAAAAGTTAGCCGACATATGACCGCGACGGGGAAGGTTCCATAAGAGAGAGAGAGAAGTAGATAGATAGTTTAAGAAAAGTATCGGTAGCCGCAGAAGTTAGTTTTAATTATTCTGTACGGGTTGGTCATCAGCCATAGGAGTACGAGAAATGTCCCGCGGATGAGTACTCTTACTTACATTTGGCGATTGCACAGGTGGATCTTACGCTGTGTATCTAGAGTTTTGTATTAATAACGAGCTTTTAGTTGTCCTATAGTTCAAGATTATAGAGCAGAATAAAACACATATTGAAGGAGGAGCGGTCATATAAACTAGCTAATAACGTGAATAAGAATAGTCGGGCAGGATCGCCAACAGGTGTAACAAGATCGAAACGTCGATCCTTTTTAGCATGTCAGTTAAGACAGTCTGTAAAATAATATCAGTAGAACAAAATGCTGCAAAGGTCAGGTCTTGCACAATACAACTGGTGAAAACTGAAGTGTTTCTTAAGCTTAGCCAATGTAGTACGCGGCCTGGAAACAGTGGAGTCAAATTGTTTCTCTAATATGTGTTTTGGGCGTAAAATTTGTTGCTGTAACGTTTGCGGAGCCAAGATAATACCCAAGGGGAGACGTGTACTGTCCAACTAGTCAGAGCGTATATGGTCGGTCGGTGGACGCAAGTGTGTCCGAATATATAGAGACTGATAGCGTGCTAAACGAAACTAGCAGAAATGAACGTAAGTTCAAACAAGTACAGTTGTACTATTGTGTACAGAGGTAATACTCATTAAAACGGTGTTTACCGTATGAGATTTGGCGAACAAATGGAGAACGACGGTTAGATGGCTGATTTTATAGGGACAGCTATTGGTATAGGTTGTAGACGGCGTGCGAGGGTGTATAAAGCTCTGTCGGCAGATGTGCCGGTAATTTATGCACTAAATCTGCATATAATAGTTCCAGAAATCTCCCAAAGTAGACGCGGCAGATGTACGTTTGTCATTCACGTTGCACAAGTCTGTTTCATTTAATAATTTACCTTTCAAAGAATTCAATGAGAAATATATTGAAGTTGTTTTGGAATATTATTTATCCAACCCAACAAGCTGAGCCGTGCATTTTAATTTTGTCAAGTTTAGGTACATTATTTAATTAGACAGCCTTTGACCAGCAGTTATTAAACTATGACACGGTCGGTTTAGTGTTTTAAGAGTATAGCGAACAACAATCTTATTTCTGTTGTTATAAAAACATAATAAATTTTCGTTTTAATAAAAACATATAATGATTTTAGGAAAAAAAAACTAAGTATGGGACCTTAAATCCAAGGTTTGGATTCAGTTTGTAATATTCGTATTGTGTTTGTAAAAGTCTTGGGTTTAAAAACTGCGTATTTATCATAGGAAACAAGTATTAAAAGTTTAAGAAACTCCGCTTTAAAGTTAGCTTAAACATCTAAACAAACCTGAATATATTTTCTAGTACAAAACTTTCGTATAACTTTTCTATTAAATATGTTTATAATCTGACTAGCTATGTAGCCTATACCCGCTCTTAACGCGGAGTGTGTGTGTAAAGTTTATTGAAACAAATCATATCAATGGCTTCACAAATTCAATAGATCACATTCAGTTGGTTTATTCCAACATATCTAGATATCAAGTTTTTATGCTTAATAGTTCCCAGGTACATTTGTCAAACTCTTGTTACATACGTTTCTCATTTAGGTAAGAAGCTATTTCCATTAATGTTTTTGTTGCAGTTTGATTTAACATTTAAATTCGTATAGTGATTTACTTTATAGTCATATGAGAATAAACTCTATCAAGAAAACTCATATTTTTTTAAAAAATATTATAGATTATTATGAAATATAATATTGAATCCTTGATTGGATGTGATGACAGCCACATACCTGCATAACTTGTTCTACCCATGAAAGCTATCTACAGACGCATGTACAACATTAAATCTAAATTCAAAACTAATCAATGCTTAAGTTTTAAGCGACAATACTAATTGTGTAACAATATGCATAAAGTATTTTAATATTCATATTTATAACCCAGAAGTAGTTGACTTAACTCACCGTATTTAGGCTAGTCAAAAGTTAAAGGGTTTAATATGAATGAGTCAGTATTTAACATTTTAAGTGTTGTCATTTTAAGTGGTGAAAATGACAAACTGTATAATTCAACTCAAAGGTAGATTCGAATACTCCCATAAGATTAACATTCAATATTTCTTTTACTATGAGGCAGAACCTTTTTGACGAACGATGCTTTGGAACGGCTAAAATTGTTCGAATTGCACCATTTAACAGTAATAAAAATTTCCATACCATTTTACTAAAGCCCTTGTCGTGTGAAAAGAGATTAAAGATTGGTATCATAGCACAACTTGGCTACTTTGACGTAATATGGGGCGAATCCCTAAGGTCGCTAAGGCAATTAAAGTAGCAATGAACATTTACACCACTCTAGTCTATGATATGAAAAAGAAAAAAAAATTAGACCATTAGGTAAAATCGTTATCCCATGAAAAGAGAACAAAATATTACCCATGAGCGTTACAGACATAGTGACGGACAGAAAGAGAGAGATGGAGACAGACAGAGGTATGCTATGCATACAAAGTAAAAATAACCGAACATTTCAAGATTCTAATCAATGTACAGACAAAACACAAATTTTATTAATAAAAATAGATTGTTGCGGGAAACTCAAGTAAAATATAACGCAAGAGGGAATGTAAGTTACTTATAATAATTATACAATAAAATAATTATACATTAAGTGATAAACAGAAAATAGAGCGAATTTTTCTTTTGCCCAGCCAATTTACCAACGTGACGACAGAGTTGTTTAGAATATGCAGATGCATCACAAGTTACTTTTTGTTGACATCCTTTGATTAAATTGTCAACATATCATGATATCGCTTATAGTAATTTGTAGTAAGTATTTATTGTAAATAGTTAATTAGATTCTTAATGAATGGTGCGGTTTTAACTCTTTTACTGATAATATCCCCTACACCTAATAGATACTAAAAGCCCTTTTGCGATTCAAGGTTTATATTTAGTGATTTTACATGAATAGTTGATTGGTTTGGTTGCTGCGTGGATTGCTTTATTAAACATGTTAACAAACTAATCAGCTGCTTCGTTAGAATCGGTGCAATTAGTAATTGTATCCGAATGTTGCAAAAATAAAATATAACTATCTTTTCCTTATCTATAAAAAAAATTGGAGGTTTGAGAACAAGGATTTACATGTTGTGCCGTTGTCACAAGATACCAATTTTCACCCTATAAAAAACATTGAGGTAACGTTCCGCAAGCGGTGTTCTGTTATCCACAATAATACATAATTTGGTGTCTTCTATAACAACCAATGCATTTGGTCCCTCAACCGAGGTTCATAATACCGCTCAAAGTCATGAAAAACAGTTCCAGGTCTTGGAACGGCCTCTGATAAACAACAAGGAACGTGAACGATCACAATGAAGCAATAAAAAAACAACTTTATACCCATCCAAAGTGCTTTGCTGTACAAATTATATTTGCATACATTATTTAAATATTTGCTAGGTACATATAGTTATACCACCTTAATATTTGTATATAATACAATTTTCGCGCACTTGAAGCCGCAGTCATACGACTGTCGGCTTGGTTCTCAAAAACCCAATTAGCTAGAAACTTAAAACAAAAAATTTACTTAAAACTAATATACTGTACAATGTATCTGACAGCTTACTTGTATTTTTTTCTGCACCTTCATAGCTACATTACTTTTAATCTTAACTGTGATTTTTTTCACAATCTTATTGTAGCCTAATAATTATAGGGAGCAGATTACTTTTGATTTCCCTATCTCCACCATGTTAACATATGTTCTTTTTTTCTCACAAACTATTACAGATAAATGGTTGTAATTTTTTTCAATATGGACTTTAATTTCTAAGCCATCTTTAGGCCAGTGGATTTTTTATGTACTTTCGTTTTGTATTGATAATGTTCTATTTATTAAATATCATAAATGGTTGATTTTAAAACATTAAAAAATTATAGATGTTTTGTGAGTCATACTTTCGAAAACCCTCTGGTCTAAAGTGTTATGACATCCTAGTGGTGCGTGAAAAATTTCACTTTTGTTATACAAACGGTTACCAAGTTAAAGGTATATTTACGTTAGGTTAGGTAAGGTAAATATCAAATTGTATCAATTCCACTCCATGCCCACTTTTTAATTTTTGCCATAAACCCTATGAGGACAAGCCTTTAGGTTTGCCGCTATATTAGTGCTATAAGCAAATATGTGTTAAGCCTTACCTAGTGAATGTACATATCGAATTTCACCGAATTGCGTTAATAAATAGAGGGTTTTGAATTCCTCATAACAAGAACAACGTGAAAAATATTTGTTTTTTATTTTTCTCTGTAACCTGTTAACCCAAACTAAAAATTTTAAAACAAGATTGATTTTTTAAACTCTTTTAAAATGTTTTTAGTTAAAAGAAAACAATTTTCTTTAGTTTAAAAAATTGAGATTCAAAATTGTCAAAAATTCATTTGAAACCTCATAAAACCTTGTTTCCATAACCCGATCATGCTGCTTCACGAATTTATGAAAATAGAGCTGGTCTTAAACCTCCATATCAATTTAATAAGAATTGGTGGTTTTCTTGTTACCAGTACCAAGGACACATGCATACAGATATATATTAATATGTGAAAATGAACAAATGGTGTTCACAGGTTTTTGAACTAAAATGAACCTCGCACGAACGCTGCTACCAAAATAATAGAGACCCAAATTAGACAAACATTACTAAGTTATTGCTAATAAAAATAGTTGGCTTTAATTCACTTTTGATATAGTGTCATAGTAATCAAGCTATTAAATCTACACCAGACTCTTCTCAGATAACAGCTGTCAAAAAAAACTGCTTAAAATAAAACATTCCTTTATTTTTGTTTACTTTTAGTTGTTATTTCGTTAAAATAGCAACCCGTAAGATCAATGTTAAAAATTACAATTTTTTAAACTTAAATTTAGAGCAAATTCGATTTTTCCTGGGATTGAGGCTGTTTCTAAACTTATCTTTTGGGCCAAAACACTCTTAAATGCAAAGTTTAAGCAAAATCTATCCGCTAGATTTCAAGATCGTAGAACATACATCCCTTCAGACATTGCTCGTATTTAAAGTATAGGATTGAAACAAGATACAAGATACTTTATTTTTAAGTTCCTTTATTTTTAATCACACCATGTATGGAAATATATTTTTTCACAAGGCTAAAAGACTTGAATGCGAGGAAGAGGTTAAGATTCACGTATCACTAACGACATTTCTAAGGTTAATATATAATTATGAATATATCTAACATCAACCAAATTAAATGATTAGCTTAAATTAATGTGCTTTACTAAATCCTAAAAATAATAACAAATTAATACATTAAATAAAAAATATAGATTCTGTTTCCAAATTCTTGTATAAAACTGGAGATAAATTTAATTTGTATTAATTTTTAGAAATAGTATGATATTTAAAAAAGAAAGTCTCTTTAATAAATTATAAAAAGTAATAATAAAAGAGAACAAGTGTTATCAAGCTTCACATCTATTTGGTTTGAATTAGCAGGCAAAAAGCGGCTTTATTTAGTGTTTGAGGAAAGTATTAAGTATATGGAGATTGTTTCAGCGACACTAGGACTGATGCTTAAGAACCACTCCTCCACCCTTCTCTTGTAGACGGCAACATTGATAGCCTTAGTATTTGTGATATTGTTTGGAAGGTGTCTGTAAAGGTGGTGGGCCAGATAAAAATAATTATGCAAATCTACTCTTAATTTTAAGTTTGGGAAAGCAATACTTAAGTTCAATTTAGTTCTGGTGCTACACTGATGGGAAGTAGTGATCAGAAAAATCATGTTTGTTTTATTTAATACAAATGAATAAGGATTTTAGATAGAGTTGTCTGATGTTAAAAACTGGAAATCTGAATATACTAATTGGGTAGGATATCCCTGATCTTTTTTTTAGAATTATTTTATTATAGTTCTCTGCGTGATAGCCGGTGGTTCCATCACCGAGGCAGATGCATCACCCCACGCCAGTATCCCATATTGCAATATGGACTGCTCATAAGCGTAATACACACTCCTGCAGTGATCCGTG